>JANUYF010000005.1:115876155-116476155 GCA_026167975.1 Phrynosoma blainvillii
AGCTCTTACTGTCAGGAAGTTCCTCCTAATGTTGAGGTGGAATCTCTTTTCCTGGAGCTTGCACCCATTGTTCCGGGTCCTAGTCTCTGGAGCAGCAGAAAACAAGCTTGTTCCCTCCTCAATATGACATCCCTTTAAATATTTAAACAAGGCTATCACATCACCTCTTAACCTTCTCTTCTCCAGGCTAAACATCCCCAGTTCCCTAAATCGTTCCTCATAGGGCTTGGTTTCCAGACCCTTCACCATTTTAGTTGCCCTCCTTTGGACACACTCCAGTTTCTCCACATCCTTTTTGAACTGTGGTGCCCAGAACTGGACACAGTATTCCAGGTGAGGCTTGACCAAAGCAGAATAGAATGGCACTATTACTTCTCCTGATCTAGGACACTATACTTCTATTGATGCAGCCTAAAATTGCATTGGCCTTTTTAGCTGCTGCATCACACTGTTGACTCATGTTCAACCTGTGGTCTACCTGGACTCCTAGATCCCTTTCACACGTAGTCTCATTCAGCCAAGTGTCCCCCATTGTATATCTCTGTTTTTCATTTTTTCGCCCTAAGTACAGTACCTTACATTTCTCCGTGTTGAATTTCATTTTGTTAGCTTTGGCCCAGCTTTCTAGTCTGTTCAAGTCATTTTGAATTTTGATCCTGTCTTCTAGGGTATTAGCTACTCCTCCTAATTTGGTGTCATCTGCAAATTTGATAACTATGCCCCCAATACTGTCATCCATAATTGTAAAACCTAATTCCCTAGCCTAAGTCCAACATCTTAAGAACTCCATACTCCCAGCTCATTATTATATGACTGTTAGCTAATTCTAATAAATTGGATGTTATGCTCCATAAAATGGTTAAAACCTGTCTACATTTTTGGTCTGTCCCTGGGATGTTAGGATAGACTTTCTTTGAGACATGATTCTGGGGGCTGTCCTGAACTTCAAAATGTACCATTGCACCTCTGATGGAGGTCCTTTTAATTGCCAGTGACTGACCCCAAGAGCAAGGGTGTGTGTGACTGTACCAGGTAACACCCTATGAGTGGGGTGACACCACTGCTCCCCAAAGGTCCAAGGGATAGGGTGAGGTATAACTCAGTAGGCAGAGAAAGGAGATACTCGCTTGCAGTGATCAGGTGAGCGTCTCTTTTCTCCAACCACAAAGCCAAACCTCACCCCATCCCTTTGAGCAGGCTCAGTGGATGGAGAAAGATCTTCCAGGATCAGAGCTCAGCAGTGGTGGCAACATATTCACTTGCCTCTGAACTTGTCTGTTAGCACAGCTGCTCTGCTGGCCTGTGTATGACAAGGCCATCCCTTTGAGCAGACTCAGTGGGCACCAGAGAAAGGAGGTGCTGGTTTGTTCAAGGTGAGCAAGCGAGCATTCATCAAGCCCTCTCTTTTCTCCAGCACCCACTGAGCCTGTTTGAAGAAGTGGATTTCTCAGATACAGGCTGGCAGAGCAGGTACGCCACTGGATGAGGTCAGGGCTCAGCGAAGTTGCTGCCACTGCCGTGCTACCACTGCCAAGCTCTGAGCCATGGGCAGAGAAAGGTCCTTCAGGCTCAGAGTGTGGTGTTGGCGGCAGCACCTTCACTAGTTCCTGAGCTCACCTGACAGATACTCCATGAATGGGAGGGAGCAGGTACCACTGCTGCTCTGAGCTTCAAAGCTCTGAGCCAGGAGGATCTTTCTTCATCCATGGTTTAAAGATTGGTGGTGGCATGGCAGCAGCTCCCAAGTTTGTCTGGCAGTTGCTCCATTGGCAGGAGAGGGACAGCTGAGTGAGCAGGTGAGGCAGAGGGAGGGAAGAGGGTTGGAGCCATCCACCACTGCTGCCACCAATGCCACTATCCTGCACCAGGTGGCACCAGCCCAAGGGATGCTAATGACCGACCCTGATACCTTTCATAAGCAGAACTTCTGCTCTGCCACTGGACTATGAACAATAGCTTGGAAAAGTTACTTTTTGGACTACATCTTCTAGAATTTCTCAGGTATCAGTGTTTTGTACATAACTTTTTCCCCACAAAGTCCCAAAATGCAATCCCTCATCTTTTTGTGTGACAGGGTATCTCAATGTGTCTAGACACAATTACTCACCAGGGATAAGAAAAATTTCAATAGGTGAAGAGCCTATAGGCGAAGCTCTGTCAACACTAATCCAGCACCAGTGTGCATTGTATTTCTGAGACTCCTGTCAAATAGTGAAATATAATTCTACTAAATAAATGAACAAATATGGATGTTAAAATGTTAAAGTATCATAGGGCCAGTTCACTCAGATCTTGCACATGACAGATCTTGTGAAAATACAGGGTCTGGCATTCGGAGTTCAATGCTGAATGCATCATTCACGTTCATGTAACTGTGATTCATTGAAAGCACAATCTATCTAGACATGAATACCAGAGGTTTGGGATCAATATTCAAAAGTGATAGAACTACAAGATTCAGCCAGGGTTGGGGAGTAAGTTAATATTGCAAGAAATGACAGTATGGAGCTAGGCATGCAAACTATGTACCATAAAATATAGTAGTTGTAATGGCTTTTGACAGATATATAAGAATAACTGAACAACCGGGGAATATAGCAAAGTTCTCAAAAGTTCTTTCTTCGGTTCCCACTGAAACAAGACCCAATAAACATCTGCTGGAGATTATGGAATTATTTCTATGAAGAAATGCATTATATCAGGATTAAGCCTAACTGACTGATGAAATTTATGTAGCATAATTCTAGTGCTCTACATCAGTGGTTCCTAACCTTTTCTTTACCAGGAACCTTCTTTAAATATCTTTTGTTGCCATGGGCCCTCCCCAACTTAAATCAAGATTTAAATGCATCATCATCATCATCTCTGAACACTAAACCATTAACAATTACATCATCCATTAAACTTTTCCTCAGAGGTGCCAAAGTGGGAGGGAAGACTTTTCTCCTGTTTCTTCCCACCAATCTGTGGCTGAAACAGATTGAACACCATGCAGACCCAACCAGCCAGCATTTGCTTGGCTCCTGTCATGTGGCCACCCCACTGTGAGGAATGGGTTGGCTGAACAGCCAACCTGCCAACCTTTGCCCTTTTCTCTCTCTCTTCGTGTCCCCTTCTTTCCAAGGGAAAGACTGGACACCTAAAACATCTTTATCTCCCCCGTAATAATCCTTCAACATAGGAATGTGTGCATTAATGCTTTACAAACACCCAACATGTTGTTTCAGGAGGTGTGCACACCAGGAAAGTATGGTACGTCTGACCACACGTATGAGGATGGTGTGGTGTTTGTTACAAGATTTAGGAACTTGAGTTTGGAGGTGTAGAAGCAGTGTAGTATGGACTGAGCAGTACAGCGAGTCCTTGTTATCTGCTGGCGTTTGGTTCTAGGAACCCCGTGGATAACAAAATCCATGGATGCGCAAGTCCCATTAAATACAATGGGACAGTAAAATGATGTCCCTTTTATGAAATGGAAAAATCAAAGTTTGCTATTTGGAATGCATACTTTTTTGAATATTTTCAAGCTGTAGATGACTGAATCCATGGATAAAAAAATCTGTGGATAAGGAGGACCAACTGTATTTGAATCTGAGCCTGGCCATATAAACCCACTGGGTGAACTTGGGCAAGTCATACTCTTTCAGCCTCAGAGGATGGCAATGGCAATGGCAATGGCAAATCCTCTCTGAAGAAACTTGACAAGAAAAACCCATTATAGATTTGTCTTAGAGTCACCATAAGTCAGAAGTGACTTGAAGGCACATAACAACAACCACATATCATTGCTCTCATTTGAGACTACTGAAGCCTCAATATTGCAATGATGTCTGAAGTGTGAAACTGTAACAAGAAAACAATGAGAAACAGCTTGCAAACATGTTTGGAGGGGTTTGTCGTTGCTGCATCTCTTCAAGTTGTTTCCAACTTATGGGGACTCTACTATAGGGTTTTCTTGGCATGCTTTGTTCAGGAGAGGTTTGCCATTGCCTTCCCCAAGGTCATGTTTTTTGTTGTTAACTGCCTTTCAGTCGATCTCAACCCATAGCGACCCTATGTTACTGAGTGACTTTTGGATGAATGAGTGTGAAGCAGTATTTGGAATAACAAAGGGCACAGAGAGAACTCTGTGGGAGGGGTTTTTTTTAGAGACGGTGGGAGTCAGTTGTGACACGCAGACTGCCAGAAATAGTGCAAATTGAGTCCACTTTTAAGGTTAGGGCTAGTGCTAGGGAATTATGGGAATTGTTTTTTTTCTGAGACATTGAGCCTTCTCTGTCAGAGAGCTCTGGTGCCACAATAAAATACAGTTCCCATGATTCCCTAACCCTAACCCTAAAAGTGGATTCAATTTGCACTATTTCTGGCAGTCTGCAACCCCTCTTAGTGGGGAATGAATGTGTACTGGTTGTCTGAAATGATTGAAGAGAAAGGTCGGACATAACTCAGGTTGAATATTATTATATTATTGGAGCCGAGTACTGGAAGTTGTTCCAACATTAACTATTCTACATGATCTAACCAATAAAGTTGAACTGCTTGTTAATTTGAGAGCTCTGACTCATACTGGCTTCCTTCACCCTGAACAAAGGAGTGGTCATGTTGATCAATGAAGAAATCACTTCTAAAGCACATTTGTCTACATCAAGATCACATGGATGCTCAATCACCCCATATACAAGTAAGGATTCTGAAGGGGAATCTTAGGGCAGAGTGAGAGTGGCAGGTAGTCAAGGCTAAGAACTGCAAGGCCAACCTTGGGAAGGCATATGATATTCCTCTTCTGAAAAGAATATTGAACCAGACTTGATCACAGCTGTACCTTCTCCTTGATATGGGCTTCAGCTGAGCAGGGCCTTTGAACCCAGATACCTTCCAGTGTCTAATCACTAAGAGACACTCTGACTCTCTCACATCAGATGAGTTTTCTTCTAAGAGATACAATCTTGCCACCTTCTGATAGCAGAAGACAATGCTTGTATATGTGGCAGGCTTTCCCCTTTCAATACTCTCCGGCAATTAGTTGCAAAATTAAAGAAGTGCTGGAACCAACATTTCCAACTTTGTAGAATCATTGACACAAAAAAATCCATTAATCTTGAAGTACTCCTGAAAAAATTATTTTTAGAAAATCCTTCCTCTTTTTTTCTTTTTCTTTTGGGTCTCTTCATTCCCAGCAGGCACTAAGAGGGAAGTCTTGTTCAGGCTGATAGGTTGTGTCAGCTGTAGTGACTCAGGAAGGCAGGCGAATGTCTGCTAAATGCTGCAGGGCTCAGGGCTCAGTCTCAAGCAAAGGCAGGAACTGTGCAATGCATTCTGTGAATAAATAATTCAGAGGTTTTAAAAAACAGGTACTGCTCTGTTGCTCCAGACCAATGGGTTGTCTGAGCTCAGCCGTTCAGATTCTGAGCACTGGGAAGCCCAATGACTGAGTGTCAGGCACACAAGCAAGACATGATGGAAGGTGAGGTTTGTTCTGTGTTGTTAAATCTTCTGCATCTGGGAGCCAGAGGCCTCTGAAAATGTACATTCTGACAAGCATAGCTTAATCGTCTGCCCTGATCACTTCTACTGTTTGCAGTTGTAATTGCAAACCCTCTGACTATAATTCTTTGAAAATTCTTGGACAGTAGGTTAAGTGCTAAGAGGCTGGAGGTGGGTAAATGTTATATCCATCTTTGGGAATAGGAGTAGGAAGTAGGAAGCTAGGATCAGCTTGACCTTGATTACTGAGACGCTTTTAGAACAGATGATTGAACAATCAACTTGTGATATTGTTGGAAGATTTTCACATTCTCTTTCCCCCTTATGGAAGATGGGGATTTCCTGCATGCAAACTCTCCTCTCTCTCTCTCATTCAAACTAACCATGTGATTTAGGTCACTCCCCCTTTGGAATTAATAGACACTCTCTCAAATATTTTCAGCTGAACTGCATGTTTTCCATCTTCTTCCTCTCTCTCTTTGGAAAGATGGTGAGATAAAGATTTCTTTTTACCTGAACTATTCACTAGATAGATTAGGATATAGCCTTTATGTATATATAGATTAATGCCATTAGTAAACTTTTGTTTGAACTACAAGCTACTTGTGTTGTTTTTGGATTCAGTCACCAGTTCTTAGTGAAGCATAGTTAGACAAATGCTGATTTAAAGCTAGACCCTAACAGGATTGGCTTTGATATTTTTGATATTTAAATATTTTTTGGTTCCTTGACAAAGGCTAAAGTCTTGGGAAACTGAAATTACCCTACATATATAATAGAAAGCAACACTGTGATCACAAAGACCTACACAGGTTCCACAAGAACAAGTCACACCAGAAAAACTGTATTTTCTTTTATGCTTGATAGATTAGCATATGGTGTATTCTTGATTTCAGTAAGGCTTTTGAAAAGGTGTCCCATGTTTTGTTTTGGTTTGGTTTTTTGGCTAACTAGTAAAATAACCAGGCAAATTTTCTATCAGATGGATTTGTGGCTGGTTGATGGCCTGTACCCAATGAAGGCTCAGCAAGAACTCCTCATCAGCATGGAGTGCCACAGGGTTCTGCCAGGAGGCAAGTGTCATTGAACAGCTTTATAAATAACTTGGGCATAGGAAGAGGGGTTGTTCATCACATTGCAGAAGATGCCACACTGGGTGGCTTAACAGAGATTCAAGTTGATTTTGACAGGATGGAGAACTGAACCAAAATGTCAAAAAGTTCAAGAGAGTTAAATTCAATTTTTCTATTTAGGTAGGAAGAATCAAATGCACAACTAAAGAATGATAGCAATATATGTGAAAAGAATCCAAGCATTTTTGGAGATCACATGTTAAACAGGCCATCAGTGCTAGGTGGTGGCTGAGAAAGGGCCTGAACAGACTGCCAGAAATAATCCAACTTGAGACCACTTCAACTGCCCTGGCTCAATGCTAGGGAATCATGGGAATTGTAGTTTTTTTCTGAGACATTGAGCCTTCTCCATCAGAGAGCTCTGGTGCCACAATAAACTACAGTTTGCATGATTCCCTCGCACTGAGCCAGGGCAGTTAAAGTGGCCTCAAACTGGATTATTGCTGGCAGTCTGTTCAGGCCCAAAGTGAATACAGTTCTAGGCTGCATCAACAGAGGCATAGTGTCCAAGTATGAAATCTAATAGTACCACTGTCTTCTTCTTTGGTCAACCTCACCAAGAGTACTACACTCAATTCTGGGCACCAGGGTTTAAGAAGGATATGGACACACTGTAATATGTCCAGAGAAGGACAACAGAGTTGGTGAAAAGTAAGGAAAATGTTCAGTTTATAAAAGTGGCTGTTAAGAGGCAATAAAATGATCACATATATGAAGGTACATCATCAGATGATGAAGCAAATTTGTATTCTGTTGTTCAAGAGGGCTAAATCTAAATTAACAGGTCCATATTATCAAAAAAGGAGGTTAGGGTAAAAATTTGTAGTGTTATATGACAATAAAACAGACTGGCTTGGAAGGAAGTGGACAGTCTTTTGTTAGAGGTTTTTCAGCAGAGTCTGGATAGCCACCTATCAGAGATGCTGTAGTAGTGGCTTTCTTGGATTAATGAGGCTAAATTACATGAACTTTGAGGTCACTTCCAACTCTATGATACTACAGTTGGCCCTCAGTATCTGTGGGGGATCCGTTCCCGACACCACCACCCTGCGGATACCAAAATCCACAGATGCTCAAGTTCCCTTGTCCCCAATGCCAGTGTGTGCATGTGGCTTTGCCACCATTAGGGACAACAGGACTTCAATGGTGGTGCATGCACATGGCCATACAACCATTAGGGACAGCCCCCATTATGTCCAGTGGTGACGTGTGCAGGCGACCATGCCACCATTAGAGACAATGGGACTTCAGTGGTGGTGTAGTCACATGCCACTGGGGACAAGGAGGGCTGTGCCTAATGGTGATGCAGCCATGTGCACACGCCACCATTGGGGACAACATGGGCTTGCCATCTGCAGATGCTTGAATCTGCAGATTGCAAGTATGTGGATATCGAGGGCTGACTGTACTGAAAGAAAAGGGGTGAATCCTCAAAACTGAAAATCATGTAACTACAAAATTATCCAAATTTCAATCATACAACTCCCTATAGATATCATAGCTTCCTACAAACAACTTCCATTCTGTTTTACTGTATAAAAATGCATGTTATCGATATAGGTTTCATTTAATTGTATTAGACGTTGATCATGATAGTGCTATCCTCTATCTTCCATCATTTGTAATATGGAATGGTAGTTTCAGATGATAGTGTCAGATGAATAAACTCCATGTGTCTATTTCAGTGGACAGACACAGTGAACAGACTTAGATCTGCCACTTTACCACTGACAGTCACCCAGCTCCAAAGTTGTGGTGAAACTGGCATTAGCTGCAGCATATGATGCCATACCCTTTCAATATCTGTATTGCCTAACTAACAGATGTTCTTTGTAGGGTGCATTTCCCAGCATTTTGGATCCTGAGTGAATATGGAAAGGCTTTAACCGAACATAGTATACCCACAGGTTTTTTGTTATTTTAATATAGGTCATAGCATTTAGAAGTTCAATTTGGCTCTCTGCATTATTGATCATGGTATTAGACAAATCTATAAATTGTCTAAACTCTTTTTAAAGCCACCTAAGCTAGTGGGCCTCACCACACTCTGTAGTAATGAATTACATAAATTAATGGTGCTTTGTGTGAAAAAGTACTTAATTTTGTCAGTCCTGAAACTATGGTCAATTAGTTTTTCCTGGATGATCCTGACTATTGGTACTATAGGAGGGAGAAAAATCTCTTTCTATGTCCACTGTTCATTCAATATATTAAAAGAAAAAAGCTTGATCCCTTCTGCCAACAGGTGGGTAGCAAAATTGATAGCATATTTCCACATAACCTAGAGACCTACATTTTCTTAAACATATGGCGCAGCAGAGTCTGACTTGCAGGACAATATGAACATGGGGCATTTGCTTGCCTCATTCTCAATATGAAGGGCTCAAACTATACCCTAAAATGGTGACAGTTGCCTACTAGAAAGAGGTGAAATTTAGAACAAATCTGTCTTAGTATATTCCAGAATGGGCTTAAAGAAGATATTTATATGTCTCTTTCTCAAATCAGGGAACAAAAATATATGTCTCAGAATGAATACTGTACATTCAAGCCATCAGAAAGCTGAACGATGGTACACATGTAACCATGGTGCACTAATTACTGTATAAGTCTGAAAACAGGGCATTTTTACATCTAATGATCACAACTTGGAGCATGACATTTAATTTACAAAGAACACAAAGCAAGGCAAACTACACTCAAGGCAAACAGATTTGTCAATGGGAATGTTATCATCTTTTCAAAAACTTGGATCAGGAACGAACCAGACAAGACTTTTGTCCCATAATTTGCTCTTGTGTTTGTTATGTAGTTAACTTTTCCCCAAAGAGGCTTGCCTAGTGCCTACATTATGATTGTTGAGGCATTGAAAGGCCTTTATATTCTCCCCAGCTTGTTAATCTGTCAATTTAAGAGAAAACCTGTTTGTGTCCTCCTGGCTTTGTTTTTGCTTTACTTTGTCATTGTCAGTATTGTTGTAGTTGAGTTTAATGGCATGCTTTATAATACTGTAGTAGACACAGGCACTACAGAGTCTGAGGCTGCATCCACACTGCAGAAATAACCTTGTTTGACACCACTTTAATGGCCATGGCTCAAGGCGGTAGAATTCTGGGAAGTGTAGTTTGTTGTGGCACCAGAGCGGAGCTCTTAAGAGGACTCCCTGAAAGGAGAGCAGAGCTCTGGTGCCACAACAAACTACACTTCTCAGAATTCCATCACCTTGAGCCATGGTTGTTAAAGTGGTGCCAAACCGAGTTATTTCTGTGGTATGGATAGAGCCCATGTTATTAGCAAGGATGATGATAAATCTCCCACAAACCCCAGGCTTCTCTGTTTCTCCTAAACTTAGCTGGAACCCTGAACATAGATGAAAAGGAAATTAATTTTCCCAGCAAGAAGATATTGTCATGAGCTATTGTCTTTATCTGGGGTTAAACTGATTTTAAACAGTTGAGTCTCCTTAGCTTTACAAAAGTCCTGGTCCTAGTACGGTAATGAAAATAGGTTCCACTAGCTCCAAATATTATCACACATACTACATGTTGTTGAAATTGATTACGTAAATGACAGAACTGATTTGTTTATATGAATCACCATAGCTGTTGTGGATTTTGGCTAAGGAGACTATCATGATAATCACTTGCACTTCAAAATTTGCCACTACATCACTGCTTGTTTGATGTTTGCAACTCTATTTTATATTTATATTTTATGCTTTTAACTCCACTCTGCAAATCATTGTTATAACTTCAGGAATTCAGTAGTATAGAAACATAATAGAGAAATAATAATAATAATAATAATAATAATAATAATAATAATAATAATAAAAGCCTTTCGGCTATTTACACTATAAAGAAAGTTTCTATTAGTATGAACAAACAATTCTGGTTGGGACTGCAACACAGTAAAGATCCTCACCCAATGTACTATGATTGGGATTCAGTTCCCCCCCCCCACACACACAGTTGGTCTATTTTTTAAAAATGAACTACACAAGAGGAAACTAAAATGTGATGTCTTATTCAGCATCTGGTTTGGGTTTCAGGGAATTTCCCACAGAAGCCTGGAATGTCTACCTAGGATTACAAAAAGCAAGTTGCATTTATTAGTCAACACCTGTCTCCATATGGCATCACATGTGGATAGATAAACGACAAACATGATAGAGCAATGGAAGCACCCTCCCTCTGTTATCTCCAAAAGTAGTCTTTCTTCTCCAGGCTTTAGAAAAATTGAAGGCAACAGCTGTGCCAGCTGTGGATGGTAGTGATTAGCAGCACCTGCAACATCACCAAGGTATCCCTCCCCCCATCAGTTTTTGCAGATATTTTAAAAAGTTTTGCCATAAGGCAGGGGTAGGCAACCTTTCCCCTTTAAGGGCCGAGGGACTTCATCTCCCAGAATCCCAGGAGCTATTGGCCAACATGGGACTATTGGCCAACATGGCTGAGGCTTCTGGGAGCTGAAGTCCCTCAGCCCTTAAAGAAGAAAGGTTGCCTACCCCTGCCATAAGGTTTAGGTCAGGCGGTATGTGTAAATGGGTAAGCTGTAAATGCAGCACTTTAAAAAACAAAAAAGATACCAGACAGATTGGCAAGCAAGCCTTATAGCTAGCTGAGTATTTGACTCGCCTGAATAGGGGTAGGCAAAAGCTGGATTGGGACCTACTGACAGAACTATGAGTAATTTGCAAGAGTTTTTGATTCACAATCATTTAACAATGGAAAGTTTTTTTTAAAAAAATGAAAAGAAAAAAACAATTATCTGCCTTTCTGGCTGCAGGCCAATCATTTATGTCGCAGCCTCAGTACGTCTTGCCTATAAAGTAGGTAGTTTTGGCCAGGTCCTTGTGCAGTTCTGGTCTCCAGTTTTACAACTAGAGATTTGTCTATCATCTTCCGTCATCCCACTCTAGAGATCATGAGTTGCAACAGAACAGAGGATGTTGTTGTTGTTGTATTCCTTCCAAGTTGCATCTGACGTACAGTGACCCCAAGACAAGCTTGTCATGGGTTTTTCGATGTAGGATTATTCAGAGGAGGTTTACCATTTCCTTCCCCTAAGGCTGAGAGCATGTGACTTGCCCAAGGTCACCCAGTGTTCAAATGGTTTGGAGCCTAATCTGCCCCTCCTTCCAACCCTGCCAGCAACCACCAAAGGCCACACTAGGGATGTAAAGAATATTTGCAATTATTTGTTCCCAGGTAGAAAAACGGGTTTTCCAACAATCAGGAATCCTGTCAGGAAGTCCAGTTAGAATTTTGAGCAATTTTCCCCAGCATTATTAGATTTTGCAGAGGAATAATTCTGTGAAAAAAACATGTGGGGTCTTGTGTTGTTGTTGTTTTTTAAAACAAAACAAAACACCACAGTATATGTGCAGAAAATGGGTTTTCTGTGCAAAGGGGGTGGTGGTGTGAAATTTGCACAAAAATATTTTATGCATTAATTCCACCAGCATACTCTGGGACATCAGGTACTGTGAAAGAATATTTGTGTTCTCCTAAAGCAGGGGGGAAAAACTACTGTAATGATTTGTCCCCACAAGAGGGGATGAAATATTCAAGGATTTACATTCTAGGCCACATGCCCTCATGGCTGGAAGCCCAATTCTAGCTTTATGAATCCTCGTTTAGAAAAACAAAAATAAAATGGAGTGGGGGGGACTCCATGTTGTAAATGAGATGTGGGCTTTAATGCAGAGGTTTGTAGGAGCTGTGATTTGACTTTGTTGGGGGGAACTCCTGGGAGCTGCAAAATAAAGTGGAATCCACTGGCTTGAAGCCTGCCCACTTCTCCTGTACTAGGATATTGATATCTCATGTAAATTGGGAAGCCAGGAGGGAACCAGGCTGACAGTACAAGTAAGGAAAGAACTTGCTGTGATTTACCTTTAAATATAACACTGCTTTTACTCTCTGCCTTGCCTAGCACATTGCCACTAAAGCCTAATGCCTTTTTGCTACACAAGGTGGGATTAATTCCTCTCCATCCCCAAGTCCCAGGTAACCTGGTGCAGCACTGGGCCCACACAGAATGCAAAGCAGTTCTCTTGCTTGGTGGTGCATTCAGAGGTCTTGGCAGGATGGGGGTGATCAATAGCATTTCCTTTGAAATCAGATTGGGAAAATATTATGTGCAGCAGAGATGAGATTAGCTTGCTTGTTTCAAGCTGTGTGTGGTGAGGGTGCCTGCAAGATTAGTTAAATCATCATGGAAGGCATGAAGGGAAAATTGGAAATGAGAATCTGGAATAGAAGGGTGGCTCGGAGGGCAGCGAATAGGGCCTGCTTTTATTTATTCACTCAATAATAGTAACAAGCTTTCCAGCTTTTGAAAATGAGAATGCCTCTATACTTATGGAAGGCCCCTTCCTCCCCTACCTATGGCAAAATAAGTGGGAAATGGATGTTCTGGAAAAAGAGGCAAGAGAGGATGAAGTAGAAATAGATCCATCATGAAGTGATGTTCAACTCAGGAAGAGTATGTGGGGAAGAATTAAGGGCATCAAAGCAGGAAAATCAAGGGCATTAGAGCAGAAAACAGACACTTCTGACACAAGGCAAGGCATGGTCCATCTGGATGTTCACTTGCACACACACTTTTGACAGGGATAACCTGATTAGAAAGGACACAGAAGCAGTGCCTGGAAAGGTCTCATCTTTTTTTTGGACTGGCCACACTGGGTGGGAGTGATTCTGAGAGCTGTAGTCTTAAAAAGGAACTTCTCAAAGCTCTACTCTGAAGATACTTCCCTACAGGAGATGCAGCATCCATATGCTTCTTCTTTCTTTCTTTCTTTCTTTCTTTTTTTACCAGAGTATTAGAAAATTGATTTGAACACAGACCAATATGGAAGTTTCAATACTGGTTGATTCATGTTCACATTACAAGGATGGGTAGGTAGGTATTTTCAGAAGCTTTAATTTCCTTCTTCTGGACTTTTGAAAATTGGTGAGCAGGTATATCTTGTGGTTGCTAAGAAACTACAGCTTTTTGCTTGTCCTGGAGAAACAGGTGACAACAACTGATGGTCACCTATACTAAAGAAAGGGAGCTGCAAGTTGTAATGGGTTCCCATTGCAAGCTGGCATCCTGGACAAATGTCCATGTTGTCGAACAACCTAGCCAAGAGCTATGTACTTAATTATTTGCTTCCCCTTGAGACCAATCATGGCCTTGTTAAGAGTTAGTCCTTTCATTTCAGCTTCTCTTCTAGCAGGTTAATGAATTTTTAGTCAAATGTTATCTGCTCTGTGTCTTCATTATGAAATAAATGGCTATCCAGTGGGTCCTTTCACAATCAAATAGCCCCAGGTAATGTTGGTTAATGGTAGCCTGGACAAGAGAAAATCAATAGCAGACAAATATCTGGGGGGTAGGAGATGAAAGTAAGCAGACATGAAATTTGGGGAGCTGAAAAGAGTTTTGTTTTTTTAAAAAAGAGAGAGAGAGAGAGTTGTTCATATAGCTGGAAAAGAGATCCTGTTTTGTTTTGTTTTGTTTTTTACAAAAAACACAGATAAAAAACAGAAGGTTTTGATGGTGTCTGTAAAGAAAAGGCGGATTGGCTAGATTTTAGAAAACTGAAGGCGGACTTCAAGAAACATCTTTTAAGGTCAGGGCTAGTCAAATTCAATTACCATCATCAATGTATTTTTAAAAAGCCATTTCCCAGGGTTCTGTCACACTTCAGTGTCATACAAAGAAGCAGAACCCAAGGCAGGCCTATGCAGATTAAGGGTTGGCTCAGTTCTTAGTGGCTCCCACTGAGTTCTGTGGAGCAGACTACATTAGCTTCACCCTGGGCACCAAAGAAAGGGAAAAACCTGACATTCCTACTGTGACATGGGCATAGGAGATAGCTTTATCCCTTATTCCTGTAGTGCACAACCTTTTGCTTTCTCTTGTATAAGTGAAGAGAATGCCTTTGCCTGAGATGGAAGTTCATTTTACGGATACCACTGGAATGGGAACAAGAACACCCATCCATTTGTATGGCTTCCAATAATAGGATCACATAAGATACATGTTATAGAATAGATGCTGCACAATTCAACAGCAATTTACTTCTATTCAACAGTAGTGTACTAACTGAAGAGACGGTTATGGTCTGAAGGGGAGGAAAACCATGAACTGGCATTTTGCATTCATGAACATGCATTTAGATACATGTGCTCCTAATTCAAGACCCATCCACCTTTCATATCTAAGTAGCAAAGTGCATGATTTGCATGTAGAACATCCCTATCATCTCAGAAGAAAAAGGACAAAATAGTAGGTGATGTGAAAGTCCTCTCCAGAGTGCAGATTCTAAAGAATCACCACCAATCAAAATAGACAATATTGAGCTACATAATGCTTCTATGACTATTTTGGGCTACAGCTCCCATCATCCCTAGACATCATGGCCAACAGTCAGTTGTATCTGTAGAGCAAAGGGTTTATGAAGGCTGAGCTAGCTAGATAAATATTCAAAAGCTGCAGCTGGTTTGGGGTTCAACATCTAAACCAAGGATTCTAAAAGTACGGCATTTTTTTTCTGTTGACAGCCTTACTCACTCAAGATTAATCTGTCAGGGGCCACATCCTGGTGATTGGCGGAAGCATAACCAAAAATGGACATGATCACCTCTCCTTTCTTTCCCTCTCTGGCTGCCAGGAGAGGGACAGACGACTCTTGCCAGAGCTTTGAACTAATCACTTGTAGAAGGCTTTTGAGATAATTCTGATAGCTGAATGAAATTAGACCAAGGTCTGCATGTGGCCCCAGGGCCATAGATTCCCCACCTGAGCAAAATGATTACACTTATCTAAGCTCTGGACAGCTGACTGCCAGGAGAAGCCTACCCTATGCTCAGGGAACTACACTGTTTACCATCTAAAATGCTATTTTAACATTTAAATCCCTACATGGCTATGATCCAGACTTCTTCAAGGAATGCCTCCTCCCATATGTTTTCCCTTTAAATCATCAGAGGAATCCATTCTTTGTATTTCCTCCTTCGCAGATGTCAGGGACAAAGGCTGTATATTTTACAGCTTCCTTTTTTTGTGGCATCCTCTTTACACAGAGCATTTACTTGCCCAGTTTCTTTTTTCATTGAGAAGACCAGTTTTTCATCTGATGAAACATCAGTCAGCTTTTGATCCATTTTATCTGGATTTTCCATTTTGGATGCTGTTTGTAGTTGAGTTTTTTTTTAAAAAAAAGTTTGAATGTTTTTACTGTTTACTTTTTTTGGGTGTTTTTTTAAAGCATTGCTTACTAATCTTATTGTGGATTGTGGATTTTTGAACTGCAAGCTACTTTGATTCCTGAGAAAAATGGGATGCATTGTGCTTGGCTCCCTAAATCCACGAATATAAAGTAAGAAGTGGCATTCAGGTTTCTTCTCAAACACCTGCTATGCGCACTGTAGAGTTTACCATCCTTCCATTGATCTGTAGCATACAAAATCAAATGAAGTCCAGCCTCAGTTGAGTTGTGCTGCTGTCTGAGAATGGAATAAAATTTCTTACCCTGTTGCTGAGCATCATTTGTCTCTTTGGCAACTGGGCAGCAGCCATCCACCTTTCAAACGGCATTGCTTTTCTTTCCTTTAATTTTTTTTAATGAAAAAAGTGGGTAAAAAGAAACTCAACTCATTTCAGATGTGGTGCTGGAGAAGCGTGCTGAGGATACTGTGGACAGCCAAAAAAAGCAAACAAATGGGTCTTTGAACAGATCAAGACTCAAATCTCCTTGGAAGCCAAGATAATCAAATTGAGCCTGTAACTTTGGCCACATAATGAGAAGACATGACTCATTAGAAAATACACTAAAGGTAGGAAAGGTTGATCATAGTGGAGAAATTGAAATGAAGCATCTTGCTTTGACAGCTGCTATAATAATAATAATTAGTTAATGTGTCTTACGTGCTTTGAAGATCTAAATTGTCTTGTGAATGAGTCTTAGGGGCACTGCAGACTGGCCTAAAGGACTGGCCTGGGGGTGGAGTTGGGGTGGGGCTGAAGCATGCCAGCCACCCAACCCCAGCCCAACGCCGTCCTGACGCAACGTGCCCACATCCAGTGTGCAGCATCAGGACGCCCTCCTGGCGCAGCATGTTGATGCTGCAATGCCGGCTCTTAGGGCAGCCTTTTACCACCCCTAAAAGGTGCGTACGGGCACACGGTGTCAGGACAGCATGTCTTTTAGGGGTGGCAAAAGGGAGGATTGGGGCCACGGCGTGCGATTGCAGTGGCCCCGATCTGCCGCTAGCAGGGGCATCCCAGAACCGGCCGTTTGCATAGCCCCTTACTTACTAGTTTGGCAAAGAGATATGAAAAATACTATTTACAAACCCTTTTTTCCCCTGAAGAAAGCAGAGAGAAGAGACAACACAAATGGAGATGTTATCTTTTTCAAGGGAGGGGGGAGAGACCCTGATTTGCAAGGGTGGGCTCAGAGCAGAGATCAGGGAAAAGCAATGAAGAGACATTGTAGAAGATGTGGCTGTCCCATCTTATCAAAGGTGCATCCTTGCCCATAGCAGAGGATGACATCAGTCTCACTCCTATTGCCAAGTGATGGGAAATGTTCTTGGTTTCACTTTGAGATGGTTTGTTTCTGAACTCCATTAAACACATTAACATTTAAAAACCTGTACAGCTTGGAACCTTGATGTCTTGAAGATCACCTTCTTGTATGTCAGCATTCACTGAAGATAAGATCTTTCATCAAAGACCTCATCAGAGTGCCACCAACATCTGGAATGTTATATATGTGTCATTATTTCTTCCACTAGTCTCAAACTTACATGGTTTCTTTCTCTCACTCTATCCTCACCACTATGTGAAGTCAGTCTGAGGACGTTATCACACGCGGGTCTCTAGCAACTAGCATCATTCCGGAATGAACGAAAGCAGCATCATTCCGGTATGCTTCTGGTTGCGCAAATGTAATTCCCAATGAAACCAGCATGCAAAAGAACGGGGATGATGCTGCAATGCGACGGGGATGGGAGGGGGATGGGAGGGGGTTCTCTGTGACGTCGTGTGATCACAGGGGCAAAGGATCCGCAATGGGACGGGGATGCGACGGGGTTCTGTCTGCTTTAGACCCCGTGTGATAACGTCCTGAGTGAATGGCTGGCCAGAGGTCACACAATTAGTGTTCTTGGTTCAGTGGTGACTTGAACCTGGATCTCTCAAGTTTCAGTCTAACACTGAACCACTGCATCACACTGGTTCTCAATTGGTGATAAAGAGACAGGGTTCTTTCATGACAATTAAGAAACTCTCCCCAGGGAAGTGCTTCTAACACCAGAAATATTGTCTTTTAGGCATCAGGTTTACTAATGTGTATTCTCTGAAGCATTTTAAATGAAAATATGTTTTAGATCAGCGGGGACAGGAAGTCATACATTAAACAAGGAATACACACTGGATTTGAATAAAATTCAGTATCTGAGTTGAACTGGGCCACTATGAACCAATCTGAGTGCTTTCCAAAGTGAAGTGAGAGTCCCCCCCAAAGCTAAACAGAACTGAAACTACACCTCAAGTGAAGCTTCATGTGGGTTATGGATTTCAGAAAAGTAAGTTGCGGGGGGAGCAAAAACATATTTTAGATTTGGTTTATGTGGAAAAACCTGAGCCAGGAAGAGGAAGAATGGAGTTGATGGACAGACAGGTCTACTTTCTAATTATATAGCACATTTTATGAGGGACTTCTATTTGCTTTGCTTTAGAAACTTACTTTTCAGAAATATGAAATATGAATACAGTGATTTTAGCAGGCCAGTAATGAGTGTGTCATTGTATTCAGTAGCATCATTCTACCCATGCTCAGTTATAGAGGACTTCAGTATGACATATGCATATGCATTTATTCATTCATTTTATACCCCATCTTTCTCCTGGCATAGGAGAAAGCAAACTACATAACATCTACTTGATGCAAAAAATTTACACCATTGAATAAACAGTTCTGTTAAGAACACTAAAGTACAGTTGTTTGAATCACATTAAAACCTAGGGTTTTCCCCCAGAAAAAGATAACATCCCCTATTAAAACATTCTTCTGCCACAGTAACCTAAGAGCAAACAGTCCTCCTAAATAAGAAGCTATTTGTCTGACAGCGAAACAGAGTAGACAGGGAGCCAAGCAAGCCTGCCATGGGATGGAGTTTCACAACTTGGGAGCAAGCACTTTTCTTTAAAAAAATGACTTTCCAGGCTTTATTTAAGGATGGAGTAAGGATGGAACTAGGAAACAGCCAAACCATTCTATCAAAGTCACTATGCATCAATATTTTTAAAAGCCCTAAACTGGCTTTCAAGAATCATATCTCCCTAGCCTTCAACTGCTCTTTTTAAACTTTGCACCTTTCTTACCTCTGTGATGTCTGCCATTTGCTCTCAAACATTTTTCTTACAGAAAAAAATGGGGTGGGAGAATCATTCTCCCCCCCCCCCAACAAATTAGGATTTTTCTTCCATATAAACCACTGCACCTATCCAACTAAAGCCTTGCAGGTTTGTTACTTGTGACCACGTTTGTGCTGTCATTTTCAAAACAAAGCTTAAACAATTAAGTACATCAATATTTGGGAAGTCTCCAACCCCATGCCCATATCTATTTATACATGAGGCAACAGTCTTCATGACTGAACCTAGAGCTTGTTTGGAGGTTCTAGCAGGGGAGCGCAGCTATCATATACCCTTGACCGAAGAACGGTATACTCCTTCTATCTGGGATGGTCGTCCTCTTCCACCGAGTGAGCAGCTTCCGGAGAGATGCACATGGAGCGGTGAGGGAGGAAGGGGACACCTGCCTAGCCAGCCAGATCAGCCGAATCAACCCTGGCAATCAATGGGGTGACAGATGTGGCAGCCAAATTGCCCTCACATCCATAATGGAAGAAGAAATGGATGTAAGTGTTTATTATATGTTATGTAAGAAATATATATATGTAATTTTAAAATGCAATAAAAAGACTAAAAAAAATGACTGGAAGGGCCCAAGTCTAGAGCAGCGACACATGCAGAGAAGTGATAGGGAACCTCCTACAACAGAATAACAATCCCTTGCCCAGTTTAGTCCCTGGTATCTCCAGGTATGCCCCCTTCTCTCAGATTCAGGAGATCATGGTATACTAACCTTCTCAAATCTGAGTCCTTTCAAAGGTTTTGAACATAGGTTGAGCTAGCAAGGTCAGTGGTTAGGGATATTGACAGTTATAGCCTAAACATCTGGACCAACCCTGCTTGGGGAATGCTCATATAGGTAAGACTGAGATAGACAGATCAATGATCTAAAATACAGCAGCTTCTCATTTTCCTACCCAGAGTAACTGGATGCTCCAATCACATCCGTGCAGAGTTGGGAGAGAATTATCTCCTGCTCCTGAATGGAGAATTACTACCAGAAAGCAAGCCAGAGCAATAAATCACACTGAGATGCAGCAGGCAGCCTCCTCCTATGGGAGAGTAATGTGGACTTCTGGGAAGCTTTCTGTACTTAATTTATTTTGTATGTTACTTCAGCAGTTCTCTTAAGGCACATTAGTTGTGCTGAGACATAAACCGTTTGAGAATTACTGTGAGCGATAAATAAATGACTGACAAAACAGAGAATCAGGATAAAATTATTTTGTTAAATGTCACATCTCCTGCCTATGGTATTTGCAGACTTGGAAATATTTTCAATAGGAGGAAAAAAACTTTTCATTTCAGAAGCTGGAGTTCAGTTACATTGTCCATGTTTTGCATGCCAAAGGTCCCAGGCTGGTCCCAGGTTCTTGGAGCTGGCAGCAGAAATCCTGGAAAGCCACTACCACTCAGTGGCTGCATCCACACTACAGAAATAATCTGGTTTGTCATCACCTTAACTGCCATGGCTCCATGCTATGGAATTATGGGAATTGCAGTTTCTTGTGACACCAGAGTTCTGCTCTGGTGCCACAACAAACTGTAATTCCCAAACTTCCATAGCATGGAGCCATGGCAGTTAAAGTGGTGTCAAACTGGATTATTTCTGCAGTGTGGATGCAGCCAGTGTGGACAATACTGAGCTAGATGGACTAGTATCTGATTCAGATGCAGAAGCTTCCTGTATTAATATATACAAGATGAAATAAATATGCAGGCATATGTTATTGCTCTGTTACAGAAGAGGAAGAACCAAGTGGATTGGAAGGTCACACTGCAAGCCATGAAGGTGATGAAAATGTCCTGATGCTCTGAGGCAAAGTCTATCCCCAGACCCCGCACTGGAACCTCGACAGTACCCATGACCATACTATTATGAATATCCAACCGTCCTCCACTGGGAGCTTCATGATCCCCAGTGTCTGAATATCAGTGCTGCTGACAGACAAGGCAGAAGCTGGCTAGATGTTCAGAGATAGGAATGGTAAACTCCAGACTAGATTATTAGTTTTAAAAAAGTTTCAGGGCCACCTGGAACATGGAATGGAACAGCCTGACGTAAGATAATTAAAAGGTCTGTTGTGTTCAAAGCCTGTACAAAAAAGTTAACTGCTTGGAGCTCTTTTGCAATTTCACCTTGACCCTACCTGCTCAATTAGGTCATCCTTATTAGGTCTTATACCTGCTGGGCTCCTGCATGTGACCAAGACATGGAAGCAGAGGAGGTGGCCCAGATTTTGTATTTTCTTATATAAATCAGAAGCAGACACATTTGTGGTCAGTTTATGAATCAATCCCTTCCCCCCAGGATCTGCTGTGGGCTACAATTCCCTCCCTGCTCAAAAAACCCCAACCTTTAATCTAGAAGCCCACTTCTGATTTTCTAACTATTAGTTGTAGTAGTAGCAGTAAAGATGAAAAAAACAGCAGCAATTTGTTAATACTAGGTATGAGGAAAAGAGCTGCCTTGTTTCAAAGATACATTATACTTCCGGAAAGTTTGATTTGCAGAAGCATGGTTCTGTCTTTTTTTCCTTAATGACTTTTTTGAGAGACGTAGGGCTTCTGGGGGCTTTGGGAGCTGCAAAGTTGGGTGAAGGGTGCATGCAGCTCACAGGGTGTGTGTTGCCATCCCCAAATTTTAACCAAATAAAACAATGACAGATGAGAAAGATAAAAAACATAACTGAACAAGCAAAGTAAAAAAATGATCAGCAAGATGTCATGTGAGATTTCTTACAAATACTTACTTATCTCTGTGACAACACGCCAATTTAGCATGTGTACAAATTTGTATGCGTGTGTGTGTGTGTGTGTGTGTGTGTGTGTGTGTGTGTGTGTGTGCAATGTGTGCATACAAACACACACTACTAGCCATGCTGCAGAACTGAGATGGGGAAAATGTGAACCTAGTGCCACATACAGTCCCTCAAGTATGTTTTTGTGGATCAGGATGTACCCAGACTCTCTCATTTCTGGCACAAAAAGGATAAATGTGCTTCTCCTGGAAGCTTCAAGGAGCAGTTATTTACCTGTCAAATAAACTGTAGTGTCATGTCTGTATTAACATGGAGGGAAGAAGTCTACTTCTCAAAACTAGAGGTGGATTTCCAGACACTTACGGTTTGGGTTTTGGCAGTCTATGCATCCCCCAGAGAGCCCAGGAACAGAAAATACCCCCTGGACTTTCCACAATTGTCCATATCTTGTCTAGGAATGAACAGCAGTCAGGAATTATTGGAGGTAATAATTTCTACATAGTCTTTACTGCTTTTATCAAAAGTGTAGCCACAACTGCTTTATGAAGCAAACGGCAGGAATTATTTTTAAAATTTGCTCCATATTTGAAGTGATTGCAAAGGGAGTGGAAGGTTGTGGCGATTTCTTTCTTTCTTTCTTTCTTTCTTTCTTTCTTTCTTTCTACATTTATAGCCTGACTTTTGGACTAGTAGAGGTCCCAAGACAGCTTGCAATCACAATGATTGAACAATGCAGCTATAAAAACATAATGATCACATAAAAGTGTAATAAAGGGAACAACACACAAAACCTGCAGAGGTGAGGCTAGACCAGGGGCAGGCAACCTAAGGCCCGGGGGCCAGATGCGGCCCCCAAGGCTTTTGGACCGGCCCCAGGCCGGACCTGCCACCGCCGCCGCCATAATGATATTATTGTTGTTATTACTTGTTCTTGGGGTTTTCTTGGCAAAATCTCCACAGGGGTTTTGCCATGGCTTTTCTGGGGCTGAGAGAGTGTGCATGCATTTTTTTAAAAATATTTTTCATTTATTTATTTATTTATTTATTTTTGGTGCTTCGGCCCCCCAATTGTCTGAGGGACAGCAACCCGGCCCCCAGCTCAAGAAGGTTGCCTACCCCTGGGCTAGACAATGAAAGATATAGTGCCAAGAATAACCTTGTGTGAAACCACACAGGTGCTCTAGGCCAGTGATGGTGAACCTTTTAGACACTGAGTGCCCAAACTAAACAGCCTTCCAGCACTAGGTGTTACCCCATGCCGGAGGCGGGACGTCCGAGGGGGAGTTAGCTGAAGGTCCAGGAGGAGGAGGAACAGGTGCACACCTGTTCCTCCTCCTCCCCCTGCACTCTCCCAGGCTTTCAGCTGCCTCTCCAGAGGAACCTGAAGGTGTGGGGTGGCTGGGAGGAGGAGGAACAGGTGCACACTTTTTCCTCCTCTTCCCTGCTTCGTGTGCCAGGGAAAATGGCTTTGCATGCTATTTCTGGCACGCGTGCCATAAGATCACCAACACAGCTCAGCAACTGGATGACAAATCTGTCAGCCTGAGGGGTGTCAACAACCACCTTTCATAGTTCCTAACCCACAAGCAAAAAAAGGACATGCAAGTATTTAAGTGTAAAGCAGTGGGAGCTGCAGGTATGACCTACCATCCTGTCCTTAACACTATTCCAGAAATGCCTATTCCAGCGGTGCCTTGCCACTTTTTCCCATTCAGTTGCTGTATGCTGTGACATTAAAGGCAGCCATGGAGCTAACAAGGCCACAATTATAGAAGCAACTCATGGGAACAAAGAGCTGGAAGGAGTTTGGAAAGAGAAAGGAATGGAGACTGTGAAATTGAAAAGCCAGTGGACAATTTTCCTTCCCTCAAAATCTTTCAGTTTTTTACCAATCCAAACAGACCTTTTATACACATGCCACGCATATAGATAGTTTGGCAGGCAGAGACAATTTAGCTAAAATGGAGGCTTCAAGTACTAACTAGGTGCAGAGATTGCATCAAGAGAGGCAGCTCTGATCAGTCCTGGAGGTTGTGACCAGAGAGGGAGAAGGAAAAGGCCATTTACCTAGCTGAAGTCTAAACTATCTGGGGCTTTGGAAGTATTAGAGAACAAAAATTCAGAAGAGATTAGTGGAGGGATCTGGATTGGTACCACTTAAAGCTGAGGGTGTATGTTTGAAGAGTTTCATAGGAAGAAAAAAAAAGCAGTGCTCCATCCAATCCTAAGTAAGTCCTAAGTAATTTCCAGCACCCCAGGCTACGAGGATTTTGGATTCAGCACCAGTTTTTAGTTTCCCTGGTTCTCTGCCAGTTAGGATTGCACTATTACTTGAATGTTTGATGCAGTCTTTTGTTTGTTTGTTTCTGCTTGGATTTTCCTGTTTCAGCGATAAATTTGAGGAAACCAGAAAATGATTACTTAGCATGTTGTCCAAACCCAGGCATTTGTTTTGTTAATCCATTGACAAGTTGCATTTGCAAAGCAGGGCTCGTTCTTGGCTTGAGAAACCTGTCTTGTTTGGGAACAACAAACTAGAATCTCAGATTGGAATGACAAACTAAATAAGCCATTTCTTATTAATTCAGCGGGTGATGCCAAGTTTGTTTGGTTTTTGTTTGTTTTTTTCCCTACTTTTAGCTGTTGGCCTCCATTGTTTCAAGAATGTGACCCTTAACATTATCCTGAGGAAACATGGCTCCTATAGGAAAGAGAAAAATGTTATCCATTCATGCTTTGTAAGGTGCCATCCTAGGTAACCGTATGAGGCTTATCTACTGGTAAGCCTAGCCCTAATGACAACAGCATGACAGCCATAGGAGTTTACTCACTAGAGTTGCAGTTTATAAAATGGATAATACAAGGTTCATAGGTTTTTGTGGGTTTTTCGGGCTGTGAGGCCATGTTCTAGAAGAATGTATTCCTGACATTTCACCTGCATCTGTGGCTGGCATCTTCAGAGAATGGTGGCATGGAGGTGTGTGGGGTATATATACTGTGTGAATCTTGGTTGAGAGGGTTAGCATGTAAATCTGTGTATTGTTCTGTTGAGGCAAGGCCCCTGGGCGGAAGGATGCCAGCCACAGATGCAGGTGAAACGTCAGAAATACATTCTTTTAGAACACGGCCTCACAGCCCCAAAATTCAACAAAAACCTATGGACGCCAGCCATGAAAGCTTTCAACTTCACAATTCAAGGTTCACTTTCAGCTGTGTCTGTGTGGAGCACATTTCTGGCAGTCAATACAGACATTCTGGATTTACTTTTGGAAAACTGAATGGAATGTGCCCCTTGGACACTAAAATGCAATTGGAAAATAAGCGCAGCAACAAAAATAAATATTGATAATCAACAGATAAAGCTTAAAAGCTAATGGACCGCTAGCTCAATGTACCTATAAAAGTAGCAACTCTGCCATTAACTCAAATTACACCAGCTATAAATAATTCCAGCACTGCTGCTCAAACGATGGAGGGAGGGAACCTTTATGGAATATCACTGCTGTTTTAATTAAGAAGAACAGCTCTTCTTCAGGAGGACAATTTATGGCAGGTTAATTAAAACGTTATTTGTTAAAAAGCTCATTTAGGGATCCTCCTGAAATTGCTTGGCTCACTTCCTTTCTACAATGCAATGCTATGCAATGCCAGTTATGTTTCTAATTCAAACAGTTCAGAGAAAATCCGTCCCTGTGTCTGTCTGGATTAAGAATCCAAGGGAATTATAACCATGGACAAGTAAAACTGGAGGAGCACGTTTCTTGCCCATGAAAGGATGGAACTAGTTTTCAGCTACTGAAAGGGAATGTGTGCATGGGAAGAGGGTATGTATCAATGCTGCATTTTTAAAAGACAGCACAAAGAAATGGAAAGAAGCAAATAAAGGTTAGAAACAGTTATAAATCTAATGCTGGCACCCAAAGTCACTGTTTTGTCTTACTGAAAGATAACCCATATCTGATGAATTTTTCAAAGTACAGGATGTGGCAATTACGCTGTGTGTTTTTTTGTTTTTTTTAAACTTTATATGAGACAGAGAGCTATCTACTAAAGAAAATAACTTTTATTATTTAAATTTTTTGAAATCTTTTGTTCAGAGATTATCTACACTTACCATGATTTGAAACAATATATCTCAGATCAACAGCTTGCTTGTTTATTTTCTAAAGTTTATCTCACCACTCCTAAGCCTAAGCCCTGTAGGTGTGTTGTGGCACAGTGAGAATTAAACTACTCAGTGTCTTGAGATACTTGTACAGAGGTACTTATTTTCTTTTTCTTGTATCTGTAAGGGTAGTCCTGTTTTAGAACTGAACTGAATTTTCACCCTTGCCTTTTTGAGTACAAAGGTGTGCTTGGACTCTACCACTTCAAATGACAGGGAAGAGGGAGAGAAATTCCTTCAAATGGAAAATGAGAACATCAAACAGATTGCTAATCTAGGAACATGGCTCCTTTGCCTGCTGATTTCCAATATCAAGGAAAATTGGGTTGGGTAATAGTTTTCAGACATTTGAGTTTTCTCCTGTAACCTGAAGTTATATAGTCCATACACAAATTCACCACCTCACTAAAAACTACCCAGAGAGAGACATCTATATTTACTAAGAATAGCCTTCCCTAATCCAGTGATGGGGATGATGGGAGTTGAGAAAAGTAAGAAGAATATAAGATCTCAGCTTCTAGGAAAGTTCTTCACATTTCTCCCTCACTTATGTAATTGCTTTATGGAACTGCAGAGCATGTTCTCTTTTCCTTTATAATTCCCGCTTAGGATCATTTTCTCCTTCCCCAAGAATGCAACTGACTGTGTTGTTGTTTTTTATTTGCTACATTTATATTTACCCCTTCTCTCTGAGGAGTTCAGATTGGTGTATTTGTTTCTACTGTCTTTTGCTATCTTCACACCAAAAAAAATAATAATGAATCCTTATGTCCCCTGTCTTATGTCCCAGAGTCAAAGTCCAACACTCAGATGACTACACCAAGTTGTCTGTCTGCTAAACTAGATTGCTGATATAACCTGGTGTGTTCCTTCTGCTCAAGGTCAGGAAGGCCATCCAGAAGGCATGCATGTGTATTTTTTTTCACCATTTCTGTCCATTTCTAATTTTCCTTCACATACACATACACACACACACACATACACACACACATCTCATTAACATATTGTTTGGAAGCCAAGTCCCTCCCTCAGTGGCTAACAGAAGAATCAGGCTGAATATTTTTAACTAGATTTTTTGTGGGAATAGCACAGAGACTTAAAAAGCTACAGTCTGTGCATACCTTGCTTTTTCTTTTCTCAAGATTATTGAGGGGGAAGGGTGAGAGAGAAATTGGCAAAGCCACTATTTTTCTGCAGAGCCATCTGTTCTGTGGCTTACAATTTGTCCCCCGAGAACTACAGTAAGTGCTCTAAAAGGTTATCAAATGCTGGTTTTCACAATGTAAATAAGATAAGCAAGTAGTCACCTGTGATTGTGAATAAATCATTGGGCATGGGGGGATGTTGGCAGGAAATCCATCTCAGTAAGGAAGGATGGGGGTGGATGAGATTTGGGATTGAAGTTGTCAATTCTTACACAGAGAAATGTGTGTGTGGGGGGGGGGGGGAATTTGAGCAGTGAGAGAGAAGTCTCATTTGCCAAGGAAAGGATAGGTGGGGGAGCATGGTTTGTTATGAGACAGTGTGGTGTAGTGGTTTGAACATTGGACCACAACTCTAGAAATCAGGATTTGATTCTCCATTTGAGCATTAAAACTTATTGGTTGACTTTGGGCTAGACACACATTCTCAGCCTCATAGGATGGCAATGGCAAACCCTTTCTGAAGGGGTTGCCAAGAAAACCCTATGATAGGTTCACCTTAGGGTTGCCATACCGTGGAAATGACTTGGAGGCACACAACAACAACAGCTAGTTAATGCCTCTGTCTCTCTCTCTGTCTCTGTCTCTCTGTGTGTTCACAAATCCAGAAGAAATTAATATAATTTAAACAGAAACAAAATACATCAGTGTCAAGGGGACTATGGCAGATGTGAAAATTGTGCCTGATCTGTCATTGGGCAGTTTCATGTCTCCTAACAATAAACTAGACTGAATGCCTCCAAACAGAAAACAGTCCTCCTCTTTAAAACAGGCAAATAATTTTGCTGTCTTCTGCTTGAATTTCTTGATGGAATTAATGCATATTAATTCATGATTAAAGATTAATGATTCCCATCCTGACCCCCAGTGTTTCCTTGTAAGGGTAGGGAATCTGTATGATTAACAGAATCTCCTCCTGACCTTGTACTTCCCCACCCCACTCAATTTAGGTTGTGAGGCTGCCTGCATGCAAGCACCCATATTCAACAAACACAAAGAATGATATACATGAGGGTGGCAGAGTGCACCAAGAAGCAAGGAATGAAATCAGTGGACCTTAAAACAGATAAATTCTGACCTACTTTGCTTAACTGTGAACCCACCCACGGTTTCTTTTTCCCTTGCCTTACCGTCCTCTAGCTATAGTACAAGCAGAGAACCATGTGATGGCATATTTGTATAGGGGCTATAAATAAATAAGCAGGACAAATCTTAATAATACTTTTATTTATCTGTTTCAACAACTAATTATCGGGACAGGAGAGATGTCTTTGGTCTCTGTGGTGCCAGCAACATACTTGAATGACTCTCTTCTTGTTTCCCTAAGATTAATAATTAAAATGGTGGATACTCAATTGTGTTTTTTAAAGAGGGAAGTTGTTGCTCCTGGAGCAAGAGTTAAAGAAGATGCAATAATTGCTGGAGGCAGAGGTTGGAAATGAAGACCAAATTGGAAGAAACCATCTCTCTTCCCTCCCCCACCCCAGCCCTGTACAGTGATCCCAAGTCCCACCAGGGAACAGATCTTCGACAACTGCAGCGGGACAGACAATATGTGGGATATATGTGTGAATGGTTTTTAAAGTGTCAAATCACACTTCAGACATGTCTGTTCTGGATCTCAAAAGAATGGACTTAATAGAAATACACACAGAAAATATACACACACATGGATTCATCCTGTATTGTTTTCACGATCTGAATAGGGCCTTAGTCATATCCTGTACAAGTCAATGCAGCCAACCAAACCTCACCGTGGCGGAACAGGAGAAACCTCAGGTATGACAAAGGGCACAGCAGGCTATCCTGTTCCCTGATAAAATGTAATGTGTGGTACACATTTCTGGGGGAGAAAGAAAGAGATGTGTGCAGGTAGGAAAAATGAAATTATCCCTTTATTCTCAGCAGTCTATCATTCCAGGTATTTTTCTCCCAGCTTGGCTTCAATACTGAAAGTGAGCTAGGCTTGGGGGGAAATGGCACAAGCCAATGAACTGATGGAATTCAAATGAAGGATAAAAAAGGAGGTGGTACCAGCCTTCATAAAGGAGGCAGGAATTAGGCCATTCCTTTAAAAAGCCTAACCTGCACCAAGATGTTAACAGCATGCCAACAGGGTGCCAACATATCTTTCCTGCATACATTGCTTGCGTGGGTGGTTGTCAACCAACTCCAGGCATTCTTGAATGAAAATTATTATCCATATCTATGGGACTTCAGGTTTCATTTTGGAATGGAAAGGGCCTTGGTTATGATGTGACATTAATTTACCAAGAAAGGTAGTCCAATTTACCAAAAAAAGTACTTCTTGGGAGGATTTTGATAGCATCAATTCTGGTAGATCTGTGGATTATGGAACTGTTGTTAGTGGTCCTACATTGCAGTAGTTGTATTCTCACTTGGAATACTGGAATACTGGAATACTGATTCCAGAATGTGGTGCTGTGGGATTTTGCTCTGTGGCCTTTGTCCATAGCAGCAGTGTTCCCATAGCAGCAGTGTCCCCACACTGGTGACACCGAGTGCAGGGGAGGGGCTTCTGAGGGGGTGGGTCTTCCAGCCCCAGACTCCTGGCGGGGTGGGACATCTGGCCCTGGACTTCTGGCAGCGTTTCTGGGGCAGGGGCATCCCAAAAATCCTCTGCATGAGGTGTAGGACACCCGAAAAGGCCTCACACAGGTCCTAGGCTGCCTGAAAAGCCTCCGCGCGGGAGCCTAGGCAGCCCACAAAGGCCCCGAAACAGCACCCAAAGGAGCGGAGAGCCAACCTGATGTCACCCCTCCTTTCTGGGGTGTCACATGGTGCAGTCCGCACCCCCCGCACCCCCCACCACCATGATGCTATTGGTCCCTAGGCAGTCTGGATCATACACAGGTAGTCAAGGGAGTTTACCAAGATTGAAGTGAGGCACAGTAGTGAGGTAGAATGCAGCCCTCTCCAAAATACCACTCAGCCAGACAAATAAATTTCTCACTCTATAACAGTATCTTATTTTTGTCTGGATTGAGTCTCAATTTATTGGCTCTTATCCAGTCTGTTATCTTTTCTAGGCACTAGTTTAAAACAAAAACTCCATCACTTCAATTTTATGAAATGAGAGAGTAAGATGTCATACATATATGACATGACATTTCAGCTCACATCTCCAGATTGCCTCTCCTAGTGGTTTCATAATTTGGGGATACTCCAGTGTCACTGGAAGTACAGGTAGCCCTATGGTTCAGAATGCCTTTTACCAGTTTAGGATGATAATCATTTGGTAACCTCTTGTTTGAATTACTGACATGCATTTTCCATAGGGCTGCTTTTGAAAGCCTCAATTATTAACAGGAACTAATTCATATAAGCATCTTATGCTTGGGTACTATGACCTGCTCTGGCTTTCTGTTTCCATAATTCCTGGGCCAGTTCAGAGGCCTGATATTAAACTTTTAATGCCCTAAATGGTTTGGGGTCACATTATCTGATGTATTATCTCCTCCCAAAGTCCTGTTCAGAAGCTCTTCTCCAGATGCCTCCAACAAATGAAACAGGTTGGACGGCTATTAAGAATAGCAAGGATGGCAAGAAAAGCTCACCCGGAAAGTATGGGTGCCTTTAGACACCTAGTATAAATCTTTTTATTCTCTGGGTCTTTTTAGTCTTTCCTTATTTTAAAAAAGTGTGTTAGTCTTTTTTTTTTTTTTTAGATCTTTGTAGTTGTTCTCTACAGTTGGTTTCACTTTGTTTTTATTCTTTAGCTGTGTTAAGCTTTAATTCTTTATGTTATATTTTATTATATTTTATTGTTGTAACCTTTCTTCTGTGAACTTCCCCAGAGAGCTTTGGCTATTGAGTGAGAAAGAAAGGAATTAATTAATTAATTAATTCCTTCTTACCTATACAGTCCTTTTTATGAAAAAATCAAATACACACACAGAGAGTTCTTTTCTTTATGAATGAATGGGGCAGACTTGTAAACAGGGCTACCTCTCCCCCCTCATTGTCCCACAAGTCTTACCCAGTGTGGCCTTAAGAGATAGTAACTTGTCAAGGCAGGGAATTATATATGAATCATAGAATTTGCAGTGGCTACTGGCCAAAACATATCTGGTGTGAAAGTTCAGATAGAATTCAAAGGCAAAGCAGAGAAAATATGATACATTCCTGGTCACAAAAGGGTAACATACTTTGACCTTATGCAGAATCTACAGTCAAATACATTGGCAAGATTAAAAACTAAGAATAGGCATGTGGTGTAATGAGGCAAGGCTCACAAAGCAGACAGCAGGAGGGCAATAAGGAGCAATCTGTTAGGAAATATAAACGTTAATGATTATTACAGTACCAGAGAGGAGAGGGGGAGAGAGGGGGGAAGAGACTGAGCCTAAACAAGTCACAAAGGGGCATCATTTCACTTTAGTGGGGATCTACTGCCCAGCTTTTTGAAGTCCAACATCTCACTTTATTCACCAGAGATTTTCCATCTATATGGCTCACACTTTGGGACTTAATTCTGTCCGTCAGTTCCACCCACACTTTGTCCCTAGACCCAAGATCTCTCACCCATTAAATGGCTTCTGTTATTTAAAAAAATCTGAAGGCAAGAAGATTGATCTGGGCAGTTCTTACAAAACCCGGTTAATTCAATGGGCAAGGAGATCACTGTGTGCTCCCCAGTGATGATAATGTCTGCAAAATGAAGAGGACAAGGAGAGAGAATGACTATTTTCTAGGTTGTAATGCTTGGCAGTGATTACCTTGATGGTCCATTAATATGAATAAAGGTCTCATTGGGCCAGATAACTTCATTCTTAATACAACAAACCAGCAACAAGGCAGTATAGTAAGGCTGGAAGTAAGGATCAAGAAGGGAAATGGACAAAATCATGGCCAAGAATTCACTTTTCATCTTGGATGTCTTTCCTCTTCATTTAGTCCCCTTGTATGAAAGCTTACTTTGTGATAAAAGGATGGTACTCTGTATATGCCCTGTGGCACTTCCATTCACTGCTTCTCAGGTATTGAAAGCAGGTTGTGGGATCAAGTACTTATAAAATTTGAATCAAATTAAATCCTGTACTCTGCACATAACTCAGAACCCCACCATTATTACTTGAACCCATGTCCTGAAAACTGATTGGAAAGGGCAGTGGTGGATTTAACTTTAACGTCCTTTATCACAGCTCTGTTCAAAATGATCATCTTGACACATGCCTTGATTGCATCCCATTTGGACAATTGTAATGCAGTTTGGAAACTGTTCAGAAACTTCAGTGGGTTCAAAATGTGGTAGCCAGAATGCTGACCGTGGCCAGTTATAGGGAGCATATAATTCCCTTGTTGAAACAGCTTCACTGACTACTAATTTGTTTCCAGGCACAAGTCAAACTGCTGGTCATGACCTATAAAGCCATATATGGCTGGGGTCCAGACTACCCGAAAGACCATATCTCCCCATACAAACCTGCAAGGAATACAGAGGAAGGCTTTCTCTCAGTCCCATTACCATAACAGGTTTGTTTGATAAGCACAGAAGACAGAGCCTTCTCAGTGGCTGCTCCCACTTTCTGGAATACCCTTCCATGGGAGGCTAGGCTGGACCCTTCCCTGCTTTCCATTCGCCAGCTGGCAAAGATATTTTTATTCAAGTAGGCTTTTAATATATAATCATGTCAGGGAGGCTTTCATATGGGGTGTATGCGGTAGTTAGATGTTTAACTTTAGTATGTTTTCTGTAATTTTATACTGTTTTAGCTAGATAATTTTCATTGTTTTTAAATTTTTATTGTAAAGTTTTCAAAATGATTTTATCTGGGAGCTGCCTTAGGTCTCCTTTTGGGGGAAGGCAGCATAAAAATAGATAGATAGATAGATTAGATAGATAGATAGATAGATAGATAGATAGATAGATGGAACTGGTCCCTGGTACACAGGGTGCCACATCAGTCTGAGAAGCACTGTTGTATAAGGAAACAACTGAGATCTCTGGGACAAGTGAGCATCAGGGGCTGGGGGAGGAGGTGGCCCCATCTATTCTGGGGTGTGGCCCCAACCACTCCAGCATCCAGCCCTGATAGATTGTGGAAATGTGGTCTTTTGAAGAAGAAGAAATCTGCAAAAAAAAAGTGTGCAGAACCATCTTCTACTTGTGAAGCAAACACACCTACTAATCACAAAAAGCACGAACTAGTTCTCATTTGAATTCTCTCTAGCTTTCCAGCCAAGCATTTCAACAAAGGGTGCCATTTGATTATTTCTCGCACTGCGAGGCTTTCACATTCCCTGAGCAACAAGTCCCTTGATTGCTGGTTCCACAGAAAGGCCATGTTTCCAGGAGCTTTTCATGCAGCGCATGAGGCACCACTGTTAAGTGATGCTTTGTATTCCACACAGACATGTAGCTATAGGATGCTGGTGCTGAAGGGAAGCATTTGATCTCTGTAGAGGGCCCAGCAGGCAAGGAGCTTCTAATTACAAAGGTGGTGTTTCCAGGCAGTCCATGAAACAGTGAGATGGGGAGGGGGGCATTGAAAGCTTGACAAGGCAACTCCTCCAAGGCCACATCTTTCTCCTCAGCATGAACCTACTGGAGGGATCAGCTGTCACCACTGGGCTTGTTCTTCCTTTCAGAGCATGAATCATTTACAAACTGAAATTAGTGAACCTTCTCCTTCATGCACTTCAGAGGGAAGCTTGGCTTGCACAGAGCACCAGTCAGTGGGGAACAGATTTCTTCCCAGAATTCCTACCTACCAGGGCAAGGCAGCTATATTCATGTGCATGTGCAAATGTCTCTTCTGAAAATCCATTGGACTTAAAAGAACTTAACTTTGATTGAATGGTGCCATTCAATCTAGTGGGCTATATGTGTGAAGGAGAGTCTGTGAGCTGCAACGATGGCTCTGTCACCCCCTGATAGGGTGCTAAGCAGACTTTTGCCTTCAATTTATCAGTATCCACAAGTGGGATGCTTTGTTTTCCTCCAGAAGAGTTAATGGCAGACATACATTTATATGGGAGAATATAAAAGGAGTATATTTGGAAACTCCACTAACCTCATCTCATATGACTAAATTTTCTACTGAATCTGCAAAAAGAGGTTTGGTTCCTTGGTCAAGATAATATGTGTCAGAACATTGGCAGCTGTTACAAATGTACCTCTTTTAATATTTATTCACTATCAGTCTGTTTATGAGTGTTCTCTGGCCCGGTTCTGTAAGGGCTCAATCAACCCAAGCTGGAAAGTGAGGTCATCTTGAAAATAACTTTCTGAGAACTTTGGGGAGTTAGGGTGTATGTACATTTCTGTGTGTACCTATTAGTGATAACAGCAGGGCATTTTGTCCATTGCAGTTATTCCAAAGGCTGGGAAACTTTGGCCTACAACTCCCAGAACGCCCTCCCTCCAAGCCCAGCCTGTATATTAACCATGCTGGCTCCAGGATTCTGGAAGTTATAGTCCAAAAAGGTAATGTTTCTAAATTCTGAATTACTGTTTATCATATGTTCATCCATAGTATGAATGCAGTCTGAAAGAAACAAGAACTGCAATAGTGTCCTAAGTCTTGCTGCAGGGAACATAGAAGAGACACACTTCCCATGATTTAAGCAAGCACCTGGCACCTTCAGATTTAGGTTGCAAAATGAAGTTGAGACTTCTTTAGCTTACAGCTTTGCTATAACTCAGAAGCTTCCTTCTTCCCCAGCTCCATTATCCTGCCCCTATCATCTGGTGATCTATATCACATCTCCCTTGCTCCTCATTACAGTATTTTGCCCTCTTTGTATCCCCAACTATTGCACACTGAGAGCCAGAGAGAGAATTTAATAGCAGGCAAATTACAGATAGTCTAACAATGCAATTGAGGTGAAAGGTAACTGTTGTATATTGATCTGGTTAATGAGTTGGAAATTCAAAATTACAGACATTCAGACTTTTTATGCATTAAGAATGTGTTGCCCTGGAGGGAGTCAGGCCTTACCCGCAGCTCACCCTTGCCACCTTTTCAAGCTGCGGGTAGAGCTCTCCTGATGAGTTTTATATCTACAGATTTTATTGGTGTACACAGAGATCAGGAATCCTTCTACACTTAAACAATAAAGTACATCTTCGGAATGAAGACATATGGTGGGGCAAAGAGGCATACAACATAGAACAATTACTCCATGGTGATGTAAAAATACTTTGTACATAATTGTGAAGGCACTCTTCACTATTAATTGTTGTCATTCAACTGAGAGCTCTAAAAAAAAAACTGCAACAAAGACATGATTCAAATTCTGCATGTGTTGAGAGGAACTCAACTTCTTTTATCAGCAATTTCCATGTTCCATGGCTGAACTCCAACATTAGGTTCTTCATGATCTCTAAAACCACCTGTTTGTTGTTGTTAACTGCTCTAGATTTGACCTTGGCTCATGGAAACCCTGTGGATGAGACATCTCTAAAATTCCCTGTCTTCCACTGCTCTGCTTAAATTTTGCAGATTCATGCCTGTGACTTCTCTAATTGAGTGTCTATCCATCTGGCAAGCAGTCTTCCTCTATTTCCTCAGCCTACCCTCACCCTTACCCAGCATTATTGTCTTTCCTAATGAGTCATGCTGCCCTGGAGGGAATCATGATGTGGCCAACAGCTTCAGTTTGATCATCTTGGCCTCAAGGGTATTTCAGGCTTGATCTGCTCAAGGACCAATTTGTTTGGCTCTTTGTCTGTCCATAATATCCTCAGCACTCTTCTCCCACACCACATCTCAAATGAGTTGATTTTCTTTTTATCTACTTTTTCCATTATCCAGCTCTCACATCCATACATAGTGGTGTGGAATACAATGGCTTGGATGAATCTAACTGTAGTGCTCAGTTGTATATCTTTACTCTTTAGTTTTAGCTCTTTCATGGCTGCCCTTCCCATTCCTAGTCTTCTCCTTATATCTTGACTGCAGTCTCCATTCACCTGTAGACTGCACTATTTGCATACCAAGTTCAAACACATAGGGCATGAACAGAGACATCTCAACTGATGCCCCATAACAGCACAATTCCCATATCCTAAACAACTACTGTGGCCTTTGATAGACATTTGTGCAGCCCAAGTACATTCACTGCTGCCAAAAGTGCCATGGCAAGGGTGGCTATTTAAACTACTGCATGACTAGTATTAGCACTAATAGCACTGCCATTTTACTTGATGCCACATTTGCCTTCTCTTTTCCTAACAATCCCATTATTCCTATTAGAATTGCCCCAGATTTCTAGATTTTTGATTAATCAATTTTACTGATCTAGCCTAAGCAAGGAAGTTTGAAGATTCTTGAAGAAATGCTTCTTAGATGGAGGCTGGCAAACCTTAGGTCTAGAGATCTGCCAACATCTATTTGAGTACCTTTTCTGGAAGAATCTTAGCAATCTCCTTGTTGAGTCAATAAGCTGGGGTTAAACAGGAGCCAGGAAATTATAACTGCTTTTTCTAACTCGTTTATTTATCTATCCAGCTAATGTATTATGTCCTTCTTTGGGGGGAAAAACCAGCATACCTGGTTATTCCCCACATTATCTAGGGAATTCTGGGATTTATAGTCCAAAAAAATAACATCTGCAAGCTTTGGGCTTAGAGAATGGCTGAAGGTCACTTGGTGGGCTTCATGGCTAAGCAAAGTTTTCAGTCTACGCTTACCTGGTTCAGCTTAAAAGAAAACAGACATCAACAACTCGGTATCTTAGCTGGATTTGTTTTTCTCTTTTAAGACTGCAGCAACCTTAAGCCTCAAGAGATCAACCAGAAAAATGTTTCAGTGCACCTGAAAACACAAGATTCTGGGGTTAAGGTTCTATGAGTCCTTATTTCATATTCATTATTTTATGGCTAGCATGACAGCATTCTACTAAAATAAAATAAAAAACCCAGCCCATTGCTTTTTACCAAACAAAGAAGAAGGAACGGGCTCTACTTGAACTGTTCTCTGTGCCTCTGTGCTCATAAACCAGAACTGCAACTTTATAGTTTATTTGGAGCAATACAATTACCTTCAGGAAAAGTTCTAAACAAATGAAACAGTGAAGAGAATGAATGCAAAAGCTCTTGAGAAACATCCTTATGCATTTGCAGCAAAGAAAATTCATTTTTAAAAAATATACTACATTTCAAACATGGAATTGTAATATAATTTTGTGAGCTATGAACCAAGAAGATGCCAAGCCATATCTCAGTTAGGTTCAGAATAGATGAGCTGGTACAAGCAACCAGAGCAACTTTAGATTTTCAAGATATAAATGAATAAAAACTGCATCATGTGCAGAGCTTCTGTAAGAAAGATTATTGGATACAAATCAGAGCTTGAAGAAATTACTTTTTTGGACTACAACTCCCACCAAGAAAGAGTGGCCACATAGCTTGGGGGCTTAGGGAAACTGTAATCTAAAAAACAAAAAAACAAAAACAAAACCCACAACTTTTCCATACTCTGGAATGAAGTACAGTACTTAGAAAATAAGTAGAACAATCCTAGGAAGGCAAGAGAGAGAGAAACAAGAGCAGAAACCTTTTCTTATGCCTTGAATGCTCCTGCTGGCAAAAGGAAAAAACCAGAAAGCTAGCATATTTTTTCCCTCCACCCAAATCCTAGGGAATAGTTTTCCCCTAGTCTGGACCCACAACAGAGATATAGGATTCTGGGATTCTGGGAAGCCACCAATTCTCCTAATATGCTCCCATCACACCTTTTCATTTCTTTGATGATAGATTTCCAAAATTGGAGAACATCCGTTAAGGACCTTTTTGCAGGCTTGCAAGAAACAGTCCCTTATCTGATGTTCTCCTGTCACCTCTGCCCCCAGAGAAAGAGATCTAAAGAAATCTTATTGACCCTGGAATATCCTCCCAAGGGCCACAGCACTGTATACTTAGGAAAGGGTGCCATATGAATTTAGATGGGGATTGTTTTAATATGTGTGCATCTCGTTTTCCCTTTTAAATTGATGTGCGTTTTAACTGATGTTGTTTGTTAATTGTTGTTGTTCCTTGCCTCGATCCATGGGAAGAAGTGGGTAAGAAATAATAATAATATTAATAATAATAATAATAATTACTACTACTATTAAAATGCTGGGTATGTTATTTGAATTAGAGGGTGGCAACCCTGGTCTTACACAGTCAGAACAGCAGCAGCAACTGGTAACTGCTGAATGAGGGAATAGGCTGTCACTCCACTGCCTGGCTAGGACCAACTGTCTTATTTATCAAATCAGCATCTGTGGCAGGGATGAGCCATTTTGGCCCTCTAGATTATTTTGAACTGCAACTCCCATAATCCCTCACCATTGCCTATCCTGACTGGGAGTCATGAGTGCTATAGGTGAATAACATCTGGAGGTCTACAGCTGCCCACTTCTGATCGCTAGTAGGAGTGAGAATAGTGAGAACACAGTGGCTTCCTAGATGCTACTTGGTCTGTTGCTTCTAGAAGCCCTAGCCCAGGGGTAGGCAACCTAAGGCCCAGGGGCCAGATGCGGGCCCCCCAAGGCCTTTGGACTGGCCCCAGGCCGGTCCTGCCGCCGCCACCGCCGCCACCACCACCACCCCCCGCCCGCCATGATGATATTGATTAATGTTGTTATTACTTGTTCTTGCGGTTTTCTTGGCAAAATCTCCACAGGGGTTTTGTCATGGCTTTTCTGGGGCTGAGAAAGTGTGCATGCATATTTTTTGTCTGAGGGACAGCAACCCGGCCCCTGGCTCAAAAAGGTTGCCTACCCCTGCCCTAGCCAACATAGCCTATGGTATGGAATTCTAGGAGTCACTCTCCAAAACCATCTGGAAAGCTGCATGATTACTGCCAGTAGCTAATATTCACAACTTGTAAAAGTGAGCTTCAAGTCAACAATGGAGATGAAGTCACAACTTCATGACGATATACCCCAGGTTCTTGCCCTTTAGCAACTGTGTAGAAGAAGCATGCAATTTCTCAATTTTTAAACATCCAGTTCATTGTTCATTGTTGTTGTAACTTGCCATCAAGTGAACGTTGACTTATGGTGATCCTCTGAATGAGAGATGTCCAAGAGCTCCAGTCTTCAACTGACTTGTTCAAGTCTTGCAAACTTAGAGCTTTGGTTTCCTTGATTTAATTAATCCACCAACAATGTGATCTCCCTCTTTTCCTACCAAGCATCATCATCTTTTCCAATGAATCATGTCATCTCATGATATGTCCTAAGTACAACAACCTCACTTTAGTCATCTTGACTGCTAGTTCAAGCTTCATTTACTCTAAGCCAAGTCATTTGTCTTTTTAGCAGTCCATGGTATCTATGGAACTGTTCTCCAGCACCATACTTTACATTAGTTGATTTTCTTCGTGTCAGCTTTCTTCACTTCATCACTGTCTAGCTTTCACAATCATACATAAAAACTGAAAATACAATGCCCTGGCCGAGTCTGACTTGGGTGTTTAATGATATGTCTTTACACTTGAGGATCTTATCTAGTTCTTTTGTGGCTGCCTTTCCAAGTTAATCTGTTGTCTCATTTCTTGCTGCAACCTTCACTTTGATTAATGACTGAGCCAAGGTAAAGGAAATCTTTAACTATTTCAATGTCTTTGTTACTCACTTTCTCAGTTGGACGACAATGAATATTGCTCATCGGCGAATGTTTGGTACTGCTATGGCCAATGACAAAGGCAATCCATAAACCGAAAAGGGACAGATTACAGACTTCAGCCATCAACAGAAAATTTTCCCCACTTCTGAACAAGGTGGACAAGTAATCTGACTGAGTACAAGGGAACTTTATATGTTCAGTTGGAGTGACAAAATGATCCTGGCCATACTTTAGGTGTTAAGCAGCACAAAATTGCATTATCATATAAATAATATAAAACACTATTGTATTATATGGTTACAGCTGCAAAGCTAATGTGTGCAAAGAACTGGAAGAAAGAAGAAACACTAGATATTCTAAAATGGATGGAAAAAATGATGGACCTATCTGAATTAGCAAAACTTACTAGTTTATGAATGATGAGGACATGGAAGATTTTAAAATGATTTGGAAACCGTTTATGGATTATGTTAAAGAGTTAAGAGGGGACATAGTAATATTGGGATTTAAATTATAGATTGTGGGAGAGGATGAAGTAAAGAAGATAGCAGTATTAATATGACTTTTTATGTTTTTTATCCTTTATTCTTATTTAATTTTATTTATTATTTCCTTTCTTTTCTTTCTTCTTTTCTCTTTTTTCTCTGTCGAAGTAATAGTAGGATGTATATACTAAACTACTAGTTACATGGAGTGGGAAGCCAAATATTGCACTAAGGTGAGGGGGTTAAGGGGGTTAATACTAGTTAGATATATTATTTTTCCTTTTTTCTTTTCTTTTTTATTTTATTATTCTATATTTTTTCTTTTATTTGTTCTATTGCTTTATTCTTTATTTTCCCTTAAATATAATATTCTGTTGGTTTATTATATGATTCTGATGCTTTATATAAAATCATAGGTACTTTTTCCAAAAAAATTTTTTTAATCCTTTTATATCATTTTTTCATTTTTATCATTTGACTAACAAACCCAGGCCTCTTTCAGCCATCACTGCTTGCATCATGACCCTCCTTGATACTTAATTAGCAGATACTGCAGATTTTGCGACCAGTCCAAGTAACCGAATGTCTTCCTCTGCTTTCATTTTTAAGAATAGATTTTTAAAATAGAAACACAAAGAAAATGTGAACAAATTGGAAACAAAAACAAAGGAAAAAGTGAAGAAAAGAAAAAAGAAAGGGGAAATACATGGAATATGAACATGGGCTCCATTGTATATTAATATTATGACCATAAATACCAATGAGCACACCTATGCATTATTTGTTTTATATCACCAACAGCCTTTTATAAAAATATGTAGTGGTATTCAATATACCTGAAACGTCAGCTTTTTGCTGAACCAAACAAAGTTTTAAATCTAAATAAATGTTAGACATTGAAGCTAGAGCAATTTTCCCACTGACTGATTTGCAAAAGACAATCTAAGTCTTTATTACTCAATGTTAACTTCATTGACATCAAATTTAGTGCCCTCCATCAAACATTTATAAATGGCCCTTTTTGTAATTCTCTGAGGATTAATGCTTCCAGAACAGCAGAGGTGGGGATGGGTCGGGATGGAGGTACACAAATCTAATAGTAGGAAGAGAGGAATTGAGAGAGAGAGACCAAAAAGCTGTTGCAATACTACATCAGAGGTTAAGTCAGGGGTAGGCAACCTTTCCCCTTTAAGGGCCAAGGGACTTCAGCTCCCAGAATCCCAGGAACTATTGGCCAACATGGGACTATTGGCCAACATGGCTGAGGTTTCTGGGAGCTGAAGTCCCTCGGCCCTTAAAGGGGAAAGGTTGCCTACCCTTGGGTTAAGTAATAAGTAGCCTGTAACAATGGAATGGCAAAATTTTCCAATCTCGACCTATCAATTAATCCAGACTATAAATCCTACATTCATGCCATTTCTTCTATAATCTTCAAACTGGGATTATCCCATAAAGTTAGTTTAGCAAGACCATACATATCAACTGGTAATTGACAAGTAATCATACTCCAATGTTCCCTACCCTAGAAAACAAAAATTACAGAGGAACATGGACAAGGCTAAACATCTTACAAAGCTACCTATCCCAGAATTCCATAGATTTGTGCCATGACAGTTAAAGTGATGTCAAGTGGCATTATTTTTTCGGTGTAGAGGCAGCCTTAGTTCCTTTTCCTAACAATGATGATATACCTAAGTTGGGGATGCAGTGGCTCAAGTGGTTAAGACGCTGACTCTGTTAATTGCAAGATCAGCAGCTTGGCAGTTCCAGGCCCAGGTGCTGCATGAAGGGATGAGCTTTTGTCACTAGTCCCAGCTTCTGCCAACCTAGCAGTTTGAAAGCATGCAAATGCAACTAGATAAATAGGTACCACTTTTCAGTGGGAAAGCAAACAGCTTTCTGACAACTCTGGCTCTTTGTCTTAGTAACGGAGATGAGCACTGCCCCCTAAGGTTGGACATGACTTGACAGCCTTTTCAATGGGAAATATCTTTACCTTACCCTTATACCAAAGTTACATTATGATTGTAACTTGGTGCTGGGTAATTTTACTCCTTTTGCTATGTTATAGTAATATTTAAAGTTACTTTTATAGTTGTAGTGATATAGTCTCAGTGGTGCATGAAAGCTTAAGTGCTAGCTCATGCTGATTATCATGTTCTGTGGAGATGATGAAATGAATAGGAGGAAAGTATGCTTTCTACCCAAGACCAACACTTTGTGAGATTTAGATATGTTTCTCTTAAAATAATTTGAAAAGTAAAAATCCAAGTTATTTTTTGGAAGCAACTTCTGAGTAACTTTAAGTTACCTTTTAAAACATTCTAACTCTAATGGAACCTAACTAAACTAAAACAAGAACACCATTGGACCCATAGTTATAACTAATAACTTTTTAGAATTACCTTTCCTAGTTTTAGACGATCCATCAGGGGCCAAAATGAGCCAGTAAATTTGAGGAGCCAACAAAGGCAACAGGTAGGTCTGACTCTTGGGTCAGTGCAGTAGCAACGTGCATATACAAATTTCCTTTTGAAATTCCCTGGAGAGCTCTATTGTCCAATGTATATTTGCAACGTGATCCTTAGTGCCGTTTCCTTTTCTGAAACCCACTTGCACTTCTGTGATTTCTCATTCCATATATGGTAGAAGCCTGTTCTGCAAAATTTTGAGTATGACTTTGCTTGCATGGTAAATTAATGCAACGGTCCTATAGTCGCTGCAGTTTTTTGTGTCTTCTTTTTTGTATATAGAAATGTATATTTATGTTTTCCAGTCTGTGGGCCACCATTTTCTTTCCCATATTTGTGGGAAGATTTTAGTTAGAACTGAATTTGATTCTGTGGATTGTAGTAGTTCTATTGGTATGTCATCTGTTCCTGGTGATTTTTTTCTTCCCAACTGCCTTGTCGTTTATTGCACCAAAACAACAAAGAGTCGTCTGGCACACTGAAGACTAATTTTCATTTGTCACGGACTTTCACATATGTTCACATACTCCATCAGATGCACAGGAACAGCAAACTTAGCCATATGAAGTAGAAACTTTCCCAGTAAATTTTCTTGTTGAATGCTGTTACACATGAGCTGGAGGTTGCCAGAGTTGCCATACATTTAAATTCATCTTTGATTCAGCAAAATAATTTCTCAGTGCATTGTATACTGTAATAATCGGGGGGGGGGGTGTGAATTTTCTGTATTAGCCATCATACCCTGGAAAGGCAACCTATACCAAAAGGAATGGATCTGCTCAGGTATCCACCAGATAATGCCATGGAGCACTGGCCTCCTGCGCTAAGCTAGCCACACTATTTGAATAGCCTTTCTGGAGTGTACAGGCAGCACCATCGTGTGGTTCAAATAAAAGGGAGATAAACCTTGTGTGATTGTCATTCATCACTGCAAGCGACAAAGCTCAAAGGCACAACAACATTAAGGATATTATATATGGGTTTAGAAGCTGTTCTCTCTCACAAAGGATAGCACAAAACTGAAAAAAGATACTGAAAGGAGAAACCAAAATGCAGGAAAAGATTACTTTCCCTCTCAGAACAAGCTGAAAACATCTGGAGCTGTGCATTTGGGGAGAGAGAGATACAATAAAGAGGGAGCAATGCTTATCCATTGTAACAATATAAAAGACATGGAAATAGTGAATGAGGGAAAGTATTATTTCTCTCTCACAAATTTCATGCTGGCAGAGGAATTCTGGGAATTGTAAATAGGGTCAGGATAAACAATGGAAGCAATACACAGAGGAGCTATATAAAAGAGATGATAAAATGAATGATACATGGAATGAAGAACCATATGAAGATGAACCCCAGATTCTAGAAAGCAAGGTGGAATCTGCACTAAGAGAAATCTGGAAAAATAAATCACCAGGAACACCAAATTCCAAGTTCCCATTGAACTGCTACAATCCACACAGATAGAATCAACTAAAGTGTTAAACTAAAATATGCCAACAAATATGGAAAACAAAACAATGGCAACAGACTGGAAATGATCAATATACATTCACATCCACAGAAAAGATGACATGAAAGACTGCATTAACTATAGAACCATAGTGTTAATTTCTCATGCAAGCAAAATTATGCTCAAAATTCTGCAGCATAGACTCCAATCATGTAAGGAGAGAAAAACCCCAGAGGAGCAAACATACAAACAATAGTTAAAGGAGTGCACAAACGAATTCCAGAAGAATATCAGCATGTGCTTTACCGACTATATAGATAATGAAAAACTATGGAATGTTCTTAAAGAAATGGGAGTGCCATTACATTTGATAGTCCTAATGAGAAATTTTACAAAGGATAAGAGGCTACTGTTAGAACAGAATATGGAGAAACAGTTCCAAATTATTAAAGGGATAAGGCAAGGCTGCATTCTATCACCCTATTTATTTAATTTGTATACATATGCAGAAAATATCACACAAAGAACTGGTTTACACTAAGAAGGAACATCAACAAGCTAAGATATGCAGGTGACACCATAATACTAGCAGAGAACACCATAGACTTGGAACAATTACTAAGGAAAGTTAAAGAAGGAAGTGCAAAGGCAGGCTTAGTGCTGAACATAAAGGGGGGGAAAATAATGACCACGGAGTAGCTACATAAAATCATCCTAGATAATGAGGAGACTGAAATAGTTAAAGATTTCCTGTACCTTTGATCAAATATTGATCAGAATGGAGACTGCAATCAAGAAGACTAGGAATGGGAAGGGCAGCTATGAAAAAAATACAAAAGACCTTAAAATGTAAAGATATACATTGAGCACTAAAGTAAGAATTGTATTTCCCATCACCACGTATCGATGTGAGAGCTGTACAGTGAAGAAGGGTAAGAAGAAAATCAACTCATATGCTGGAGAAAAGTGTTGAGAATACCCGTAGACAGCCATAAAGACAAACAAATGAATCCTAGAATCAAGCCTAAACTCTCTCTGGAAGCCAAGATAACAAAACTGAGTCTGTTGTACTTTAGCCATATCATGAGAAGACATGTCTCATTAGAAAAGACAATAGTGCTAAGAAAGGTAGAAGAGGGTAGTAGAAAGAGAGGAAAACTGCATGCCAGATAGCTAAACTTAATCAGGGAGGCCATGGGCCTGAATCTGCCGGACCCAAGGAAAGTAGTGAAGGATAGGGGGTCTTGGAGATGTCTCATCCATGGGGTCACAATGAGTCAGGGTTGACTCAAGGGCAGTTAACAACAAAGACAAAAGCACTGTAGAAGAAGGATCTTTAGCTGGTACATCCGTTGCTACTCTAGAGGGAGAAAGTGGACCTAGCCTCAGTTACCTGCACAGCCAAGATCCAGATTAGAACATTATAATCCTTTCTATACAGAGCTAGCTTTTCAAACAGTTTGGAAAATCCAAATTATTGTCAGGAGGCTTAGCCTCAGCTCTCCATGGAAAGAGAAGCATGAAGTCTTTGTTCAGCCACAGATTTATAATCTATCTCTTCAATCCTACATTTGCAAGACAAGTGAACAGTGATTGGGCTAAAATGCAATAAGTACACTAGTGATGTCATAAAACAGTTTCCAGTGTGACAAAAGAGGATAGCAAAAAAACACAGGCTTTCAATAAATGAAGCTGATAGGCAAGGCAACATGAGTTGACAGAGCACAGGTAAGTCTTGGTCTACAACCAACAGGTATGGGAAGGAATGAGAAACAAAGAGCTTTTAAAAAGTAGAGATTCTGGGACTGAGATGAAAGTATGCCTCCAAACTTGGAAGCTCTTTCTTTGAGAATTCCAAGCATACTGAGATCTCATTATAATCATTCAGTGGAAAGCAAAAAGTATTCTGCCCATTCACAGAGGTATTCTTTCTCTGATTAATACTTCTCATATACAAACTCTGAGCCTGCCATTGAAAATAACTTCTGAGATTAAGCCATAATGATCATTGGCTCTAGCTAAGAAAAAGCTAAATAGATCAATGACAAGCTGGCACTACTACAGTTAAGGTGACCTCAAAATGTTGCAGAGAACTTTATAAACTAGCTAATACAATGTCTTTCTTTTAGGACATTGTCACACAAGTCTAAACATCACACAACATTGTGACTATCTTGCTGCTGCCTTTCATTCAATTTGTTACTGTTGTGCACCTTTTAATTGACAGGCAACACCAGTCAATAGGCCCTCAATATTGCTGCTATTTCATGACTGCCTTGGTGCATAGGTCCCTTCTGGGGCAGTTCTGCTTCTCAGAAAGTCATGTGGTGTGAGTGAGTGAGGAGCCCTGGTGGTGCAGTGGTTAAATGCCTGTACTGCAGCCGCTCACTCATAAACCACAAGGTTGTGAATTCAATACTAGCCAAGGCTCAGGTTTGACTCAAACCTGCATCCTTCCGAGGTCACTAAAATGAGTACCAGCTGTTGGGGGGCAATGAGCTTACAATTGTAAACCACTTAGACACTGCATAGCACAGTATGAAGCTGCTTTGGGGCATGATCCTGCTCCTCTCCTCCTCTTCTCCGCCCCCCCTTGCAGCAATTGCAGCTGCCAATACCTTACTGAAGCTGGCCTCTGTTTGCACATTCATACAGTAGCCAGCTTCAGGAAGAGGTTGGCAGCCAGTATCACTTGTCCCCTCATTTCCTCCCAATGCATGAGACTTCTGTGTGGAAGATCTGTGGTGGCAGCAGCACCAGAGCCAAAAGTGCATGCCCAAAGTGGTGACTACACGCTGCAAGCTGCTTGTGCCCCCACTGCTGCTGCTCATCTGGCCACCCCAAAGAAACAAAGGGTCCATGCTCATGGTGAGCTGCTGCTATCACCATCTCCAGCCACCTGGGGTCCCCCCATAGCTCCTGCTCCTCCTTCCACCACTGTGCCCCATGCACCCCCAGCCCAATCAGACAGTAAGTACAGGGCACCCCCCAAATCATCCCCTGAGTTTGACAATGTGGAAAACAGATCATGTGACCACGGATTGCCAAAACAAAGCAAAGCATTCGGTAAAGTGTTATAAGAAAAGGTGCCAAACGAGTAATCTTCCCTTCTTAAAGTAGCAGGATTGTGGTGGGACAGCTGACTGGTGTGACAATGTCCTTAGTGTCAGTAAAGGACTTGCAATGTCATTCTTTGGTAACCCAAACTCTATCTCTTCTGTAGGCAAATTAACTGGCTAAAATTTTCCCAAGTGAGCATGGTAAAGAAGAGTTTTGAATCAGTTTCAATTACCCTATCAGCCACGAAGCTGATTGGGTAGAGATTGGGTATCTCTCTAAACTAGCCTGTCCCATAAAAGGTTGATGGGTTGGACTACAGCCCCCATCAACCCCTGCATTGGCTAATTCTATACATTTGGAGGATTTCAGATTGAGGGAAGCAGTTCTAAGACTAATTAGTTATGTAGTTACACTACAGACCTAAATTAATTTAACAATGGAGCTTGGAAAGGTTATTTAGAAAAGTGGTCATGCTGGCTAGGGGATTATGAGATATACAGCCCAAAAGGTAACTTGACAAAGTTCTGTAAGCCATTCCTTCTTTCCTGAGGTCTCTGTGCACTGTGATAATTTGGGAAAGATCCACAAAGTTACAAACAGCTGTACAGAAAATCCTCTACATATGATTGAACTACAATTCCAAGGATAGTGTTGACAATTGGTGGGGGTTGACAGTTTTAAAATAATATGAAACCAATATAAGCTTTCAATATCAATATGCCTACTGGATTGTTATGAGGCTCAACTTGAAAAATCTTATTTATTAAAATATTATTACTCTTCCTTTCTGACAAATACACAAACACATCTGCCTATGGTGGCTTTTTTTTTAAGCAGCCACTGTAGACACACCCTGAGTAGTAACTATTGTAATTGTCCTCACTGATATAAGAACTTGACATCACTTTAGAGGAGTGCTAGTCAAAGTGACTGTAGAATCGGGTGGTATTCTGTACCCTTTAATGATTGCTCTCTCCAACCCTCCATTTCTCTAGAAACAGAGAGTATAGGGAGAACAGAATGAGAGAGTGCAGACTGAAGCAAATAATTGATTTGCTGCACTGGTACAATTTTCTAGCTATAAGACATTGCTAGGTTGGCCTAGCAGCATAGCCATGGTCACAGTTCCCCATATCAGGTAGGTTAAGAAGCACTGCTTTGGATCATTACAATTATTACAGTTGTAGCTTTCAAATGCTCATTGGAAGAGTGACAATGATTTCCTTCTCTTCATCTGTTTCCAGTCCCTTCCAGCAGGTGTATCCACATAATATAAAATAGTGAATTAAGATGCTGAATTTTAACTGTAGCCTGTTTTAAAATGTGTATGTTTTACTTGTTATTTTAAATTGTTGCATGTTTTAGGTAATGTGATTTAACTGATGTTGTTAATTGTTGATTTGTTGTTGTTCCCCACCATGGAGAGAGGTGGGTAAGAAGTTGTTGTTGTGGAGGAGGGGAAAAACCATTAATTTTCATGGACAGCCCATTCCCAGGGGTTGACCCTAATGGATCACCATGGCAAGAGTATCTCAAACCTGAAACTCATCTTCCTGAAAAGCAGACAGCTATGAAGCCAGGCAGACCTCTCTAAGGCCTGAGCAAGGCCCTTGTTCATTTACCCATGTCTCCAGCACCTTCTTCAGGCAGATGGTGAAGAAGGATCAAATTTAACATGAGATAAAGAGACTGCCTGAAATGGTTGATTAGGGGTGTTGTGAACATTATTTAAATTCACTATTTAAGTTATTAACATTTTTATTATTGTATTTTGCTCCCAGGAAGAGATGCATGTGGGATTTTCTGTCCCACAGGCATTAAAATGATACAAACAGCACTGAATACTATGATCTTTGAGGGGGGGAAGAACAGTACCATTTTACTGAACCTCAGGCAGCAAAATGTTTTGAGCCAGTCCCACGAAAGAGAACCAAAATGCCACTCCTCTGAGCACCACTATGTCTCCCTGAAGTGAAATATAAATGAGAAATAGTGTTTTGGGCTTGTACAAAAACAGTGACTAATATACTTTACTCTTTTCATTTGTTCAGCCAGCTAAAGAGTTTTCATTATCTTGGAAAAGATCTAAATTTATCTAATTCTGAAAACCAGGTGTTTACAAAAGTTTGCCCCAGTTTTTCCTCCCAATACCATCAATGGTTCTTGAATGTTGGGCACAGCAACAGCCCGTGGAAAAGGTTTTTCCACCAGGAAAATGGGACCTCTCCAGCGCCAGTTACGCCATGGGGAATATGGATTGTTCAAGTCTTCCCCCATGTTTGAAAGTAATTTTGTCCAGGTAAGCCACAAGAGGGTTCGGGCTAAGATAATCCACCAAAGGAGGATACAGGCAAATGTGGATAGGGAAATTGTCTAATTCATCAGTGGGCAACTTCAGCAGGAATGGGGGCAAAATTCAGCCCCTGAGAGGTTTCTGCAGGGTGCATCATGCATCTTCCCACTCTGATTCATGCCACTGGTTATCAGCACCAAGCACAAATGGAAAAGTCACTAGTGATTTCTTGCAATCACCCCCCCCCAAAAAAAAAGCAACAGCACACAGAGGAAGACTTCTGGTAGTGACTCATATCTTCCTATGCCTAAGAATCACAGAATCATAGAATCTTAGAGTTGGTGGGAACCACGAAGGTCATCTAGTTCAATCCCTTGCCATACAAGAATATACACCTCAAGCACCCCTGAAAGATGCTCATCCAACTGCTGTTTAAAGAAAAGAGAGTCCACTACCCACCAACTGCTGCACAGCTCTTACAGGAACTATGTTATTCCTAATGTTTATGTGGAATCTCTTTTCCTATAATTTGAGTCCATTGGTTTGGTTTCTTGTCTCTGGAGCAGCAAAAAGTAAATTTGCTCCAACTACATGGTATCCCTTCAGATACTTAAATATAGCTGTCATATTACCTCTCAGTCTTCTCTGCAAGCTAAACATCACCAGCTCTCTTAGTTGTTCCTCATAAGGCTTGGTTTCCAGACCATAGATCATCTTGGTTGTCCTTTTCTGGACATATTCCAGCTTATCAATATCCTTCTTGAACTGTGGTGCCAGCACTTGTCACAGTATTCCAGGTGAGGTCTGACCAAGGCAGAATAGAGTGGTGATGCTATTTCCCTTGATCTGGACAGTATGCTTCTATTGATGCAGCCCAGAATTGCACTGGCTTTTCTGGTTGCTGCATTACTGTCTAGGTTTACTAAGACTACTAGATCCTTTTCACATGTACTGCTTTCAAGCCAGCTGTCCCCCATCATCCATTTGTGCATTTTCTTTTTCCTTCGTAGATGTTGTTGTTGTTGTGCGCCTTCAAGTTGTTTCTGACTTATGGCAACCCTAAGGTGAATCTGTCACAAGGTTTTCTTGGCAAGATTTGTTCAGAGGGGGTCAACCATTGCCTTAATCTGAGGCTGAGAGAGTGTGAATTGCCCAGGGTCACCCAAAGAGTTTCCATGGCTGAGCAGGGATTCATACTACTGTACATTTATCCCTGTTGAAATTCATTTTGTTAGTTTTGGCCCAGCTCTCCAAACTATCAAGGTCAATTTGAATTCTGTTCCTCTCCGAATTAGCTCCCCCTCCATTTTTTTTTGTGTGTCATCTGCAAAGTTGAGAAGCATGCCTTATTCCATATGGTAAAATCATTTATAAAAATGTTAACCAACACTGAGCAAAGGACAGAACTCTGAGACACCCCACTAGTCACTTTTCTCCAGGATGAAGGTCAATGACTGGGGAGTACTCTCTGGGTTTGGTCTGTCAACCAATTGCAGATCTGCCTAACTGTAACACTGTCTAGCCAACAGTTCACCAGCTTGCCTGCAAAAAATATAACTGGGGAGCTTGTCAAAAGCCTTACTGAAATCAAGATATACTATATCCACATCACTCCCCTTATCTACCAAAAAAGGTTTTTAAAGAGATAAGTTTGTCATGACTTGTTTTGACAAACCCACGCTGGCTCTCCTTAGCAATCACAGCATTCCTTTCTAACTGTGCACAGACTGATTGATCCATTCTAAAGCTCTCTTGGTATTGACATCAGCTTGATTAATTGGTAGTTGCTCCGGTCCTCTTTTCTGCCCTTTTTGAAGATGAGGACAATATTTGCCCTTCTTCAGTCTGCTGGGATCTCTCCTGCTATTCATGAATTCTCCCAGTTGATTGACAGTGGCTCTGAGATTACATCTTTAAATTCCATTTGTACACTTGGGTGAAGCTCATCTGGCCCTGGAAACATGAATTCATTTAGAGTTGATAGGTATTCCTTTTGCACCTCTTTACCTATTCTGGGCCACAGTCCTCTTATTGCATGATTTGTTCCATTTTCATTAGTTACAGCACTGTTTTCCTTTTGGGAGAAAACCAAGGCAAAGAAGGTGATAAATAGTCCAGCTTTCTCTCTGCCCCCAATTCACATTTCACCATCTTTACTATGCAGTGGTCTATTAGTGCCATTTCCTTGTTCTTCCTCTTATTCTGAATATAGTAAAACAAAACAAAAAATAACACTACCTTTTTATTATTTAGCTCATCCCAAACTTTAGCTTTTCTAACATTCACCCCACAAGTATTGACTATTCATTTGGATTCCTCTTTGGTGGTTTCCACCTTCTTCCATTTGTTACACATGTCTCTTTGAATAAAAATCCTAGCTCGTCCAAAAGTTATTTCCTCTTCTTTAGATATCTCCCACTTTTTTCCTTTGGAATTGTTTGCAACTGTACATTCAGTGTCTCACCTTCAACAAACTTCCATGGATCAGGAACTCCTTTCCCTTTTAATATTACTGACCATGGTATCTCGCCCAAGATTTCTCTAAGCTTACCAAAATCAGCCTTCTTGAAGTCCAGGAAGCATTCCTGACCACTTTTAGCTTCCCCTTTCTTCTGTATAACAAATCCCAATAGAACATGGGCCTCAAACAGATGACCCAAAAGGGTTGCCATCAGGCTGTGTTGGGGGCAGGGCATGCACATGACACATGCCCTGAAGCCACCCTGAGCATGGCTCTTTTCCAAAGAGCTGGACCAAAACTGGCCCCACAGGAAGCAGAAAAATCCTTTCCTTTTCAGCAGGCTGTTGGGGACTGTGGCAGTGGCCCAAATTTCCTGATTAGTCCTCCCAGTCATAGAACCTGTCCTCTGTACCTCTTCTTTTCCTATCCCAGCTGCTATTGTACCCACCGCTGCTGCAATTATTGTGATCTGTAATTTTGTAACTTATTTTTAAATTGTTTTAAACTTGATGCTGTTTAATAATTTTTTAAGGGTTGGGAGGGTTTGGGCTTGGTACTGTATTTTTATGTTGGAAGCCGCCCTGATTGCTATGCAGAGGGGTGGGGTACAAATAAACTTTATTATTACTAGATTATTATTATATGCGGATGCCATGGCCCCGAAATGAACGGGGCCCCATGAAGTCCTGGGGCATCCCTTTTGGGCCATTTGTTTTGCCCCATGGTCACTCCCACCCAAGGATCCCACTATTTCCACTCCACTAACCGATTCATCTCTATTGCTTAGGATCAAATCCAAACTAGCTGGTCCTCTTGTTCCTTTCTCCACCTTTTGTACAATGAAATTGCCTGCAAGGCAAGTGAAGAATTTGTTGGACCTTACAGTCTTGGCAGAGTATAGCTTCCAACAATAATCACGCTGGTTGAAGTCTCCCATTAGTATTATATCTCTCCTTTTTGAATATTTAGTCTTTTTTTTAGGAAGGTATCATCCAAATCTTCAGTCTCACTTGGAGGCCTATAGTAGACCCCTACAATGCTATTGTTTTTCTAACTTTTGATTTTTACCCAAAAGCTCTTAACCTGTTTTCCATGCTCTAAGTCATGGATCTCCTCACAGGTGTACATAACCTTGACATATTAATGCTACCACTACTCCTTTCTGGTCTATTATTTTTTTTATAGGTTGTACCTGTCCGTTACTACATTCCAATCATGAGATTCATCCCATCAAGTTTCAGTGGAGCCTATTAAATCATATTTATCTTTCTGCGCTGACCTCAAATTTATCTTGTCTAGTCCCCATGCTCTGTGAATTAGTGTTGAGACTTCTAAAACTATGGGTCATTCTCTTCAGCTGATTCCTTGTTGGTTGGGTTTGCTGCCCACTGTTGGGATCTTGGACTATTGGCCCAATTCTACCTGTATTGTGGATGATATTGTCACTAGTACTTGGCATCCTCCTGTCCTCTGGAATACTGTCATCCTCTCCCAAGACTAAAACCCTGATGACCAGATTTGCAAGACGCCTTGTTTTAGAGTAAAAGTGTATTTGATAACCACCATGCTGCAACAGAAAGTACTGCATGATCCACAAAACTGACCAGAAAGGGTACATGAGGGCCACAAGTTGCCCAACTTTTGTTTAATATCTCAAATGAGAGGTTTGCAGAACTCAAATCTTCTTGAAAGTTCTGCTCTCTGATATGTGAATCACTTCCTCATTCTTCCCACATGCAGTGAAATTTATAATCCATCCAGGCTTGTGCAGCCACTATCCACTATCCATATAGTGTGGCCCACCAGGAATTTGATAACAAAGCCCCATTTCAGGGTGGGGGTGGGGTGGATAATGGAACAGCAGCGAACAGGTGATTGGTTTTTTTTTAAAAAAAAAAGTCATAACCTGTTTCTTTGTTGTCTTCATAAACTTCAAGAACCCAGCATATTACTCCTCATCTTTTCCTATTTCTACCATTGCACTATTCATCCACCTAAGAGCACTTAGGTGACTTCAATCAGTTTTATGATTACTCTCTGGCTCTCCTTTGTTTATTTATTAGAATAAATCTATCTTGTGTGATATTTTTATGGCCTAACTTTTAACAGTGTTTGGAGGACACCAGCAGATACTTGGTGGATGGTAGTGAATCATGGGTTAAGAAATATTAGAATATCAAATCTTATAAAAAATAAAGTTTAAAAAATATTAAAGTATGCATTTTTCATTTTGAGGAAGTGATGAATTGTGTATTAACTACTATCTGGTACCTCAGATTAGCAAACAAGGTGGTCCGATTGAGATTCACAATCAAGAGCAAATTGTGACTGTTGGCATCACCTCAACAAGCCCTGTCCTATTGATCCCCAATGTGCTACTCTTGGCTCGGCCCATCATCCCACCTGAAGATCATACTACAAAAGTCACAAACAGGTCCCAACGCTACCCTACAGTGAGATATGAGCTAACAAGGTGAGTCTTTCTACAAGGACATCAAGTATGATATTCCACACTCAGTTCATCTCTGTAGCACAGGAGAGGGGGCAAATGAAGATTGACTAAATCTGAACCATTAGTGACTAGTCCTTATGGCTTAAAATTGGATTTTGTATTTACCATTATTATATATTTACCCAGATAGTATTATTAAGTTGGTATGCTGATGAGGAACCAGGTTTGTAGTAGTATTTCCTCATCCCCAGCACATTTATAAGAAGAAACACAGGAATTACATACTTGAAGGATGATTCCTTCTGCAAAAAGCTAATGTTGTTCTTCTATTCCACCCAAAACTAACGCCTATTGCTGCAAGAAGTTGTTCCTACAAAAGGCAACTGTCTCATGTCTCTATACAGTCCAGCTTCCGGGTTTGTTTGGTTTTTTTCATCCTGATATTTCTGCTTGGGTGTCAACATAATGGGATAGTGAGGGGAGCAGTAAGCCCTGTGCTCTAATCTAGGCTTCTTTTTTTAAAAATACCTGCAGGATCCTAGGACAAGACTTGCTGAGAACAAAGCCGATATTTATATCCCTAATCAAACTCTGTAAGACAACCCCTTAAAATTGCAATTGCAAAAATTGAGCATCATAAGCTAATGACTTGCACAGTCATTCTTCTATAATATTAAGATTAATGAATTAATATGGACTGGTAATGGAACAAGAAATGCTGTATTACAGATTGTCACATCCAGTTCCATCTTGTAATGTAGAACAGTGGTACTCAAAGGGGTGGTTCATGGACTAGTCCCAGTCCTTAAGTCATCTGCTGCCAGTTGCTTAAGAGTTTGCAGGAAAGAAAAAATAATAATTGTAATCAGAAAGTTCAAATACAGTACCAGTCCCTGGTGCACTAAGGAAGGCCAGTACCATACAACCGAGAGCTTAAGAAGTACAAAATATGGCAGCCAGGTTGATCACTGGAAAATCTAAGAGTGATGATATTGCACCTGTTCTGAAATCTCTCCACTGGCTTCCTATTGGTTTCCAAGCACAATATAAGGTGTTGGTTATGATCTTTAAAGCCCTACATGGCTTGGGTCCAACCTATCTAAGGGATCGCCTTCTTCCATATAATCTGCCCCGTGCCCTCAAGTCCTCTGGGAGGAATTTACTGCAACCGATAAAAACTAGATTAGCAGTAACCTCCCAGAGTTATGTTTTCTGCCACTACTCCCAGACTGTGGAACGCCTTGCTGGAAGAGATCCGTCAAATAACCAGCTTGGATGGCTTTTAAAAAGCCATCAAGACGGACCTCTTCCGGCAGGCCTTCCCTGAATAGATCACCTCACCTAATCTGGCCTCCCTCCTTGTTAGACATCCTCTCCACGCTTTTACTGGTGTCCCAGAATGTTTTAATCCGATGCTTTTACTTTTGTATTTTTGTATTTTATATATTTTTAAAAGGGGGTTAACTATTATTTGTTAGTATTGTTTAGTATTGTTTATTTTGAGCATGTTTTATTTAAATTTAATTTTATATGTAGGCCACCTTGATTGCCACAGCAAAAGGAGGGATATAAAAATAATAATTATTATTATTATTAAGAAGAAATGATGTAGAACAGTGGTTTTCAAAACTGTAGGGCAGGACCCCCAGGGTAGTAAAAGAGTTGCTTAAGGGAGGCACAAGACTTGGAGGCCCTGATCCCTCCTACTCTGCTTGCCAAACTTTTTTTCTCCTAGAGAGGAAAGGAAAGACAAAGAGGGTGCTTGAAACCTCTACCAGAGGAAACAGAAAGAAAAGGGGAACTGTTTACTTATAGAATGCCAAATTATGAATATACCTGAATATGTGAACAAAAATACGTACACTAAACAAGCAAAATATTTTTTATTAATATACTACATCAAGGGGGGGGGGTGATGTCTGCATGTAGATGTAAACAGGGTCCCAAGGGTAAAATGTTTTAGAACCCCTAGTGTACAAGAATCAGTTGCAGTCCTAAATGTTGCTAATCTTCCTCAACATCAATGCAGGTTATTTCCTTTGCGTTTTGTCAAGATCACAATTCACAATGCAGAAAGGCAGCAGCTGCGGTTTAAACTGGCAAATGGCCGTACCTTCTACCTCCAACTGTGCCCTGAGTCTGATAGACGAGAAGACCTTTTTGATGCCTGGGTCAGGATTGTGCAACTGCTGAGGCCGCCTTCAGAATCAAGCCTCAGTGTGAAGGAAAAACCTAAACCAACAAGGGTCTATGAAAGACCTCCGATTCAGCCTCCACAAGGCAAAGTGAGTTCACTCTCTATGGCAGTAATCTTTAGGCCCTAGGTAATGGAACAAAAAGAAGAGCAAGTAGAGAAGGATGTAGCTCTGATATATTTGGGTTGGGTCCTGTGACAATGGCAATAGGCTGTTCACTTCCAAATACACACTATGACTCTGCTCACTTTTTACAACTTTCAAACCTTTCTGAAGCACACATTCAGCCCATCCTATTTCTGAATCAGTTTGCCATTTTTATTTTTATTTTTAAAAATGTACAAAATTCATTATATTTTCAGCATTTGAAAAGTTGTTTTTTAAAATGTAGTTTTACTGTAAGATAACATCAACCCAAAATTATTAGTTAACATGATATTAATATTTAAAAGTGATTGCTTGCTTTACTCAAGCATAACTAAAATAGTAACTATAAGTTACTTTTTAAAATAAGAATACTACAAGCCACTGACCTGTAGTACAAAGTATACCTAGATAGTGAAGTCACAACTCTTTTAAAAGTTAGCTACACAACAAAAAGAGTGACAGTGTCTCTCATTGTAATTTAGTTCTACCTTACTCACTGTAAAAAGGAATTGATTACAAGAACACATTATTGATAACAAATTACTTTCGGATACTAATAATTTTATATGCACTTCTCTCAGTATATATATATATTTGTATGCATGTCTTCTTTACATACTAGGAGAAATTCATACACTTGTACATTTTTGTATGCACTTTCCTAGGTATGTAATTTTTTTGAGGGGGCACATTTTTATCAGATAAATGCATCACAAAATTAGAGAAAGTGTGGAAATAGAAAAGTTCCAGTTTGGGTATTACTTTGGGAATTGTGAATTTGACAAGTTCATATGAAAATGTGAACCAAAATAATTCCTTTCCCATTTTTAAAGGATGCCTACATTTCCAAGTAGACAAAGGTTCTAGAGCAGGGGTAGGCAACCCAAGGCCCAGGGGCTGAATGTGGCCCCCTGAGGCCTTTGGACCGGCCCCAGGCCAGTCCTACCACCGCCGCCGCCCCCCGCCATGATGATATTGATTATTGTTGTTATTACTTGTTCTTGGGGTTTTCTTAGCAAAATCTCCACAGGGGTTTTGCCATGGCTTTTCTGGGGCTGAGAGAGTGTGCATGCATTTTTTTAAAAAAAATTTAATTTTTTAAAAAATTTATTTATTTATTTATTTATTTGTTTATTTATTTATTTATGGTGCTTCGGCCCCCCAATTGTCTGAGGGACAGCAACCCGGGCCCCGGCTCAGAAAGGTTGCCTACCCCTGTTCTAGAGCCATGGGTGACCATTTCTGAATGGGTGTATTTTGCACAGAGGAAGGACTAAAGAGCCATAAAAATATTCTCCTTATATTCATGTCCATGTAAGGACTTTATTTTTGCCCTTTCCAACAGTAAAAACAGTAACAAGAGTCTTTAGCAGAGATCTCTCCTAAATATACATCTCAGCTCCTTACTCTGAGGCTCAACCTACATGTCCAGGAGGTGACACAGATTTTATAACTGATGATGGGTAATATCATTTTAACATATCCCTGCCATTAGAAAAGTAGTAGAGCATGAAATGGCATGGATTAGAACCTTTCTGTAATGTGCAATTTTTATTTTATTTCATTTTATTTTATATTTTGGGTAGAAGTGCAAGAATCTGTTTCTGACTGCAGATGGAGCATTTTCAGTACTCTTCTGAATTAATTGTGCTGGTCTATGACTATAATAAAGATGAACTGAACTGAACTCCTGAATTAAAGAAAAAGGGGTTCCTTGCAGGACAAACATATCACAAGAGCATCAGGGAGAAAATATGTAGCACACCTTGTTGCCTACAGAACTAATTTTCTACTTGTATGAATTTTTTAACATAAGAAAACTTTAAAAAATGAAATTTACCCACCTCTACAGTCTGAGGTGGAAGAGTATACTCACCACTAAAGTCTGGAGTGGAAGAGTTTATCTCATTACGTAGCATGGACTGACAAGGTCTAAGGAGCTTATCACACAGCCAAATAAACTGGCTTATCTTGCTGGCTTCAATCTTCTTCCAGGATACCCCCAGATGTTATAGTATGTAAATCACAACCAATCTAGCCATGATGCCATCAGCCAAATACAGCCCAGGTCAGACTCAGGTCGAAGCCGTGTTTAGTGGCCAAATTTTAGAAGTCTGACCCAGCCAGCAGCATTACGGCTAAATTGGCAGCGATTTACGTATGATAACGTCCGGGGCTATCCCAGAAGAAGATTGAAGCCGGCAAAGGTAAACTGGCTTATTTGGGTGTGTGATAAGCTCCTAAATCATGAGCAGCAATACAAAGAAGAGGATCAGAAGTATACTGTGTCTTGGCCCATGTGCAAGAATCAGCAAAATACGGATAAGGAGAGGACTATTCCACTCCCTGATGTGGGCCAAACTGTGGGAAGCTGGGTTCAAAATACATTTTCTTGGGCCTTAACTTGGGATCATGAGCTGTGCTGTTGAACAAGATACTGATTGTCTATAAGTAGTTGAGGGAAAAGAGCTGAAAGCATTGAAAAGTTATCTCCTTTAGAGTATGCTAGCTAGCTGAGGAATTCTGGGAACTGTTGTTCAAATAAGCAGTGTTTTCAATCTCTGGCTGGAAGGTAAGGGTGGGGGGTGGCAGAGTTGAAAGTGAAAACTTTTTTTATTTCTCCAGCACTGAATATCCCAATATCCATCTCCACAGAGTTCATCTCCTCAACGAGCAGCTGTGAGTAAAAGCAAGAGCAAGAGCAAGGCCAACCCGAGCACTCGCACAGTCTCTAAAACTGCCAGGATTCAGAAAAAGGATACCAAGAAGAGCCACACTCCAGTTGTACTTTCGGAGAGCACAGCTAGCGTACAGGTCATGATACCCCCACCCAGTACAGAGGATAGACATGCACCAGACCTACACCCACCCCCACCAGCCCAGGAGATTACAGAAAAGTTGGAGGAAGTAAAGAACACTCTTACAGAATTAGAGGAGAAGAAGACACAGGGAAGTCCCATCCACAAGAATCTGCCTCCTGAAAAGAGCGGCTCCCGTACTAGGAGGTACTAGGAGTTTGGATGGGCCAGGAGGGAGGAGATGACTCAAAACATTGACCCGTCTCCTTCCCAGGAGAACTGGGGGGGGGGGAGGTTAAGGAGGTTTCCGGAGAAGTTGCTAAATTAATACCACAAGTGCACTGCTTCCATGATGTCCCTTCCAGTTCTAATACTTCTGTGATGACAGGAGTCATTCCCATAAAACCAGAGAGGAGGACCTTCAGGCTTTGGGCAAATGTAGACCATGAGGCATCTGTTTGGGTGTCTGTACAGGTATGCCTTAGTTAATGAAGAATCTGTGAACCTAGGCATTACTTCTTTAACAGAAAATTTAGTACCAGAGACAAAAAGAATGAGGCTAGGTTTCTGTTTTTGTGTGTTGTGTGCCTTCAAGTCACCACCACCACCACCACACACACACACACACACACACACACAAAGGAGAAGAAGGAAGAGGGTTATTTTAAAAAACACTATACCCCTATATAATTAAACAAGTAGGTCAGGTAAGACTTGCAAAAGTAAATAAAAACATTTTGAAAATTCTAAAGACAACCCTAACCCTTAAAGTGGACTCAATTTGCACTATTTCTGGCAGTCTGCAAAGGCCCTTATTTGGCCTTCTTTTAAAATGCACCAAGCAATGATTCTTTCTTTCTGTTATGATTTCCAGTTTGGCAACCAAACGTACAGATACAATGCTTTTTAACATGCTGAGAGTAGTTAGTGAAGTAGGCTTATCTGCTGTCCCCATTTCATTCTGTTTTGTTTTCATGCATGTTTAGTAAGGGATTCTGGAAGGGGAGACATCCCCTTCAAACTAGACAGAGAAGGAGCAGGAAAAGAGGAGCTGAGTAGGCATAAATTGATTTTGTAAAAAGGAGCTTCAGTGTTAGAGGTTTGTTAACTGAGGTATGTCTGTATGCTCCTTAGTATAGTAGTCAGTTCCGCTCAAAAAGAATAGCTGTCAATTTCCAAAAATGTAGCTTGCTTGCCATGCCCTGCAAAAGCAACCTTTGATGAGCAATTCTGCCCTATGCTGCTACAAGTCATTAAATCAATAATATCTGTTGATATTTATTTATTTATGCATGCATGCATATTAAAGGCATATTCCACAAAGTCCAGACCAGGTGGAAGCCTGTTGGCTGTTCAGACAGGGAAGGTGGTAAGGGCCTTATTGGGCCAAACAACATAAATTCTAATAGGGAGTGTTCCCATTTCAGAAAATCATCTGAGAAGAAGAGTCGTGCCAGTCGAAGCAGGTCTGGACACAGAGGTAGGCAATGTCTAAAATTGTTTGTTTAGCACCTCTTATGTTTCTGTGACACACACACCCCCGTGCTACAACATCCACATGTGAATAAGTGCAAATATGAAAAATCATAATATTTTCCAATTGAAAATATTGGATTTTAGCAATTCCATACCAAAGTATTTAATGCAGCAATGTTGTGGCAACTTGCATACTGTGGATCGCATTTTAAAAAACTGTTTTGATCCAATGGAATTCATAGTTTAAAGGACATAAAAGTTGATTTGGAAGGATACATTCAAGCTGTTCTAGAGGAGGTAACACTTTTTTCGAATAAGCAAGTACACCATTTTGTGATGCTTTAAACAAAGAAGTAGTAGCTGTGACCAAGCTCCATCTGATAGAACAGACCATCCCTCTACAAGGGTTTCAAAGCCTGGCTGCTGTTCCAGGTGGGTTCCTCACAGTGTACCAACTGCTTTTTCAGAGAAAGCTGATCTTCCCAACTCATATGCACCTTGCTTATTTCAAAAATGGAGTATTGGAATATATGTGAGATGATACTGCACATAGACAGCATCCAGACACTGTATAGGAAAATAGGGAGATGCTTTATACTAACAATTGGTCCATCTAGTTCTGTGTTGTCTACAATGACTAGCAGTAGTTCTGTAGCACTTCAGGCAAGGGCCGTTCCTAGCCTTTCCTAAAAGATGCTGGGGATTGAACTTAGCACATTGTGCAGCAAAGCAGATGCTTATTCATTGAGCTACAGCAGGGGTAGGCAACCTTTCCCCTTTAAAGGCCGAGGGACTTCAGCTCCCAGAAGCCTCAGCCATGTTGGCCAATAGTCCCATGTTGGCCAATAGCTCCTGGGATTCTGGGAGCTGAAGTCCCTCGGCCCTTAAAGGGGAAAGGTTGCCTACCCCTGAGCTACAGGCTTACCAGGAAGGGTAATAACAAGAGCCCTGTATCAACTGCACTGGTTCTTAGTGCCTTACTGAAGTATTTGTTTTAATCCATGAATCTCCTGAATGGTTTGGGACCAGGTTATCAGAAGGCCAGCTCCACACACATTACCCTACCTGTATATTAACCTCATCAATGGGGGTGGGTTGCTCTAACTTGCTTTCATTTATGGAAGGAGTGGGAAAATACGTATAGAAAGGGTGAATGCAATTACAGTCCATCTTCCCACATGTGGGGTTTCGGTTCCAGCCTCCCCTCCATGGATGAGAAAAAATGTGCATGCCCAAGTCATGTTATTGTCAATGGGCAGCAACATGCATGCAGGCATGTCAGTGTGGCTGTGTGCATGCACCACCATTGATAACTATGGGGGGGGGGGGGATGATCCACGGACTCTCAATTCCATGGATGGCTAGTTCACTGATACAGCTGTGATTGTTGGATGTACATTTCTGGAAATAACTGTTGAAAAATCAAGGTATGTACATTTGTCTGAGAATTCTCCTGTTAACAAAATTGTTTCTAATGCTTTTTGAGGTTGCAGTACTACCCATGTCCAGCATAAACAAACCCATTCTGTAGGAGCCTTATTTAAGTGGAACTGGGGGTGTACAAGAGTCTTTTTGATGGACTGTATCACCTCCATTATGCACAGATCACATTAACTCCCAGTCTGGGAGGAGCTAGGATCACACCAAAACAGTTCCTAACAACTTGCAACATACAATAACATCCTTGAAACTGCATGCTAGCACTGTAGACTAAACTGTATACTTCCCTACTAGCCAAAGAAAACTTTATTTATAGCAGCAGGAAGATTTGCTATATTTGGTATATAAAGGTTGAATATCCCTTAGCTGGAATTCCAAAATCCAAAATACTTCAAAATCCAGAAAATTCCACATGGGTGGCTGAGACAGTGACACTTTTGCTTTATGATGGTTCAGTGTACACAAACTTTATTTCATGCACAAAATTATAAAAAATATTATATATAAAATTATATTCTGGCTATATTTATACGGTGTATACAGAACATAAATAATTTTCATGTTTAGATTTGGGTCCCATCTTCAAGACATCTCATTATGTATGTGCAAATATTTCAAAAGCAAAAAAACAAAAACAAAAAACAACTACAAAATCCAAAACTTTTCTGGTCCAAAGCATTTCAGACAACCTGTAATAACCTATAATAAAATAAAATCCTGGTATGGGGGTGGGGGGTACAAATCCTGCACTCAGAAAATTAAACCTAATAACAGTGAAATACTGTTATATAATATAGTGATTCAGCTGAGTAAATGTTTGGTTTTTGGTGGGTAGGTAGGGGGTTATTAAGTGAAGGCATGACATAGGATAAAATCTGTCACTGCCTATTAGCAAAAGCCATGACAGCCCAGGGAAGGAAGGAAATTTTATATTTGGAGATCAGAATTATGGCCTAATTAACCTAAAGGCACCAGATCCTATCTGATCTTGCAAACTAAGCAGGGTCAGGCCTGGATAGTATTTGGATGGGGAACCACCAATGAATGCCATGTGTTATAGGCTGCATTTCAGCCTATACGGGCAGTGTCGAATTTCCAAAACAAAGCAAATGAGAGGTAAACAATTTTGCACAGCAATGAGGTGCAACAGTCAGCTAAAAAACAACAACAACTTAACATTCCAGGCAGGATGCAGTGGAAGAATTAAAATGCAAGATACATGAATAAAAAATAAACAAAGATAACAGAGCTAGCTAAAACACCACCTATTGTGCCGGCACCATCTTGTCACTTCATATTAGAAATAATGCAGTGCAATGGTGAAAGATTCTAAGGAGCAAAGACACCAATGGCTATAGAGCAACCTAGTCTTTATTATAGGAACTCCGCTCTAAGATAGGAAAGTTACTGAGGGAGCCGTTCTAATCTAGCTACAGTACATCTATAAATTGGTCTTGGAGAAGAGTGGAGGTGAGAAGAGGAGTGGAAACATGCCTGAGACTATCAGTTTACATCACAGAGCGGTCAGGATAGATAGACAAAGAGGGAGATCACCACAGGTCATTCAAACTATTTAACCCTAATCCTATTACTCCTGCCCACTTTGAAAGATTAACTCTTTCAGTGCAGAGCGTTGTTGCACTTCCAGCATTCGAGATGTTATTGGACTGTTATTCCTATCTCCTTTTCCAACTTGTCAATGGTGGGGAAGAACAAGGAAATTGTTACACTGGCTTTTAAACTGCAATTCTCCTGGGAAGGAAGTGGCATCAGAGATGCTGATCACAGGACGTTGCCTCTGACCCATAGTTGCCCCGTCCCCCAGTCATCCTTTTTCATTCATGGAGGAAACTTGTGAATGAAATGTTAATTGTGCAGTGCCCCAGGATGCAAGAGCCATTCATGCAATTGGCAGTCATGTTGTGTCACTGTCCTCTCCTGCCCCCTGCCCTCTCACTATTTTTAAATCCCCCCCCCCCTCATTTTTCATGCAATTTTGGACCTCTGCAGCTTTGAAGTTGTTTTTTGTTTTTTTTTTAAATCTTTTTTAAAGGTTAAATTGGGGCTGCAGAACTCTGGAATTGTGCGGAAAAAGTTGAAATAAATAAATAAATAAATAAATCACATTTATGCTGGCTAAGGCATAAAGGAGGGAGGGCAGAGTTCAGGGAGAGGTCAGAAAGGCAGCACAATGGGTGCAGCAGCCCCTGTCGCACAAATGAAATACAATGCAGTGGTGGCTGCAATCAAATCGATATGCTGTCATTTTCATTTTTTGCTGGGACTGCAGTGATAAAGGGTCTGGCGTGATAGTCTCCTAGGTTGCATATCTGTAACTGAAGTTCTACACGTGGTCATTTGTGAAATCACAGAAGCCTGCCCAGGTGTGTCCTGCATTTTGAGTTTTGGGATGCTCCTTGGGAACTGAGGTAAATGAGCAAGAACACTGAGGGCGTTTTCACACGGGCTTTTGGAGGACGCTAGCCGGCCTCCGTCCGGCCCCACTCCGGCAAAATGTCAAATGTTTCATATGACGTCGCAGCAAGCCCTGCCCCTTCCGGTACCATCCCCGGCGCTAGCCGGCGTCAGTCCGGGGCTTGCTGCGCGTGTTCACATGACATTGCAGCAAGCCCCGCCCCCTTTAGCTCTAATTCCGGCATCAGCGCCGGAGTTGTAATTCCTTTTTTTAAAAGGAATTAGGTCGCTGCCACCGGAGCCATTCCGGAGTGAGCGGAAGGCTCCGTTCCGGAATGGCTCCAGGCGGATTTGGACGTTTGTGTATGAAAACGTCCTGAGAGATAGAGTTGGAGGTGGGCAGAACTACTGACAAAACTCTCTCCTAGCTATTCAGAAGGTTCTGAAGGTGTTCTGCACACTCAGTTGAGTGTTTCACAGTGGCCACAAAGAAGAATCTGGTTTTAATGATCTGTAAGCCACCTTGAGTCCTAGTAGGAGGAAAAAGAAGGATGTAATTGAATAAAATAATGGTAATGATAATGAGATGAGTGATTCATTAACATCATAAGGTGCATATGTTCCCCAGCCCTGGCTTTTCACAAACTAAATGCAAGGACAAGGTGATGGCTCCTAGCGTTCTGTCCATCTCATAAGCTTCCCCAGAGTCATCTGAAAAACTGACTAGATGGACCTTATGAGGGGTATCATAAAGTTTTAATTATCAACTTTAAAAAAATTGACAAAAAGTTTGTTTTGATTTGTAGTTGTTAACATATCTCTACGTAGTCACCATCTAGATTTAAATATTTTCCCAGCATTTCTTGACACACACACCTGAACACCGTTATTGTAGAAGTCTGCAGATCGCACCTTAAACCACTCTTCCACTTCATGAATGATGTCATCTGTTTTGTCAAATCAGTGACCCTGCAATGGATTTTTCATTTTGGGGAAAAGAAAAAGTCACTTGGTGATGATGACACTGACAAAATTTCATCAATATACCATAGTAACTTCCAGGTGATAATTATTATTTTACAATACCCCTTCATACTTCTCCATCTTACACTTTAGTCATTTCTTGCACAATCTGTAACAAAAATAAAGGACACAATGAGCTGATTTTCTCAACATCATGCACTTAGAGACCAATGGTAACACTGACAAAATTTCATCAATATACTATAATAACTTCTGGGTGATAATTATTATTTTACAAAAACCCCTCATAATCTGATCCTACCATAATAGACAGGGGGAAAACCATATTGCTAGATGCTGGACTTGACTTTTCTCTTTTCTTTTCTTCTTTTCTTTTCTTTTAAAAGGCAATTGGGAAATAAAAATCTCTGTCCATTAGCTAATGTACTAGTCTTCCAGGAGAAGCTTATTTGTCCACTATACAAATGCAAAGCTCTCTACTAGAGCAGCATTTTCCCATATATCTGAAACTGCTGGTTGATGCAAGACCCTAAATGCCCCACAGCTCTGGGAAGGTGACATTCATCCTCTTATTCTATCATGGGCTTCCAATTCTATTCCTGCCACAATCTGTCTCCCCCCCCCCTCAAGCCATATATTCACTCCTTCCTCTTTCTATTTATCTTCTTCCTTCACCCTTCTCTCTTCTACATCCCTTTATAGCATAGATGCCCCCAAGGCATTTGGGCATCTGAGGCAGAAAATCAAAATGGCACCTCTCATAATGGAAATAATTGACCATTTTATTTCTTTTAATGGTGCTCTGAAATCTACGACCTCACCCTGCCTCCTGGCAGAGGCAGTCCTGCTTTATATTGATCTTCATCTCACATGCCTGCCTTCCACATAGCTCCCTCTTCTCCTGTGTAATGATCAGCCCTTTCTGTTCCACATTCTCATTTGCTTTCAGGCTGGCTGAAGGGCCTGTCTGCTACCATTAAAGTGTCTATGGTGTAGACCTGGGCCCTACATGCATTAAGGAAAGGTCTGCAACTCCACAATCCTAAAAATCTGGGGGCAAAAACCTGCTCCATCTTCCCTCTTCTTCTCAAATGAGATCTTCTAAAGATGGAAAGGGCTCTTTAGCCATAAAAGAAAAGCTTGGGAATGTATTCCCAGGATTCTCAACTAACATGCCCACTAACTAATTCATGCTAGCTAGGGTACCCCTGGCATTGTAGTCAAAAAAGTAATTTTTCTAAGTCCTGAGCACAATGCGTTCTTTGGAACTCCCTCCCCAGAAAAGTATGCCTAGCAACTTCCTTGCTGCCTTTTAAGACCTGTGAAAACTTCTGTCTAAAATAATGAGCTCAGCTGTTGATGTTGGATATAATTAAGGTGACTTTTAAGAGGCTCACCTGCCCACCTGCAATTTTTGTATATACAAGGCTGTGTTGTAACATTAAACAAATTTAAGCTTTTTTGTGTTGATTTTACATCTCTTTCCATGTTTAGCAGGAAGATAATTTGAGAAATGTTCAGCCCACACCATTTTTTCCAATTATTCTTTACCTTAATGAGGAAAAACTACACCTCACTGACATATATACCTTACATGATGCAGCAGATCCCAGATTCAGACCATAGGAACTCCTGTTAAACCATGCATCGGGAACCCTTTTCCTGTAAAAATCTGGACTAAGTCAGGATACACATTCCAGCACCAGGCAGAGGCGAAGCTACAAATGGGTAAGGCCAATTCAAGTGTAGATGGGATGTGCATGGGAACAGATATCTGCATAAAACCAAGCCATGGTCTATATTTGGCCATCAAGCAGCTGCTGGTTCCTGACCCCTCAGATACAACATCGGGAGAAAAACATTGTGAAATAACTGTCTACTTGAAACCTTCAAGATTTGCTGCCGGTTGGTATTGATAGTACATGGCTAGATAGGTTTGATTCAGTACAAGGATGGTTTATATACTATATCCCCTCTGTTCCTCATATAATTACTTCATCATCCATATCCATATCTTTTTGTCAGAGTGAACATCCATCTTTGGGAGATGCACTAGCTTTGGATTCCTTTATCTGTGGGCTACATAGCCTAAACAGCAACCTCCTAGTCTGATTCCAAGATGGTCTGCCTTCCTGACTATCTCCTCTCCATCAGTTCTGCCTCTATAGACTTGACTTTGCTACTTTGTTGTTGTTTTTTCAGGTGCCAGCCGGAAATCAAGCAAAATAGCGTCCTTCATCAGATCTTGTTCTTGGGTTTACTCAAAGAAGGACAAGAGAAGTTCCAAATCTCGGAGCAAAGGGAAGAAGAGTTGAGCAGAAGCAAGAAACCTGGAAATATGAAGGGCAGGAAGTCTACCCCTCACATGAATTCTAAATGTAATAAAGATATTGGTTGGTTATAGTTATTGTCTTCCAGTTCAAAGAATTCTGGTTACAAAAAAACCAGAGAAACAGGGCTCTTCGTATTCTGGTTGGGCTTGGTACCCAGCTATAGCCTATAAAACTTTTGCTTGCTTACTGTCTGCTATGCAGAAGCAACGTAAGTAGTACATTTTTCTACCAGGTACCCACCAAAGCAGTTCATGTGGGGCAGAGAGGAATGGCCAACTGTATGTGTCTCTCTCTTTCTGTGTGTGTGTATTAATTAAAACATTTCTTCTCCAGCTCATGACACCAATCCTGCAGTGTGGAGCCATTTTGAAAAAGCCCTCAACTATCAGTGTCATTCTTGTTGCATTTGATGCTATTCCTGTACTGGAATACCAGTACACTGGTTGCCAAAATAGCGCTGCTGGTTGCCAAAAATAAATTTTTGGTTGCCATCATTAATATGGCGACTGAATTTGTGGACTCCTAGGAGAGAAGACTGTCTGTGAGATAGTATAAAGCAGTGGGGACAGCATACACACAGTACCACTCAGATGCTGAGGAGTTGCTGTTTTGCAAGAGGAAGCCTCTACCAGGAGACCTGAATGTATCTATTTGTGTTACATGTCCTAAAAGCTAGCTGCTTTAATATAGCCTGAATGTATACTCTTTGACTTTGACCTCACGCCATCTAATCTCAGATATTTATGGTTGCTTATGGTTACTCACTGATGAAGAGACACTAATTTTCATTAATGAGAATGGGACAGTGGGAAAACTAGAAATAGTTACACAGCTGATAATGAGTTTTATGTAAAGAGTCTGCTGACATAGGCCATTCTCCAAATAGTCAACCTCCACAGCTTGTAATCCTGATCCATCTTTCTGTCCCCTACTGCCAGGTACAGGCTGTCCCACTTTCAGATGTGGTTTTCATTTGGTTTCCCATGGAGACTGGTTTTGAGCAACTTACCTCAGCAACACACCAAGAACTACTAGTGAGAAAGAGCATAGGCTGGTTTTTCACTGGCAATGCAAATAGAGATGTATTTCTAGGGAGTTTATCACACGGGGGAAATCCCGTGTGGAAATGGGGCTTTAAATTGAGGGAAAACCGAAAATTGGGGGGGGGGAACCCGAAAATCCCAAAAGTAAAAAGAAACCGTTTTTGATGAGTTTCCGTTCAGATTAACCTCATTTTAAGTCCATTTTAACAACGACGTCATCTGAAAATCTAACTGCTTTTGCGGGTTTTTTTTTTCCAATTTAAAGCCCCATTTCCGCATGGGATTTCCCCGTGTGATAAACTCCTAGGAGTCTCACCAAATAAGGAAAAAAGTCTCTGAAAGTCCCAGGTTTTGCTTCTGTATGAACTGGTGTTATTTTGGATTCAAATAGATTCCTGATGGCTCTTGGGGAGTTTCCTTGTTGCCTTGGTTGGTGAATCTCTCAAAGCCTTGGCTGATCTCTGGAACAGGGGAATGGCTAGGACAGTAGGCACAATTGCCCCAAAGCATCCCTGAGCAAGTACTAGGGAACGGATGGAGACTAGAGCAACAATGGCTGAAGAGTCAGAAAGAATCCGACTGAACCCAGACTAGAGCTCATTGAAAAGCCTATGCTGTGACAATGATGGCAGCGAAGAAATCCTTCTTCACTGACCCCACTGCATCTGCAGTGTCATCCAGCAGAGTCGTTTGAAGTGGCCAGGGGCCTTTTCCATTTTGCCCCACAAGAGCTATATATAAACCACTTGACAGCCCATTGTGAAGAGTTTGCACAGCACTTTGTAACTAAAGTTGTTTGAACCTGCTCTAACCTGGATACTGCAGTTGATACAGATCAAGTGGATGTAACTTTGCCCCCTGCTTGTCCAGTGTTATTGGAAATGTTTCAGTTTGTGCAGCCTGAGGATGTGGACAGGATTCCTGCAGTGGCGAAAGCCACCACATACCAACTGGACCCGTGTTCTTTGTTGCTGTTGAAAGCAACCTGAGAGGGCCAAAAGGATTCAGTAGAGGAAGCAGTAAATGCCTCTCTACAGCAAGGCAAGTTTCTGTTTTAACTAAAAGAGGCTATGGTGATGCCATTATTGAAAAAATCCTCCCTGGATCCCAGCATACTGGAGAATTTGGGCAAGATATTGGAGCATGTGGTGACCTCCCAGCTCCAGGCATTCTTGGATGAAATGGATTATCTAGATCCATTTCAATCTGACTTCAGGCCTGACTATGGGACAGAGACAGCTTTGGTCACCTTGGTAGATGACTTACACAGGGAACTAGACAGGTGGAGTGCATCACTGTTGGTTCTGCTAGACCTCTCAGCCACTTTCAATAACATCAACCATGGTATCCTTCTGAGTCGTCTCTCTGGGATGGGGTTGAGGGGTCCTGTTTTATAGTGGCTCTGGTCTTTCTTGGAGGGACAGACCCAGAAGGTGGTGCTAGAGGATGCATATACCATGTCCTGGCAACTATCCTGTGGTGTCTGTGATGGATGGGGTTACACTCCCCCTGAACTCTCAGGTTTACAGTTTGGGTATGCTCCTGGACTTGGTTCTAAGCCTGGATGGTATAGGTAAGGAACTGAAAGCACGTAGCCAAGCAGCAAATTATGGGGATAAACAGGCTACCCCTTTGAAGCGACATCCCACCACCCCTTTCATCACCAGATCAGGGCCACGGCAACCACACACCACGGCCCTGATCTGGCACTTTGCCAGCCAAAAAAAGGCCAGCCAAATGCTGCTTCTTTTTAAAGTGACAAAAAGCTGCCCTTGCTGCTGTGGCATTAGCTTTTCTAAACACTGTGCCAAAGAAATGGCGTGACACCAGCACTGGGGCAGCATGAGGGTGTGTGGCGTGCAGTCACCACACCACCACTCTGCCCCATTCCGGCTTTTAATGCTGTTCTGTTTAGGCCCAAAGAGGAGACAAGCTCCACAAGTTAAAAGATGGTCACCTGTTTATTATTGTTTTAAAAAGCCCAACGCATTTCGGCCACACTAGGACTTCCTCGGGGGCCTTCAAAAGAACTCACTGGAGTTGTGAATACTCTCTAAAATACAGGACCATAGAGATAAAGAGGAAGAGAAAATCCCATTCTTTAAAAGGTCCAGGAGAAGCCCAGATCAGGTATGGAATGAATGCTGCCTGGGGACAGAGCTGTGCAATACAATCCATCCCTGTGAGTTTATATCCCGCATCTAGCATGGGAATGAAAGCTGGTGCGCTAATCTCCTAAATCAGACCACTATTTCCCAAAATGAAATGTACCTCTCCATGGCTGTCTGTGTTACACACTGGAACTAGCTAAGATAGCTGCCAAAAAGAAAAATCACAATTTTTTTCAGGACCAGAATTCAACAGAGTTCAAGCAAGCAAAAGACAAATGCTAGCAATAAAAGAAAATAATCCTAATGCTTAACTAGTGTAATATTGCCAAAGCACTTTAACACTTTGATTATAACTCCTGAATTACAATTAAAAAGAGCTGTGTGGAAATTGGCAAAAGCCAATTTCTGAAACGTTGCCTGAGTCTAGATGTGACACAGGATCAGTGGGAGAGGGAGGCAGAAGAACACGGGGGGGGGGGGGGGGGGAATACAGCAAAAGCCAAAATTCACAAAACCGTGATAACTTTATAGAATCATAGACTTGGGAGGGACCTCAAAGGAAGGGACCTCAAAGGCCATCCAGTCCAACTCCTTGCTATGCATGAAAACACAAAGCACTCCCAACAGATATCCATCCAGCCTCTGCTTAAAAACCTCCAAAGGAGGAGACTCCACCACTCTCTGAGGGAATGTGTTCCACTGTTGAACAGCAACAAAAATGTACAAATTAGATAATGCAAGCTTTCATAGCTTCATTGGCTTCTTCATCAAGCAAAGGCATTAAAAATCATACAGAAGAAAAAAAGAGTCAATATTAGAGTCACAGTCCTACGTTTTGTCTCAGATGCTACTTCTGTTGTCAGTTAAGATAGCCTGGAAGGATCTCTGTGCAGGCAAAGCCCATTCCCCTTCTTGGCCTTGTGAGAACCAGGGACAAAGGGCAGTAAAACACAGGCAATAACATTTCAAATCCATCAGCAGCATCAGCAAAGTAACTTCCACTGAAAACCAGGCAAACACTGACCTGAACTGACCCTTCCTTAAACAGAGAACACTGAATTTCTCAATAAGTGTCTGTACTGCCACATGTGGAAAGGCTTGTAGGTGCTATATAGGTAAAAGTTGCCCATTGTAGTCCAAATGAAAGGGAAGCAAACAGGAAACACAGGATATTTTAGAAAGAGGTTGGATGCAAAACATGAATCAATCAAAACAATCAAAGGTAAAATTAAAACAAAAAGAAGTCTTTGTACTTCCAGGGACTTTTGTCCTTTCTGGATACCTTGAAACACGCAGTATTTTCCCCATTTGCAATTGTACCTCACTTGGTTTTGTAGAGGATGGGTTGGATTTAGACTGAGTCATGCTGAAGGCAGAGGGTGCAACATGCAGCCCCCACTCCCACTGTGTCTTCTACCTACATTTGTTGTTGCCACTGTCAACAGATTACTGTCACCACAGGCTGGAGAAAAATATGTTCTGTGAGGGGAAGAGATGCTCTGCCCTTCATTCTCTGCAACTCTCCTGCACCATGGTCAGCCGTCTCGGTTGCTACTGGATGCAGCTGTCTCACTCACAACATAGAATAAAGCAAGTTAAATCAAAGGAATTTCAATTATTCATGATTACCTTAAGATCTGAATGAGTCTGCCTTAATCCTGACTAAATTTGGATCAGATGCACCTTGCAGACTGCCAGAAATAGTGCAAATTGAGTCCACTTTAACTGCCCTGACTCAGTGCTAGGGAATCATGGGAACTGTATTTTATTGTGGCACCAGAACTCTCTGACAGAGAAGGCTCAATGTCTCAGAAAAAAATACAGTTCCCATGATTCCCTAGCACTGAGCCAGGGCAGTTAAAGTAGACTCAATTTGCACTATTTCTGGCAGTCTGCAAAGGCAGTTTCTTTCAGCATCACCACTCATAATAGTTACCACAGCTTCAGCCCACTTGACTGACATCAAGGTTCCTTTTTGCAAACTACCACAGCTGTGCAACGGTCCCTTTCTACCATCTAGTGGAGAAATAGGGCAAGGCACCTCAGTTTCCACAAAACAAGGCACATTAAGGTCTACCATTTATTCCTTGCTGATAAGGCCTTGAGATAACCTTTCTCATCTGCCAGCACAGTTTAAGTATGAGAACTTGGAACTGACAGCTACCTCTGACCAAAATGTGAAGTAGATTTGACCAGGAACAGCTGGAAATATCCAAATAAATAGACAATGGGAATGAAGAAATAGCTGTAGAGAGCACATGTATCGCCTATGGAGCCTGTGGCCTGCTGCAGGATCATAAGACAGATCCTGAAGCTGAAGAACTGGAAATGGAGCCCTGTGAATACAAAACCTCTGAATTTCAAATGTTGGCATCAGGATATGGATTTGGATTTTGAATGAGGAAGGGTGTGTCTTGGTTTTGCAGAAAGTGAATAGGAGCAAAATTGACATTTTGGCACTAAGACAATAAGTTCTACTATCTGTCATTTTTTTTTTTTAAATTGGGAGTTTTGCATTTGGAAAATTAATCCAATGTCAATATTTTGCTTTTTCTTACTAACTTAATATTAAAATCTCTTTCTTTAGTTTGCATATCATAGAGGATTTAAACTAGTAGGTACACTGGTCAAAGAGAAAACAGAAAAAATATAAAACATTGGGTTGGTTACTGTATTGATGCTTCATCACTTTTTACCAATGGAATGTTTCAACATGGTTCTCTGGGGTGTCTTTTCCGCCATAATAATACATGAAGTTCTGGTGATCTTGACATCCTCATTCTTCTGCCCCCCCCCCCCCCCAGTAGCAGCGGCAAAAAAATAACATCACCTTAACACAACAAGAAGTTTAAATCAAATGGAAAGTAAGCATTAGGACACCTGGATATTTGGTGGATTAACTTTTATTCCTTTGCAGAAAGTCAGCCACCATAAAAACAACAGCAACTGTTCTCTTGGGGAAGCTGACATGAGGGAAGACTGCAGTTCACTACAAAGCACACAGTATCATGAAAATGACCTGCAAAGGAAATATAATAAAAATGCTCAAGGATTCTTCCATGTAAAGAATTCGAGATAACAATCTTGAATCAACCACCTTGATTTTGCAAAGAAGCCCACATATACAGACCATGTTAGGATCAAGCCCTCCCACACAATCTATTAGCTTGCTGTGTTTCCAATTGGTCAACCAGTGCCACAAGTGGGATGGAACGGGGAGGTGGCACACTGAATCTGCAAATGGAGCTCAGCTGTCGTATCTCCTCAGTCTGGCTCAGTGACTGCACCACAGGCAAACAAGCAAGGCTGTCGCAGTGGATCACTATCAGCCTTCCTCCACAGATGTGTGAAATCATCACAGCTGCTTACCCTGAAAACTGCCCTTGCATACAAGACAACCCTCCCCTGTCTCTTTAAGGCACAATTTTCTTAGTCTGCTCCCAGTGAACCACAGCTGCTGTTGCCACCATGACTTAACTCACCCTTCTCTGCCACAGACCTATCCTTACACAAAGCCAGGACTTTCAAATACTTTTGCCAAGGATGCTCACATATGACAGTCCCAATCAAACTTGTTCAAATCAACTTGTTCTTGAAGGGTCCCTAGTGATTTCTCCTCCCCTTTCCAGACACCAGGGCAACTCCTGCACCAGAGGAGGGAAACTCTGGCACTACATATGTTTTTCCCTACAGCTTCCACAGTCTACTCGCCGGTCCTGATGCAGCCATTCAACAAACTGTTGCTTAAAGAAAGACTGTTTCTTCTCTTTCCCCAACCCCCAAAGTACCCTGCAGTTATATATGTCCCAACAGCCTTATAGCCACTTTGGGGCAAGACCAAAACTTTTGCAAGGATAGCAACCCCACCCTTGTGATCTGAACCACTGGTTCAGGGAACCACTCATAAGTTGGCAGCTAGGGAAGCAGACAGAGGTCACAAAGAAGACTTAACTACTTCAGTAGCTAGGCTCTTGAACGAAATCGTGATTCAGTGCCCCGCAATATGTTACTCATACAATTGCCTGATGCATTTCAGTGACTCACAATCCATCATGCCAGTCAAGTTGCCTTCAAGAAGTAAAAGAAATCTTTCTCTATGCACTCCTTTGAAGTGGTTGGCTACCTGTTTTGCATAGGAGGTTTATTTATATCCTCAGCCTGGTTATGTGCACACCTTTTTTTTTAAAAAAAAAACCCATATAAAAAGGTAAATGATATGATTAGAGACACACATACATAAATACATGCATGAGGAAGTAGACCTTGCCTACAACTTCTTTCTCTCAGTTAATCTCAAAGGTGCTATGAGAGGTCTCTTTGCATACTAATAATAGAATAATAGAATCATAGAATCATAGGGTTGGAAGAGACCACAAGGGCCATCCAGTCCAACCCCCTGCATGCAGGAACTCCCAATCAAAGCATCCCCGACAGATGGCCATCCAGCCTCTGCTTAAAGATCTCCAAGGAAAGAGACTCCACTACACTCCGAGGGAGTGTGTTCCACTGTCGAACCGCCCTTACTGTCAGGAAGTTCCTCCTAATGTTGAGGTGGAATCTCTTTTCTTGCAGCTTGCATCCATTGTTTCGGGTTCTAGTCTCTGGAGCAGCAGAAAACAAGCTTGTTCCCTCCTCAATATGACATCCCTTCAAATATTTAAACACGGCTATCATATCACCTCTTAACCTTCTCTTCTCCAGGCTAAACATTCCCAGCTCCCTAAGTTGTTCCTCATAGGGCTTAGTTTCCAGACCCTTCACCATTTTAGTTGCCCTCCTTTGGACACGCTCCAGTTTCTCCACATCCTTTTTGAATTGTGGTGCCCAGAACTGGACACAGTATTTCAGGTGAGGCCTGACCAAAGCAGAATAGAGTGGCACTATTACTTCTCTTGATCTAGACACTATACTTCTACTGATGCAGCCTAAAATTGCATTGGCCTTTTTAGCTGCTGCATCGCACTGTTGACTCATGTTCAACTTGTGGTCCACCTGGATTCCTAGATCCCTTTCACACGTAGTCTCATTCAGCCAGGTGTCCCCCATCGTATATCTGTACTTTTCGTTTTTCCGCCCTAAGTGCAGTACCTTACATTTCTCCGTGTTGAATTTCATTTTGTTAGCTTTGGCCCAGCTTTCTAGTCTGTTCAAGTAATTTTGAATTTTGATCCTGTCCTCTGGGGTATTAGCTACTCCTCCTAATTTGGTGTTGTCTGCAAATTTGATAACTATGCCTCCAATACTGTCATCCAAGTCATTAATAAAGATATTGAATAGCACTGGGCCCAGGACAGAGCCCTGTGGCACCCTACTGGTCACTTCTTTCCAGGTGGAAAAGGAGCCATTGTTGAGCACACTTTGGGTTCGGCCAGTCAACCAATTACAAATCCAAGTAACAGTTACTTTGTCTAGCCCACATTTTACCAGCTTGTTTGCAAGAATGTCATGGGGAACCTTGTCAAAGGCCTTACTGAAATCAAGATATACTATATCCACAGCATTCCCTTCATCTACCAAGCTGGTAATTGTATAAAAAAAAGAGATCAGATTTGTCTGGCATGACCTGTTTCTCTGAAACCCATGTTGACTTTTTGTGATTATGAAATTACCTTCCAGATGTTCACAGACTCTCTGTTTAATGATCTGCTTCAGAATCTTTCCGGGTATTGATGTCAGACTAACTGGATGATAATTGTTGGCTTCCTCTTTTTCCCCCCTTTTCGAAGATGGGGACAACATTTGCCCTCCTCCAGTCCGCTGGGACTTCTCCTGTTTTCCAGGAGTTCTCAAAGATTATTGCCAATGGTTGCGATATTACGTCTTCCAGTTCTTTTAATACCCTTGAATGTAATTCATCTGGTCCTGGAGACTTATATTCATTTAGATTAACCAGATATTTCTGTACTATCTCTTTACTTATTCTGTGCTGAAATTCTCCTATTCTGTCCTCTGCTCCATTATCCTCAGGTTGAGCACCCTTTGCCTTTTCTGAGAAAACTGAAGCAAAGAAGGTGTTGAGTAATTCTGCCTTTTCTCTGTCCCCTGTTAACTTTTTGCCATCTTCTCCACACAGTGGCCCTACTATTTCCTTCTTTTTCCTTTTGCTGCTGACATGCCCAAAAAAGCCCTTTTTATTGTTCTTAACCTCTTTAGCAAGCCTGAGTTCATTCTGCGCTTTAGCTTTTCTGACTTTACCCCTACATGTGCTAGCTATTTGTTTGAATTCCTCTTTGGTGATTTCCCCATTTTTCCATTTCTTATACATGTTCTGTTTAAAACATAGTTCAGTTGCATGTTCCTTAGTCATCCGTCCTGGTTTCTTGAGACACCTCAATTTTTAGACTAACACAGCTAGGTCTTTGACTAACACAGCTAGGTCTTTGAATACATAGATGCAGTCATCAAAAGATAAGGATGGGCTACAGCAGGGGTAGGCAACCTTTCCCCTTTAAGGGCCGAGGGACTTCAGCTCCCAGAAGCCTCAGCCATGTTGGCCAATAGTCCCATGTTGGCCAATAGCTCCTGGGATTCTGGGAGATGAAGTCCCTTGGCCCTTAAAGGGGAAAGGTTGCCTACCCCTGGGCTACAGCATCCAGCATACTCCCAATCCCAATCCCATTATTTGCTGCCATGTAATGTATGCACTAGCAAGCTCCTTAGTATGAAGCCAAATCTATCCTGAACTGAACGCTTTGATTTCTAATGCTACTGGGATGGGGAGTCCCCATTCAATGTCTAGAACAGGGGCTGGCAACCTACGGCCCACGGGCCGGTTAAGGCCCAGGTCCCCATACTTACCGGCCCAGGCAGACTGCCGCCGCCATGCGCCACCGCTGCTGCGCGTTTTGGCCGCCGTGCGGCCGCACACGCTGCGCATGCCGTTTTGATTTCCAAAATGGCGGCCATGATGCGTTTTGCAGGAGTACTGCACATGCGCAAATAAGTCGCGGCCGCCATTTTGGAAATCGAAATGGCGGCTGCGACATGCGCAGAGGCGGCTGTGCAGAGGCGGCTGTGGTGGTGGCAGTGCACGCGCGGGGGTCGCGCGCGCACACGCACACACCGTCATTCCCCCCCTCGGCCCAGCGAAGGGGAGGACTTCGCAGGACCGGCCCCCAGCTTAAAAAGGCTGCCTACCCCTGGTCTAGAATCTTGCAGAACCATAGAGCAATGTAGGCTTAGCATGTTTTAGCTAATGTTGTTTTTCAATCAAAGCCTGTTAGTAACCTGCTCCAATTCTGTGTGTGGCCTGGTCAGCATCCCACATCCATCACCATGGAAACCAAGCATCCCTGCATCTGAGCCACTGGTACTCATTCCATGCTTAGATTCAAAAGTGGTGTGGTAGTGGGAGGGGGAACCTTTTAAATTCACTCATTTCTCCCCTCCATTTAACACACAACTAAAATATTTTCCCAGGACATTTTAACCTCTCGGCCCTGTTGCTGCTTTGAGATTAAATTTGGGATTAAAACACATCACTTTTCTAAACCCAACAGACATGACTTTAAATCAAACTTGTGCATTTCTGGGTTATTACCGCCAACTTTAATGGCTGCTTGCGAATGACGAATGTTTTGGAAAATGCTCTTCGTCACCAGTGTAAATGTTTTCTATTGCTCTGCCACATTAGCATCAATAGAAACGTTCATTTCCATCACAACACAGCTTGTTCTGGGTATCCTAGAGAGCTGGTGCTTTTCTATCATTCTGGATATAGTCCTGTGAAGCTCCAAGCCCAGACTACTACTATACCTTGGCCAATAACAAAATAAGACTGTATCTTCTTTCTTATATTCTAGGCTTTGAAGTCAGTACAGTCAGTTCAACCCTCATCTATTGAGCTACTCTTAGTTATACTGGAGGAATCAACAATGGAATGAAATAATACAGAGAGCCAAATTTAAGGGAGGGGTATTTCTCTCAATAAAATCTATTTTTAATGTCTATGGAATGAAACAGATTGATCTAAATGCTCTTATCTTCTTTCTTTTTTTCTTCTTTTTTGTATGTGTGGAAAATAAAAAAGTTACTGGATCTAGATATATTGGAGTGTATCGGTTCATGACTCTGTTCTGCCACTAAGGCACTATCTGGCCTTGGATAAATAATGCTCTCAGTCTTATAGGGCCTTTACAGACTGCCAGAAATAGTGCAAATTGAGGCCACTTTAACTGTCCTGGCTCAGTGCTAGGGAATAATGGGAATTGTAGTGTTTTTTCTGGGACATTGAGCCTTCTCTGCCAGAGAGCTCTGGTGCCACAATAAACTACAGTTCCCATGATTCCTTAGCACTGAGCCAGGACAGTTAAAGTGGCCTCAATTTGCACTATTTCTGGCAGTCTGTAAAGGCCCCATAGTCTCTCAACTGGAAAGAGACCATAATATCAATGAATCGAATTAGATGTGTTTATTGACAGACATATTTATATTCCAAATTTTGATTTCTTTTTTTTTTTAATTCCCAAAGCGGCTGATAAAAGATCACACAGCCACAGAAAATATTAAAATGGGTATCATAAAACTATGAAAATTATTGACAAAGCTACAAAGGAAAAGGAGGACTCCCAAGTTTGGTGAACAAATAAAGGTTTTATTTAGAAATATGCAAGACAGCACATAAACATACAATAACAATTCAATCTGAGACACCATACAAGGCTACCTGCAATGGAGATATGGAAATTGGAGAGCAAAGGCCTAGGGTTGTAGAAAGGATGATATTTACCAGTCCAGTAGGCGAATCTACAGAAAGTGGGATGTAGCACAGACAGCATCTGAGAGTGATATAGGAAGAGGAGGCTCTGGATGATTGGACAGAGCTCCAGTGGATACTCACCACAATCACAAAATTGGACATTTGTAGATATTTATATCCTGTTTGGTGCCCCACACAAAGTATAAAAGATTTGACTGTTTTCTCATGGGACTGACAAAAGGGGCAATTCCAGTGGATAGTCATAGCTCTGGATTGACTAAACAGTGATGGGATCTGGGACAACCCCAAGATAGATGGATAGGGAAGTTGGCTGGGAACATGACAGAGGTAAGTAGAAGATAGAGCCTTACTTGCTTTAGTGAAATGCAACCACCTTTGTCTCCAGTCCAAGAGGATATGCAGAAAGTCTAGGGGGAGGACAGAGTGATCAGCAAACCCATGTAACCTTTATTTTAGTATTACTTAGATCCTTCACATGGCTTTGGGTCAATGTGCCTTTACTATGGGAAACCTCGTAGTGATCCAAAGGTCATTGTGACCTCTTAAAAGATGTCTTGCTCCAGATATGAAAATATAAAACCCTACATACAGCACAGGGGGTGTTGAGCATGCTAACAGGAGGTCTTTCTCTCGTTCCTACCACAGTCATAGGTACGTCTGGTGGGAACACAAGAGAGAACTTTCTAAATAGCTGCCCCCAGATTCTGGAACTCTATTCCCTAGGAAGTTAGACTGGTACGTATCCTACTTTCTTTTCCCAGTCAGGTAAAGACTTTTCTATTTTGACAGCATCTGATGAATGACTATATCAGGCTTCTCTTACCTGAACAATGCACTGGATCTTGCTAATTGTTGTGCTGGGGTGTGTATGTGTGTTTAATGATGTATGTTTTAATTTGGTTTTAAATTTTTGATGCTTAATCTCATTTTAACTTTTGTACCTTGTGAATTTTTAATAATGTATTTTATAGTTTGTTGCAAGCTACTTTGAGTCCCAAACTGGGGAAATAAATATGATAATAGAAATAAATATGAAGATCATGGTGACGGATGATTTGACCATTTTAAATTGTTATTGTTCTAGTTTTCAGTTACATAGAATGCTTTTACTGTAAGCCACCCACCCAGAAAATTTACAATATGAGATGAGGTCTATGTACTGAAATAAACAAATAGGTATAAAATGCATTATTGCCCTCTATACTTCCCCCCACTTCAAGTTATATGACCTCAGAGCTGCTGTGACATCACATAATGTTCATGTCCTAGCAAGATTGGGAAAGTTGGCTTGCCTGGGAGGTAAGTCTCTCAATAGCTCAAAGGAACAAAAGGAGCTATGTGCTGCAAGCGAACAATAGGGGCAAAGACATTTAAGAGACAGGGTGGCTTAAGACAGGGTGGCAGGAAGAAGTATTTTCAATTAAATATTTTCCAAGTGAGTGCCTTCAAAGTGTGCTGGACTGCAACTCCCATTCTCCCTAGCCGGTATGAACCAACATATCTGGAGCACAGTAAGTGGGGAAGGTTGTAATTAATGCTTGGACTCAACTTTGGTCAATCTCCAAGTGAAGGGAACTTGTTTGGTGACAACCATCTATATATATTTCTTGGCTCTAGGGTCTCTAAAGAAAAGGAGGGGAGGAAGGGAGATCTAAGCAAGATTATTCAGTAAATACATCCCCACTCCTCCCCACCGAGACAGGTTTAAGGAATCCTCACTGCCCACTCAACAAATGTAATTAGCTGTGATTGTTTTTCTAAGAGGGTAGCAACTTCGAGGGTGCACAAAATACACCATTCTCATGTTCAGCGCCTGTATAATGACAGTCTAGAGCAAGCAAGATTGTTCTCTTGCAAAAACACCAAGAGCCTGGCATGCTGCCCAAAGCTTTTATTTCCAACTACAACCACTTTCAAAACAGCTTGCTGTAACTTGTCAATTTCAAAACAACGCTTCATGCTATTAATCTACAACAGGGGTAGGCAACCTTTCCCCTTTAAGGGCCGAAGGACTTCAGCTCCCAGAAGCCTCAGCCATGTTGACCAATAGTCCCATGTTGGCCAATAGCTCCTGGGATTCTGGGAGCTGAAGTCCCTCGGCCCTTAAAGGGGAAAGGTTGCCTACCCCTGATCTACAACATCACTGTAACACATGGTGCATCCTTGTCTTTCTCAGGCTATCAGAGAGATGTGCTAGGTCAGGGGTAGGCAATCTTTCCCCTTTAAGGGCTGAGGGACTTCAGCTCCCAGAATCCCAGGAGCTATTGGCCAACATGGGACTATGGCCAACATGGCTGAGGCTTCTGGGAGCTGAAGTCCCTCGGCCCTTAAAGGGAAAGGTTGCCTACCCCTGTGCTAGGTAATTGGTGCCCCCATCAATCAACGTGGAGCTCTTTAAATATGCAGGAGGTTAGTTTATGTATTCAGAATTCAATTTCTGCAAAGCATGGAGATAATTTCCCCCAACTTCATGGATTTCTCTTTCTTTCTTGAAGAAAACGTTTAAGCAATACTCATGCTAGCCATAAGACCTAACCACCACCCCAAACAAACAAAAACCCAACTAAATCTAAAATCCATGCTGTGGTGATACTGTTGTTGGCCAACCAAAAGATGCAAAATGAATCCTACTAACTTTCAAAGCTTCACATGTTTCTCTCTCAGGCAAAGATGGTAAAATAGCATTGAGAGAAAGAGAATGAGAGTGTTGTGGTTGCACCATCTACATTTTGGATTTTACAGAAAGTATTAATAGACTAAAAGTGCCCTCCTATGGCCATAAACTAAGGGGTGAAGCAGACCACCCCAAATGAGCAGCTCTGCACCACCCCTTTGAGCACCGGATTGGGGCCATGGTAACCGCACACCGCAACCCCGATCTGGCATTTTTCTGGCCCAAAGAGGAATGGCAAAACGTCACTCCTTTTTGGAGTGGAAAAGAGACGTTCTTTTCACTGCTGCCACAGCTCTTCTGCACTTGTGCGGCATCTAGTCGCTGCACTGCAGGAACACCCCAATGCTGCCCACCGTCTGGGCAGGCAGATGGTATAACGTTGGATCGGGCGCAGAGTCGGGGCATGCAGAGTGCAGTCACACCCCCACTCTGCCGGGAAGCTGGTTGCCAGTCTGCTTTGCCCCTAAGTGGGAATAAAAAGATTAAAACAGAGGCAGTTTGGCTTCTCCATTTGAAATTACAAAGCACCAAACTCTGAGAAATGTTTTTGCATCTATCCAATATGAAACCTTGGGCCCTTATGATGCATGCAGTCCTGGAAAAGTCTCTGTATTCTCAGTATGGAGATTACTTTAGACTGCCATGCCCTCTACCCCTTGAGAGTTTGTCTTCCTCAAAAGATGAAGCAGACATTCTGGGGGAGTTGGATCAAATGCCTGGTAGCCAGCTAGGTCCTTCCTCAGTTCAGCAGCAGGAAGAGGAGCTGGAGGAGAGGCCCCCAGTGCCTAACAAATGCAGAGGCTCTGGTCTTTGTCTAAGACCATTCCCTGCTGATGAAATGGGAGGCTTCATTCCAAGCATAGAGAAAACATATCTGTGACATGCACTCTTAATACTTCTGGGAATCAGGGCACGGGCTGATCTGGCTTCCTTCAAAAGCAGGGAACTTATCTCAGTTAAACAGCTGATTTAAGACCACTGGACTTTCAATTACTTTGTCATCTCAACTTGGTGGATTATGTTCTAATTGACAGTGTTCTGACTGGGCTGTTTGATACCAGATACCCCATTTCCTCATCTGCTACTTTTGACACTTTGAACTATGGTTCAACACTGAGAGCAAAATATGGATAATGGAGCATGCAAAGCATATCAAGAAAGAGATCTTTTAATAGCCAGTTGGGTGTGTGGGCCTGGAAGGGGTGTAACTATTAGATGCAAGGTTTCTGTCCTCCTCAGCAGGAGACCAGTTTGGCTGAGTTCTGTCTCTGAGCATTTGCACCTGGTGCTGAGCAAAAGAAACAATAGGTCAGGGATTTTGCTGGTATATGTTTCAGGTAGCCTAAGTGGTATTGGGTATGGAATTAGAAAGCCCCAGAAAATGTGACCTGATGATTTCAATATCTTGGTGTGACTTCATGGAGGCAGGATTACACAATAAAATGAATACAATGTACAAAATATAAACAATAAAATAATAAAGATCAGAACAATAATAATAGATTAAGAGAATATAATATAATATGATAAAATAAATGAAAATAAAATAAGATAGGATAAAAATAAAATAAAATAGCCAATCATTGTCAGAGTCTAAAAATCTGGAAGATCAGATAGATAGGCCCGCTGGAAGAGCTCCATCTTAAGTGCCTTCTTGAAGGCTTCTAGAGTAGTAATAAGACGGATCTCCTCCGGCAGGCTGTTCCACAACTTGGGAGCTGCGACCATAAACAATTTTTGGGAAGTCGTGGTAAATCTAGTTTTATGGTGTTCTGATAACTTCTTCCCAGATGTTCTGAGGGTGCAGGGTGGATTATGTGGGGAGAGGCGTTCCTTCAAGTAACTCAGGCCCAAGCCATGTAAGGCTTTAAAGGTAATAACCAACACTTTGTACTGTGCCCAGAAGCTAATTGGCAGCCAGTGAAGAGATTTTAATACAGGTGTTATATGGTCCGACCTAAATGTTCCGGTGACTAATCTGGCTGCCGCATTTTGAACCAATTGGAGCTTCCAAACATGGTACAGAGGTAGCCCCATGTACAGCACATTACAGAAATCCAAACGAGAGATTACCAGGGCAAGTACTACTGCTTCAAGGTCCTTTCTGTTCAGATAGGGACACAGTTGGCGGCTCAACCGAAGTTGATACCAAGCACTCCTGGCCATCGCATCCACTTGAGATGACAACTGTAAAGATGAATCCAGGAGTACTCCCAAACTGCATACTTTGTCCTTTAGGGGAAGTGTGACTCCGTCCAGGACTAGATGGCAAAGCTCCTTTCCTGGACTTGGGGTACCTATCGCGAGTACCTCTGTTTTCTCTGGATTCAGCTTGAGTTTGTTTTCCCTCATCCAGCCCATTAACGATTCAAGACAGGCATCAAGAGGAGTAATACCATCCTTAGTCACTGCAGCAGACAGAGACATAGAGAAGTAAAGTTGGGTGTCATCAGCGTACTGATAACATCGCACCCCATGTCTCCGGATGATCTCTCCCAGCAGCTTCATGTAAATGTTAAACAGCATGGGGGATAAAAGGCACCCTGAGGGACGCCAGATGTCAGCTCTCTTTTTGAAGATCCGCTGTCCCCCAGCATCACCATCTGGAATCTACCCAAGAGGTAGGACTGGAACCACTGAAGAGCAGTGCCCCCAATACCTAACTCCCTCAGGTGTTTCAGAAGGATACCATGGTCTATGGCAGGGGTAGGCAAACTGTCCCCTTTAAGGGCCGAGGGACTTCAGTTCCCAGAAGCCTCAGCCATGTTGGCCAATAGTCTGGGATGTTGGCCAATAGTCTGGGATTCTGGGAGCTGAAGTCCCTCGTCCCTTAAAGGGGACAGTTTGCCTACCCCTGGACTATGGTATCGAATGCCGCTGAGATGTCCAAGAGCATCAACAGGACCACACTTCCCCTGTCTATGCCCAGACGGAGATCATCGACTAAGGCGACCATGGCAATCTCAACTCCATATCCCGCCCTGAAGCCGGTTTGAAATGGGTCCAGATAATCAGCTTCTTCCAAGAGAACTTGGAGTCGGAGGGCAATATGCCATCAGCCCGACACATTTTTCATGATATAGTCTTGACTTGGGATGTTCAAACACATAGGAACTTTTGTTTGTTTGTTAACTGCCCTTAAATCGATCTCAACTCATGGATTAGACATTTTCAAGACCCTCTGTTCTCCACCACTCTGCTTAATTCCTGCAATCCCTTAATACACATGACCTCCTTAATAAGTCCACCCATCTAGCATGTGGCCTTTCTCTCTTTCTACTTCCCTCCACCTTTCCCAGCATTATTGTTTTTTCCTAAGAGTCCTCCCTTCTCATGATGTGTCCAAAGTACAACAGCCTCAGTTTAGTCATCTTGGCTTCCAGGGAGTTTTCTGGCTTGATCTGTTCTAGGACCCACTTGTTTGTCCTTTTGGCTGTCCATGGGATTCTCAGCACTCTTCTCCAGCACCACATCTCAAATGCATTGATTTTCTTCCTATCATCTTTCTTAACTGTCCATCTCTCACTTCCATACATGGTAATAGGGAATCCAATGGCTTGTATGATTCTAACTTTTGTGCTGAGTTATATATCTTTGCATTTTAGGGGGGATGCAGATGGGCAGCCATGGGCCACCCTGGGAAGCAAAGAATTGGGGCCAGTCCTTTTGGAGCCGGCAGAAGGGACTCATCAAGAGCCACTGCGCCTCTTCCGGCACAGCGTGTTAAGACGCTGTGCTGTGATGACGTCTTCAGTGTGGGGTTGGGGCGCCTGGCGTGTGGCTGCCCCTTCCCTTCCCTGCCTCCAAGACAGCACAAAGTGCTGTCTGTAGAGGCCCTTAGACTCTTTTCTAGTTCTTTCACAGCCACCATCCCCATTCTTAGTCTTCTTCGGACTTCCTGACTGCAGTCCCCATTTCTATCAATGTTTGATCCCAGGTCTGGGAATTCCTTTACTATTTCTATTTCCTCATTGTCTAGGTCAGGGGTAGGCAACCTTTCCCCTTTAAGGGCCGAGGGACTTCAGCTCCCAGAACCCCAAGAGCTACTGGCCAACATGGGGCTATTGGCCAACATGGCTGAGGCTTCTGGGAGCTGAAGTCCCTCGGCCCTTAAAGGGGAAAGGTTGCCTACCCCTGGTCTAGGTTGAATTTGTGAAAGTCCTTGGTGGTCATTATTTTTGTTTTCTTTATGTTCAACATTAAGCCTTCCTTAGCACTTTCTTTTTTGATCTTCCTTAGTAAGTGTTCCAGGTCTGTAGGTTTTTTGCTAGTACTATGGTGTTATCTGTATATCTTAGATTGATATTCCTTCCTCCTATTTTTACTCCTCCTTCTTCTGTTTCCAAGTCTGCTTTTCTTATAATATATTCTGCATACAAGTTGAACAGATAGGGTGAAAGGATACAGCCTTGTCTGATCCTTTGCCAGTTTGGAACCATTCTGTTTCTCCATGTTCTGTTGTGAGAGTAGCCTCTTGTCCTGAGTACAGATTTCTCATCAGGACTATCAGATGTGTTGGCACTCCCATGTCTTTAAGGGCATTCCATATCCTTTCTATGCAGTCAAAGGCTTTGGTATAGTCTATAAAACACATGCTGTTTTTCTTTTGGAATTCCCTGGTGCACTCCATTAGCCATCATATGTTTGCAATGTGGTCCCTTGTGCCTCTTCCTTTCCTGAACCCCGCTTGGACCTCTGGGATTTCTCTCTCCATGTATGGTTGGAGTCTATGTTGCAGAATTTTGAGCATGATTTTGCTTGCATGGGAGATCAGTGCTATGATTCTATAGTTGCTGCAGTCTCTTGTGTCTCCCTTTTTGTGGATGGGGATGTATATTGATTACTTCCAATCTGTTGGCCATTGTTTCATTTTCCATATCTGTTGACATATGTTGATTAGCACTAGAATCTGGAATTCAGATTTGGAGAAGGAGTTCTTCCTAGCCCCACAACATGGTCAGACTACTTCCTGGTGCTGTTTAGATTGACAGTGGCTTTACCCCCAGCCCAGAGAGACAGAGAGAGAGAGAGAGAATCCATTAAATTGGTTTTGCCTTGGAGACTTATGGAATCTAATGAATTTCTGAATGTTCTTCGGGCTGTCCAGTTAACTACATCTGTCAGCACCCTTGTTCCACCATTAAATGATGGATTAATGAGACTAGTAGTTGTTGACATGACAGCTCCCAAGTGTTTTCTCTGATAGTATAGAACCCAGACAGTTTTCTGATTTACTGGAGAGCTGGGGCTGCAGTTTGAATGCAAATGGCATAAATCACATAGTGCATAAGGCTAGACAATGAATAAGAGCATGTTGTTATATTTGCTTTGTGGTGGAGAGGACTGAAACAACATTACTTCTCTACCATTATTATATCCTTGGTTAACCATTCAGTAGAACTTTTTCAGTAGTTAAGGGATTATTATGTATGATTCACTAGGGGATTAGAGGTTGAGATCATTCATATTTACTCTAACTTCTGACACTCCTGAGGAAGTATCTAGAGTACTGTTTGGTCTGATTTTATGGGATCAGGTTCATATGATGGGGTCCTAGGAAGTGAACAAGGTGTTTGTAGAGGCTCATCCGATCATATGTATTCTTGCCCCTTGACCATCTTGGCCAATTATGTTGAGACACAAGATGAAACAAGGAGGGTGAATGTGTTGTTGAAAGAAGTAGTGCTGGTCATTATCGTCAAGGAGGCATTCAAAAGGCTGTTCCCAAGAAACCTGTACTGGATCAAAAAGACTGCAGTAACCATTGCTCAGTTACAAATATGTGCTTTTTGGGGAAAGTATTTGAGACAGTGATGGTGGTCCAATTTGAAACACTGCTGGAAGAAACAGATGATCTAAAACCCATTTGAATCCCACATTAGGCCATAGAAAAAGCCTTAATCACTCTGATGAATGACCTCTGTCAGAAGACAGACAGGTAAAGGACAATCCTGTTGATGCTCCTTGATCTCTCAGAGGTTTTTGATTCTATTGTCCATAGAATTTTATTAGACATAGATTATTCTGGTGCTCAGCATCAAAACTCATTTTCAGTGGTGCAGCTGAGTTCAGGAGCAGTAAGCACAAACAGCAGAGTGCGTTTGAATATGTATGGAGTCTTTCCATATCTCTACCACCACCCCATTTAACAGTTGCAAAATGAGAAGGTCAGACAACAAGATTTGCAGGTATATATTAGTCCCCTGTCTTCTACATAAATCAAGAATTGGGAATTCTTTTGCTTATTGCTTACTTTGGGAAGAGCCCCAAGAACATCCCCAAACAAAACAACCAGTTAATGTCAGTCTGGGTTTTTTGCTGACCAAGATTCAAATCAATCCTAGAAATCTGGAGCAGCACCTCAGATTGACACTGCATATTGAAATAAAAATTACTGACAGAAAGTGTGTACTTTTCCCTTGCCAATGAATATATTTTACATAGATGTACAGAGTGCTCTAAGTACTTTGCATATATGATCAGGCATTGCTATGATCATGTAGAGTAACGGTAGGTCACTGTTAATATTTCCATATTCCATAAATGGGAATGAAGCTCACCTAAAGCCCCTGCTGACTACCTGATGAAATGAGATGTTATGTCAAAGTGTACATATAGAGTTAGATTACATATTATATTATACATATTGTGTGCACCCTAGCCTCATTTCTTTCTTATTCCAAATAAATATATGCCCAGTCTAGCTCAGTACCATAATACATGAGTAGGAGAAGTTTGAGTTATATACACAAACACACACACATACCATTCCTCCCTTAATTTTGACTCTTCCCAGTTTAGATAATACAAAAGAAATGAGAAAATCCACCATGTTTTCCTATGGAGCTTTTTTCCTCCTATCTTTATGCAATTAAAGAGAGAGAAAAACAGCTACAGGGAGGAGGTTTATGTCCTCTCTGCTGTGTGTGGTGGTCCCAATCCAGACTGAGTTCAAATTCATTTATTTGAATTAAGGAGCAAAATGAGGCTGAGCTGCACACTACATATTTAACAGAACATGTAGTTCAGCTTTCAGAAGATTACATTTTAACAGATTAGTTAAATTTATGGCAGGTCGGTCTATTAATAACTATTCAACATGATAGCTAAATGGAACTTCTATGTTCGTAGTATATCTCTGAGTTCCAGATAATGGAGACAAATGTGGGAGGGGAGACCATCCTCTCTGTGTTGAGTTTCTGAACCTCTTAGAAACACCTAGAAGATTGCAATGGGTAATAGAACACTGGACTAGCTGCTTCTTGTTCTGAGATAGTCTTATGAAGTGGGAAGCTCATTCACACCTCCATCTCTTAGCTGCTTGTGCTGCCTCTCAGCTGCTGGGATTTCATCACATTTTGCTTCATTTTCATATAATATAGATTGAGCACTCCAAGATGCTCCAGAAAGGTGGTGCTTTGAACTGCTCTCTGCCATCTGAAAATCAACATGAACTGGGCACTGCCTGCATTCACTGTGCATTCCAATGGTTATCAATGGAACTCCCTGTACATCTGCACTCATGGCCATGTCCACCAACAGAGAATGCAAGCATACTCTACAACAGGGGAGGAAAATATGTGACTTTTCCACTATTGTTGGATTGCTACTCCCATTAGCTCTAGGCAGCACAGCCAATGGTTGAAAGGGGTTATGAAATGCTGCAGTCTGGTACCATCTGCAGATCTGTATATTGCCCACTCTTGCTCTAGAATATGTATACCCATTTGTACGGATACATACTTTCAATATATAGCTCTCACACCATATGAAGTGAGAATCATAGCCAATATTATTGAGCATTTGATGACACCCAAGCCTCTGAGGGACCCACTGCTAACTTCTCAGGCCAACTGACCCTACTGCTATTGCTGATCCTACTTGCTCTCATTTTTTGTTCACCTGCTGTCATTGACTTCTCAATTCATTTTTTTAAAAAAGAATTTATCAAAATTTGCAAAAATATTTTTATATTTGGGATGGGGGAACCCTTGAGATTTTTTAACAACTGGAATGTTTGAGAGACTGAAACTGACAGATTCAGCTGTCAAGTCCTTGGGCCTTGAGTGCTTAATTCTTGAGAGTCTGGCTTTGCTTCTCTGTGTATTCAACCACATTTGAGTTGAGTTAGCATTTGCACCTGTTTTTTCTAAGCAAGTACTTCCTTTTAACACCTACATGTCAGACAAGTACACCATGATCTTTTCCATGTGTGAATAGTTATACCTATTGAATTTGTCTGACACAAATGGATGATATTTTAAGAAAACCATTCCATTTTCATTTGGAAGAATTTACCAAAATTTGTAGATTTCTTTGTATTTAATATGTACATTCTTCTTTTGGAGGAATTTACTGAAATTTGCACATGTCCTCATATTCAGAAATGGAAAGAACTTCAAATATGGAAGAAAGCAAAACTGACAGAGTTTCATCCACCCTCTCTCCTAGTGACCAAGTAGTAAGAGGAGAAAGGAGAAGACAGAATGGCATCTTCTTGTTTGGCTCTCCCACTTTGTGTATCTGTACAGCATTTGCAAAAATGAAAGGGAATTGAGGATAGATGTCACCAACAAGAAGATATAGTTCTTCTTGGGGGGGGGGGGGGGGGGCTCTAGGGGCATCTTGTACAGTAAACCTAGAATACAATGTATATTCTTTACTAGGGAGGGGTGGCATATTTTGTGTTACCCATTTTTAAAAAAAGAAATCACTGAAATCCACACATTTCTTCATAAACATATGCCCAGATTTTATGAACAGCTGAGGGTAGTAGAAAGAGAGACTAAGGAAATTATCACATTACTAATAAACCTGATTTACCTCTTCTGAGTTAAATTCGAATTTGGGATACAGCCGGGTATTACTGCCTGGATTTTGCCACCACTGCCGCCTCCCAACTGCATCCCTGCAAAAATCCAGCTAAAATCCAGCCTCATCTGGCCTCTTTGCAAAGTGTATACTAAGGTTGTTGGGAGCTTCCTAGCTTTATAAATCAGCTAGCTGAGGGAGGATTTTAGCCGGATTTTTGCAGGGATGCAGTCGGGAGGCATGTGGTAATCCATGTGGTAATACCCGGCTGCATTCCAAATTTGAATTTAACTTGGAAGAGGTAAACCCAGTTTATTAGTAATGTGATAATCGCCTGAGGCTGTTCATCTCTGAGCCTCAAAATTCTGTCTTTAAATCCCTGTATTTCTAGCCATTTTAGTGATGAGGTAGAATTGCCACATCTTCCCCCCCCCACCCTCTGATAGTCTTCTTAACTTTAACACATTTATGGCAGGTGTTAACATCCACCCTTATGGCAGGTATTAAGCACAGCATAATCCAGTACACACTGAAACTAGCTAAGAATTTAATTTGGTTAATTTTTCATAATTTATCTATTACCATTCTCTAGCTAGGAACTGCAAGGGAATATTGGTAATGGTAGACAACTGTTTTACTAGACATCCTTTGTCTTCCAGAGCACATTTTTGTGCCATCTAATAACCTTCTGGGGAAGCCCCAAGTTTGAAAGTTCATTGGCTCCCTGCATATACCAGTTTCCTCCAGCCAATGCCAGCTGAAGTTTTCACATATCTTCAACAACCTTAGTACACACTTGCCTGTGCAAGACCCCAGTAATCTTTATCGTTATTTAACTCAGCATCAAATCAGCTTTGACCACTCTTTTTTGTTTGCCCTGCTGCTGGAGTGTGGCTAATGGTATTACAACAGATTGGGCACCCTGGTAAAATCAGCAGCCGCCACTGCTGGAAGCTAGCAGACGAGGAGATGTCAAATGGAATAATGCAATTTCCTGGCACGAATGCACACAATGATTCTTCTTCTTGTATTCATTCTGCAAGGAAAGGTAGCAGAAGTGCTGGGAAAGAACTAGTACTGCACCTGATGGAGTCTCAGCAGCTCCCTTAGCATAACTGATCGAAATGTTGTTCTTTCTCTGTTGGACTTTTCTTCTTGTAATCCTAAACATTTAATTCACTGGTTGTTAAGTCATTCTGAAATCAGCATGTCAGAATACTGTTGCATTAAATAAAATGTATTTTGCAACCTGAAACCTACCAAAGCTGATTTTGAACTTCATTACTGTACCTGTGAGTCTACTTCATGCCCTTAATAGCTGCTACACATGTATGGGCAGCTAAAGATATAGGACTATAGACAGATCTTGCCCATCACTTCACGTGCAATGTTTTTGGACGGAAGCAATTCACACATTCAGGTGCCAGTAACCAAGGCCAGCACACATGCTTGATTTCTATGCACTTCATGACTGGAGCTGAATCTGTGAACTGACTCAAGATGACTAGCTTAATGTGTACTGCTGTCTACTTAATATATGCTGCTTAATGCCTATGTTCACACCACCAATATAAAATCAATTTGAAACCTTTTAAACTCTTGTAGCTCTTCTGGTTAATGTCTACTGTATTAGGATATCTTTCTGTCACAGACTTCTGTTGCCTGCTCAGGAGGTCTCCTCTATAATCTGAGCAGAGCCTGAAATTTTTTTGGACTACAACTCCCAGAGTCCTTAGCCAGCACAACAAACAATAACATTTTCAAATTCTGTTTGGCAGCATTTGGGGTAACAAAGCATCTGTGGGAAGCACCTTGCAATCTTTATTCACTTATATATATTTATTGTTTTTGTGTTTTAAAATATTTATTTCTGAAGGAGCAAATCTTGAGGTGGCTCTTTACAATTGAAACAAACATATTAAAATGTCAATTAGGCAAAACAAAAAATATCACTATAACATATTTATTTAATTGCATTTCTATCCTTTCTAGACAGTCTGCAAACAGGGTAATATAAAAAAACTGTAAAACATAAAATATAGCATGAAATTTTCAACTACAAAACAGGACCAAAGTTTAAAAAAAAAAACATTTAGTCAGAAACCAGTTATATGACGACAATAGAACTGGATACCAATAAAAGCAAGGAGAGGATGAAAGCATCTTTACCAGATATCTGAATGCAGTGAAACTGTATGTCTGACAAACTGCTGGAGGTGGAGAACTCAAAGGCGTACCACACTGATAATGGCCTGCTTTACATCATCACTCACACCAATTCAGAGATTGAGATATCCTAAATGTGGACCCCAGAGAAAATCCCTTTCCCTGCCAATAGCAGATATGAGAAGTCTGATGGTCATCACAGTGGGAGCAAAGTGTCAGAGTCCCTTTCCCACATACCATATTCCTTATCAGGCTTGGTATTCCTTGGACAAGCAGGTTATTTAACAAAAATCTGCTGCACAACAGCATGTGCTGTTGGCCTTTAGCACTAAGAAAGAATTATATAAGATATAGGGTGCATCTACACAGGCCACTTTATCCAGGGATAGTCTCTACTGCCTCAGACCACTTAAGAGCCATTATCAGAACCTGAAGGGTACTTCACCTCTGCTATTTTTGCAAGCACATATTAAAGTCAGGTTTGCTCCACACTGTTTCTCTCATACCCAGAGGTGGTCCCTTCACTCTTAGGAGACCACCCCTGAAGTTAGAAAGACCATACAAATATAGACAGTCAAAAAGAAACTCTCTCTCTTTGTCTGGCTGCTCCAATCTCTACATCAGAGGGTAAAAAAATCCATGTGTATGTTTTAGTCTGTAAATTATGCCCCTCTAGCTACCCTTAGATTGGTTAGGATTGGTTGGTTTTTAGGTCCAAGGCTGTCTTGCCCTCTTTTACTGAGAGAAGTAATTTGAATCAAACATATAAAAAGGTTAAAAGTATTTAGTTAAGTAACATGTAAACATGTATGCTTATATATACCGGCAGAATAGCGTATGTAGAACCACACAGATATATATAATCAATATATTTAAGACTAAAGATAGAAGAGATATATAAACATGACTAATAAAGCCAGGTTAACAGCTATAAATTTCAGCAGAAGCCATGTTTTCTTTAGGGTAAAGAAGGTCTGAATCCCATAGAGATTTTGAAGAAAAATAGTTAATGAGTAGAGGAAAAATAATAGAAATAGAATTAAGAGCTTCTTAGATACAATATGTATTGCTCACATTATTCAAAGTATTTAGGCTTCTGGGTTTTAAATATATACTAGCATTTATTGATACATTGCTTTGAGATGTGTTAAAGATTATTATAACCAAGTATGTTGGGCTTGGATATTTTGCTAGCTAGCTTGATGGTACTTTTTTGTTAACAAAAATAGCTTCACAACTTGAAAAGGTTATTTCATATAGAAAAAGTGTTAGTAGGGATTCCTAGCTAAATGATGGTTAGGTTTTAATCTTGTTGTGCCTTACAAACCCTGAACTAAATGAATAGTATTTTTTTTTTACCTTGCTATAACAAAGAAATGCCAAATACTAAAATGAATAGTGTTCTGTTTAAAAAAGATAGTTAATAAAATCTTGTATTAATAAGGTAACAATTTGAGTAGACAAGAAGCATCAAAGAAAAGTTCTTTGTTTGTAGTTGGATTCAAGGGCAGCTTTGGAGAAGGGAGGTAGACTAGTGTCTAGAACAACAGATAAGAATAGACAATTCACAGTTCCATCCTCAGTAATTGCCAAGAAAGCATATTTTTAAATGAGTAACTAGAGGTCCAAGAAAATAGTCAGAGCATGTGTAATCAAGGTAATACATAATTCTGGACCTCCCACACATAAACTAAACTTGATTTACATGGACATGGGATGTACGAAGAGATATGTTATGGGTAAAATTCTGCATACGTGAAAAAGGTGGTCTTGAAATTGATCATATGCCCTGATCTGGCCAATGAAAAATAAGATGGGAAAAATAATATTGTAAGAGATGTATAAATATGCATGAAATATATGGAAACTTGTGCTCTCTTTTTATATTGGTTCTTGAGACACCCAATTCTGCAGAATTGAAAATCTAAAGCTTTATTAATAAATATAATTCACCTGTCAGAATTTTTGTCCTTCTTAAATTTGTAAAAGTAAGTTATTAATTGAATTTCTATAGCTCACATTTACTTTGAGAAACAGCTTGCACTGAGTATCCTGCTCTCTTTCTCTGTCATTTTAATACGGAAATAATTGTTTTGCTACAAAATCAGCTCGTCCTTCTACCTCATTCTGTTTGGATCCACCTTGGTTAACTGTCCATTTTTAAAGCCTTCAGACTATAAGATCCTACAGAGAGCTAGTGCCCAAGCGCTCTCCCCCCACAAAAAAACAAAAACAAAAAACAGCGTACGGCTCTTAACAATGTTATATGCTCCCTTTGCATTGGTTGATCAAGGCAGAGAGTTAGCAACGTCCCTATATTTCAAAACCAGAGCTGTGGACCAAGATATAACTGAAACAAATCACATTTTTAAACAAGTGTATTTAACCTGACCATTTATATTTTAGCATGGAAGAGAAGAAAGTAACTGTGAAGCACAATCTGGATTAAACTCTTGCACTGGATTTCTGCTGAAATTCTCCCCCATCTACCATATCCCTTAACAGTGCTATTTATGGTGAACATTGTCTGGAGGGGTAAATATCAAAAGGTGTGAGAGGATTTTCACCAGAAAACCAGGGCAAGATCCCAAACAGCATCAGATACATGTTACTAGACAGATCCACAGAGGTTTTTCCCCTCTCCAAAATAAAAGTAGCCCAGCTAAACACACATATTAGAGTGTGGAAAATAAATATTTTGATCTATAGTTCCCGAAGTCCCCCGGGGTTTTCTAAGATCTGTGATATTAACATTATATGTAGCCTGGGGAGGGGCAGGCAATAAGGAAATTTTATGAAGGCAGTGACTATGGCAAAATGTCCTCCCCCCACACACACACACACACACACTATCATAATCTCTACATCAGGCTTAATGTCCATTGCAAATTCACCTGACAGGCTTGACTCATTGCTAAAACGTTGGACGGACATGCAGTGTGAGGAGGTGTATACAACAGTAGATGCAATTATTACAGCTAGTAATACACAGAGATGTATATTACAGCTAGAAATGGGTCATTTATCTTTTCCTGCAAAAGCTGACTTCTGTACAAAATGCTGAATAAGAAGCAAGACCTGAACGATATATTGAATTCATATTATGTGCCTGGAAGGGAATGCCACTGTGCTGGAGATGCAAGGTGGGGGTAGAAGGCACAAATACATCATACATAATTGATTCAACAAATGTCACCTCTGTCTGTCTAGCAACCTGTCCACAAGACACATGAAGGGAAAATGAAGGCAGGAGGTGGGGTAGGGATATGAAACATTCAGCTTAGTGAAAAGAAGATCAAACTAAGGCATTTTGCAAAGGTACATAAAGCTTTGATAATAAGAAAAGGGAATATTTACCAGAGACACTGAAAAAGAACCAAGAAATCAATGCTTTGTTGTTGTTGTTGTTGTTGTTAACACAAATATTGGGTTTTTTCAACAGCATTGCTTTTAAAATTCTATGATAAAGTAAAAATAATTCAAAAAAACCAAAACTGCATGTTTAAAAGAGACTTTTATTACTAGTGCTTTGTTACACTCAACAGTTATTAGAACAGGAGTATCAAAGTTGGCAGGATCAACAATGTTAGCAGGATCCATAGGTGGCTTGTTACTGTGTTATGGAGCGGCTCTTCACATATAGCATAAAAAGCTGAGTGAAAAGCATCAGACTTAAACAGACCTTGTGCCAGTCTTGGTGGACTGTCATATTGTATCATTGTTTTATTATATTGGGCTGCATCCACACTGCAGAAATAATACAGGTTGATACACTTTAACTGCCATGACTCAGTGCTATGGAATTCTGGAAACTGTAGTTTGTTGTGGCACCAGAGCTCTCTGACAGAGAAGGCTAAATGTCTCACAAAACTACAATTCCCAGAACCCCAGTTGTACCCAGTTGTAGTTAAAGTGGTGTCAACCTGGATTATTTCTGCTGTGCGGATACAGCCCAAGAGGCAAATCACATCCTATAATCCTGGCATTTGGGAATAGCTCACTAAGTACAGTTGGCCCTCGGTATTTGCAAACTTGCAATCTGCAGATTTGAGTATCCGCAGATGGCAAGCCCACGTTGTTCCCAATGGTGGTGTATGCACATGGCTGCACCAGCCCCTGTTGTCCCCAGTGGCAGTGCGTGCACATGGGCACACCACAATTAGGGACAATGGGACTTCACTTGAAGTCTCATTGTCCTTAATGGCAGCGTGGCCACATGCACGCACCACCTTTGTGGCAACAGAACTTGAGCATCCACAGATTTTGGTATCCACAAGGGGGATCCAGAACAGATCCCTTGTGGATACCAAGGGCCGACTGTAACTACAGTCAGCCCTACTTATCCACAGGTTTTTTTTATCTATGGATTCAAGTATCCACAGTTTGAAAATACTTTTTAAAAGTATAAATTCAAAGTACCGGTAGCAAACTTTGATTTTGCCATTTTATATAAGGGATAACATTTTGTTATGCCAATGTGTTTAATGGGACTTCAGCATCCATGCATTTTGCTATCCATGGGGCATCCTACAACCAAACCCCAACAGATAACAAGGGCCCACTGTAGTTAGTTTTTTATGCCTTGCCAGATTTTTCTAGTGATTACCCTTAGCTCACTTTGTTGTTGTGTGTCTTCAAGTCATTTCCAATTTATGGCTATTATTATATTTATTATCATTATTCTCATTCTCATTATTATCATTTTCTTCTATCCCGCCTTTCTCCCAACATAGGGACTCAAGGCAGCATCATAGGGTTTTCTTGGCAAGATTTGTTCAGAGAGGTGTTGCCTTTGCCTTCTTCTGAAGCTGAGAGCGTATGACTTGCCCAAGGTCATCCAATGGATTTCCATGGCCGAGTGGCGATTCAAACCCTGGTCTCCAAAATCATGGTCCAGTGCTGAAACCAGCTTCTTGACTCAACTAGAGTCCCCAATTAACACTGAAGTTTTAAAAATATGTTTTAATGAATTCGGCTGCCAACATTCTTTGGGGTAATTTCCTTTCTCTGCTGTCTCAGAAGCACTGGGATTAGAGGAATGTATCACATGGCTAAGTCATTAGGCATGCTAACCTGTGTTCTTTCTTTGAAAAAACATTGTCGGGGGCAAAAGCCTTCTAGACCCGAGGAGCAGAAGACCTGAGTTTGAGAAATTAAAAAAAAGAATAGAAAAGAAGGAGGGAAAGTGAGTTTTGGAATGGATTGAGGATGGGATGATTTGCTTGCTTAGCAGGAAACCAAGGCTCTCAAGGAGCCAAGGACCTTCAGATGGAAGGAAAGTGCTCACCTACCGCAAGCCTGTGTGGAAGGAAAGTATTTGGAGTCTTTTGTGTGGGAGGAGTACATTGGGACTCTCTTCAATAACTTCTCTATTCCTCCTCTATTGGGCTGGCTCTTTCTAGTATATTATGACATAATATGCAATCTTGTATAATATCATTTGAGGTGAGCAGTAATGAATCCCTTTGTAATCATGCTTACATAGTGCTGTGCAAAGTCTTCCTCAAACCCATCCCTGATTTCTTTCTCTCTTGACTTTCTCTCTCTTTCTCTCCCCTTGCCATTCTGCTTTCTATCTATCCCTTTATCTTCTCTATCTTCTCTACCTCCTCCTTCTTTTTATCAACCTCCTTTTAATTATAGAATTAAGATGAGATAATAACATTAAGAGAGAAGAATGGGCATGTTGGTTATTTAATTATTAATATCTAATAATTAAAACTCACTCACTATACTGCAGGAGTGTGCAACTGTAGAGGAGGCCATTTTTCATCCATGCACTTTCTAAGGGCCATGCAGGTATGTCTAATATGACTAGGAGTGACATCATGTCACTTCTGATTTCATTTTTTGGCTGTCAGCAAATTGAGAGTGGTTGGTTTTCAAGCTATATGGTGATCTTGGGAGTGAATTGTTTTTGGTGTTTTGTGAGTGAGAGGTTGCCTTAAGCATTTTTGTTTATTTATTGTCTAGAGTCTTGTGGGGGGCAGAAACGGAAGACCCTCAGACTACACTTTCCCCATCCTGAATACTGACTAGTGCTGATGGGAGTTAAAGCTCTACCAAATCAGAAGAGTGATCCATTCCGCAACCATGATTTAAATGTTTGAATAGTTCCTTGAGAAGTTGCAGTCTATAACTTCCGGTTATCAGGTAGGTAATGAAGAAGAAAAAAATCTAAGCTTTGGAGTTGAATGAAAAAAGAAAACCTGGAGGACTCCCACTGGATGGTCTGTTGGGAGGAGGGGAGACTGATGCTGCTTTACAGACTAGTACTACGCAATGTGCTAGACTGTGTGGGTGGGTGTTTCTACTCAGTATGTATATATGCAAAAGAAACAGATTGAAAACTCCCACCGCTCACCTCCCTCAAGGAAACAGGCACTGTAACAGCTGCCCATGAAGCTACTTACCACTGTGGGAACTGGGGACCTGCATGCAACATAAACAAATATAAAGGACCAAGGCACTAAGCATGCACAGAGTGCCTTTCTTCATTATAATCCAATCTCACCCTTCTGAGATTATGGGGAAGGCCTTAGAGATAAAAGGCACAATTTTCATGGAAAATCAGAGTCCCTGCTCCTATCCAGACAGATAGAATAAATATTAGAAAATTTACCTTATGATGTCAAAGGTTGCTGTTGATTATGCTGATTATGATTATGAAATGAATGCTTGAGTCGGACTCTGTTTGCAGAGAAGTACTCTAAACTGATCTAAATGGGATTTACTTCTGAGAAGACACATATAGGACTGCGCTCTTAGTGTTTTGCAAACAGACTTTTTTGGAGCTTTGCTGAATAAGATGGATTTGCTTGCAGTGTAGTTAAGCCATAATAATTACGTGAGTATAAACATATGCAAATTACCTCCATGTCCTCATTACTGCTGGATGAATGCTCTGAGCCATAATTACCATTTAAAACATGATAGCTAATCAGATATCTTTTCTATACATTATCCTGGAAGATCATCATTGTCATTAAGCAAACTCATTCTCAAAAAATAAAAATCAATTGCAAAATATTTTGTACTCAGAGGTAGAGAAGGCAAGCAGAGTACATTAATAAAGATTCAGTTATACAGTTATAGCTTGTGCAGTACTCTGCTAATTGCACTCTGACAAGATTTATCTTGGAGAGAGGTATTCAATCTTTACCAGCCAAATAGATCCAGAATGTGTTTCATTGAGCTTCGTGTTCACAACTTGTCAGAGAGTCAATTAATTTTTGCTAGCAGCATTGCTTGCAGAGAGGTCTTTTTGAATGTCACATCAGAGGCAGGGACAGAATTTTTAAGTTAAATTATACCTAGGTTCTTGTGCTACCTTGGTAGTGGCAATGGTTGTTCTCAAGCCACTACCACCAGGACTGAGGCAGTGTCAGGCAACTGCTTTAGATCTTGCGGATACTGAGGGGAGCCAAAGCTGTGTATTGTGTGCCTTCAAGTCATTTCTAACTTATGATGACTCTAAGACAAACCGATCATGAGGTTTTCTTGGCATGTTTCTTCAGAGGGGGTTTGCCATTACCATCCTCTGAGGCTCACCGAGTGTGACTTCCCCAAGGTCACCCAGTGGATTTTTATGGCCAAGCAAGGATTCAAACCCTGGTCTCCAGAGTCATAGTCCAATGCTCAAACCACTACACCACATTGGCTCTCAGGCAGCAAGAGCAGTCTCAAACTTATTCCCTATGAACCACCTGGGCATCACTCTCTCTGAGATGAAAAGGCTATATGTACCACATAGTCAGTCCTGCCCCCTCCAAAGTAATCTACTGACTTCATGCATGCTGGGAGACACTATTTCCAACCCAGTCTGTTTTTAAATATCAATGGAGGACATCCTAACTTTTGTTCCAGACAGTAAAATCTCTTGGGTTGCCCTACTCACTTGTTAACCTGTGTTGGGGGCAGTGGCATCACTAGGGTTGGTTTCACCCAGTGAGGTAACTCATGGTGTCACACACACACCATTGGCCTCCTGCCATACCATACCATACTGAATCCTTGGTAATGTGTTTTTTTTGTACTAACGTTACTCATGAATTGTAATGCCTGTATATCACTGAATGAAATGGCAAAAGTTGTTTCAAAAACAACCAGCAATGTTAAAATTATACCTTTAAATTACTATGTCATACACAAAGCCTAAATGTATTTACATGTACATTGTTTCATGTGGTTAAAGTTAAAATCTGGTAAGATGTGATATTTTTAAAAGACATTTTTAAAATAATAAAAAAATTAAATATATATTTTAAAAACATTTTAAAAAATCAAAAAATCAAAATGTAATTAAACAAAACACCTCTGGGACCTCTCCTTTCTCTTGCCACTGAGCCTCACTCCACTCACACCATCTCTTCAGCATTTTAAAGGGAAACAGGCAAACACTTCAGCTCATTTCTACCAAAAGGAAGATGTTTGGGAAGGTGTGGTGTCAGTCCCCCCCCCCCCCAAGGGTGTCACCTGGTGCAGTTTGCACTCCCTGCACCCACCTAGTAATGCTCCCGGTTGGGGGGCATGGGTGGTTCCTCCCCATACAATCATGAAACCCTGAGAAACTGGATGAATGTGTGGGAAATTGCTGCAGTGTGAACTTCTCCTTTTATTCAGTGATATACAGGCATTACAATTTGGAAAAGCGGCTGGATAAGCGCGGCTGGAACCCGGGATGCCACCAGGTTGCAGTCGCTCAGCGGCAGCAACAGCAATTTAAATGTGATAAAATCAGGTAGTAATCTGAAACGTGGCTGTATCCCATTGAGGACCAGTGGCGTTATTTGTTAATGCGATAATCTCCTAAGAGAGGGAGAGGCTGAAGACATTTTTTGAGGAAACAGTAAGGAATACTTAATTGAAACTGTACTCCCCCTGTACCCTAGCTCAATAGTTCTGAAATGTTTGAAGGACAATGGTGGCATTCTTGGCAATAAGTTGAACTTGTCCAGGTTCTCAGAACTGCTAAGATGTTTGTCAGATGGGACACTCTAGTAAGAAGATTTCAACTGTAAGGAGACTGATTGTGCAAATTTAGTGACATCGACTGTGGCAGTGGCAGTGACACCTCTTGGAGGCAATTCCTTGGCCTCTCTTCACCAAGATGTAAAGCAGAAAGTGCTCATTGTACATTCAGACCTTCTGAAAATTCCTCAGTATTGGATGCCCTACCTTAGACCAAGACTTGAACAATTTATCTTTACTTTTTGAGACTACTTTTTTCAGAATTATCCAGCAGCATGGCCACTGGCCATACTGGCTGGGGTTATATTTTTAAAAGGAATCTTTTTCAGTAACTGGACAAAGATTAGAAGAAGGCTATTATCCATGCCCTGCACATGAACTAACCAGAAGCATCAGGATGACCACTATAGGATGGTAGACTAGATACAACTACCAGTATGCTCCTTGTGCCACCAAGATCTCCCTTTCAAAAGTAATCCATCCACTCAGCACAATATCGTCCTGGTGATAGCAAGTAAATGTTAGGCATGACTCTGACAAGAGTTCAGAACAGCTCCAGAAGCTGAAAGGTGATAAGTGTCAGACAGGAATTAAGCCTATACACCAGGGTGGTGCGATCTTTTTTTCTTTTTCTTTTAAGTGTCACATTCCCTCAGGAGCTACATCCAGTACAGCCTGCTCTTTCAGTCAACCCTTCTGTTTCTCTCCCTACCTCCTCACATTAGATGCACTCTTCCCCCCACCCAGCAGGCTGCTGGGGGAGTGCTTTTTCCAGAGATCTGAACTTATAACTTGCAAAGGGCTTTTGAAAATAGGTGAGGGGCTGCTTGCAACCAGCATTATTGCACTCTCTTCCCCACAAGCTCTGGTCTAAACAGAGATCTGTAAGTAGATGGGGGAGGACTGTAAGTAGACCATCTATAGATCTTAATAGCTATAGAACAGAATAGGGCATGCAGTATAAATGCTGCAAGTTAGAGCTTACTCATAAAAATACTACCCTGCTCGCTATAGACACATTCCTTTTGGTACAGTCATCCTTACCTCAGCATCACCTTCATTTTGCATCCTTGCCCCTGACGCAAGCTGGATATGACAGAGATCTATTTACAAGCATTATCTCCTCTTCTGCAGGGTCGCTGTGAAGCCCTGGACCAGCCCTTCCTGAACATCATCTCTAAAATGAACTTCTCTACCCATGTTGGTAAGATAAAGAAAATAAAAACCGATGTATGTTGTACTGCACAAGTGTTCCATAAATGATCATAAGTGCCATATACATGGCTGAGTAATTCAGGCAGCAGGAGGCAGACAAAGAAGAATAAGCCCTTGGATTTTTTTTAAGCAACAGCACAACAGATATGACATAGTTAATTGTTCAAGGTTCTTTTATGGACAGAGTAAATAAGCACCCAATTGTCACTATCAATGGACACTTTCATGACAGAAAAAGAGGATTCCACATACAGAACAAGACACTAGTCTTTCAGCATTCCAGTTCTGGAGAAAAGCATGTCAGAATTTTCAGGTAGAGTACAGTTATTTTGAACTTTATTTTGTTTGTTGTTGTCCACTCTCAAGTCGATCTTGACCCATGGTGACCCTGTAGATGAGACATCTCCAAGATTCCCTGTCCTCCACTGCTCTGCTCAGTTCCCGCAAATCCATACCCAGGACTCTTTTATAGAGTCCATCCATCTAGTACAGGGGTAAGCAACCTAAGGCCCAGGGGCCGGATGCGCCCCCCTGAGGTCTTTGGACCAGCCCTAGGCCGGTCCTGCCCCCACCGCCCCACCGCCGCCGCCGCCGCTACCTGCCATTATGATATTATTGTTGTTATTACTTGTTCGTGGGGTTTTCTTGGCAAAATCTCCACAGGAGTTTTGCCATGGCTTTTCTGGGGCTGAGAGAGTGTGCATGCATATTTTTTTTAATTTTTAATTTTTTTAAAATTTTTATTTATGTATTTATTTATTTATTTATTTATTTATTTTTGGTGCTCTGCCCCCCCCCCCAATTGTCTGAGGGACAGCAACCCGGCCCCCAGCTCAAAAAGGTTGCCTACCCCTGATCTAGCATGTGGCCTTCCTCTCTTTCTGCTTCCCTCCACCTTTCCTAGCATTATTGTTTTTTTTCCAATGAGTTGTGCCTTCTCATGATGTGGCCAAAGTACAACAGCCTTAGTCTAGTCATTTTGGCTTTCAGCGAGATTTCTGGTTTGATCTGCTCTAGGACCTATTTGTTTGTCCTATTGACTGTCCATGGTATCCTCAGCACTCTTCTCCAGCACCACATCTCAAATGAATTTATTTTCTTCCTATCCGCTTTCTCAACTGTCCAGCTCTCACATCCATACATGGTAATAGGGAATACAGTGGTTTGTATGATTCTAACTTTTGTGCTCAGTTGTATATCTTTACATTTTAGGATCTTTTCTAGTTCTTTCATAGCTACTCTCCCCATTCTTAGTCTTTTTATGATTTTGAACTAGAGTTATTCTGTTTAAATGTGAAGAATGCCAAGCACTTGTGAAAATTACAAGTATATACTATATTTGCATATACTGCATAATAAATAACAAGCACAGCAATTACTGCTCAGTACAACATTCAGCCTCGTGACTAGAAACCAGCAGTCAAGAATTATTTCACTATCCTGTCTTCCCTGCCTTTTCCATAGGTTCCATTTTCATCATCCAATGCATATTCTGCACTTTCTGTTTGGCTTTTCTCTACTGTTAGCTTCTTCTCCACCCACAGCATAGACCTACAAGTACTCTTGTGCCTAGTACCTGTGTTACATTTTCATCTTGGTCAAACAGACAACCTTCCCTTTTCTAACAGACACTGAACTGCAAACATTCAGATATTTTTGCTCCCTGGGAAGCTGGAATGTTAATAAACATTCTAAGCTATCATACCCTACACCACCAGAGTATTATATAGATTGCACTGAGATGATTAGAATCACTCTTGCACAATACCACCAAGTACTTGGCATACTGCCCTTAAATCTAAAGTTCTGTTTAGCTATCATGGTTACAAACCACTGATAGAAATTCCCTATGTAAATCTGTCTCTTTTAAAGACCACAGTGAACGTCATCACATCTTGCAGCAGAAAAACACCATAATTTTATACTGGATGAAGACATTGTTTAGATGGCTCAAGGTACTGCATGCTACCAATTAATTTCATTAGGCAATCTCAGGTTTAAATAAAACAGAAAAGGAAAGAAAATATATCTTTCTCTACACTATGTATTATTTTATGAACCTTGTGTTTCTCTTTTCTTTTGTAATTTGTTAATTAAGCAAAAAAATGTTCATATTCCAAGGAGCTTGCAGCTAAAATTCAGTAGACTGAGGGAGGGGGGGAGAGAAGCAACAAGCAGGGGCAACAGTAGTGGGTGTGGGGATGCAGACCACCCCAGGTGATACCTCAAAGGGGGGTGAACACCCAGTGGGACAGATGTTCACCATCCATCCTAAGACCTCCCCAGCCACCCCGCAGCCACTAAGGGCACCTCTGTCATCCATCAACTGCAGCCATGGGTGGGGTCGGGTGCTGCTGCCCAGTACCCCTTTCCAGGGACCTTATCAAACGCTGGCCACGAAGCAAAGAAAAAGCGAAGACTAACCGAAGTAGGAATAAATTCGGAATAAATTCGGTTCCATAGCGAAACGAAGGGAATATCGCCCTTTTGGCCATTTCGCAATTAATACCAAGGCTCCCTTCTCTCCCGTCACAAAAAGCCGGGAGGAAAGGCAGCCATGGGAACCGGGGAGGAGGAGGAGGGCTGGAGGACTGGAGAAGGGAAGGCAGCCCATGGAGAGAGAGAGATCGCCTCCCTCTTCCCTCTTCCCTCTTCCTCTCCTCCTCTTCTTTCCAATCCGGTTTGCCTTTTGCCAAGGCAATCCCTTCCCCTCGCTGGGATTTTCGCCCTGCCCACCAATTCGCAATGAATGCGAAGGCTCCCTAGGTACTTCCTCTACAAACCGAATGTCAAAATCTCCCTACTCCTTACGGATTAGCTCCGTATTCTGCCGAGTTCTGGGGCAGCGTCGTGTGTAAACACGGGGGAACAATACGGATTAGCTCCGTGTTCTGGGGCAGCGTCGTGTGTAAACACGGGGGAATAATATGTATTAGCTGTGGATGCCCTTTGGATTAGCTCTGCTTCAGACCCCATGTGATAAGGGCCCAGGTCTGGCAGGGTTGCTGACCGAGCTGGGAAAGGAGATGCACCATGGACTCCTCCCTTTCCACAAAAGGAAAAGTTTCTGTGGCCACCTCTGCTGCCATTGCCTTCCTTTCCCACCTGACCAGCAGCTCCACTAGACCCAAAAGGAGCTACCAGGCAGCAGCAGTGCCTTTCCCTAATGCCTGGCATACCTCTGCTCATCTTGCCCTCCTTTCCCTCCCATTTCCTTCCCCTGCACTTCCTTCTGGGGCAGGGAGTGCAGGGCAGGGTAGGGCAGGGCAGTAGGTAGGAATATAGGACAAAGTGGTCCACTGCAGCTGCTGGTGGAGGTGGAGTGCTGCTGGCCAAGTGGGAAAGGGTATCTCTTTACCACTCGACCAGCAGCCTGCCAGACCCACACCTTGTTAGGTTTGAATGGGATATATAGTCAATGTTAAAATGTTGAAATGTAAAGATGTGTGTCTGTATTTTTCCTTGCTGAGAAAAGTTGTTTTCTGAAGCCAGATTCACAATTATCAGCCCAGGTGTGCTTTAGCCCAAACAAGCAGTTAACGAGCTACAGTTCTGTGAGAAAGAGCTTTGTTTACAAAAAGGGTTTCATAAACATGGGAATGTTATGGGAACTGTAGTCACATGATTTAATATGGTAATTAAAGGTTGGCTAACACACGTCATGCATCATCAACCAATCAGTCTGTAAGGGCTACACCCAAATGGGTGGAGAATTGGGGGCTGAAAGTTGTGATCCTGAAAAGTTTGTCACTTGTCTTTTAACCTTAAGCTAAAATGGACTAATTAAAATTATTTTCCTGATGCTGCAGCTTAACTAACTTTGAACCATGTAGCAGATAAGCTTTGTTCCTGTTTAGCCATTCTGGCTAAAGTCAAGATGCTATTATACTTCTTATTATTATTATTATTATTATTTGTTTTTGCTCATGCTGTTTTACAATAAAAGAAGCTTGCTGGAGATACCAGATTTTTGGTGATTGGCTTTATGGACTGTTTGCAATACATCCATCAACACAATTCAACACACCTGTGATGGCTTGGCTGGGGGATGGGGTGGCTGTGAAGTGTGCCAGGCAGTCTGGAGGTGACAGTATGAGTTACAGCACTGGGGTGACACCAACCCTAGTGATGCCAGTGGCAATAGGGTAGGAATATGAGCAAGTATATATACAATCAGGCCTTGCTTTAGTTACATGCTTATATAATTATAAGTCAAATCATGACCGTACATTTTAAAGAAAATTTCTGGCCAAAAGTTTAAAGAAAATGAGTTTTTCAGAAACTGGCAGGCTAACCAGAGCCAGAAAAAGATTTTTATACTGTCCTTGTACAATTCTCCATCCCATACTGTATCTTTTAAAGCTTTGTTAAATTGTTATGGGTTCATCAAGGTATTATTTTTCTTCATTTCTATTTTGGTATCTGTATTTCTTTGCTTCCTTTTACTTACAGCTAAGACTGTTCCCTGAGGAGATGGTAAATGTCAAAAGGTTCTTTTGCATTTGTGTCCCCAGGATATTATCTAGGGAGCAAGCTGCTAAGTTGTCTCAGGGGATCACCTCTAAAAGCAGTTTATACACCTCAAAAATTTTACATACCAAAAGCAAAGGCACCCCTGGAACTGTGACAATCTGGACAGATGGGTTAGAGTATATGCCTCAATAAATATTCTTCCCCTGCTATAATCCTAGGTTTCCATTACTGTGGCTTCAACAAAGCCTCTTCTTGTCTATCAAGGGCATTTAAGTGGAGCTCTCTGAAGCTTTTTTGGAGGGATTTCATTGTTAAGCAGAAAATAGCGTCTTTGTTTGTTCGTCTAAAGTCTTTGAATATTTGTTCTCTGCTCAGCCTTTGTGTAGAGAAATTAGCATTTATTTATTTTCTGGCTCTGTTGGAGGATGAGAGTGTATGGGAAAGTGGGAAAGGAACATGTGGAAGCTGAAGCAATGTAGCTGTTGGTTCTAGAATAGGAAAATGGTTTTCTTCAAGCCTGACCCCCAACATGGCCCATGTGGCAAGTACATGGCAGATTACAGAATTCAGCAAACCTCCTAGTTTTGTTGCTACAAATTTAGGTGTGGGTACAAAGCTTCTGACAGGCCACACAGTACATGACCAATGGGTTGTATTCAGTTTTATGAAAGGTGATGTGTGGCATGTTTTTCTATTTCTTCTATTTCTGAGGAAGAGCAAGCTATTCTATAGCTTGAAATTCTCTGTAAGGTCCCTCCCCCAAATAACTTTCCGCTTGTCTCCAGATTTCAAAATACAAAGTATCAACACTACTATTAGACAATTGCTACATCATTTTGTGTGCATGTGCACATATTTATGACAAGTATGATGCCCACAACAATGTTATATCTCAAGTGTTTCAGGGATTCCACAAGATGAAGCTAGGGTTGCCAAGCAACAATTAAAAAATAGAATTGGTTCCTATATCCTTAGCAATCCCTAGAAAATCAGGAGGCAAGACCTTCTGCTTTTCTCTCACACATATTTCAGGTGTACTTAAATGAGCTTTTGTGTTGAATTTTGACCGTGGCCCTCCCAATGGCCTTGCCTCCGGTTTGTCACCCACACATGTGTGCTGTGTTCCAACACTAGGCTTCATCCTGATATCAGAGACTGTCATTAAAAGATCTGGCACTTTTATCAGGAGTAGTGAGTTATCAGGTCAAGAATTATATTCCTTATCGGATGAACTGGCCTACTAATAACAAACCGTGCCTCCTGAATTTCTTACCAGTTTTCTTTTCTACTCAGTTTCCAGGAAACTGCCTTGGTTTCTAAAACTACAATTTCCCATAGTGACAGAAAATGTTGAAAATGTGGTATAATTAACTAAGATAGCTTCACCAAAGATGAGTTTAAAAAACCCACATGGAGATATGCAGTGTCAGCATCTAAAACTGGCAGTCTGAGTTTAGGATGTATATCTTAGCATATTTTATACTTGCACACAAGAAAAATGAATTTCAAACATTTTCATTTCTCTGGATGAGTTTAAAAGAGTTTTTGCACATTTTTCAATGATTTCCCACACTTTGGCACTTTTTTACAACTTCATTCATGCACAATTTTTTTTCACAAAGAAGTGTACTTTGCACAAACACCACTGTTTTCTTCACAAAATCTTTGTTTTTACACAAACAAAATGTCATGATAGCTGAACTTTTTTCAATGAGATGACTCAACGAGTTGAGATACTCTTTCTTGTTGAAAATGAGAAAAATTGTGACCCTTCTTTGTATCCTTAGGATGAAGCCATGGGATTGTACAAAATTTTAGGAGCTGAGTCATTTTCCTTTTTCCTGGCCAACAGAACAACTGTCCTCTGCTTGCTGTATGATAGTCCCTACCTCCCAACCTTAAGCATCAGCAACTGCCTTGAGGGACTGTGGGAAAACTGTGCCACATATAGCCCCTAAAACTTCATTTTACATTCTTAATACACCACCATGTGCCCTCTAAAGCCCACAATCCCCCAATTTAATTTTTTGGCAAATATGGTCTTTAAAAAACCCACATACATACCAAATCACACAATGTCATGAAACAACGGCATGTTGTTAAATATTTAATTTGTTGTTATTGTATATTACAGAAATGAAATTTGTGCTTGTGGGATTTTCACCAGATGTTTAAATAACTTGACTGACTTTGGGTGCTGTGTGCACTGACATGAGCACTTGTGGGGAGGGAGACATCATTTGTTACTCCGCTTCAGATCACAAAATATCTTGTGCCACCCCTGGTTGCAGAACTTCCTTTTTCAGATCTACATTTTGGCAAAGCCATCCTTATTCTCAGGCCTGCATGTAACTAATATATGGAATGTTTCTTTTAACAAAACATTCACAACCAAATGAATCTGAACCTTTAAATGAGGGTTGGGCAACTGGAAGCCCACAGACATATTTTGGGCATCAGCTTCCATGATTCCTCACTATTAGTTATTCTGCCTAGGACTGACAAGAACTATATTCTAATAGTTGACCATCTCAGCCTTAAACACATAAAAACAAATTACCTGAGATTCTCTCCCACATATCATTGTTATTTATATCTCACCTTAAATCAGTGCTTCTCCATTATTTTCTGTCACGCCCCCCCCCCCCCAGGAAAGAAGAAAACATTTCGCGCGCCCCCGTGTGACTGTAAATAGTCACATGGGCGGGTTTGACCAATCAGGATAGAGCACGTTGGGCTGCTACTGGGGCTGCGCTGGGACAATCTCCCTCTCTCCAGCCGTAACGGGGGGCCCTTTACGGAGCCTCGCACCCCCCCTGGGGGGCGCGCCCCACTATTTGAGAACCGCTGCCTTAAATGGATGATTCTTGGAGGAAATGGCTGGGGAAGTGATATGGAGAAGGCAAGAAGTAATAAACCAACAAATGTACAAATGGTTCCAAATCATAGAGAAATCTTTCTATATATGAGATGGCTGTATAGGTACAGAGAATACAGGTTGACTCAATCAGGGGTTACATTTAATGAGTGGCAGCAGCTTTCAGGCCTGCAAAAAGACTACAGCCCACTGATAAAAAAAAAAAAAAGCAGTTACCCCTCTGTTCTTGCAGAGGATCCGTTCCGGACCCCCCCCCCCCCCCGACGAAAATGGAAAATAATGGATATTCAAGCCCCATTGGCTTGAATGAAGGTGTGTTCCCATGGGGATGTGTGTGCTATGGGCACACACACCACTTTGTCCCCCTCCATTTGCCACCTGCGAATGGTCGAGGGACTTGAAGTCCACAAAAACAGAGGGGCAAATATACATGCTTTATAAGCAGAAGGTCTTTGGTCGTGTCTCCACTGGCCAGAGCAACCACAAGTATCCTGGTGCCAAAGCTGCCCCGACCCAATCCTCCACCATTTCAAAGGCCCTGTATTTTGATGCCAGCTGGCTGATTCCATGCCCATCCCACTATGCTGCCTAGTGTATCTACCACTGCCATGGGTCACTTTACTCTGAGGTCAGAACAAGTAACTGGCACCAGAGATGGATGCACTGGGTGGCTCAGCAGGATGCATTTTAAACAGATGCCCAATGTTGGAATAGAGGGATCTGGATCTTTCTAGAAGATCTGGAGCAACTAGTAAGTTTTAAAAATCTGTTTTAAGAAGGATATGCCCTGGATCTGGTGCTTAATGGGCCAAATATCATGGGCTGTGTGTTGTCTGGTCTCCCTGCCAAGAAGACGGTGGGGGGCATTTTATTTGGCCTATGCAGACAGGGCCCTAGATTCAATCTTTTAAGATTTTAAGAGTTTTTTTAAAAAAAAATTAATGGGTTACACAAACAAGTAGTCTGACTAGATTATAATCCAGCCTTACCCATTCTGGTATCCCCCAGATGTGTCAGAATACAGGTATCATCCCCAATAGACACTGACAAAACACTGTGGCAGCTACTGTCTCCAGTATCAGTGGGGACTGAATCAACTCTGGGCTTTAGTCCAGACTTTAAAGACTTTTGTAGATGGGCTTCATCATTTGAGATAGCTCCTTTAAGTTCAGACTAATAACCAAAAGAGATTTACTGCCCAACCATCATCAGAGCTACAGGTGCCACTGGACATACAACTGAAGGGCATCACATTAGGGAAGGCTGGTATTAAGTACTTTAATATATGTGACCTATAGATTATTTTTTTCTACCTTTTGTTACTATTCTTGTATCTTTAACACCAATCTGGAGCTCAGACATTTAGTAAGGAAAGCTTCTCTTGTCATGGAGAAGTCATTAGCTTCACTAATTTTATTCCTTTGTGTCAGGATGCTATTAAAAGGTACAGGAGTGATGAAGGAGAGACAGTAATCCAACTATTAGCTCTACTTGAGCCACAGAACCTCTTTCCCTCAATGTCAAGTGCCTTTCCCTACTGTTTACACAAAATGTTGTACCTGTTCCTCATACTCTTTCATACCCCTTGTGAGCACCCAGACATGCAGTTGCTCAAGCTTTTCCCCTTTTACAAGCACCCCAAACTGTCCCCATAGTAAAATTAATTGTCACTAAGTCACATGGATTTGACAGCAACCTAGTCCCAGACACTGAAGGATCCTCACAGATACTGTTTCAGACTTCCCACTTCCTTGAGGGGTGGGAGGTTCCAGGCACAATCTTTCCAGGATCAGTTTACATATTCAGTATTTTACAGTACCTTTTTTAACCAGCTACTTAACTTGCAAGAGCACCATCTGTACCGATGGGAAGCAGGCAGTTGTAGTTTTTAAAAAATAACTCATCCCCAAATGCAACTAAGACTGTTCATCCCCCACCACCCCCAATGCACTGGTGTCATTAGGGGAGTGCGGACTGCAGCAGGTGACACCCTAAGGGGGGGTGACACCACTGCTGCTCAAACACCTGTATTTTGGCAGAAACATTGTGGCATTTGCCTGTATCTCTTTAAAATGCTTTAAGAGATTATGGGAGTGAGGTGAAGCTCAGCGGGAGAAGAAAAGAGGGGGGCAGATTTTTTTATTTTTTTATATATATTTTTTTACATGATTTTTTTTGGAAAAAATATTCTTTTTTAAAAAAATTTAAAACCTTACATTTTAACCAAATCTTCACTATGTATATGTAAATACATTTAGATTATGTGTATGATATTGTAATTTGAAGGTATAATTTTAATTTTGCTAGTTGTTTATTTCACAATTATTAGCCTTACATTCAGTAGTATATGGGAATTATGATTTACGAGTAACATTAGTACAAAAAAGTATTACTAAGGATTCTGTATGGTGTGAAATGGGAGGAGGTCAATGGGGTGTGTGACAACATGAGTTCCCACACTGGGTGACACCAATCCTAGGGATGCCACTGCCCCAATGGCCTGTGCAGGAGGAAAAACATTCCAGCTCTGCACATTAGGCTCTTGTATGGGGGCCGAGGGCTCTATGGCCCAGTCTACCAATAATCCATTACTTGGCATTAGTAGCAGGGCCATCCCCACCATCAGGCATACTGAGAAAGGCAGTGGATTTGGGATGTTATGAAATTTGAAAGAGATTTGTTCATTACTTAACTGGTACCTACTGTATTTTTACAGCTGGGGATGGGGACAAGTGCTTGTGGGATATTCTGAGTCATGTTAAATTGTCTTGTCTGGTTTGGGATAATATGCAGTCAGATGGTTGATCTGCCACTCTATCCTAAGCAGCAAAATGTTTTAGGACAGCCTTGAGAGTGGGCAGAATTCTAAACAGGACAGCATACGGCTTATTAAAAAATGTATGGGATGCTTTGCTAAAAACTACTCCTGCTCTCACACACATAACCTGCCACATGCAATTACTTGCAGAAAACAAAATGGTATCCAGAGCTGATTTGTTGAGGCCCTTTTCATTGATTTGCATTTCCTACTTTGGCATACAGAAGCTGAACTTATCACAGCTTCTCCACTCCTACTTTACAAACGTATCTCCCACACTGACAAAGCAGTCAGTTTTGTTCAAGGGATTGCAAAATACAAAGGCAGCCCCATTAGAATGGCCAGAAAATTATACAGCAGAGGCTTGCTACAAATCAGCAGCTGATTAGGTCTAGATTTGTTATCTACAAAACTCCTATTTGAACACTAATGAGAAATGGCCCAAGCAGCAAAGGAAACAGCCATCCTTTCTACCTAAATCTGAGCATGCTAGGAGGCAGAACATGGAACATGCTGAGACAGACTAGTTACATTTCACTGTCATAAGTGTGGAGAAACCATTTGATAAACGCTAGGTGGATCCATTCATTAATGGGAACTCTTCAGGCTAAGTCCCCATATAGCTGTACAAGTGGCCCTTTGTCTCCTAATTATAAGAAGCTGTAGCCAGTGTCATTAAAAAGTTATAATTCCAGAGAGACAGAAAAAGTCTGCAATGACACAAAGCCTTGTACTTCTATTTCCCAGTTGTAAGCTACTGTTTGAAGAGCAGGAGTACAGTATGGAGACACAAAGCCAGTTACCACTATCTCTTTCCAGATTTGCCTTGTTTACCATCTATGAAGCAACATTCAATGTATGTGACCAGTTACTGCAGTTGAGGCTTCATAGATTTATGACACTTTCTAAAGATAGTCCAAAAGCCAGATACACAAGGGTTTTTTATCACAACCTTGTCAACAGTGAAGTCAGTAAAGCTAAACTCTTTCTGTCAAGTCCATAGGACTTACTGCATTGAAAAATTAAGCAACCTACCCTTACCAGGATCCAGTCACTTACGGGATGCAACCAGGAATTATCACACAAAAAATGCTGCCGATACTGCTGGGCGACTGCATCCCAGCTGCATCCCGGGTCCCAGCCACTCTTAGCCCACCACTTTTCAAAAACAGGAACCTCCCATGTTTGCAAATCAGCCGGCTGAGCATGGCTGGGAGCCAGGATGCAGTCTCCTGGCGGCATCAGTGGCATTTTTTGTGCAATAATTCCCAGTTGCATCCCATAAGCAACTGTAATTCAGCAAGGGTAAGTTGCTTTATTTTTCAATGCAATAAACCCACATGGCTGTCCCATCAACAAAATCATGATCATGAGAAATACAGGATAATGTATAAACATGTTCTTCCCTTTGGTTGTTCCCTCTCTATCCACAACTCCTCCCCATTTAAGTTGTTCCACCAGTGTGTCTGAGGTATCAGCATATCTGTATTTGTACTGGATTGTATCAGTATATCTGTTATAGTAGTGGCATATTTTGCATTCCACACAAGTAACACAGCTTCCAAAATATCCTGTTGCTTCCTAGCCAACATAACCCTGCATACAGGATTGCTCTGTAAAACAAATTTTCCCCTTTTTAAATAGATTAATAGATTTTTCCCTCCCTGCAACACCTTTGTTAATGCATCTTCTTCCAAATCTCTTTTTGTCTGAAGATTTAAATTTATTTTCATTTGCTACTACCGTATTCTTAAAGAATAGGCACACAGCTTGCACAATTTTTTAACTTAAGTATTCATTTTTAATTTTCTTTTCGGCCAGAATCATCAGTTTTGCTGTTTTCCTGTTATTAGATGAATGAAAATGAGAACAAATCAGAGAGAGAATTCTATATGGCTGCAAACTGTAAAACAGTCAAACTCTATTCAGAACCTTAATATTTAATAATACAGGGCACAAGATCCAATATAACATTATCCTCCAATCGCCTCTCTGAAATCCATTTAGGTTTGTGCAAAACTTCTCACCAGATTGTGCCTCTTTATATCAGGGGTCAGCAACCTTTTTGGGGGTGGGGCCGGTCCCCCTGTCCCCCGATGCCCCCCGGGCCGTGGTGGTGCGTGTGTACATGTGCGCGCGCATGCGCACTACCACCGCCGTGATGTGCATGCGTATGCGAGCATGGGGCACCATTTTGGGTGGCGCTCTGCACTCGCGCGCGCATGCGCACAATGAGGGCATCATTTTGGAAGGACAAACGGCTCCGGCGCCGTGTGCATGCAAAATGGAAAGCAAAATGGTGCCTCGCGTCTCGCACGGTGTGGCGGCAGCGCACACGCGCGCAGCAACACCATCAGCGGTGGCAGGACCGGCCACGTGCCGGTTCCAAGGCCTCAGCGAGCTGGGTGCGGCCCGCGGGCAGTAGGTTGCCGACCCCTGCTTTATATCATCTTCCACACATAGTTTAATTTAGGTTAGTTTATCAGTACATCTATATCCCAGCTGTCCTCCCATGAGATTAGTATACATCAGGGGTAGGCAACCTTTCCCCTTTAAGGGCCGAGGGACTTCAGCTCCCAGAATCCCAGGAGCTATTGGCCAACATGGGACTATTGGCCAACATGGCTGAGGCTTCTGGGAGCTGAAGTTCTTCGGCCCTTAAAGGGGAAAGGTTGCCTACCCCTGGTATACATGGTTCTTCTCTCTCCCTATGAGGTGGATCTACCTGAGAGACAGGGACTAACCCAGTCACTCTGTGGTTTTCATGGCTCCATGGGGACTTGAATCTCATAAGAACCAGTCTAATACTCAAGCTACCTCACTATAGTGGCTCATGAAATACATCAGAGTAATTTAAGATACCCCATCTCTTATGATCAACTATAGGAGTCATTCCCAATACAAAACAATGAACATTTATAGGTCAGAATTTGCATGCCATCACTCTTCTGTTGAATGTGCTAAAAAAATTATCTTCTCAGAGCAGTAGTGGTGAAAGTGCAGCCTGCAGAGTGCAGCTAATACCCTGTTCAGTTTCCCTTAAGTGTGTGTATGTCCAGCATTCAGGTACTGAGCAGATTTGTATTGTCTTTCTTCCATCTGCAGGACCAAAAGCTACTTACTGAACAGCCTCTGAAGGTCCTCCGAACCACAACACTATTCTCTGTTTCCTAGGTAGTGGGCAGGATCATTTAAGCATCTTCCTGTTGTTGCGTGCCCTCACTAATTTGATCATGATTGCCAACATATAGCAATCCCAAGGCAAACCTATCACAGGGTTTTCTTGGCAACATTTGTTTAGAGGGGGTTTTGACATTGTCTTCCTTTGAGGCTGAGAAAGTGTGACTTGCCCAAGGTCATCCAATGGGTTTGCATGGCCAAGCAGGGATTCGAACCCTGGTCTCTACACTCGTAATCCAACACCCAAACTACTGCAACATGTGGCTCTCATAGCCAGATGCAAAATGATGTCATCACCACTGAGATCCACTGGGATCCACTACTGTAATCATTTTGTGTGTGGCTACAGTGACATAGCCAGATGCTTCTGCTATTCTACCTACTCCCCACAAATAACAGAATGCAGGGGCTTCAGAGGCTGTTCAGTAAAGTCAAGATAGTGGTTGCATATAGATCAACCTAGCATAGAGCCAACACACTACACCAAGCCACACAGGATTGCGGTCTGTTACCCACAAAGGTGCAAGGCTTGTAGAGCCTCCACTAATAATACAAGTCTATTTTAAATATGTTTGGGGAATGTTGTTTTGGCTTGCAAGAGGATGGGTAACTGTTAGGACCAGAAGAATATTTTTAAGTAATAGCTGATAGAAATTCCAGGCATGGGTGAAATAAGAAAACTTCCATTTAGAAGAAATACGTAAGAACAGGCACATTATAACAACTCACTCTTAAATCCGGCATTCAGTGCTAACCAACAATCGAAAAGTGAAAGGGGATAGAGCAGATTGAAGTTGGATTGAGCTGAGGTGATTGCTACCTGTCTCAAAGATTGGTCCATGGAAAGGAGAGACTCAGACAGGGAAACAGTCATGCAATGCAGACTGAGGGGGAGGGTAGACCGTGTGCCAGACAGACTGTATACCAGGCAGGTTGTATACAGAGAGGCTATGGGTTTCTACCCATATTTATACCTTAAAATTAGCCTCAGACTATGGAGATTTCATGTGAAACAAATATTTACTAGCCATTCAGAAGGACTGTTTGGAGATGTCACATTACAGACATCATGGACAAGAAAGGATTATATTACTGCATGAAACATAGTCAGAAATATTACATATATCACAAGGATTAGACCAGGTGAAACTTCTCACACTATGCATAGCATTCCAGTATTATGAGCAGTACATTGGTTTTACTGGTTTGGAGGGAAAACTTATCCAGGCACTAACTCTCTACTACAGAATCTTACAGTTAAAGGTTGTAAAACAGGAGTCGGCAACCTACGGCCCGAGGCCTTTGACCGGCCCCCGCCAACCCCCACCGCCGACCCCCGCCAACGCACTGGAGGAGTTACAAATGCCTAGTGGAGTCTTCTCTCTAGAAATCTCTAGGTCCTTCAGTGCGACTTTTGGTTAAAGGTGACCATAGAGTTACATTGGAGGACCTAGATATTCCTAGAAAGAACATATTAATAAAATATGTGAATAATCAAATCCGCAAAGGTCCAAGTCACAAATGTGGAGGTACGAGTGTATTTCTTTACTAAAAAGTCAGAAAAAGCCAGCCACAGAACAGTGCATACTCAATACAAGCTGTTTCTCAAAGTAAAAGTAGAGAAAAATGTCATGGGACCTAAAACTCTACTCCTGACCAGCCTAAGAGGGGGCTAGCTAAGCATAAGGGACTACAGATTAAAACACATATAGGGATTTTCTCACCCTCCAATGTGAATAAGATAACTGGAGATTGGAGTGGAAGAAGGTGCAACAGAAAGAGAGACTTTCTGTGTGAATCTCTGTATTTAACTTCTTCCTAACTTGGGGTATGTCTCCTAAACTCTGGGTAAAGCAAAACATAACATTAATGTTGTTCTATGCAAGATTTAAAAAATGTGTTTTCAAAGGGCAGAGGTGAATACTGATATTCAGGTACTGATAATGACTTTTAAGTGGTCTAGGCAATAGAGACAATGGGCTGCACACACAAAACTAAATATAGTCAAGCCAATCAAATATAGATAGTTGCTCTCTTTCAAATCCAGCTAGGTTGCTCAACCTCCCTGGAACTGCACAGTACCTCACAGTGTGTGTGTGTGTAGAGGGGGTACTAATCTAAGCCAGTTTGGCAGGTAAACAAAACAATCAAGCCCTGATAGCTCCCATTAATGGCAACACTTCCTTGTTGGAGGTGGGGGTGGAATACAACTTCCAGTTTGTACTTTAGAATAAATCTTCATTTTTTTTCCATAACAGACAGTGTCTAGGTCACCACACCCTACCTGTCCATTATGAATTCTTAGCAATTTGTGCAGACTCTGGCAACAGACAGCTTTCCTGCCTTATGCATCAAAATCTAACACTCATGTTTATTGAGCACAACATATAACACCAGAGATAATAGTTCACAAATACTCACAGCTGTTAATTTAACTGAATGCCCCACAGTCACCCCAGAAACAAAGAAGATATTTCATTGTGGCTGTTATCTATTCTAGATGTTTCTGAAGGCATAGGGTAAACAATGAAAACGTATACCCCTGTAACTCTACCCCAATTTTCACACAAAAACCGACAATACACATGTGCCTAAGAAACTTTAGATCCAAGAGCATGTTCACCATGGTTTTGAGGATTCCTATGATGAAAGGAACATAGTTGTAAGGAACCATCCTCAGTAGCCATTAATCATCATTTGACATATTCTTTCAGGTAAATGGTATACTTTGTTCACATCTGCTCTTGAATCTAGTTGATGAGGCCTTGAGTGTATCAGGCCCCAGGTTAAGACACCAAGAAGTGAGGAGGCTGGCAGAGAAAAACAGTGGAGCTTATCACATTCTTTAAAAAGCCGGCTTACCTTTTCCGGCTTGAACCTTCATCTAGAATACACCCGGACATTATCACATGGGCCAGCTCCTTAAATCACTGCTCAAATCTTCTGCCCAAATCGAGACCGGGTAAACTGCAGCTCAAAGCTGCTTTCAGCTGGCTGATTTTTGCAGTCGGAAGCTTCCGAATTCAAAAATCAGCCAGCTGAGTGCCATGGTTTAGCCGGTCTGGATTCAGGTGGCGAATTTGGCAGCAATTTAAGGAGCTGGCCCATATGGTAATGCCCAGGTGTATCCTGAAGATTCAAGCCAGAAAATGTAAGCTGGCTTTTTAAAGAATGCAATAAGCTCCTGAAATACTAACTCAGTCCTTTATATCCAACACAGTAATTGATCAGGCTAATACAGGAGGAAAGCACTTTTATCCACACTCAACACAGAAATACAGCTCTCTCTCCCAAAGCAGCCTAGAGTTCTTTGCATACTTATTTGCAAAGCTCAATGTCTGTATGCCAAAACATGTCCAAAAGGCATTGTTTCAAGAACTAAACAGTGATTACAAACAAGACCAACACCCAAGTCTCCAGAATATTAGAATATAGTCCTACAGATTCCAATGTTATTTCCAAAATCCATGACAATTTTGACAAATCTTCCATATGTTCATCAGTTTAAAAGCCAGAAAGGCGACATTGTTTTCACACCACATCAAGAGGCACATATTCTTGCAATATCTTCATTCTTGCAATAATTGAATAGTTAAACTGTAACCTTTTCTCCACAAACTATCTTCCTCAGCAATTATACAATGAACACTACATATTTATGCAAAAGTGTTTTCAGCAATTACACATGCACATTATTGTTTTTTCACAGTTCCAGCAGTACAAATCCCATGGTCCTGTGCAATCCTGAGATGCAAATATATGTATACAAATCCAGTGAAAGCTTGAATATTCCAGAGGAAATTATTCTGAGTAGGTGGGCCATAAAGGGGTGGATCTGGATATGATTAGCATCACTTACCGTAGTTCCTATTGAAATCAGTGACTCCATGAGAAATTCAATGTTCTCTGCCTAGGAAAGGGGCCTGTGGCTTCACAAAGATGACCTGGATCCCAAGATAAGTTGCTTTACTGCTGCTACTGGAGTTTAGACTTTATGGTCCTTTAGTCTTAGTCCCCACATGGCCAAGTAGAAGAATGTGCTCTCCCTGCAATAAGATCCCTCCAGAACAATTGAACTACAACAGAAACAATATCTGGTACAAAATGTGGGCCTGTGACTCTAACGTCTTTACTTTTCTTCTCCTGTATGATTTTTAAACATCATCTGCCTGGTGAAGAAGCCAGTGGAGCTTCAAAAGCTTGCATGGTGCAATTTGTGCATTTTGGTTGGCCAATAAAGTTATTTTTTGTGGATATTGGAGTTTGTGTATTTTGTTAACAGAGATACCGGTATTCCATCATATAGGTATTCAGATATCCCACTGAATTCCAGGTTAAGGGGGAATAGAATTGTAGCAAAGTTTGGATCCTACTCACTGGATTTTTCTAAGAGATTGCAAAGCATAATGACTTCTATCATTTCTTTAGATTCCCCCTTCCCAACACCCACAAGCAGATAAACAGGTTGAAGGGCTAACAAAGAGCTAAATCTGAAAGTTATTTTCAGTGTTCCAAACTCTTTGAGCACATGCAAGAGGAGCACAGAAGCTGACAGTTGACATAGTTTCTGAAATTCAGATACACCCTTTTTTGTGATAAGTTCTCTGACAGTAGTTCCACATCTCACTTCCTCTTTAACACTTTTCTGCACCTGAGTACATCTCTGTCATTCTTCCACATCTTAAAAGTGAGCGCTTGTTTTTAAGCAACACACTTGATGTGAGGACGTTTTGTCGCTAGGAGATTGTCATAAAATCAGGCTTTGCTTGTGAGTGTGTTTTCTTGCTCAGCCATAAACAAGCACACACAGAGGAAATGTTGCAGCTGGCTGCAAAATTGGATGTGAGATTTAAAACTGCAGGGGAAAAACATCCATGTTAGTTCTGGTGTTGATTTTAGGCAGACAGTGAACCAAGCATGCTCCATAAAAACAGAATAACATGCAAAGAGAATGGAATTGGTTTACCTCTAAGGGGACTGCCAGATCACATAACTCAAGGCACAAGCCCCATGTATGATGGCTGGAACTGTTGCAAGGATTATTAATGGAACATGAGAATGGCTATTATGCCAAGAAGGATACGGCTGCTTGGTACAGTCTATTACAAGGTGTCTGCCACAGGAATATTACTGCCCTTGGGAAAATGGACAATTACCTTTTGTGCACATCAATAAAGATAGAATGTGGTCACAATTGTTCCACAAAGGTACAACTGATGTTCACAGGCTGCCTCAGTTCATAGAATTTCTCCCTCCCATTAATGGCATGGGAGAACATAACAGGACAATTTTAAATGACAAGCAGTCTCCTCTTTCTTGTTTTGGTGGACTGCAAACCTTTTCATATGTCCCGTTGATGATACACACATACTAGCTCCTAATATTAGATTTTGTTTCAGGTAGAAAAGGTTACAGTCTGCCAAGATTAGCATAGGACCAAAGAAGAGGAAAGATGTGCTCAGGTTCTCTTGCCCAGCCACCATTCTTTTTTATTTATTTATTCCATTTTTCATCCTGTTCTTCCTCCAAAAAAACAAGTATATGGGATCCCCTTCTTTTTCTTCATAACAGCGCTGTAGAGGAGATTAGAAAAGGAATAGTAACAATCCCAAATCACCCAGGATGCTCCCTGCTCTAGGGATGTAACATTTTAAACCTTATCATGCTGGCTTTCTTTTTCACTCTTTGGACTAAAAACCATGTCTTACCATGGAAATTTCTTCCTGCTGTTCAACAGAGTAAACAGTCCTCATTGTTATTTTCTCTTTTGCATACAGCCAAATGTATCTTCTGTGATTCTGTAAGCCATGTACCTTCTGTGATTCTGCAAAAGTGCTAGAAGCCTACAAGATTTTTTTAAACTTGGGTTCAGAAGTTACGGTCCTGAGAATTTTAGGATTCTTCATCTATATCCTACTAATATCCTCACACACATTTTAGGACAAGTTTCTAGTCCATGATCAAATACAGAAATCAAAGGTGAATATTTTCGTACTACAGGTATGGAACAACTTTGCTTATGGATAATTTTCACTGCTATATATCTGTTAGAAGTGTAGCAGTTCTTTCTATGTCCATTTAAAAAGTGGTAGTCCTTCACAGAGGGGTACAAGTGAAAATATGGCAAAGCTTTCCAAAATCTCAAAGGTGAAGGAGGCTCAAAAGAATTTCCAGTGGCTCGGGCAGAACTTCAGTGCTCTCCACACTAATTACTCCCTTTTTGTTCTCTCTTTTTTTTTAACCCAAATGCTCTCAACCTATTTTCTATGCTTTTAAATCATCCATCTTCTCAGATGTATACGTATCCTTTTCATACAATGCTACTACTACTCATTTCCTGTTTGTTTATTTCTTTGGAACAGATTACATCGCTCTGTTACTATATTCCACTCATGAAAATTATGCCTATTAAATAATATTTGCCTTCCTGTATTAAGAATTAATCCTGTTTATTTCTCATGCTCTCTGCATTAATGTATAGATATCTAAGACAATGGGTTGTTCTCTCCTTGTTTCTTCCTGTGCACTGGTAGATTCTTGTGCTATTAGCTCAATTCCCTCTGTAACACTGAGGTTATTATCCCAGTGCATGGTGCCCCTTGCTCTCTGGAATACTGTCTCCCTTCCCCTTCTCCCTTCCCCACAATTTAGTTTAAATCTCTCTTGATCAAGTTTGAAAGACTTCTAGCAAATATGTCTGTACCAACCATTGTGCCATGCAACCCATCTCTTGTCAGTCCTTTGTCATGAAAATGCAGAGTTATTATTATTATTATTATTATTATTTATATCCCGCCCCTCTGCAGAGCAATCGGGGCGGCTTACAGTCCAAGAAGACAAATCCTTCCCAATGGTAACATCTGTGAAACCAGTTATTCACTTCTAGTATTTTTCTCCCTCTTCCTGGAAGAGGGAGCTGGAAGGAGCTGTGAAATAGCAACATGTATCCCAAGGTCCTTTACCTCCCTGCCCAGAGCCTTAAGGTCTCACCCAGAAATGGGGAAGAAGTCTCTGGAGGTATTGAGTTTCCAGTTCTTTTTGTTTTGATGTTACTTGCATATTCCCAGGATTGCATTCACATTCTTTCTTGAAATACCTCAGGTTTCCCTCCCTCCCCATCCCTTATATTATTCCTCCCATTAATCAACATTTCAGAAATTAACTTTCAATAATTTCCACTTAGCCTTCTTTATTATTATTCAGGAATTAAAATGCTAATGTGATGTAGGAATATTACACTAGTTAAACATTAGGATCATTTTGCTTTGGTGCAAACATTCCTCTTTCTCTCACTTGATCTCTGTTGAATCTGTTGTTGCTGTGTACCTTCAAGTTGATTCCAATTTTTGTCGAACCTGTCACAGTTTTCTTGGCAAGACTTCTTCAGAGGAGGTGCTAAAAAACCTGGAACCTTTACAGGCCAGGGGTATAAAAAATTACTGCCGTTCTTCTCAGGAGTATTGGTCTTTCAAGCTCTCCTGTTGGGATGTTGATAAGGTATGAGGAAGGCTGGTAGAGGGTGATCACTAAAGGGTCAGACTTCAGCTTCCTTAGCCTTGATAAAACATGAAAACAAAGATCTACTTTTCTGCAAGCAGTGAGGAACTGTTTTAGTTAAGGAGCATCAGGGATTTTTGCTATATATTCTTTAGCTGGTTGTCGGCTCCAAAGAGTCTTTGGAATGTAATTGGTTTCTGTAACTTTGCAACTTTCCATGGACTTTATCACACGGGGGCCAGTTTCATCTTTAAAAAGATAATAAAGCGCAAATAAACCATCCTGAAAATAAAGCGAAAATAGAGCTTGATCACGCAAATGACTTTCACACGTAATTAGAATAAATGCGAAATAACGCGAAAAGCGATAAAAAGGCGTTTTTACATTTCATACAGAAGTGAAAGAAAGCCGTAAATGTACTAGAAATGGTATACTTGCACATGCGCAGAAAGAGAAAGCAGAGAGGCTCATGTCTGCCTGGCATGTTTGTCGCCCAAGCAAAAGAGGAAGTAAAAGGGTTATTATGTGAATAAACCGAATTTGACTTTCACACTAGAGTAAATGCACAATTACAGTAATATCGAAAATGCATTTTCACTAAAATCCTGAAAGTAAAAAAATCTGGAGATAACACCACTTTCTGACCACTTTAATAGCAGCTTTTGTATGACGTTGTGTAAAATCGTTGTGCGTTAATTACGCATTTTTTTCGGGATTTGTATGGGATAAACTATAGATTTCCCCTGTTTGATAAAGTCCTATGCTGTGCCTGGAAAAGAAGCTTCAAGAGATGATACAGTTGTAAACGCTTTGTTAAGCCTCGGAGTGCTTTTGATTACTCAGCACACACACAGGTTCCTTCCTTCTCCGAGGGAGGGAAAAGAAAAGTGGTTCTACTTTGTATTAGTTGTGTCTCTGCCTTCTACTGGGAAAGGTACAAAAGAAGGCACTGAGGAGAGGAGCAGCAAGCTCTTGTTTGGCTAGCCTACTCTTCTTTGCCCAAGGCTTAGGACAGAGGAAAATCTCTGTCCTGGAAGTAATAGCTGTGTTTACTGGCAACAACCATTTTAGCTAGTTCCAGGATTATATCAACAGGCTAGGACAAATATACCATATATACTCATCTATAAGTCGAAAAAATTGTGTCAAAAAACTGACCCCAGAATCCTGGCTCAATTTATATGGGTCAATATGGTAATACTGCTCAGAAAGAAGTGCCGCCAATCACCCCATTCTCCTTACCTTGGCAGCTGCTGCTCAAGAAGTGTGTGTGAGTGTTTCTGCCTTCCCAGTGAGCGGAGAAAAAGCCGGCTGGTTTTGCAAGGGAATTGTTCCTGCCTTCCCAGAGAGCAGAGAAAAAGGTGGCAGGTTTTGCAAGGGGCTGTTCCTGCCTTCCCAGGGAGCAGCGTAAGAGCTGGTTGGTTTTGCAAGGGGCGTGGAGGGGGGGGGGGGGCTTTGTCATTTACATCCTTTGTTACATGCCCCTAAATTGTACCCTCAACTTATCCATGGGTCATATCAAAATCCAAAATTTTGGCCCCAAAGCCTTCCCTCTACTTATACATGAGGTCGTCTTGTACACGAGTATACGTGGTAGTTCATTTCAGAAACTAATGGCTTAATTTAAAATGCCCTGAGAAGCAGAAACCAAAAGTCTTTGGTAAAGCTGTGAGTTCTCAGGGAACACTTTAAATTAAAAAAAAAAAAACATCATGTGGATCTCCAAATAAAACTGTACAGGAACAAAACCTGGGATGTTCAGAGACTTTTTTCTTGCCTCAAGGGGTTCACGGTCCATTGAAATAAGGAATATCTTGCTGTGTTATTTGTTCCCATATGGATGAGAAACAAGAAATAATGGTCAGTGGCTTAATGAGCCATGCCAGCCTCTCCTTTACATTATGTTCTTTGCCCCAGGGAGACAGCACACCTCTCAAGACATCTTATCAGGCCTGTACACCTCTGCTACAAGAATTACCTACACCACCACACATCTCTTATTCCTCCCAGAACTGTCACAAACTTTTCCATCCACAAAACCCTCTAAGGTCACCTCCAAACTTTCTGAGGACTGAGGCTTTTATCCATGATCTTGTACCTCATAATTGCTGATTTAGGGGACAGCTTGGAATTGACTGTGTTAACTCCAAACTTGCACCATAGCTCTTGATAGTTCTGCTTCTGTGTCACATTCTTCCAAGTGTCTGCCTCTTGTGTTTTGGAATTGTCCCCTTTCCTAGAAGCATTCCCGATGTGTTCCCATTCCAGGAGAAACTGTCTTGCTCTTTCTAAAAGCATTTCATTCTTCTTGGCAAGTTGAAGTGTAGATACATAGGTCTCAAGCCGCCACACTTTCTGTTCCACCAGGGCAAACAGCTTGTACTTGGTGCAGGTATCATCCCCTTACATTATCTGGTAGGGAAACAAATATGGCACAGATGTCATGAGTCACTGCAACAACTCCCTCACCAGCCAGGTTCATTTGTCCTATATAGGCAGCGACACAACATTCTCGGCCTTCAAGCTCCCCTCTGAAATGCCAACACAAAATGTCTGATTTGCTCTTTCTGTTCACCAAACTCCAGACACTGAGGCAGCAGCTATATAGAGTAGTTCTGTCCCCAACCAAGTCCATGGTTTGGTTTCCCTTCTCAGAAGCCACACACTCTTAAACTGTGTGGTCAGGGAGAACACATGGTCCAAAACAAACAAGCAAACTTCCAAACAGCTCAGCAAAACAATCACCTTGAACTCCCAACAAAACAAATTTCTCTTATTCTCAGGGGCACAGTTGTTGCTGTTGTTAGTCGTAGTAGTATAAGTAGTATCCTGTTTTCTCCCAGAATTGGGACTCAAGGTGGCTTCCAGTTTAAAAGAGCAATACAGTTTAAAACATACAAAAAGGGAACATTAAAACAGAATTAAACTACTCATAATATTTTTTATAAATCAAACCTCTAGTTAAAATAATAATAATAATAATAATAATAATAATAATAATAATTATTATTATTATTATTTATACCCCACCCCTCTGCAGAGCAATCGGGGCAGCTTCCAACATAAAAAAAATACAATACAGTAAAATCAACCCTCAACCCCGACCCTCCCAACCCTTTAAAAATTATTAAACAACATCAAATTTAAAAACAGTTTAAAACAAATTATCCAAAAAGATTTACCAATTGCAATAGTCTGGGAGGGCATTGGGTAGGCAATTTGAACTGGCCTCCATGCTTCTCCTACATTACATGGCTGGACCAGATAACATTGGGAAAAAAGCTAGGGTTATAAGGCAGGCTTGGCAGTGCTTTCAGTCCTCAGCTTCCTATTTAAAGCTGCTGCCTCTCCCTCAGTCCTGCCCAGGAACCGCACCTCCATCACATCCCAGGTGGAATTGGGGAAGGTGGAACTTGCCGCCTCCCTGGACAAGCCTTCCTCGCTGGTCTTCCAAGCCCAGATGGTATTGGGAGAGGAAGGCTAATGCTCCAAGGCTCAAAATGCAGTTTAAAAGATTAAAAGGCTATTAAAAATAATATATTTTTAAAAAATAGAATCATAGAATCATAGAGTTAGAAGACATCACAAGAGCCATCCAGTCCAACCCCCTGCCATGCAGGAACTCAAAATCAAAGCATCCCCGACAGATGGCCATCCAGTCTCTGTTTAAAGACCTCCAAAGAAGGAGACTCCATCACACTCTGAGGGAGTGTGTTCCACTGTCAAACAACTCTCACTGTCAGGAAGTTCCTCCTAATGTTGAGGTGGAATCTCTTTTCCTGTAGCTTGCATCCATTCTTCCAGGTCCTGTTCTCGGGAGCAGCAGAAAACAAGCCTGCTCCCTCCTCAACATGACACCCCTTCAAATACTTAAACAGGGCTATCATATTACCTCTTAACCATCTCTTGTCCAGGCTAAACATACAGTTTCCTAAGTCGTTCTTCATAAGGCATGGTTTCCAGACCCTTCACCATTTTAGTTGCCCTCCTTTCGACACGCTCCAGTTTTTCAACATCCTTTTTGAATTGTGGTACCCAGAACTGGACATAGTATTCCAGGTGAGGGGTGACCAGACCAGAATACAGTGGCACTATTACTTCCCTTGATCTAAACACTATACTTCTATTGATGCAGCCTAAAATCGCATTGGCCTTTTTAGCTGCCACATCACATTGTTGACTCATGTTCAACTTGTGGCCTATTAGGACTCCTAGATCCCTTTCACACGTAGTTGCATTAAGCCAGGTGTCCCCCTTCCTATATCCATGCATTTCCACCCTAAGTGCAATACCTTACATTTCTCCATGTTGAAATTCATTTTTTTAGCTTTGGCCCAGCTTTCTAATCTATTAAGGTCATTTTGAATTTTGATCCTGTCCTCTGGGGTATTAGCTAATCCACCTAATTTGGTGTCATCTGCAAATTTGATAAGTATACCCCCTATTCTTTCATCCAAGTCATTGATAACGATGTTGAATAGCACGGGGCCCAGGACAGAACCCTGTGGCAACCCACTGGTCATTTCTCTCCAGGATGAAAAGGAGCCATTATTGAGCACCCTTTGGGTTTGGTCAGTCAACCAATTACAAATTCATGTAACAGTTACCTTGTCTAGCCCACATTTTACTAGCTTGTTTGCCAGAATGTCATGGGTAACTTTGTCAAAGGCCTAATTGAAATCAAGATATGCTATATCCACAGCATTCCCTTCATCTACCAAGCTGGTAATTCTATCAAAAAAAGAGATCAGATTTGTCTGGCATGAATTGTTTCTCTGAAACCCATGTTGACTTTTTGTGATTACGGCATTCCTTCTAATGTTCACAGACTCTCTGTTTAATGATCTACTCTAGAATCTTTCCTGATATTGATGTAAGACCTGAGCCATATAGGGCTCTATAGGTCATAACCAGCACTTTGAATTGTGCCTGGAAACAAAATGGCAGCCAATGAAGCTGTTTCAACAGGGGTGTTGTGTGGTCTCTGTAACCTGCCCCAGTTAACAGCCTGGCTGCAGCTCTTTGGACCACCTGAAGTTTCCAAACACTCTTCAAAGGCAGCCCCACATAGAATCCATTACAGTAGTCCAAATGGGATGTAACCAAGGCATATACCACCAAGGCCAGATCTGGCATCTCAAGGAACAGGAATAAGCTTTAAATGTGCAAAAGCACCCTTGCTCACTGCAGAGACCTGGGCTCCATGTTCAAAGCTGAGTCCAGGAGTACCCCCAAACTATGAACCTGTGTGTTTAGGGGGAATGTAACCTCATCTAACACAGGCAGATCCCTATTCCCTGGTCTGCCTTCCCACTGATCAGGAGTACCTCTGTCTTGTCTGGATTAAGTTTCAGCTTGTTTGCCCTCATCCAGTCCATTACTGATGACAGATACTGGTTTAGGACCAGGACAACTTCCTTGAGGGGGAAAGGAGTAGCAGAGTTGAGTGTCATCTGCATATTGATGCCACTGCACCCCAAAACTCTGGACAACCTCTCCCAGCAGCTTCATGTATATGTTAAATGGCATAGGGGACAACACAGAACCCTGAGGAACCCCACAGGCCAATGGCCAGGGGGGGGGCAAGCAGGAGTTCCCCAGCACCACCTTCTGGGTTGGCCCCAGCAAGAAGGAATGGAACCACTGTAACACAGTACCTCCAAGTTCCATCCCAGAGAGGCAGCCCAGAAAGATACCATGATTGATGGTATCAAAAGCTGCTGAGAGGTCCAGTAAAACCAACAGGGACACACACACACTATCAGTTCCCCACGTAGGTCATCCACCAAGGTGACCAAGGCTGTCTCTGTTCCTTAACCAGGTCTGAAGCCAGACTGAAATGGATCTAGATAATCCATTTCATCCAGAACCTCTGGAGTTTGGAAGCCACCACACGTTCCAGTACCTTGTTCAAAAATGGTAAGTTGTACACTGGTTGATAATTATCCATTATAGTGGGATTAAGGGATGATTTTTAAACAAAGGTCTCACAACTGCCTCTTTTAGGCATGTTGGACTTTACCTTGTTGTAGGGAGGCATTGGCTACCTCCTTCACCTACTCAGCCAGCCCCCCTCTGGCCTGTTTAATCAGCCAAGAAGAACAAGGCTCTAAGACACATGTGGTGGCTTTCACCTCTCCAAAGATCCTGTCCACATCATCAGGCTGCACAAATTGAAAAGTATCCATTAATGCTGGACAGACAAGTGCTAAGATTACATCCACTGGCATTGTATTAACAGTGTATTAACTGTTTTAACAGGGCAGTAGTTTTACAGGGCAGTGATCCCTGCAACTGCCCCAGGAAGCACTCTAGCTGCAGCTCTTTAAACTAGCTGATCAAAGGCAGACCCATATAGAACACATTACAGTTAGTCCAAATGGGATGTCACTAAGGCATGCATCACCATGGCCAGGTCCGACGTCTCAAAGAATGGGTGAAGTTGGTGCACAAGCTTAAAATGTGCAAAAGCACTCCTAGCCACTGCAGAAACCTGGGCCTCCAAGTTCAAAGCTGAGTCCGGTAGTACACCTAAACTGCAAGCCTGTGTCTTGGGGGGGGGGGGTTAATCCTATCTAACACAGGCTGAAACCTTACTTCCTGATCTGCCTTTCAACTGACCAAGAGCACTTCTGTCTTGTCTTGATTAAATTTCAATTTGTTTTCCCTCATCCAGTCCATTATTGATGACAAATATTGGTTGAAGAAACAGCCTCCTTGGCTTGGGTTGGAAAAGAGTAGTAGAGTTGGGTGTCATTCACATTTTGATGGCACTATACCCTAAAACTCAGCACCACCTCTCCCACAGGTTTCATGTATACAGCACGTGGGACGAAATAGAATCATGAGGAACCACACAGGCCAATGATCAGGGGATTAAACAGTAGTCCCCCAATACCACCTTCTTGGTTTGCCCCTCCGAGAAGGAACAGAATCTCTGTAAAACAGTGCCTTCAAGTGCAATCCCAGTAAGGCAAATGAGAAGGATAGAAGAAAACCAAGGGGCTGATTTGGCTCCACTCTGTAAGATGGGGCACTCAGGAGCAATTGTGTCCACTGCCCTGGCAATTTCCCCATTGCAGAGGTCAGCCAGAGCTTTGACAGAATCACCTGTTGAGTAACAGGAAACTTCCCAAGAGCCACCAGGAATCCATCCGGATCCATCAGCCTCCTGGGTTGTCATGGAAGCCATGAAGTCCTGTGCCTTATTGGCCTCCCCAACCCTGCAGAGATTCCAAGTTGCAGTGACTCTAAACCTGACCAAGTAATGATCTGTCCATGACAATGGAACAGCAGAAAGTTCCTTCACACCAAAATCATCATCAACCCATCCAGCTCAGAAAACAAGATCAAGAATGTGCCCATCAGCATGGGTAGGGCCAGATACCACTTTGGACAGACCGTGGTTGTCATGGAAGCCATGAAGTCCTGCACCACTCCCAACAGGGCAATCTCAGAATCGATGTAGAAGTCCCCCAGCATTACTGGATGAGGAGACACCAAGACTATCCAGGCTAACTGAAGAAGGGATACTGTTGAGCAGTAGGGTGGGCAGTATCCCAAAAGAATCCAATTCTGTCCCATCTTTCCATCTTTAGGTATACACTCTCAAAACCTGAAGACTGTAGGAGAGAGGGCCTGGTCAGAGGGATGGAATCATGATAGACCATTGCAGCTCCACCACCACCACCACCACCACCACCCAGTCTTACTTAATGCTGCACAGAAAAACTTGTTGCACAGAGCTGAGAGGTTTAACCCCCTACCTAGCCTCATCCAGCCAGGTCTCTGTGATACAGGCCACGTCAGCATGCTCATCCAGAATCAAATATTGAATGGCACTTGCTTTCCCATTCACCAACATGACATTTAACAATGTCCCTAAATTTTAGTTGCTTGCCATGTAACAAACAAAAAACAATCAAGACAAGTCAGTGTAATGTTCTGTGGGGGAAATAATAATCCTGTGCCTTTTTTCAGTGAACCAAGATGGAGCAAAGCAAGAAATTATATGCTCTGTTTCTCAGTATGTTGACCCCGTTTGGGAAAATTTTGAATTTCTTTCATGAGAAGACCCTCGAATTCTTACTGGGAATTCGTAACCCTAACCTCAACCTAACTCTCATGCTACTTGTCAGTTACTGGAATTCTCATCAGCATCAGAATATATCCTAAAATATAAACAATGCACTGTTTTCTCTTCCAGTGCATGGTTGTTAGGGTTAAGATGGGAGAGGTTTTAACAGCTTTTTTTAAAAAATGGGACCTACATCTTCAGAATCATATAGTTCATGAGGGAATGTTGAGAAGTAGCAGCAGGAGGAAGTTTCCATTATGCTTTTTTTTTTTTTTTTTTTTTTTTTTGGTCACTTTCCCTGAGGCATTTAGCAAAGAAGTGCTGGCCTAGATGCACCTTTCATCTGATCCCCACAACCATTTTCAAAAGCTTCTGGTATGAATGAGAACATGTAGTAATAGTATGTTGACTACTTAAGTCAAGCTTCACAACATACTATTACTACATATTCTCATTCATATGCACGTGTGAACACATATTTATAAACCTACTCAAAGCAGAAATATTAGACTCTGTTGTAGAGATATGTCTTGCAGATTATGTAGATTATGTACTGTGAGGAAAGTGAGGAAACTAGCTCAAAAACAAAGGTGAAGAATGACACCTTTTTATTGTATCACAGATGTTTATCATTTACTAATGCATGTTTACTTGTACTATCTATTAGTATACTAAAAATGAAATGGCAGGTTATCTTTAAAATCAGTGATACAGTGAGAGAAGACAAAGTAGAGAGGTAAACTTTGCTAAATAAGGAGTGAACAGATTACTAAAGAAGATAGCAAGGTGGTACCTGGAGGCCTAACACAAGGGCACATTAAGTTTCAGTGGCAGTGGGTGAACCACACAGAGGTCAGAATGGACAGATTTATAACAATAACAGGAAAAGGAGAAAGAAAAATAATCAGGACAATTATTTTTTATTTGGGAACACATTACTTCCCATTTCAAAGCTAATTAGAAGCTCACAAAGAACTACAATGATATTTCAAGCTTGTATGTTATACAAAGCAGCAAAGTAGTACAAAGAAGCTCTAGTCCTGCAAATGTGGCTTTCTACATCCAGAGAGAGGGGGTGCGATTGCATTTGGAGCAAATCATGGGAAACAGGCAATGTACCAAGCAAATCCGAAGAGGTTCTTGGAGTCACATTAAATAAATAACAAATAAAATCAGCAGAGCATCCAAGTGTGTTGAGCTCTAAAAGACATTCTCTAAGAAATATCTCAGAGGGGACTAGATTCAATGGCTAGTTGAAGTTCATGCAAGGGGAGGGCTTGAGACATGCCCAAGATTGGGTAAAATGAGCACCATACCTCCCAAAATAAATACGAATCTTCCAAACGTTCCTGAAATCTTCTGCTTCATTAAGCCTGACAAAAGCTAGGCTTCAACAGAACAAACAGGTTAAGGTTCCCAGAACAAAGGAGATCATGAAGTGTACTGAGATGGTACTCTAACCTCCTGATTTGCTTTGAGGTATAAACGCTTAGCACTGGAAGGTATTTCCTACCAAAGCTTCAGACTGGCCATTTTATAGGCTATCTTACACCTTGATTTGACTAAGGAAGTGGCTTACAGCTCAAGAAGGTATTTGGACCTTATTTGGAGATTGCATTTTTCATCTGCTCACTTGAAGGCAACTCATACTGATTGAGATGCTCTAGGGAACATGACATAGAACAGGTCATAAACTTTAATCACAATAAAGACAAGATGGTTGACATACCATCCTTAGAATCCTTTTGTTCCTAGCTGCCATGAATCATTTACCCATGCAAACTTCTCTGAAACTAAAGGTACAGCAGGCACATTGGACAAAATGCTAGGGAACACCAACAAAATACACACGCAAAAGCCATCATCATTGAACTTCTCAGTAACCATCCCCAGCAAGGAACCAGCATGTTCTTACATGAAAACTCCCTGGTGGATTGGGCCTGACGTTTTCTCCTCTTCCTTTGATAAACATCCTACTCTGCTCCCTCATCATGGCATAAAAGTGAGTCTAAGTTCTCAAAAGCTGTGTCAGTATATGTGCTGACAGATTCTACCAAACTGATAAAGATTAAAGTATGGACAAAAAGCAAACTAGGTGACATCACAGAGGCTCATCATTAAAAGCCTGGGCACCAGCTGATGAACTAGCCACAGCAACAATGAACATAACAACAGTTTAGAATTGCTGCAATCGCCATCAATGGAGGCACTACTTACAACAGGGGTCAGCAACCTATGGCCCGCTGGCTGGGGCTGCCCCCCCGAGGCCTTTGGACCGGCCCCCGACAACCCCCCCTGCCAACGACAACCCCCACTGCCACGCGCGTCACGGCCGCCATTTTATTTTCCAAAATGGCAGCCGCGGCTCGTTTGCGCATGCGCAGTACTCCTGCGCATGCGCAAACGAGCCGCGGACGCCATTTTGGAAAACAAAATGGCAGCTGTGACTTGCTCGCACATGCGCAGTACTCCGGAAGTACTGCACATGCGCGAGCAAGCACGCGTGCCCCCATTTCCCATACACACACCATCGCCTCACAGAAGACCAGGGGATCCGTGGACCAGCCCCAGGTAAGGGGAACTTGCCGACCCCTGACTTACAACAATGAAATCAAGGATATTCAAGGTATCCTTTGTTGATATTTACTGTAGCAATCCTGCCCTATTGTTGCCACCTCTGCTTTTAAATGATTTGTAAAAGTTACTTTTCTTTTACTCGTTAACAGTTCTGGAAAATCCAGAAAGAAGGCTTCTATAGTTTACTTTGCTTTTATTTTTCAAAAAAAAGACACAATAAAAAAACCCAAATGTCGGGGGGGGGGGAAATAATGAAATGAACGATGCATAAGATAAGAGTTTCCAGAATGCATTAAAAAGGATAATCTGCACCTGTTCAAAGTCACACAAGGTTTGGATGCTTAGTTTTGCTTTTATCATGACTTTGTATATTCAAGGGCTAAGCTGTAGAATGCAAAAAAGGTTCTGGGGTCAAGCCCTGCCTCCAATGAATTCTGTTATTTATTTTTTTATTGCTGTGCTGGTTATTACCATCCCTCTGAAAACTTATTCCACAACTGTCACATGTAAGTGAAGTTGAGGGGTTGGGATTGTTGCAATTGAAGCCTTGGATATTATTTGCAGAGGGGCTATCAGGCTCCTTATGATCTGTACCAAATGGAGACAGTTGCTACGACAACAGCTATAATCCATCCTCTCTCCAGCAGCCCAAGTTCTTTTCAGTGGAATGGCTTTGAGGCACCACACACCAACCTTAGAGGACAGAGGTGATATATACTGGCTGCCTGTGTCTTTCAGCTGTCTTGTCATTCTTCTTCAGCACAGTGTGTGATGGTGGGGGTTTCATCATGCTGTCACAAGGATCTTAAACAGATTAGCCAATGACTGTAGTGGAATCTGTGTGTCAGATGTCTGGCTGTCACTGGAACACAGCTGGAAACTCCCTAGCATGAATATACCCTCCAACACTTCTTGGATATAAATAGGTAGCCAATATTTTCCATGAAGGATGTATTGGCACATTTCATTACCAGGCTCCTCAAACTGTTTCTTCCCATTTTTATTTTTATTTAAATAGTGTCATTCAAACCACTGGTATAAGATACTGGACCTTCTATCGTCCAGTGTACTGTGGCTGGCTCAGTTATCAATCTAAATGGACACTACAGTTAAGCAATCAGAAGGCTAGCATTTGGAAGGGCAGCTATGAAGGAACTAGACCAGGCCTCAAGTGTGAAGGCATGCAAAATAAGCAAAAATGTGCCCACATTTACTACATTTATCATTTACGCACAGTTGCAGAACTTAGTTTTTCTTGGCACAATTTTTCTCTCTCTCTAAGCATACAGAAAACACACAGCTCTGTTTATATTACAGCCAACTGGTAATATAATTTTCTATGTTTACAAACTGAAATAAGATTGAGGAGGCTCTTTGATGACTGCCAATGCAATAATATTCCCCCGCAGTCTGTCTCATGAAGCTCAAAGCTCTGTTGTGCAAATGAGTGCCAATGAAGACCCTACAATCCTTGCCATGCTCTCCACCAAATAATTGGGCACAGTTTGGTGCCAAGGGGTCTGTAGAAGAGCAACCCAAATGATTGTACAGCTGGCAGCCAAATCCTAAACTGGGCCCAGGCTCATGGAAACATGGCACTGCAGCCATGGCAACCACCCATTTCTGCTTGAGCAAAATGAAATTGAGATTGTAGAAATTCTCCCAAGTGACCTTGTTGTACAAATCTTAATTTATATTCCCTGACTTTGATCCCCACCTCCATGCTCTGCTCCCAAGCCCGCATGCACTTGGATTTAAGGAGGTGGGAGAAAAAGAAGATTCAGAAGCTTGGAATCCAGTCAATCTGATACTTAAAATGGTTTCTTTAAAATTAATGTGCAAGAATTTGGGTATCATTAGTATTCCTTGCAGTTTTCTTTTTTCAGCCAAAGGTCTGGAATTTTATACAAATTGACATTTATGTGAAAATATACTTACAGCAATGGCTTACTGTCATTTTGATCTTGTAGCATTTCTGAGACTGTGTGAAAGAAGTTATAGATTGAGGAAGTAGACCTTGTCTACAAAAGTTTATGCTACAACTTTTTTTACACTGTTAGTCTCAGAGGTGCTGCAAAATCCCTTTGCATACTGCTGTTCCAGATGAACATGACTATGGGGCTAAACAGACAGCGGAAAAGGGGTGGCTTGCTGCTGACACTTTGCTCGCCAGATCAGGCCCATGGCAACCACATGCCATGGGCCCAATCCAGTGTTTTCTGCCCCCAGAAAAAAGCGGCTTTTTTCCGCTTTTGGGGAGCGGGAAAAAGCCACCCTTGCTGTCACAGCTGCAGCTTTTCCCCATTTCTGCTGTGCAGCAGAAATGTGCCAATGGCGCTTGCCATGTGGGTGGGCTGGCGGCATGACGCTGGTATGGGGGCAGAGTTGAGGCAGCCAGCATGCAGTTTCCACACACCTACTCCACCCCCAAGCCAGCTCTGTATATCACTCTGCAGAGGCCCTAAGTCTCTGAATTCTATCATTTTACATGTTAATTTGGGGGCTGCACAGACTGGCACAAAGGGCCAGCATCAGGGTGGAGAGGGGGCATGGCAACCACCCGCTGCCCACTCTGACTTTGCCCCGATGCTGGCATCATGTCATTTCTGTGGCGCAGCATTTAGACACACTGCACAAAAGAAATAACAAAAGGCCACCATGGCAGCAGAGGTGGCTTTTTGCTATTCCAAAAAGGAGCAGCATTTTGCTGCTCCTTTTTGGGCTGGCAAATCACCGGATGGGGGCCACGGCATGCAGTTGCTGCAGCCCCGATCCGGTGCTGAAAGGGGCAGCAGCAAGCCACTTCTCTGGGGCCATCTGTATAGCCCCTCAGATGCCAACATTTAAGACTCTATCTGTGTCTGCCTTTACATGGCTGTCTTGACACAAACCTAGTTTAGGTGTTAAGTAGTACTTGAACATGACTAGAGCTCTCCACATTCACATAGATCTCCTATTCAAAACATGCTGCTCAACAGGTCAATGTTAGAAGAAATAAAGGGTGGGTGAACCCTGTTTGTAACCCTGCCCCAGTCAAGTTTTGCTACATCCAGTTCAATTTTAATGCCAGTGTCAGATCGTCTAGAGTTGGAACTGGTAGATTTGTGGTCTTTGCCCTGCTGCCCCCTTCTAATGAACCAACTGAAGCAGCAAAATGGAGAAGGAAAGCACAATACTTTGTCCTCTCAGATCCCAGCATAATCACACTATCACCTTGTTGGCATCAGGAAACCAATTGGTTCCTCTTGTCCTGTCCTGGCTCATCGTGTCCTGTTTATCAATATTTCCAGGTACGTTCTGATTATTTTCCCCAGGCCATGGATAGACTTTAAACTTTCTAACCATATTGCAGGTATTACTGTCACCCTACTTGTCTTGTCCCTCTGTATCTCAGATCTGCAGTGGACATAATGGATAGAGTACTGGACTTGGAACAAGGATATACTGAGTCAAATCACACAGCAGTGAAACTCACAAGGTGACTAGGGAGCAATCATTGAATGGATACAGTTTAACATGTGATTAATGTTTGGAGGTTTGATCACTTGTCTTATTCTGCAATTGTTGTCCATCCTTAGTTACCGAATAGTTTTGTTGCCATAAAGTGAAAACCTATTACTGGATATACTTTTATGTTTTGTAACAACTCCCTGGATAATTTTGTAGGACAATGGATAGTATTCTATATAGAAGTGAATTCATTTTGATAGCATTATCATTATCAAAGAGGTCCATGATGACTCCTTTATTACAAACTGGGCTCCATTTATTTCTTTTATTAATAGAAACAGAAGTCATATAGATCCACCTGGTTCTCATGGTGGCCTTGGAATAACAGCTTAGCTTGAAGGAAAATTGCACACAAAAGCTGAAGAACATTTATTACCGGCTGCATAAACCATGCTTTCTGCATTGATCAACGAGAAAACTGCTAAGAGGCTTTGCTTAATACCTTTGTCAAATGACACAGTTAAGAAGTGAATTGACAGTTTGTCACCTAATATCAAGGAACAGTTATTAGAATTCTCATGTCCTCCTATTTTGCTCTGCAACTGGACAAAAACACAGACATAACAAGCAAAGTGCTATGCTAGATATAAACACAAGAGAAATATTTTTGAAGACTAACTGTTCATCTCCTCATTGGTACACACTACAGCTGAAGAACTATTCAACACCTTAAATGAATTTATAACATCTCATGGCAGGTACTGGTTAAAATGCATTGGAATTAGCACAGATGGGGCACAAGTGGTGCCTGGAAAGCTTACTGAACTTGTAGCATGGATTAAAGAAATCATAGCATCAGCAACTTGGTACTATTGCTGCTTACATAAGGAAGCTCTCGTTGCAACGAAGATATCAGAAAAACTAAAACATACCATAAATCAATCAATCAAAATTGTCAAATTCATTTAAAAATCACTGAATTCAAGACTTTTTGAGAAGATTTGTAAAGCTATGGACAATGAACACCATCAACTTTTACTACACTGTGAAGTCTATTTGCTTCATTTTTTGTCTCATTTTTGGGAACTAAGAGATGAGATAAGATGATTCCTTGTGGAGCAGCAATTTCACCTTAGAGTTCATTTGACAGATTTTCCCTAGCATATCTATGTAGTAAAATTAGCATATCTGTCAGATATCTTCACCCATTTAAATATGCTCAACTTAAATCTTCAAGGCGAAAAAGTTAGTTTTTCAAATTGAAGACAACAATGATGAAAAAGTTGGAATTGTGGCATCATCACCTATTGAACCAAAACTATCATGACATTTCCAAATCTCACAAATTTTCTTGATTCCAACAACAAAGGAGGAGAAATATCACACAACATCTGCAGCATAGTTTCTGTGAATATTTCCATGTTCTAAGCAAAATCTGGATTAGAGGTCCATTTTCAGTGTATGAACTAGAGGGGCTCACAGCAGCAAAGGAAGACAAGCTTATAGAAATATCCATGAATAGTTCTCTGAAATTACAGTTTAAGGAATAGCCCCTTCCAAATTTCTGGGCTCATTTACAAGCATATTTTCTGGAACTATTGAAAAAGGCTATGAAAGGATTGATGTCTTTTGCAATGACATATTCGTGTGTAAAACCATTATCTTAAAGATAAGTATAGAAACATTTTGAAGAATGTAGAGTCAGAAATTAGAATACAGGTTTCGGCTATTAAGCCCAGTATAACAAGGCTTGTAAGTCAAATAAATCACTAGCCTTCTCATTAATTAACTAAAAATTAACGGGTAATATTAGGTCATAGTTTGGTGTTTGGGTATTGTTGCTGTTATTATTTTACATGTTATAGAATCACTCTAATAAAAATATTATACTAAGAGTTTGTGCATTTACTTATTTATCCCTTCTCTCCACATTTGAAGACCCCTGATGAGCAACTTTAAATAAATAAATATTTGATGTACTTTAGGATTTTAAAACAAGTTAAGTCTTGGTGATCCACGGCAACAAAACATATTTAAAGGGTGACCATGGTGAAGAAAAGTTTATGAAGCACTGATCTAATTCAGTCATACTTTGGCCCCACTGAAATAATACTGAAAGCTGGTAATTGCTAAGAGCTGGCACAGACCAGTTCTAAAAGCTGGCTTCCTGGTGGCTTCCTGGTGGCTTCCTGGTGGCTTGGGGGCATGGCATTTAGTCTTAAGCCACCCAATCAGACAGTGGCAGCTCCAATATGTCTTGGAGCATGGCATTTAGATGCCACATTCCCAGAAACCACACTGGCTTAAACCCAGCCCAAATAGGAGCGGATCTTTTCCATTCCTATTTGGGCCGGATTCCCAGCAGACTGGGGCTGTGGCATGTGCTTGCCATGGTCCCAAGGTGTCTTGAGTAGGGCGGGTTCAAGCCACCCCTTCATGACCATGTGTTCTGCCCCTAACTTAGCTCCAACTGATTTCTCTAGGTCTCAACTTCAACTAAATTAGCCCGTGTCCAGCCCAAAATATGACAACCACAAAATTATTATTATTATTATTATTATTATTATTATTATTATTATTTCCTGCCTTTCTCCCAATATAGGGACTCAAGACAACTTTCAACTTAGCATAGTGAAAATAAGTCAAATTAAGTCTTGTTCTTTTCAACCACATCCAAGTTACACTTGCATTTATTATACTTATATCCCACACATGCCAGGATCAAGACCCAGAACTTTTAAAGTCTTTCTTCTACTTTCCATTTCAAATAACCTTCACACATGAACACAACCAGCAAAGACAAAACCTAAAGGTATTTGTGTGTGTGACAACACCATTAGTCATCCAAAAGCTAAGTAACAGACAAGCAGTTTTGCTTGATGGGCCTTGAACTAGTAGCCTTTCTAGGCTCACTTCCAGGAAGCAGTCTGAGTCCTCTTCATCTTTATCCTTTCCATGTCCAGCAAGCTTCATCCCTTGCCTCCAAGCAGCAGTAAAAATACCCAGCCAAAAAGTTGATGCATCTGAATCAGCAAAAGTAAACAGAAAGTAAAGCTACATGTTGAAGGCATTCATCAAATTGAGCGGTGTGGACAGGGAGAGTTTCTCTCTCTCTTTCTCCACATCCAAGAATTTGGAGACCATACTCTAAAAGTCTGAACAAGGAGGTCTATGAAAGAGAATGAGAAGCAATTCTTTGTATCACTGAGAAGGAGCTCCACAGAACCTATTGCCACAAGATGTAAAGTAGCCACCAGCAAAATAAGGACTAGATGCATACATGTCTGTGGGTTGCAACTAAAGCCATAACATAGCCAGAAGCTGAAGCTTTAAAGTTATCTCTAATGACCAACGTTGGGGACTATCCATTGGAGTATAGTGTTTGGACAGAGATGTCTGGTCTCTGCAGCATGGCAGATAATAGTTACTGTCATCATGGTGAACTAATTACCTTCCTTTGGGGATGTAATTGTCTACAGCTGGAACATCAGGTACAAGATGGTGAACCAGTCTGATCTAACAAACAACGAAACATAGTGGGCTAAAGCATGACCATTTGTGAGTGCTCTCCCAATATTAAAAAATATATCTTGCAAATGAAAACCAACAGAACTTACAAAAGAAAGAACATCTTTAAAGTCAATCTTCTATTGATACAGAAGGTGCTTTTTCATTGTTTATGTGGAGATGCCTTATAAAATGGCATCTTCACTCGCAGTCTAAGCTGGTAGAAGCCCCTCCACCAACTAGATATTCTACCATCTCATTATGCTGCATGTGTGGACCATACCTCTGAAAGATACCAAAGCATGGGACCTGGCACAGTTCCCTCTGAGTTTAAAGGAAAAGAAAAAGTATGAGAAGTGCTATGGGGCACAACTGTAAAGAGGTAAAGCATCATTTCATTAGGGGCAACTTTTAGGCTTCACTTAAATGCTATCGCCACACACCTCCCTAGAGGTCTAGGCTGATGTTCAAGTAAAGCATTTCATTATAGCCTCGTGTCTTTCAATGCTGGGAAGCATTTCACAGACACAGTGTCTCTGCAATAACCAAACTCACCCACATATCATTAGGATGCACATGTCTAATAGAAACAACAAACAATACAAATGCAGGCTAGAAATGTAATAAATAAATAAAAATATTTTAAAAAATCCCCTGTATTTTATTCTGTAACTTTAACCCCACCCCATGCCCCATATTTCATCATTCCCAACAAAAACAAAGAACTGAATATAGCTATGTTGGAAGCTTTGCCTCCAAAGGGTCCAAACAAAGTCTAAATCATAAATATTTATGAGCAAAGTGGGGGGCTTGTTCTTAAAATAACAGTAGGCTTTGTTCCAATTGTAAACCCTGCGCAACACCAACAGTGGCAGAATACTTTCATGGCTGTAAATCTCCCAACATTAGAGCCTCTTTGCTTCTCATTTACAGCATCATAAAGCCCCATCTATTTTTTTGAAAAGGCCCATTTGAGATGCTTCAGTGAGGCCAGCATTATCTACCAGCATCTTGGCATCCTTAAAAGAAATATGATGGTCAGTCTTGAAAAATGAACAAGAGCAGTTAGAGAAAGACTAACAATGACTAAGGAGATTACTGCACACACTTTATCTCATCGTTTTCCCAATGGGATACACATGCATTTAACTTCAAAGATGGGTCTTACTCCATTCTCTCATATGCAGCCCTTATGCAGACCATATGCAACCTAGGCTTATCCCACAGCTTTTCAAGGACAGGAAAATCCCATCCATGAAAAGCCACAGGACAAGCACGAGTTACATATGGGCTGCATATGAGAAAATGCAGTAAGACCCAGCTTTGAAGTTAAATGCACGTGTATCTCATCAGGAAAATGACAGAAATTAAGCATGTACAATAGTCTCCTAACACTTCCCTTATAAGTTCAGCATGGGAGGGGGGAAAACAAACCCAAAAGATTACTGCAGCAATATACATTTCCTTCCCTGCCCCCTACACACAGAATCATTAAGTCAAGCAAGAACAAGTTGCTGAAGAAGTTGTGAAATACACAGTGTGCATACAAAAGGTCTCAGGTTCTGTCCCCAGGAACTTCAGCTAGAGATATGAAAGACTTCTGACTGGAGCTCTGGAAAATTGCTACTGATCTAATAAAAAAAAAAACAGACAACCTGCTACCCTCTAGAGCCTGTACTGCAGCCACTCACTCATAAACCACAAGGTTGTGAGTTCAATACTAGCCAGGGCTCAGGCTTGACTCAGGCCTGCATCCTTCCGAGATCGCTAAAATGAGTACCCAGCTGTTGGGGGGCAATGAGCTTACAGTTGTAAACTGCTTAGACACTGCATAGCGCAGTATGAAGCGGTATATAAGTGAAGCTGCTTTTTGCTTTAGATGTTTTGGTACACAACTCCTATCAGCCCCAGCCAGCATGGCCAATGGTGAAGAATTATGGAAGTTGTAGCACAAAACATCTGGAGGATAACACATTGCTGGCACTAGTCTAGACTAGTTGGACAGTTGGATTAATAATATGATTTGGTCTAAGTCAACTTCCTAAATGTGGCTGATAAGGTAACAGCTGATGCTTAGAACTGTTGAAAATAACAGCTCTTGTTGATTCAAGTAAACATTACTCAAATAAAACATAATGTGGGAGTGGATGGGGCAGTTCAGATGTAACAGGAAACTACGAATTCTTGCTACATCTATGAGCCATTACAAGCCTCAGTCACATGTAATCTCACTTCTCTCCTCCTCCTCCTCTTTCATGTACCAGAAGACCTTGAAATCTTATGCTTCTGATTTTAAATTAACCACTGTTTCTTAAGAAATCTAACTTGGAGAGCTGTAATTTATTTAAATAAGGTGTGTACAATTTGCTGTTATACTGCCATCAGTTATGCTGCCCCAGACCTACAGAAGTGGCTAGTTTATTATATACAGTATTAACCACCTCTGTAATATTGATTGTATACTAAAAGTACCCCACCCTGGTACTTTTCAGGTGTATTTGTCGACAATATCTGGAGGGCTTCAAGTTGTCCACTCCTGGTTTAAACAAGGGTTTCAGAATAAGGCCCTAAGATGTAAAAGGGGAGCCATGTTCTCTGGAACCAATATATTTGTTGTCAAGGTTCTTGTGGTCCACCAAGCCAGTCTGACAACACAGGTGGTTTTCCTCATGAGTACATGAAGATACGAGGAAGTTCTAGACTTCAGACCAACAGCCTGAACCTTTAAGCTGCTGAGCCTCTCAGTAAGTAAGACTGTGGCATTCAGTCCATTTAGGGAACACATAAGGGCTGAACTGAAACTGATCTCCATTTAGAACTAGAAGCTGGCTTTTTGGGCTCTGTCTGGGATCCTGAAAGACACACTTCCAAATTCCAGAATCCTTGTCTTGTCTGGACCTTGTCTGTCTCCACCTTCTGCCCAATGGATCACTAGGTTTGGACCCTCCTAATCTGCCAATGGGACCTGTTTTACCAGGATGAAACACAGTATGGATGGCTTTAACAGACAACTGGTATTTTTCATCCTCACCAACCCATCTCAGCCCATTCCGCTGAGAATAGAGATAAGCCACCCTTTCTTGCAAATGGTTCAAGAACTGCAGTGAACTCTGAGGAATGAAGGCAATACTTTTATCTCTTCCTGATGAGACTTTGCAAAAGCAAATCGTTACTGCTTGTACTTTCTACAAATGTTCAATGAAGAGGAAAAGGAGCCATCATCCATCTTCTCAGCACGAAAGCAGTGAAACTCCACTACTTCCCTTCCCAAAGTTCTCTGAAGTTAAAAGAAAACAGAGAATGGAGTTTAGTTCTGGGTGTGCTGGAGCAACTGCACCAGCCAGAAAAAGGAGAAAAGATCACTGCTAGTGACCTTGAAAGTAGATTTATGAAATCATGCTTTAATCCCTGAAAAAAAGCCATACTTCACTTGATAGGATGCAAAAAGCAAAACTTGAAGTTGTGTTATTTTTAAGTACAAATAGAAGATAGGAAGGGGTGACTGGGATAAGATTAACAATGCACTGGGATCTAGTTTAACCAGTTCCTGATATATTTCAAGAAAAATCATCTTCCCCCAAGATCACTTTTAGTCCTGAAAGGGAAGTTTCCATTGGCATTCATCTATTTTCTCCCTTTCAGTTGTTCTTTCCTGCACACAAACCCTTTCTCTCCATACAATTATCTCAGCTTTGCAAATAAGTTGAAATTGTGAGCCTGCTTATGAGGAGGGCAGTGTCAGAGAAGGGGCCAAGAACCCAGTCCTTCCTACTGAAGCCTTTTGCATTTCTAATCCAAGTGCAAAAGGGTGGGCTCTTCTCTTCAGGCAGCCTGTTGGCTTCTGTGTTCAGCACAGAGAAGTGACAGAACATCTCACCTTTCCTTTGCCAGGCTTTCCACCATTATGTAGCCCTCAAGACAAGTAGTGTTCAAGAAGTATAGCAGGGAGGGAATTACCTCAAATAGCCCTCAGAAAATTACCTGATACCAGTCATCTTTAGTCATGTCCACACATGTGAAGTGTACAAAACTTAACTATGAAGTATGGTAGATTTATTTTCATTTTTATTTTTAAAACTTAGCATGATTTTCAGGAACTACTTGCCATTCCTCTGGCATAAACAAACTCCCACCTTGATCTAAATCAGTATGACACCAAAGAAACAGCCTCAAGCCTGAATCATTGACAATGCAGCTTTGTGGAGAGGTGGCAGGAACACAGGAACAGAACGTGGCAGTGTCAGAACTAGGGGAAGGAGTTGTGACCCATGTTGGATAGGGATGGCAGCTCCCTTTTTCAGACTGATATAGCCAGACTAATGCATGGGGGGGTGGTATTTAGAGGTCTCTCCAAGGCTGCCCCAGGCACTTGCTCTTCTAGCTCATGACACCTGACTAGATTTCATTAAGTCTTCGTTCCTTTACATTAACTTAATGGCCGTAAGTGTTTGCCCTGAAGATCTTAAACATTTGCTGTAGGGTACAAAAATATGAGATTTTCCCTCTGGGAAGCAGAGAAAGCCAACTGGAATAATAAAAGCAAGACAAAGAAAGAAAACTTTAAATTAATCTTGAGACTAATTACTGAGGCACTCAGCAGGTTTAATCCACACAGTTTTCTGGGCTGCAATTAAGAGCTCCTCTGGGCTACATCCCAAATCAGACTGTACTGTCATGATGAACAATAGGACTAATAATATCATGTAGCATTTATATGGCACTTTCATTCCTCTAAAGTGATTTGCATATATTCCCCAATATTCTTATCACAATGTTGGTAAGAAAGGTCCATACTACTATACCCATACTGCAAATGAGGGATTTTGGCAGAAAGATAAATGCTTGCCTTCTCTAAATCTTATCTCTAATGATGGAGATAAGATTTGAACAAAGGACTCTTCACTTCACTGGGGATTTCCTGCTTTACAGTGCAGCCTCTCAGCCACTGTTGGAATGAGGAAAAGTATTGTGCCTGTATACTTCCTATCCTTTCCCTCCACAATACAAGACTTCCAGGATTTGTTAAACCACTTTCCCATTACAATAAATGCAAAAATTTTGATTTAAGCTACCAAACCAAGACTGCACACCATAGTTCAATCCTGATATGCAAGCCAAGACAATAGTCAGTGTATCAAGCACAGTTTCCCAATTCAGACACAAGAGCTCCAAAAGTAACAAGCTCCTCAAGTCTTGCACAAAGGTATCCTAGAGAAGGAGAGGATAAAGGGGAAGAGGGGGCAGAACAAGCTCAGGCACAATGTATTTTCTCAGTTTGATTAATCATCGTTTATCAGAATGAAATTGTTACATTTGAACTGAGCATTTCAGAAAGCAGTATATTCATTCTAAGCCTATCTTCCAAAGATAGAAGAAACTCCAGTTCCTGTTCAAATACAGTACTGTGAATCAGAGAAAATCCAGGAGCTGCCACTCAGCACTGATTCTACATGACATGATCATCCAAGCCAAAGGCAGACCTTCACCCATGTTTGGTGGCCCACCAGGGACTTGATGAATCACCTGATCTTGTTGCCTTCCTAAGGATGCAGAAACAGTTTTGGGGGAGAGCACAGTAAGCAACAGCTGTCGGGCTGCAATACATGACTGGCGGGAGCACATTTAGCTTGGTGGGTCACAAGTACTGCAGGGAGATCTTGTAGCACCTTTGAGACTAACTAAAAGAAAGAAGTTGGCAGCATGAGCTTTTGTAGACTTCAGTCTACTTCCTCAGATGCTTTGCAGAATTAGCACAGCAGTTTTTCCTACAAAGCTATAGAGTATGTATGAAAATAAAAAGGACCAGTCCCCAGCAGTAAGTGGTATCACGAAGCAGGGCTTGTGTAGGCTCCAACCCACACACACACATTGCAAAACAGTTAGCAAAGCTTCACAACCATCTCACAACAGTTCCTTTAGGAATGCTATATTGTCAAGCTGTAGCAAAAATACCAGCAGCAAGAGGCCAGACTGAAGGCAGGACTCCTTTTGCCTTTTAAGATGTCTCTGCAGCCTGCCTCTGAGCTTTGGGGAGTTTTAAAATCCATCTTTAGTTTTTTCCATGACTGAACATATGCCAGGGGGGAAAAAATTTAAAAATGCTTTGCAGCCTTGAGAAACAGAATGAAAAATTAATCCCCAATAGAAGACAAATTTGCTTCACTGCTCGCTTGCTTGCTTTCACTCTCACTCACTCTCTTGTTCTCCCTCTTCTAGATTTAACAAGAGTTTGAAAGTTTTATCCCCCCCCATTGCTGATGCTTAGCCTGAGCGAAGCATTTAAAACCCTGTGTCCTATCCTTGTACAGCAATTCCATGAACATGAACCAGAACTGTAATGTAATCTCATGGGCCTTAATTGTTTAGCTGAAAAGCACAGATTAATAGCATCTTAAAGAGGAAAGCTCTCTCATGGTGAGGAGTAGGGTGTTCAAGCTTTTGCACTGGGAATCTCAAGCACTCTCTAGGTGCCAGGGCAGCAACATACACATTTGAGTTTCACATGGGCCAGTGCATGGGTGGATGAGACCAAGGATCCAACCTGTCCCTGGACTATCCTTGAGCCATGATAATTAGTGCTCTAAGCAATGACGGTTTGTTGAATTTGAAGTAAGGCTGCTGGTGATAAAATCAAATAATTAGGGTTTTGGTAGGTTGATTGCTTCATATTGATACTGGATTCACTGCTGCTTCTGCCCTTTTGTTGTTTACTTCTCTTGCCCCACGTCTACCTATTTCCCTTGCCAGTCTCTTTTCCATCAATAGTCCTGATCTACTTTACCTTAAGCCTCAGTCCTCCTTTCTCATTGCTCTTTCATCCATTCCCATCAATTACGAGCCATAATCATTCATTTATATGTTAGCTGTATCTACACACCACCCTTCCTCCACTGAGCTTCAGGCATTGTTCTTTTTTTCCCCCTTAGCTCTTGTCCTCACTGTGGACACTGTGATGTAGGTCAGGTCGAGAGAGAATGTCGCCCAATGACTTTCATGGCTCAGTAGGAATTAAAACTTGGATATCCCAAATTTCAGTCCAGCAAGTTAATGACTTCACCGCTGTGACTTTTCTCTCTTCAGCTTTCTGCTATAACCACACATCCTCACAGACCAGGGTGGAAGAGAAAAAGGAAAAGTGGATCCCTCAAGTCATTGCAAACTTAGTGCACAAAGAACTCTAATGAGGCAACCATACAAACATGAACCAATAGAAGGAATGTTTCTATTCCTACAGATAAAAAGTAGCAAGGTTGTTGAAAAGGATCAGAGGAGTAAATCCACTGTGCCACCCAAAAGTGTCAGAATTTCTAAGTCACACAGAGGACTGAATGGCAGTAAATTCAACATCCATGACCCGACAAAGCTTGATACAATAAACTTTTAGTAATTCATCCTGTCAGCAGTAATTCAGCACCACAGACAGCTACTCTTTACACACTGCTTGTCAGAATAGAAGGGAATGTCTCTTCTTCAAGCTCATCCTCTGAGATGAATTCTGAGCAAACTTTATCATATATAACACATATAGAGTTGGATTATTGGAACCCAAATGGTGTAGTAAATCCAAATATCTTTCTTCTTGCTTTCTTGGATATCACTCTTTGTACAGAAATCAAATTCTGTAAGCAGTCAAAATACAATACAGTGGGCCTTTGGTATCCACTGGGTTTTGGTTCCAGGTTCCACCATGGATACCAAAATCCATAGATGCTCAAGTCCCATTAAATACTATGGGGCAGTATAATGGTGTCTGTTATATAAAATGGCAAAATCAAAATTTGCTTTTTGGGATTTGTTTGTTTGTTTTAAAAATAAACCCATGGAAGGTTGAAGGCATGGATAAAGAATCTATGGATATGGAAAGCCAAGTGTATTGGGCCACTTAAGAAAATGGGATCTCTCAGCAGCACTCCCAATACCAGCATTAAAGGGATGGTTTGTGGACCTAAATACCCTAAAGGCAACAGATCTTGGCTGATCTAGAAAGCTAAGCAGGGCTTACCCTGCTTAGTACTTAGATGGATGAATACCAGTGTTGTAGGTATATTTCAGAGGAAGGAACTAGCAAACAACCTCTTGAGTATTCCTTGCATAAGACAACCCTATGAAATTCAACAAGTGACTTGAAGATACACATTCATTCTTGTTACAATGCTCTTGGATTCTATAACTTGATCCACCTACTTTGGCAAATAAATTTCTCTGCTAGCTGGCTGTGATTCTTCTCTGCTTCCAGTCTTTCAAGTGCAGAAGTCTGTTAGGTACAGGTCAGAATGCAATGCTTGGGAAAGAGTGTCCCTGGGGTTAACATGAACAAGGTGATTTCTCAGGCTATGTTACAGCCAGAATAACAATTGTTGGGCCCATCCCAGGCATACCATTCTCTCCAGTATGAACTCACCTCCTGCACTTAATTCATACAAATAGCAACTAATGTTTTAGAAACAGCCTCACTGTTCTGTTTATGGGAAGCCTCTCAGGACAGATGTGACTAATTGCTTCTGATCTCCTGTAATGGCTATTACCAGATCTAACTGCCACCTGGTCCAAGAGAGTTTGGCTCATGTAACAATGGTATAGTACTACCAGGATGTTTACATTCCAGCATTGTATTCAAACTTATGATTTAATGCAAACTTGAGAGTTAAGAAATCAAACAGTTAAAAATAGGCTCTCTTGTTTTGAGGCAAACACAACATATACATTCAGTCAGTCTGAAGGACTAACAGCTGTGACATTCACCTACCCACCCACGTGAACATTCACAGGGGATACAGTAAATCTTCCTCCCCTACCACCCCATAGCACCAAGCTGCCTGGAAGCTATCCATCATCAGGCTGTGGTCAAATCCAGTTAAAGCCTGGCCTTTAAGTACAAACCTGCTGTTTTTGGAAGTGCTTCCACCAATTTCCTAGCAGCATTAGGGAACAATCTGGCTTTCTAAATGTATGCAAAAATATATTAAAATGCCAAAGACAGAGTTAGAATATAAGGTGATGTTGATAAGCTTTGCGGTAAATGCCATGTAAGGAAGGATGAATCTGCCAGTTTCACTTTCTCCCACATTCTTTTTTTTAAAATCCCAAGTTCTTTCATAAAGATATTTGTGAATATCAAAACCAAAATGATCAAAATGCACTAGTCAAATTCACAGAATCATAAAATCTTAGATTTGGAAGGGACCACAAGAGTCATCCAGTCCAACTCCATGTGTGCAGGAATACACAACTAAAGAACTTCTGAAAGAGTGCTTCAATGTGTGCGTGTATGTGTGCCTTCAAATCACCTGTCAATTTATAGTGACCCCATGAATAGGGTTATAGGGTTTTCTTGGACAAGGAATACTCAGAGGTGGTTTTGCCAGTTTTTCAAAGGTACTGCTATTTCTTGTAAGTAGTACAGAGCTACACTAATGTGGAAGGGGCAACTCTTTGGAGGCCATACAGACTGCCAAAAATGTCCATAAAGGTAAAAAGAATGAAAGTTGCCAGATTCCAATTTTGAAAAGAGGGTATTGTTTGATGTTAAACAATGCAGGTGTTACCTCAAGATCTGGGCCTCTACACCCCTCCTCTTTTTTAATATCAAGTTGATATCAAAAGGGATGTTTAAGGCATGTAGCCAAGAGGGTGACCCCAGCCCAGTAAACTAGCCATGCCATATAAGGAGATCTGTGACCATATTTGGAGATCTGGGAGGCTCAATAATACATGCATTGATAGGAATGATGGTGGGTGGTAGAATTTGTGTTTACAAGACATTTGCACTGATTGTCCAGCCATTCACACATTCCCTTCTCATTCTTCTCTCCTGGAAACTTCATTCTAATCCCAAAAATCTGCCCTGAGATATGTTTTGTCCTATAAATATGCCTGCTGATGAACCCCCAATTTGGCCTCGCTTGAGTTCAGACAGTCTGTCAGTAGCTCACTTGACTCCTCAACATTGCCGGCAACTTGCTGAGCCACTTCCACATCACAGTTTCTCCTAACTGACGTCCTGCTTCTGGAATTGGTACAGTGTCACCCTCTGCAATCCCTTCAGTCGCTATCTGCTACCATCTTTTATATTGTTAATTCTTGGATGTGTGCATGAATGTCTTTGTGTGAATGGTGATTCTCCTTAATTACAAATAAAACTACATTTGGACTTTCACTCTGAAGTTCTATTTCTCAGAACCAGTATACACACGTTTGATACCTGCTTTGAGTTGCCCAAGCCCTCTTGGTTGCTGTAACAGAGCTAATAAAATTCCCCTGTTATATATTGATCGTGGGTGCCCTCTAAGGACCCTGGCATTTTGGGTAACACAGGGATGTCCTGTAACATATTTAAAACACAAATTAACACATCTGGAGGCTCCCAGAACAGGCAATTCACCATTTTTGCCAGAAAAAGAACAATCTGGGTAGACTTGGGGCCACAAAAAGATTCCTTAGGGCTGCACTTTGCTCACCCTTGAGTAGAGGATCATGTTAAACCTACCCGGCATCTAGTTGTCAAAGACGAGGAGTCCTTGGGAGGTTGTTCCTCTAATCCAGTATCACAAATATGTATGGATACACAAAGACTCAAAACTAGACTTTTAAGAGCTAAGCACTCTATGTACTCTATGTATTTTAATGCTGTATGCTGCCCCGGTTGCGTTGCAGAGGGGCGGGATAATTATTATTTATTTATTTATTTATTTATTTATTAAGCATTTGAAGCCTTCTAGGTGGGTAAATCCTGTTAGTTTTGCTTTTTCCACTTACATTTACAAAAAAATCTCTCTGTGTCAAATTATTATAATTTTGCACTTTATAAAGTTCTAATCCCAAAATCCATCCCAGTCTCCATTTGGGGAGACTCTAAATGGTTTCTTTTGAGACCTGGGGACTTTAGTATATATACTCAGGACTGCTTAAGGTTATCCCTTAACATTCTGGACTTTAACAAGTGGTTATAATTAACTTCTTTACCTCAAAGAAGTTAAAAATTAAAGTGCAAAGGAAAAGCTTATTCTTCCACACATGGTTATAAATGAACAGAGGATATTAATATGCATTAACATTGATGACTGAAGAGGAAGAATCAGAGAATTTTATGCATAAATGAATGTGAAGTACCTGAGATCTTCTCTAGCAACAACATTTTGAGAAATACAGACTGATATTCCCAACAGCTGGTTCTAAGGAGACTCTAGGACAGGGGTAGGCAACCTTTTTGAGCCGGGAGCCGGGTTGCTGTTCTTCAGACAATTGGGGGGCCGAAGCACCAAAAATAAATAAATAAATATAAAAATGAAAAATTATTTAAAAAAAAAAAAAAAATATGCATGCACACTCTCTCAGTCCCAGAAAAGCCATGGCAAAACCCCTGTGGAGATTTTGCCAAGAAAACCCCAAGAACAAGTAATAACAACAATAATCAATATCATCATTGCAGGCAGCGGTGGCGGCAGGGGTGGTGGCGGGACCGGCCTGGGGCCGGTCCAAAGGCATCGGGGGGCCGCATCTGGCCCCCGGGCCTTAGGTTGCCTACCCCTGCTCTAGGACAAGGAGCTTTTGCTGGGGTGGATGGAGGTCTTTTCCATCAGAGCTATAAAGCCTTTCTAACTGTGAAAACTCTTTCCTTATACAGCAGTGATGGGGAAGCATGGGACAAAAGAGGCTGAGATTTGGGATAAGAGGTGGGGAAGATGAGCTGTGAAATGCCACTGCCCTGGGCCTGTACTATCGCTGAGCCTTCTCTTTGCACATGTTGCCATGGAAACACATCTCACCCATATCAAGGCTTGAACTTATGCTCTAGGCTTCCTGTTAACCATTTCCTTGAGTCCTGGCAGTCAGGAAAATCTGCTTCTGCCTTTGAGGAGAAGCTCAAGACAGCCAAAGGCATTACAACAATCAGTTTAGACAGTGAGGCTATACTGCTCATGGTAAAGAGAGAGCCCACCCTGAAAACACACTCTGGTTTCCCTTCTGACCTGATTCCAGATGTGTCAAGACTGATCAGGCTTACACTGTAGTGAACAAAAGCTAGTGCACACATATCCAAAGGCACTTTATATCTAGTATGCGGTGATTGCAGAACTCAGACTTGGGACCCATTCACACTACAGAATTATAGCACTATTATTACATTTAATGACCGTGGAATCCTCTGGTTTGCAGTTTAGGGAAGATTGTTTTGAATTCTCAGCCAGACTGCGATAATTTCTCACCAGAGTACAAGTCTTAGAATTCGACAGGATGGAACCATGGCAGTTAAAGTGCAATAATAGTAATATAATTGTGTAGTGTGGATGGGTCCCTGGAGTGCCCATAAGAAGAACATGTGAAATCTATTAGGTCGGGCCCTCCTTTCAGCAGCTCCATCCAGGTAACATATACTCAGGAATTTAGACCAGGAGGTAAAACTGAGGTCCAAAACACATAACAGAAATAATTCAGTTTGAGATCACTTTAACTACCCTGGCTCAGTGCTAGGGAATCCCGGGAACTTTAGTTTTTGTGAGACCTTTAGCCTTCTCTGTCAGACAGCTCTGGTTCTGCAACAAACTACATTTCCTAGGATTCCCTAGCACTGAGCCAGGGCAGTTAAAGTGGTCTCAAACTGGATTATTTCTGCAGTGCGTTTTGGACCTGAGAATCTGGGACCTTTTTCAATTTGATATGACAACATTTTCGGGAGAAAATACAACAAATCACATCCCACATGAAAGCAGCTCTGCCAGGAGGAGAGAGAATGGTTCACCATGGCCAAACTAGCTGGCACCCAACAGATCAGTTGTTAATAGCATATGTAAACACTCATTAGCACAGACATGTTTGCATATGTAAGCTCTTTCCTACTGCCACCACCCAAGAGAGGATTAAGCTCTATGATCATTTGGATGGAAATAACTTGTAAGGCAAACAGATCTTGGTCTATGTGGATTTGAGAGTCTGATATTTCATAGTTAAGCTGCATGAAACTGTGCCAGAGATGCTAGCCAAAGTATATAACAGGATTCAGCTTTTGAACTGTGAGCAGTTAATCCATAACAGACAAGTGAGCAATCTGAACTTCCCTCTTCTGATTATCATAATGAAGAAAGGTACTAAAAGAACATCAAGGCTCAAACCAGAGTACAAGTCATGAATAGCTACTTTCTGCCCCTACCCCATGAGCCAGTGTGGTGTAGTGGTTTGGGTGTCAGACTATGAATGGGAGGAGAATAAGATGGCCCTAACGGTTTTTCCCCCTAAAATGTGTAGGTGTTAGCCAGTCTGATGTATGGTATGAGGGTTGGCCTAGGGCTCTGGAGACCAAGGTTCAAATCACCACTCAGCCATGGAAAACCAGAGTGGCCTTGGGCAAATCCCACACTCTCAGCATCATAGGTAGGCAATGGCAAAAACCCCTCTGAACAATTCTTGCCATGAAACTCCCATGATAGGGCCGCCTTAGTGTCACCGTAAGTCAGAAATGAATTGAAGGCACTGAGCAACAACAGTCCCCATCCATCAAGGCAAACAGCACAGTCTGGATTTTAAAATGCCATAAACAGAGAACAATTGTAGAGAATTCCAAATTAGAGAACTCAAGTAAGTGACCCAATAAACATATGATTGGGAAAAGCCAAAGGAAACTCAAATCAAATCAGCTCAGAACAAAGAAGCTAAAATACATTCTATAAGGGAACCTTCCCCAACCTGGTACTTTCCAGATGAGATAGGATACAAGTCCCATCATCCCCAACATGACTCCAGATACTGAGGTTTGTATCCCAACAAATCTGGAGAATAGCTTTTAAGGGCAAGTTGCTTTAGTAGGTAGGAAACAACGTAAAAGGCCTTCTTTCCTCCCTGATAAAAAGACCGATAAAAATTGATTGTATTGTACTCTGCACTTAGGATGTGTTCAGAGACATTCTTCTTTCCAAAAACTCTCACTAAATCCTTGAAAGAAGGTTTCAGGGATTTCTGCTGGATTCCCAAAAAAGATTTTGGATGGTCTTGAGTTTTGGCTGGCTACATGACTGAATAATAGTCCCCTCAAGAACAGACTGAGATGGGACAGAGATTCATATAGAATAATACTCGTGTAAAATATTCAATGCAGCATATTTTCCTTCTCTGCCCAGCCACTTAGCTCCTTTGTCTCCCATAATTGTTTAATGTTTAGGGGCAGAAAGGACCTCCTCAAAATAAACCATTATTCTTCTATCTCAGTCTGGGGCACAGTGGGGCTCAAGAAATTAATGGTGATGCATAGGTTCAGCTGATCTATTTTAATCTGCTTTGGGTTGGTGATGAGAGAAAAGAACAGACTGTTAATTCATGACTATTGAACCCTGCTGTAATGTAGCCTTCTGTTTGGCTTCTTGCAAATGTCAAGAAAAGGGTGGCATGAGAGCTGGTCTGTGGGCACTGTGCTGAGGCAGAAAGCATAGAGCTCCTTCAGTCAATGCAAAAGCTTCCTCTGAGATCCATGACTTGGCTATATTAACGGCATGGCTATCATTCAGGTCTCAGCCAAATGCAGATCTGTTTCTATTTGGAGAATATCTCCCTATGTAATTCTAATATAATTCTGCTCATCATAACCCTATAAAGTAGGGCTGCTATTGTTTCCATTTCTCTTAACAAGAGAAAAATCCAAAATTCAGATTTGAGGAATACACTTATTTGGGCCTCTTTGCAGGAAACTACAAGTAAGTCCGTATAGATTCTGTAAAAGTGGCAGAACAGCTTTCTTAGTAGTCATTCCCAGCCTATGTTACTCCCTACTCTGTCCTTCTTGTATTGGTAAGACAAACTACTTTTTATTCAAGCAGGATTTTGGCAACTGGTGTTATTTACAGCAAAAGGAGCTTTTATCTGGGTGTGTGCTGTATTTTTTTTTTAATGGTGTGTTTTCAAATTGTTCTTCAAATGTGTTGTCCTTTGAACTTGTTTTATTTCAGTGCAAACTGCCATGAGTCTCATTTGTGGGACAATGGGAGGAAATAAATAAATACAATGAATCTATAAAATAAACAATGTTGTATTAGCATGGAATGCACTGGAAGTTAGATTTCACCACTTTTCAAAACAGTAAACATAAGTTCTAAACCCTGAGCATTTTCAGAAGAATATAAGTTCCAAGCCCTCACCAAGATGTGAAAGTTTACAGGCAACGCCTGACAAAATTTCAGAATATTTCCATGTGGTGCATGTATGTCAGAATAATAAGAAAGTCCATGGAAGATACCATACTAGTTCTAGTCCAGATTTTTCTGATCTGAATGCTGACTGAGGGCCTCTGCAGGCCGGCCCAAAGGGCCGGCCTGGAGGCAAAGATGGGGTGGGGCAGCCTCACGCCAGCCACCCCAACCCCACGTTGATGCTATCCTGATGCTGCGCACCATTACGCATGGCACGTGGCATCAGGACGCCCTCCTGGTGCAGCGTTCTGATGCGCTGTACCGGAAAGGGTAAAGAAGAGCCATGCGCCGGCTCTTAGGGCGGCCTTTTGCCACCCCTAAAAGGAGCAGCATTTTGCTACTCTTTCCGGGAAGGCAAAAGGGAGGATTGGGGCCACAGCGTGGGGTAGCCGTTGCCCCAATCCGCCGCTTCCCGGGATGGCCCAGAGCCACCCGTCTGCACCCCACCTGAATTAGCACTGGCAACAATTTATGCTGTGAAATATTTAGCTGCAGATATGAAGAGGGAAAGCAGAGTGGGGGTTCCCGACCTTTTTGACTCGTGGGGCCCTTATTTCTATGGCGGAGCCCCTAAGAGGCCTACCCTATGTCTTACAAGTTAGTGGTGTTTAGGGGTATATATAGGAATATATTATTATTCTTTAATGTCATTCAATTTTTATTTCATTCATTTTCCTGGAGCGGCCGCGGAGCACCTGGGAAGTGCCCACGGAGCCCTAAGGGCTCCTCAGAGCACAGGCTTGGAATCACCACAATAGAGCAATAATATTAATTACTGAGAAGAAAGGAACTAGGGATTTATCTCCCAAAGGCACTACATAGAGAAAAGTAGCAACAGAAACCTGACTAGCAGCGTGAGGAAACCTAAGAGATATGTATTTCTCTGGGGAACTCAAGTCACTGGCAAGGAGCTCATGTCTTCTTGCACTGCCAAGACTACAAGAGACAACAGTAGTTAATTCTCTGAAGATAAGTCTGCACCAGCTAGATTTCAGATGACTAACTGTAACTCATTTTCTACAAATTCAGTGTCAGAGCCTGAGGGAAAATGTCACATAAGTTTGAACATACAAAATTATAATATAAAATCAGATTTTGACTTTCTAGACCAGGGGTAGGCAACCTTTCCCCTTTAAGGGCCGAGGGACTTCAGCTCCCAGAATCCCAGGAGCTATTGGCCAACATGGGACTATTGGCCAACATGGCTGAGGCTTCTGGGAGCTGAAGTCCCTCGGCCCTTAAAGGGGAAAGGTTGTCTACCCCTGTTCTAGACCTCTGAATATTTTCAGATTGAACTGCTAAAATTTTGACAATATGAGAAACAAGTCACATCACTGTCTCCAGTGATTTCTGTTTTCTACAACTACCCTTCAAATTCAATAATTTTACATCTTATCATTTTCTCAATTTAGATTTTATGAGAAACAATTTGAAAAGTGATCCATAAGTGTATAATACACACTAACATGATGTAAATAAGACTTCTTTATTTTAAGGGTCACATTTATTGTCAGTTTTGCCATAATGCTCAAGAAAGCTAGAGTACACAGTTAAAATAAATTGTACTTTCTAAACTCAAATGCATTTGAAAAATGGGGGGGGGGGGGTTTGTTATATATGAGATAGCCTAACAAAAATATTATGCTAAAATTAATTTCCACATTTTTCTTAGTACAAAAAATTATCTTTAGGAATCCTTTCACCAAATTTCTTTCAGTTTCAGATAACAGCTCCTACAGTTATAGCACTATTGGTGTTGGCTATGTTGAGAGCTGCAGTCTGGTTTTGGAATAACATTGTTGGAAATATGCTTACTTCTCAAAATAAAGTATTTTAAATGGGCCAGTTTTCATCCAGTTTTATTAGTCAATGCTATTATCATCTCATGTAGTCTGCAGTGCTGATTCAGCTCTCTAGGAGACCAAGAAATTCCAGGGCTCTTGAGTTAGCCTCATTAAGAGTCTTGGATATAGAGCCACTGCCTGCATTCTTGGATTATCCAGTTTTTAAACACATGCTGATGAGTGACATTGAGATTCAAAACTATTTTACTGATGTGGCTGAGCAGCTTTTAATCCAGATACATGGAGAATAAGAGGCCTGAATACTGAAATAAAAATACCAGTGTTGGTTTGATCATTTAATTTTTTACACTGCTAAGCATATGCTAAGATATAGTGTTAGGGAGAATTTTTACTAAAATCTTGAGCCAGCTCTGTTGGTATGTACCCAGTAATGTGTGATCTTTCTTTCTGATTGATCTAGCACTAAAAACAGAAATTTCACAAAACAGGTATCTATCCTGCTGCCAAGTCCCTTGGCAACTGCAACAGTAACATAACCAACAAAAATTGCAACACCTTCTGTCCTGCCATAATTCTATGTTAGGCTTTACTTGTCTTTTTCTAAAATTTGACTAAGCACATGTTGGCCCATTTGGCTACATGAATTCCTGCATACAGAAAATAAAGCACAGCCTGTCTGCAGAATCCTATCATGATTTCATATGCAGGTTTTGTTTAATGTGTTATATGCAAGTTATGTGCATATTCAACATTTACATCCAGCAAAAACAACAAAGCCTGAACTTTCTCTGAAAACACATTTTATCTTGGAGACTCTATTTGCCACAATACACACGTCACATAGCAAAGGTGTCTACAGCCCATGTACATTGAATAGCATTTGGAATGATGAATTAGTAATGGGTTTTTGCAAATACCCAGTCATGGACTAGTGGGTCTTGATTGCATCTGCCTCCTCACCTGTGTCCACATCTCTACTGACATGCTTTCATGCTTCACATTTCACAGAGGTTCCCACACCAAACATTAGTGTGTTTTGTAGCAAACTAATACCCTTACTGTATATTGTGTCAATGGCTGAAAATGCTAAGCAGTGGCACTGATCAAGCCTAGGATGCCAGATGCAGCAGATCTGGGATAACTTGGAGTAAACCTACCAAAGAAACAAAAGAAATGGTTTATAAGTCAGGGAAAAAATTTCTGGAGCTGCCAGAAGGCATCCCTTGAGGAAGTCTCCCGCCAGCCTGACGCTATAGCTGGCATGATCTGCAGCATGTACTTAAATGCACTGCAGCAGATATGCAGTCCTCCATTCTGCTAGCACAAAAGATGAAAAACAATGTACTTTTAGAAATTTACCATTTGGACACCATTTTCACTCCTTCAGTTCTCCTAAGTCCCAATGACTATTTTGATACCATGTTCAATATCACAAACTATATGATATACGTAAGAAGAAAACAGTTCAAATTATCCCCAGTAGCCATCCCAAATATTTAGTAATTCCATTCCTCTCATGAAGCATATAGCTTGGCTCACTTCTCTGAGCCACTATTTTTGTTTTTCAAGGCATACAGGCACACAGTTTGTAGCACTCTTTGGCCAGCATTCTGACACAGGCTATTTTGTAAGCAAATAATCCTCTTTGGTGATCAGGGGGTATCAAAATAACCTTTGATTTCTTATAGTAAGAAGAACCCTTCTTATAGTAAGAGTTGCACACAGTAGCTCGGGGGTAGGCAACCTTTCCCTTTTAAGGGCCGAGGGACTTCAGCTCCCAGAATCCCAGGAGCTATTGGCCAACATGGGACTATTGGCCAACATGGCTGAGGCTTCTGGGAGCTGAAGTCCCTCGGCCCTTAAAGGGGAAAGGTTGCCTACCCCTGCAGTAGCTGATTTTGGTCTAATTCAAAAAGCCCTCACCAAGAGAAAGATCAGTTTAAATTTCTGATTGATAGATAGCAAGGAAGAGGAAGGGGAAAACAGGTGACAGAAAGAGAGAGAGAGAGAAGTGATGGCTGCGTCCACCTCTGAGTCTGCCTTGCCTCCATCCATCACATATTTGGTCCAGTATGCAAAACTGAGAGAGTGTTCTAATACTATCCAGATATATAGCATTCATCGTCCTAATCATTTTATATGTTACTCTGCAATTAATATTCTCACCATTGATTCCTATTAATCCTGTTAATAAAGTTATCACAAATCAGAAACCTCATTGCCTCGTACGTTTCTTTACTTATACCACTTTATCTACCACTGAGGTGGGAGACATTCAGCCCTCCAGTTGTTTCTGAGAAACTCCCAGAAGTGTCGCCCAGAAGTGGCAGCCAATTCTTCCCACATCAATGGGACAGTGAATCCAAACTTAATAGGAACTATCCAAATTGCAGAACCTCCCTGGAGTTAGAATTTAGTACCCTGGATAGCTCTTTTGGAATGTGGGCTACAACATAGAGCAGCCTCATTACTCCACTGACATGGAAGCTATCAACTGTCACAGACAGGCAAGGGTAAGAGATTATGGGAACTGTAGTCCATAACATGTAGAGGGTCAAAGTTTGCCCAGCACCACTTTACCAATACAAACTATATCCCCAGGCTTCTTAATTAAAAGGCAATAGATCACACACATTCAGCATCTAAACCAACAGAAAGATCCAGCTAGGGGTTTCTTTACCCTACTATTAAAAATAAGGATTGGCATAAACTGAGACTGGCTGTTTATATACAGTATGGTTATCAGGGCAGGACTTTGGAGCAGAAGTCCTGTGTCCTCCACAGCAAAATCAGTAGAATGGTTTTCCCAATGTATTGTGCTGGCTTACAATATTCTAAAGTTATGTAAGTAAAGTAATGCACATTATTATCTAAAGGGCAAGGAGGGGCACAAGATCATTAAGTCCAGCCACTATTTAAATGCATTATCACTTATGCAAGAAAGGGAACTATGAGTATTCCTCCCACACTGCATACCATAGAGCAGGGGTAGGCAACCTTTCCCCTTTAAGGGCCAAGGGACTTCAGCTCCCAAAATCCCAGGAGCTATTGGCCAACATGGGACTATTGGCCAACATGGCTGAGGCTTCTGGGAGCTGAAGTCCCTCGGCCCTTAAAGGGGAAAGGTTGCCTACCCCTGCCATAGAGCCTCCTCAAGTGTCTGATGGGCTCCTGAAGCTACAAAAGAGAAGGTTCAGCAGGTTTGATCCTAAGGTAACAGCTGATGGTGGCAATGCTCCTCAAGGCTTGTGTGAACCATGAGATTCTTGAATCTCAGGCTGCATCTGCACTGCAGAAATAATCCAGGTGGACATCACTTTAACTACCATTGCTCAGTGCTATGGAATTCTGGGAATTGTAGTTTGTTGTTGCACCAGAGTTCTCTGACAGAGAAGGCTAAATGTCTCACAAACCCACAGGATTCCATAGCATTGAGTAATGGCAGTTAAAGTGGTGTCAAATTGGACCTTTTCTGCAGTGTGGATGCAGCCTCAGAAGAGAACTACATGAAAGGTTAAATAGTGCAGATCTGACCATCAGGTTAAAGCTGTTAGGAGACAGAGATTAAAGCCCACAGCAATCTGAAACAGAATGTGCATGTGTGTTTGTGTGCACGTGCACACTCCCCTTGCTACCAAATCAACACCACACATTGCCTTTGGAGAATGTAAAAGTTGCCAGCCATTGCCATAGATGCTACATTACATCAGGTCTAAAGTATAAAACATGTTGAATGAAAATCAATGGTAGGGTGGCCCTCTGTTGAACTTTACAGAGGACAGTCTTGTTTGAAGGCATCCTCTCTTTGAAAAGGTGCTTAGTCCATCTCCACTTAAAAGACAACTAACCACAAGAATGAAGAGCAGCAAGGGCCTTGAAGATCTCCATTGGAAAGTAGCATCTGGACAGAGGAGTATACTCACTACTATGCTAGCATACAGCTGACCACTATGAAGAGATGTCTTGTACAATATTTCTATTTAAGTAATTGTAAGTATTGTTAAATGTTTGTGTATACATAGTTATTAGCATATGAAGCTTGTACACTAACCTGTTTGGAGGTAATGCATTTCCTCTTTGGTGAAAATGTGTAAATAGCCACAATAGCTAATGATAAAAATCAATGGGTCACAACTAAGGTCTGTTCCTCTTACTGAAGTACTAGATCTGGAAGCATCTTCTATTAGTAGAGGGCAATCCCCATCTCGGAGCTCACACGCAAGAAGTACCTGCCTTTCAGTTCAACACCTTCAAGGACACACTGCAGACAGGAATAGAGTCCATCAAATATTCATAAGGCTCAGCTTCACTCCTGAGCCAACTTCAGCTATCAGGATTAACCCAGAATATAGACAGCAACATTGTTCTACTCTCTGCAGATAAACAACTCACACCCTTTCCCAACATAGTCCCAGGACTGACCTCCAGAAAATTTTTATGAAGACAAAATTTGTCATCATGAATTAGATTCAAGTCACATGGCTTTTTGGAACATGTCAACCATAGAAATGCCTAGAACACAACATGTTGACTATGGGCCTCGGCAGACGGAGGCCCCGGAGACGCCGCGGGTCGGAGCGCCGGCGGAGCTCAGCCTCCGCACCGCGGCGCTCCTGCGGCGAATCTAAAAGGAGCTCCAAATTGGCGCTCCTTTTAGATTTCAGAGAAAGTGCGCCCTTAAAGCAGCGGGCGCACTTTCCCTGACTTATCCTCCGCAGCGCGTCCGGTCGCTGCGGAGGGAGGTTGCCCTGGAAGCGCCGGCCGTGCAGAGGGCCGGCAGCTTCCAGGGCGACCTCAGGAAGAGGAAGGGACGCCGTGCGTGCGGCTGCCCCTCCTCTTCCGGGTCTTGGAGACGGCCCTATTAGCCGTCTGCCGAGGCCCTATATCACCAGCACATAAGGTGCTAAACTGGTCTTACTGGTCTAAACACTACCACAGACTGAATTTGATGTTTATCCATTACATTTGTACCTGTTCTTCTTCCAAGGAGTCCAGGGTTGTGTTATATATCTATTCAGAACCACCTTGCAAGCTAAGTTAAATGAAGAGTGTATGACTGGGCCAATATCACCTAATTCACCATAGGGTATATAAGATATATGCCCACACAGTACCAAAGTTAGCAAGTCAACAAATTAAGCTTATCTCCAGCATACCAACTGGTTTGAAACAAGACTACAGGTCTGCAACATCTACTTTAAAGAGAGAGAGAGATGAAAAAAAGGTGTCCTAACTGGACAGATATTTTAGATACTGGCAGCCACAATGGATGAAACCAACAGGAAATATTCTAAAAGAACATTTCCCTCTTCTCTCAGGCACAGGCGGGAATGGTGTCTGCTCTGAGACACATAAATCCCTTGACCACATTTTGTGTATTGTAATCTAATTTCAGAAGTTTTATTTTGTAAATGATTAAATCAGACATCTGGCAACAGTGATCTTCCCTTCCTTGTCATCCCACCGGGGATGGTGGAAGAGTATGAAAGGCAAGTGGGATGAAAAGAAAGAGAGAGGTGGATTGGGCCTACCCTTTTGGTCTCTTGCTATACTTGCCCATTGCCAGCATGCATCCTCCAGCAGATCATCCCCTGGGCTCCACATGTAGCCCTTGAAAGAAAAGATTCTTAGATCTTAGTCTATTGTTTTGACTCTTATACAAATTGATGTAGATGTAAACATGTTGAGCATAATTTCTGGCATAAAGGCAGCACATTAAATAAATACATGAATAAATAAAATGTATTAATTGAATAAAATTCTTATGGTTACTATTGCCAGATGTCTGATTTAATTCAGCTAATCAACAATTGTATTTTAAATTCAAAGTATATATTGTGAAGCCAGAAAGATCTGAAAGGCTAACAGCAGCAAAATTGTGTGCAAGCTTTTCCTTTGCCCTCTTTCCTGCTGAGAAAAGCAAAGAGTTTGGTAGGGCCCTATGAAGGTACTCTAAAAGTGGAGAGAGGAAGTGGGCACATTTAAAAAATCTTGCTTCTCCCATCAATTACAGATCTTCTGGATTTAAAGAGAAGCTCTGAAAGTGGCTTCTGTTGGCATTCAGTGGAACACAACTAGAAGCCCTCATGAGATAACAAACCTACTTACACATCAAACAAATTAGAAGCCTCCTTCAGATCTTCCCACTCCATGCAGGAAGTAAGGGAAGAAATGGGCAGTGATAGGGACACTAGAAGCAGGGCTTCATGCATGCTAGGGTTACCAGAATGAGAACTGAAGAGGAATCCTGTACTGTTAATGGTTATATAGAAGAGGGAATTTCAGCAGGTATTGCTTGTTATGTAACTGTGTGACAAGCAACACCTGCTGAAATTGCTTGTTCTATACAATGGTTGAGGTACAGGAGCCCGCTCCAGTTTTCAGTTTGCCAACACTAATGTGAACTCCAAGGAGAGAAAGGAGCTCTCAACTCCCCTACTGAACCCCTCACATGTCCCCTCCCCAATTTGAACTCTCATGTGAGCTCCAAGGAGGCAAAAGGTACCTCAGTTCCCCTGAAAGGGCCTGGTGGTGGAGTGGGAGCGTAGCAACCACATGCCAGCTGCCCCGACTCTGTCCCGATGCCACCATCACACCACCCACCCAACCAGATGGTGGGTGGCATCAGGGCGCTCCCTTGGTGCAGCCTTCACACACACTGCACCAAAGAAGTGCCAAAAAGCCACCACCACTGTGGCAAGGGTGGCTTTTTGGCACTCTAAAAAGGAGCAGCATTTGCTAGCTCTTTTTAGAGCTGCAAACCACTGGATCAGGGCTGCAGTGTGCGATTGCCGCAGCCCCAATCCAGCAAGGAAAGGGGCGGCAGGACACCATCCCCCTTTAGCCCCTGAGTCTACAACCTGACTTGCCCTTCATGAACCCTGTTGTCATTCATAGCAGCAATAACAATGAGAGAACCTTTTGCTCATACTTTCTGATAAAGCTTTTAAAAGTTACTTTTTTGGACTATAGAGCCCAGAATCCTTCAGCTTCCATGGATGCTGGCCAGGCTTGTCAAGAGAAGGTTTGCACAAGAGATTTCGTGATTCTAAAAGCATGGAGTGTTACTTTTAAAAGGAATGAGTTACTGTTAAATTTCAAAGCCCTCCAAAAATCATTAGTTATAATTACAGCTGGAATTTTTAAAAGTAGGTCTTGATTTGTCTGTTTTATTACGTTCTGCTGCTTCTTTCTTAAGAAGCTGAATACTACAAGTTACTGGCCTGTGCGGGGTAAACTACACACCCTCCTCCTATCAATCCCCGCACTGCTTCAACATCCACAACAGGACATAAAGCAACAGCAGAAGCCAGAACTTAGATCATGGCACATTCCTCCTCCTCCACTATTTAGTAAAGCCCAACCCTAGAACTATCGTGTTAGCTTCTGAAGCCCACTGGTTTCTTCATCAGGCAAAGACCGTAAAATCATACAAAGGAAGAAAAGAGATTGTGTTACATCTCTGCCTCCTGCTTGAGATGTCTGCAAACTAGCATGATACACTTTGCATCTTTGGATGGCCTAATAAAAGTGTCATCATGACATGTATTTTGAATTTTGCTGCATTTGGCTATAAAGCCAATATGGCTTTTTTTTCCAATTTGAAGATACCAAACTTAGCTGTTAACAGACAAATCCTAACCTACAGGGAGTAAATTGACTGGGACTTACCCTCTGAATTTAATAGCTTTCAACATAAGGTAAAGCAAACTGAATTTGACCTTTATTGGCATAGTGCAATACCCAAATTTATCTCCTGATCTCATAATATACAAGCTTCTTAAAAGGACAGAGATTAGCCCCAATCCCAAGGGAAGTTATTTTGTTGCTTGCAATGGAGAAGGAAATTTCATTGCATTTCAAGTCCCCTTATGTATGTTCCCTACATAATTAATGGAGAAGTAACTTTGGGCCTTTGCAGACTGCCAGAAATAGTGCACATTAAATTGAGGCACTGCCCTGGCTCAGTGCTAGGGAATCATGGGAACTGTAATTTATTGTGGCACCAGAGCTCTCTGACAGAGAAGGCTCAATGTCCCAGAAAAAAATACAATTCCCATGACTCCCTAGCACTGAGCCAGGGCAGTGCCTCAATTTAATGTGCACTATTTCTGGCAGTCTGCAATGTCTTTTTATCTTCACTTCTCTATGCATTTGAGGTAATGAGCATTTTAAAAACTGTTACACTCTTCCTCCTCTCCATTCTTAAAGTGGTAAGAAGTTCCTAGGGGTTGCATTCCATTGGAAGATGGTCAATGGAAGCTTATTCATGCTTTGTAACATTTCTGTCATTGCTTTTAAAACAAATACACAAGTAGTGGCACAGCTTCTATAGAAAGCAAAAGTTCACTGCTTCCACATCAAATCACCAAGGACATAGCCCACATTGTAAGATTCCTCCAGAGCCCAAGATTCAGCTCCTTGTTGTTTGTTCTTCAGTCTTCTTCAAAGTTGCAGTCCTGCTCTCTTGTTTTCTTTTAAACCATGGTGGGATTTTGTTGCCCTCCAGATACAGTTGTACTGCAGCTTCTAGTATTCTCACTTTTGGCTATGCTTATTAGGGCTGCTGAGAGTAGTAGTTCATCACCTGCGCATACATCTACTGAGATAAGGCATAAATGCTGGAAATACTATTGAAAATATTCCCAATATGAACCTGTTCTGAGAGACAACTAGTTAAGTAGTTAATTCCCATGCCAACACGTCACCTGCAGCTTACCTAACAAAGAGCAATGATACCCAACACAATCTACAACTTTGACCAACATCCATCAGTCTTGCTGGTTGATTAACCCTTTCCAGTCCTACCCCCTCAAATCTTTAACACTATTTAAAACTGCTACATTCCTGCCATTTCACACCTCATTCTCCTACAATAAGCAGGGTTAATTCTCCTAAATTTCAACTCAGGTCACGTTGTAAGCTTTACTGTTACTCAGTGTTATTAAAATGACATTATGGCTCTTTAGATCACAGTAAAGTCAACATCATAAATTAAATACTGCTCATCCCAAGCAGTGAAGCTCTAAACTACTTCCACCCCCATACACAAATGATGAATAATTTCACTTAACAACATAATAGCTAATTGTTATGCACTCTCCTCACCTCCAGGTACATTTGAGTTGAATATTATAGTTAGGATTGTCCGTGCCATCATATTTCCCATTTATAGGTATGGTTGTGAAAGCTGGACAGTGAGGAAAGTGGATAGGAAGAAAATCAACTCATTTGAAATGTGGTGCTGGAGAAGAGTTCTACATATACTATGAACTGGTAAAAACACAAATAAATGGGTCCTAGAGCAAATCAAACCTGAATTTTCCTTAGAAGCTCAGATTACTAAACTGAGGGCCTTTGCAGACTGCTAGAAATAGTGCAAATTGAGTCCACTTTAATTGTCCTGGCTCAGTGCTAGGGAATCATGGGAACTGTATTTTTTCTGAGACATTGAGCCTTCTCTGTCAGAGAGCTCTGGTGCCACGATAAACTACAGTTCCCATGATTCCCTAGTACTGAGCCAGGACAGTTAAAGTGGACTCAATTTGCACTATTTCTGGCAGTCTGCAAAGGCCTTGAGACTGTCATACTTTGGCCATATCCTGAAAAGACATGACTCACTAGAAAAGGCAATGATGCTTAGTAAGTTAGAAGGCAGTAGGAAAAGAGGAAGACCACATTCCAGATGGATAAACTCAATAAAGAAAGCCACAGCCCTGGGTCTGCAAGACCTGAGTAGAGTGTTGATGATAGGGTGACTTGGAGATTTCTCATCCAAAGAGTCACTATGGGGGGTTGCAGACTGCCAGAAATAGTGTAAATTGAGCCCACTTTTAGGGTTAGGGTTACGGAATCATGGGAACTGTATTTTATTGTGGTACCAGAGCTCTCTGACAGAGAAGGCTCAATGTCTCAGAAAAAAAACAATTCCCATGATTCCCTAGCACTAACCCTAACCCTAAAAGTGGACTCAATTTGCACTATTTCTGGCAGTCTCCAACCCCCACATAAGTCAAAGTCAACTTGATAGTAGTTAACAACAACAAAAAGTACACTAATGAAATAGGGGTTTGGGGTCTACAGCTCTCAGAATTCCCCTGGCAATATGGTCACTGGTCATATTGGCTGGGTATGAAAAAAAGTTCCTTGAAAGAAAACAAGGACAGAAAGGTAACAATTTAAAGGTGAAAATAGCAATTTCTAAAATATCAATAATTAGTAACCATACCTTCCAGCTGTCCCAGTTTGTCAGGAAGAGTCCTGTTGTCTCACTTTTTCAGCTGCTTTTAAAATGTCCCAGTTTCTCTTTTCTCCTTCTCCATACGCCACTCATCTTTGGCTTACTACAATTGCTGCAAACTGAGTACAAGTTTGCACTTAGCTAACCCAATAGTTAAGAGAGAAAGGGATGGAATGTTGCTCTTCCCAGACTCAGGCAAATCAAATTATTACAGGCCCTCATAAACTGTGTGTTTTTCCACATTAATAGGTTTTTCCCATTGACCTCACTCTGACGTTTTCACCTGTGAAATATTGGACAGTAGGAGTAACCGCTAGCTTACCTCGAAGTCCCTTGCTCGAGGTCAGCCGCCAGAATCTGGAAGCCACCCCAGAATAATATGTCAGGAGATCAGGTAATCTTATTCAATATAAGATGGTGGTTCTGGGATCTGCTGTCCAAAAAACAAAGAAAAAAACTCCACAACGCCCCAAAGTTTATATATATATCCTTTACAGCAATAAACCTTTACATTAAAATGGAGTCATTTTCAAATACATCTCAGATTTTTAAAACATTATCATTATTATTTCTATTATTTTCATTTATATCCCAACTTTCTCCCAATAATGGGACTCAAGGAGGCTAACAACATATTTAAAAACAATAGAGATTTAAAATTGTACAAAACTTCAATAACTGTATAAATATAAAAGTTACAATTAATTAAAAGGCCATAAACAAGCACAACACATCATTAAAAGTCCATCCCATCCAATTTCAAAAATCCTTGTGGCAAATAATGTTTTCATTTGCCATGGAAGGAGTGCAAGGAGGGAGTCATCCTGGCTTCCCTAGAGAGGGAATTCCAAAGCCACCAAGAATATATTAGTGTTCCATTTGCTCCCAATGTGACACCACAATCCAATATATGTTTATTTAGAAGAATTCAATAGGATTCAATAGGCTTATTACATGATAAGAATGTTAAGACTGAAGAATCAAGTAGCTTGCCAATGAATTTAGATGAGCAGAACAGGATTTTAAGAAATTACAGTACTCCTGTGCTCATAGTGACTTCACTATACACTCGGGAAACAAGCCAGTATTATAATTTTCCTACTCAAGACATGTTACAAGAGCACAACAGAGCATCATTTGCTTAATTCTAGATGTGATTTGTGCAGCAGAACCTAGGTGGACTGTGCTCTTGGTAGCTTTCCTGGCATTGCCTCTGTCTAAAGTGTAAGAAAACACATTGTGACTGCACTGGGGAGAATGGCAAATGGCAAACTACCCTCATGTTTGTTGTCATTGTGTTGTTAACTGCCCTCGAGTTGATCTTGACTCATGGCGACCCTATATGAGATATCTCTAAGACCCTCTGTCTTCCATTGCTCTGCTTAATTCCTGCAACCCCTTAATACCCATGACCTACTTAATAGAGTCCATCCATCTGGCATGTGGCCTTCCTCTCTTCCTACTTCCCTCCACCTTCCCCAGCATTATTGTTTTTTCCAAAGAGTCCTCCCTTCTCATGATGTGTCCAAAGTACAACAACCTCAGTTTGGCCATCTTGGCTTCCAGGGAAGTTTTCGGCTTGATCTGCTCTAGGACCCATTTGTTTGTCCTTTTGGCTGTCCATGGGATCCTCAGCACTCTTCTCCAGCACCACATCTCAAATGCATTGGTTTTCTTCCTATCATCTTTCCTAATTGTCCATCTCTCACATCCATTTGTGATAATAGGGAATACGATGGCTTGTATGATTCTAACTTTTGTGCTGAGTTGTATATCTTTGCATTTTAGAATCTTTTCTAGTTCTTTCATAGCCACCCTCCCCATTCTTAATCTTCTGATTTCCTGACTGCAGTCCCCATTTCTATCAGTGTTTGATCCCAGGTATGGAAATTCTTTTACTATTTCTATTTCTTCATTGTTTGGTTGAATATGAGAAGATCCTCAATGGTCGTTATTTTTGTTTTCTTTATGTTCAACATTAAGCCTGCCTTAGCACTTTCTTCTTTGATCTTCATGTTTATTCAACTGCAATTCATCATCATTGTTTTAATAGGCACAAATTCATTTGCTATTCTTGGGAATGGCACAAACAGTCCATCAGCACTGGCTGTTAGTTAATAGCCACTTAGGGTATGTCTGCTCCAGCCAATTATCATGTGAGCTCTCCTAGTAGACATTGGCTTTGCAACCCACATTATTTCTTCCTTCATGAGAAGGAGCCCAACAAATTGTGAGCCACAACATCTATACCTATTTGCATGGAATCAGAAATGCTTAGGTATCTCCTTCACCCTTCACTTCCCTCTCTATAAATCTGGTGTTTAGCTTGTCAGCTTTTAAAAACCGCACCATGATTCTCTGCTTTTAAAGCAAAAATGTGCAATTGATATGCATGAATTATTAGTAGATGCAAAAGGACCTTTTAAGTGCCCCAGACTCACTGATTCTTCAGAGCAACCACCCCTCCTGCCCCCAATGCTGCCAAAGCCAAACCTCCTTCCCCGACTTCCAATTTCATTATTCACAAGAGAACAATGTAAAACTCCATACCTGTCTCAGGAAGGTAGAAGGATTTGCAGTGCAAGGGGGGGGGGGAGTAAAACCTGAAGCACACACATACACATATGAAAAAGACTAGGCCCTGGTTATTTCCTGATGGGAGGCAAAAAAAAAAAAATCACCTCCCTACTCTATACAGGTTGAATCTTTTTTATCTGAAATGTTTGGTACCAGAAGAGTTTTGGATTTTGGATTTTTTCATATTTTGGAATATTTACGTATACATAATGAGCTATCTTGCAGATTGGACTCAATTCATTTATGTTTTGTATATACATACATATTACCATAGCTGATAGTAATTTTATACACAATATTTTTAATAATTTTGTGCATGAAACAAAGTTTGTGCACACTGAACCATCAGAAAGCAAAGGTGTCGCTATCTCAGACATCCATGTAGACAGTTTTGGATTTTGGAGTATTTCAGAATTCTGGCTAAGAGAGACTCAACCTGTACGTGCAAAAGCTGACCAAAGTAGCAACTGAAACTGACTTCAATGGGAATATGAGACAGCATCCTCTATTATATCTGAGGGCAGCAGAGCCTCAACATCTGCTGCCAAAGGCAATTGACTCATTTTGCATAATGATGGTCAGACCCCATGCACACACCACATTCCCATTATCTCAGCAAACAACTGGAACCACCTGTTGCTGTTTTTATGAAATCCAGAAGTGTCTTATAATTGGAACATTTTTCTCATTCTCACCTCTCTTTTGTCTTACTCTCATCTCTCCAACATTCACTGTCAAAACTATAGGCTCTCTGGAGCAGAGATCTGCTTTCCAACTCCCCATAGGACTCTTGTAAAGTACACACTATATCATTACTACATAAAAGTATTCTCATACTTAGGCAAACACAAATGCATATCCTAAAAAGATAGACCCTCCAAACAATGAGTTGAATGGATTAAGATTAACATCTACAGCAAGGGTAGACACACTCCAGAGACAAGAGAATCATACCTCCTAATTTTTAGCTCTAGAAAGATGCAGGATGCTATACTGGTCACCATTTGGGAGGAAACTGGATGTGTCATTTGGGGTCATATAAATTTGGGGTTTTTATGTTTTGGAATGTAGAACCCAACAAAACAGCCTGTAAGAGCTCCACCTTTTTTTTTTAAATCCTTCACATTTCTTTTGCCCACAAAATGAAGCTAAATTTGGGGAGCACCATTGCTTTTGGGGAGGTCGGAGGGTCCCAAGGGCTACACTGGGCCCCCAAAGGGCTAAATGCACAGTTCCCATCCCTGATCTACAAGTTCTACAATTTAATTATGAAAGGAAGTTTATCCACTGGCTGACATCATTAACAGAGATTATGGGCCTTTACAGACTACCAGAAATAATGCAGCTTGAGGCCACTTTAACTGTCCTGGCTCAGTGCTAGGGAATCATGGGAAATGTATTTTTTTCTGGGACACTGAGCCTTCTCTGTCAGAGAGCTCTGGTGCCACAATAAACTACAGTTCTCATGATTCCTTAGCACTGATCCAGGACAGTTAAAGTGGCCTCAAGCTGCATTATTTCTGGCAGTCTGTTAAGGCCCTTTGTTTCTGTTTACATTTCTCACATAGACATATACAATTTTCAGAAATTTTGAAGCCATGTCCGGGGGACCTTTTTTGTTGATATTTTGGCAGGTTGGGGGGGGGGAATGGACATTTTGAGAAAAATTGGGGGAAGTGCAATATTAGCACCCTTTACAGATTGAAAGTCACTTTGTTAGTTTAAGCACATAAAATGTGTTATGTATAAATTGGTTTGGCATAAAAATATCATGTTTGGTATGTTAAAAGTACAGTATATTCAGAATATACAGTAGTTACAAGTTGATTTCACATTTTTAATTTTTTTCTTACAAATGGAGCTAAAAGGTCCTGAACTTTAAGGAACCTCTTTATGGAGCCTCAGTCTGCAGACCAGCACTGCTGTACATAATCTTAAATAAAAGTCTATGTGCTACATACTTTTTAAAAATAATGAGGGGAGCAGAACATATCAATTCCTTGTTTTACACAGTTTATTCATCAGTCTAAATGAATTCATTTTGCCCCATTTTTCTAGAAAGGTAAGGCTTTGGAGAGGAAAATCCTTCCCCCCCCCCCAATTTTTCTGGTTTCTTTCTGGGCTTTCACACCTTTAGTGCCAACTTCTAAAATGCAAGAAGTAGAAATAATACAGACAGGATTCTTACTGGTGACTCCCTGCCTTCATAATGCCCTCCCCAAGAAAGCCTGCCTGGGTAAACAATTTCTTTCCTTCCTGGACATCTTCTATATCCCCTTTGAACAACTAAATAAAGCTGCTGTGATTGTTTTCAATTGATTTGCTTTGTGTTGTTTTATTTCCTTATATTTTTATCATTGTATGTTTTACATTGCTTTATAACTCCACCTGTATTGCCTCCCTCATCAAGAAAAGGTGTGCTATAAATGTATTAAATGAAGTGGCAGGGAAACTGGATTGCACACAAGAATTGCCTCCTCAGGTCATGGAAGTAGACGATGGATGTTAGCAGTTACAAATATTGAAATGCTAGTAATTAGTTCTTTTTTCTAATAATGCAGGTATAACCAAGTCATACTACAACTGTAACATAATGTGAGGATAACAGCAATACCTGTATAGCTAAAATTTTAATCACTTTACATGTCTAGGGGTTTGGCTTCACTAAATAGTGGGGGAGGGATGCTGGTTTGTGCTGCATCCTGGAGGGATACATTCTATATTTTGAAATTAATTCAAAGTAACTATTCTAGTTACATTTGTGAAATGAGGAAGCAAAGTGATAATTTTAAATGTAATTATAATAGCAACTATTTTCTAATATTTTATTCATTTACAGTGATTATTTTAAAAGCTAAAACAGCATACAAGTGTAACAAATATATAACCTCTCATCCCCCAACTAAAATACAAACCCCCTAAAACACAAACAAAAACACATGCAAGGGGATGCACGTGGCTTCCAACTTACCGACTTTTCTCTTATTCTTGTTCCACTAATTCATAATAAGAATGACATGTTTATATTAATAATTACTCCAGCATCACACTTCTACTTCATAATGCATTATTAATATAATGGTAGCTATTTTGAGACTGACGTGGAACTTACACAACTAATTCTTTTTAAAGGAACCTTCCAAACTCTGACTGAGGGGAATGGTATGACCATGAAGGTTTTTTCCCCCCTAAAATTTGTTGGGTTTAGCCAGCATGGTGTATGGTATGAATGTTGCACTATGACTCTGGAGACCACGTTTCAAATCACCACTCAGCCATGGAAACCCACAGGTGACCATGGTCAAGTCACACACTCTCACCCTCAGAAGAAGGCAAAGGAAAAACTCCTCTGAACAAATATTACCAAGAAAACCATATGATAGGTTCACCTTTGGGTCGCCATAAGTTGGAAATGACTTGAAGGTGCACCACAACAAAGTTCTGTAAACCTTGTGATTTCCCCCAGCTACCTAACTCTTCCTAACTGGATAGTGCTGTTTTGGCTACATAAGCACAGTCAGGCAAAGAACTGTGATTGATATTAGTATATGCTGTATCAAGGGGGGGGGGGGCAGGATTACAGCTCACTGGACTAATTCAACCTTTGTAGGTTCCCCATCCAGCCATGGCTCTCTGTCTGCCCTCATCTCTCATTAGTGGCAAGAGACTAGAGACAAACAGCTATTTTTAGGGGCTCAACAGATGGCCCCCAGGGGCGGCTCTGTGTTGCCCCTGGCAGTGCCAGATCGGAGCCGTGGCCCCAATCTGGCATTTTGCCACTCCAAAAAGAGCTGGCAAATGCCGCTCCTTTTTGGAGCAGCAAAAAGCCACCCTTGCCACCGCCACCACAGCTTTTCTGTGCTCCTTTGGCACAGCATGTCTAAATGATGTGCCAAGGGAGTGCCCTGACACTGCCTGCCATCTATTTGGGCAGGTGGCATGAAAACGATGTGGGAGTGGAGTCAGGGCAGCCGGTGTGCAGTCGCCACACCCCAATTCCATCCCCAGGTGGCCCTTTGGGCCGGTCTGTACCAGCCCTCAGTCTCCCAAAATTTTGATTAGGAGTCTCATTGGAAGCCATGAAAAGTTTTACATGAAATATAAGCTCTTTTTAAAGACTGGCAAGGTTCTGAATGACACAGTAACTCCCATTTGTAGATTGGCAAGATATCGCATGTGAGAGCCAGCATGATGACCCTGATTTATATGGTGATGATGCAGTGGCTCAAGTGGTTAAGACACTGACTCTGTTGTTTGCAAGATTGGAAGGTTGGCAGTTCGAGGCCCGGGTGCTGCATGATGGGGTGAGCTCCTGTCACTAGTCCCAGCTTCTGCCAGCCTAGCAGTTCAAAAGCATGCAAATGCAAGTAGATAATTAGATACTAATTCAGTGGGAAGGTAAACAGTGTTCTGTGTAATCACACTGGCCACATGATCACAGAGTAGTCTCTGACAACACTGGCTTTTCAGCTTAGTAACGGAAATGAACACTGTCCCCTATGGTTGGACGTGACTTAACAACCTTGTCAACAGGGAATACATTTACCTTTTTAACTAAATGGAACTTTCATATTCAGAAACCACATAACTCTTGAGTATTAGAGGCTGGGATGATACAACAGAGGAAAGGTCACCAGCCTCATGCCCCTGCTTTCAAGTACCCAGGTGCATTGCTGTAGCTGTTTTGGAAACACAAAGCTGGATTCAGTCTGATCCACCAAGGCAATTTTTATGGAACAGCCTCTCTCTGATTAGTTGAGTCCTATTGAGACAGCTTATTAAGGCAGCTTCCCATCTGTTTTTGTTTTCACTTTGCAGCACATTAATTCCAGTTTGCACAGAAAGCTATGGTGGGTGGCATTAGTAGTCATATATGGTCAAAAAGAGCCATGCACATAAGTGCCTCTCCTAAACCAGTTCCACCGCAGCTCTTTGTAAACACAATCACACTGTCTCAGTGGGAACATTTCCTGGCAGAGATTTATAGGTTACAGGAGGAAATCGCTACCGCTCCCCACCTCCACTCAAAATGGACTGGGTACAGAGTGCATTTCTGTAGAAGGGCAAACATAATTTCTGTTTCAATTATTTGATCTTGTTCTAAAAAACTAAAAACCCAGGGGGGAGGCTCACAAACTGAATAAATTTACAACACTGAAAAGCAAAGCACTCGCCATATCCATTCCTACATATCCATTTCATCAGTGTCCAGCTCCTGGCCACTGATACGGTTGCTCAGGACCTATCTAGTATGTCAGTTCAAAGCAATCCCTCTCACAAACACTGTATTTTGGCTCCTGTGGGATAATCTTGCAAGTGCTGATTCCAAGGCAGTAGCATTCTACCCTGTCGATATGTTAAGAGCACCAATTAGTAAGCACGCTGGTTCAGGAAACACACGTTCGAAAGTTGGAGACCTAATGGAAATCTGTTTTAAACTAGCCATTCTTCCTGTTAATCTAAACCATTATTTAAAATCACCTTTATTTTTCTCTGTGTACACTGTGCTTTTGATTATACTGAACAAGGAAGCAAGATATTGTATTCTGTTGTACACAGGGCTCTCTCACTCTCTGTATGTTTGTGTCTATGTCTGTGTTCATGTCATATTTGTCCCAACATCCCAAAGGGCTATTCACACATATACACCTTTCAACATTTCTGTTTCATTTCAGCTGAAGTCACAGTTTGCACACTTTTAATGCCCATATTTTAGCACATTGTCATGTTCAAAATCAGTGTGAACCTGGACGTTACCATAGTTTGCAATGCATTATAGATTCAAAGCTGAGTTAGTGATCTTGAACAGAAAAGCTGAGTTAGTGATCTTGAACAGGTAGGCATATTGCAAGAGCACAACATCTAACTGCTAAGTACTTAAAAGATTTGTGTCCCATAGGGTACACATTTTGATATTATTATTCCACTCTTTTCCCAGAACTGGGACTCAGAGGGGCTTCACAATATTAAAAGAACAATAATTCTTTATTGTTCACATGTGCACATGTCGATGTGCACATGTGTGTATCTATATGTATATGTGTGTATATATATGTGTATGTGTATATATATATATATATATATATATATATGTATATATATATTATACATTTAGAAATAAATGTATAATATATATACATATATATATATATATATATATATATATATACCGGTATATATTATATATATTATACATTTAGAAATAAATCATGGCCCTTGAGAAATATATTCAAAAACCTAGGCCCAGGCCCAGCATCACCCCTACAAATACAACTCTTCTTTTGTCATTTGCATTCCAACCACTAGCTCCCTTGGGACAGTAAAACTTAGCTCCACTAAAACACAAACTCATGATCTTGACCCATAGGAAAAGGAACACATTTTCCTGCTGGGTAAAGGGTCGACTAGGGACAATTTCTGTCTGCCCTCAAATCTTGCATATTTCTTAGTGAGATCAAACAAGAAGGGGGGTGGGGAAGAATTTTTTAATAAAAACTATAAAAGATACCAGGGCAGATATAGATTCAAAGGCAAGCAGTGACTTAAGACCAGCAGATAGGTGTAGCCCACAACAGTAGTTCTGAACAGCAGGTGTTGATCCTGCTATCAGCCAGTCTCTTCCTGTTTCCTTTGGCAAAGACACAATGGAAAACTGAAGCCAAAGGCCCCCATTGCAACTGAAATGAACTTTAAATACTATGCCTAATGCAGGTACATTTGACCTTTGTTACCCTTGTCGCTTCCTCTTTTCCCTTTTGTTATGCCCCTCAATATCTAAAGTCAGATTAGGAGTATGTGTGTCTCAGACATCTCTTCATCATCATCACCTCCATCATCCTAGTAGCAGGTCAGATCAAGTAGTCTTGAATCCAATCTTGCCCCTTTTCAAACATGTCAATAAATATTACCCTCAGATCGTTTTTCTAGTCCTGTGAGTCCAATTCATCTTCAGCAGTAGCAAAAAAGAAAGATTATACAAAGCTACCTTATTTTAAGTCAGATCATTGGTCCATTTACCCCAGGATTACCTACTCCGATTGGCAGTTGCTCTGTAGGGACACAGGACTTTTGCTGTGTCACGAGATACTTTACCTGGAGATGCTAGGCCTTTCTATTCACAGAGTATCTACTCTACCTCCGAACCACAGATCCTCTGCTTAAAGCAGAGCTGGGAAGAATCTGTGGTGTCCAGGACCCCTTGATGCTGTGGGGTTACAGTTCTCATCAGCTCTAGCCAGCAGGGTCAATAGTGATAGGAGTGCAGTCCAGCAACATATGGAGGGTTTCACATTCCCCTCCCTGCCTTAAAACTTCTTTACCTAGCCATGATTTTGCTTAACAGAGGCAAGCAGCTACTTGTCCTAACATACACCCACACCCACACACTTCCATTTACTCCGGTCCAAAAAGCTACTTGGGATGTTTTCCACAAGAGCTTTCCACACTATGCACAGTATTTCTTTCCAGTTACCTGCTCACCTCTCCAGCCTACTTTTCTTAAAAAAAACAACTTTGGGGTAGGGGTGATAGAGAGCATGTGGACTCTATGCTGGTATCTTCTGAAAGGGAGGTGCTATTACAAAATAGTACACATGCACAATGACCCCTGCTTCTAGATGACAAGTAACAGCTCACAAATTAACCTTGATATTATTTAGACAGGTTTTCTTCAGTAGAGATTGCACAGAACAGATGCACCAGTCAATCAATAGTAAACTTTTCATCCTGACAGAGTTTGCTCATAACAGACATCGAAGACATCTGTCTAGATAGCAGTTCAGCATTCCCAAGAATCAGAGAAGTGTAATATTCTGTGTCTATAACAAAGCATAATTATACTAACACACACACACACATACACATATAATCACCACATCAATGATACTAAACAGCTGGTATTGCTTAGTGGCTAAAGCCTGAGTGAAAAACCAAGAAGCCTCCAGTTCAATTTCTTATCAGCTAAGAGTGAGCTTACTAGGCAGTCTGAAAGATGAGTCTAGTCCTACTGTGCAACAGGGTGAACCAATATATTTCAGGCAATATTGGTGTGTGTGTGTAAGTAGGATCTGGTATCTGGATGGTGCCAAAATAATTTAAATGGTTGACTCTAGTTGTGAAGGGACATTTGGCCTCTTTTTCAAGCCACAAAACATTTTGGGTCAATACTCTGTAAACAAGCTGTTCTCTTACTTTCTACCCTGCTAAAGACCATACCTTGCCCATCCCAGAACAACAGGAAAGGCCGATGGTAGATTCTTACTATGTGACCCCCTCATTCTGCCTCCAACCAAAAGGAGACAAGATTGCATATGCCTCAGTTTTACTGATTTGGGAAAGACAGTGCCATTTAATCCTCTGTCATCCCACTTTTTCAGCTGCTTTGAAAATTGTCTCCATTTCTTTCTCCTCCTCCCACTTTCTCACTTTGTCCTCAGTTTACTTCAGTTGCTGTAAAATGAGTTCAAAAGTCAAAAGTAGTTTCCACTCATAATTCAGCAGAAGGGAGATGAGAGGAGCGGGTTGAATCTTGCCCTTCCTGAAAGGCTCAGGGAAAAGCAAACTGCAGCCTATCCTAGCATGTTTCTTCTTCCTCATTAATAACTTTTGCCATCTTGACCACACTCTGAGGTTGCTTGGCCACATGTGTCCCAGTTATGAACTGTTAGACAGTATAAGAGTGGTGGGTAGTGATTTACCTTTTACCCTCTGGTCCTACTTCTGTGGTTTTGTAGCAGTTTGAAATGGAGAAAGAAAGTAGGTGAAGCTTCTTTCATCATCCATTCTCATCATGCTAGGAAAACCTGCTTAATTTCTCCATGTCAAAATATAACTAACTGCATAAGTCTAGGGAGAAAGAAATTGGTCACCGTAGAACAGGAGGGAGGGAGGACATTCATCTATATGTTGCTGCACAGCAGCAACCTGATCCTTAGCCAACATAGATCATGGTGAGAAATTATGGGAACTGCAACCCCACAACATCTAGAGGCCCTCATTTCTCCCTTCTTTGCTCTACACAGTTTTTTGTGCAGGAGCATCCAGAACACCACACTGTGTAGACTCTCAAATTCTCATCCACTTCTGTTCCCTGAGGTTATCATCTTATTTTTCTGGCCCTGTACCTGAGTCTCTAATAGCAAATTAGACAAAAAGATATGAAGCAAATCATTTCCATCTCTTTAAAATGCATAATTTATATGTTTCTAGTTAATGTTAAAGGCATATAAAGAGAGCCAGAAGGCTGCTTCACACATGCATTCATGAGCAACAATTGATTACATACAGCCCCTATTGGCTTGACAGGAGAATGTGTGAAGAGACTCCACTGATGAACACTGTGTCTGATGAAGTGGTAAGTAGAACACTGTGCCTGCTAAGGTTCATTCCCACATGAATACAAGTCAGGGCCTGATGCTGCAGCTGTCAAGAAAGAGTATGTTTGAGAAAATGGACCATGAAAAAAGATGGAAACTCTACTGCCCCCTACTCAACAGTCACAAAAAAATGAGTGAGGACAAGATTGAGCCACTAAGATTGGACACTCTTCTTTACCATGTGTCATTCCCTGTCACTCATCAACCACAGATCCTCCTGATGCTCTCTAACTCAGGGCAAGAGCTGTAGAAATGTGGTAGAGTACCTGCGTATCAGGAAGAAACTCCCAGGTTTGATCACTTGTCTTTCCACTTAAGGTATCTCCTGCAGGAGGACTAGGAAAATCTGCTTTATCAGGACTGGAGAATCTATGACCCTCCAGATATTCCTAGGCTCCAATCCGCTCAGCATAGCCAATGGTGAGAATTGATGGCAATTGCTATCCAACAACAGTGGAGGGCCACATAGTGCCAATTCTACATGAAAACTTGGATAACAGCTACCAGTGTGGGATAGATGGACCAATGGGTGACTCTATATGAGGCAGCTATGTCAATTTGAACCACATCAGACAGAAACTTTGTACAATTTCAACACACATCCATTTTCTTCCTCTAGGAAGCAAGAATATAATCCTCATTGCTTTTTTCCCTCAGTTTTGGAAAATACAACAACCAAACATTACTTTTTTACTTACTGTAGTACACAACTTCAATGTAGCAGGCCTTACTCCCTTATCTTGTGGTGACATCAATAACTACAAATCTTATTCCACAAATTTTTTCTGTCACAAGGACACCAAGCAAACATGCTTTAGTCATGACACCAACCAAGTCCAACCTCCCACACAGAAACTCAGTTACCACATTGTGAATTACTTCCGTTATACCCATTGTCCCCACCACCACTGAGACAACAAGAAAAGAAGCCAAAGTCTCACTTCTTGTACTCACAGTTGTGAAGTTCTTGTGGCTGCACTCTTGGCCTCGGAACTTGCAATACAGCAACATCTCTTTGATGTCATGGCCCACACGTCCCAGGAACTCACTCATGCTGAAGACTTTGGCTCGGTGGTGCTGAAAGTTGGTTTTCTCTTGGAGGATGGCCAAGACTGCTGGGTCAGCAAGATGGGGATGAAGGATCTGAAGGTTGACATCCAACAAGGCCAGAAGGTCACCTGCGTGGTACAGATCATTGGTTGTGAGGCGGGAGAAGCGGAACCCGTTCAGATTGCAGATGGTGACAGCAGGGAAGACCAGGTTGTTGGCAACGACCTCATCCACCTTGGTGACATGTTGGTAGGAGAAGTAGTAGACCACCCGTTCGGAACTCTCCACCAGGAGGATGCCCAGAGAAGCCACAAATACCAAAGCCCATAGGGCCCGCCGGACAGTCATAGGTCCATAGACAAAGATGTGGCGGATTCCATGTAGGGTTGAGGTGTTGGCAAAGATCTGGAGGCTAGAAGGCTGGAGGCTCCCCAGACTGCCTTCGCTGGTGTTTTCCTTCAAATCCATGGAGAAAGGATTGGTCATAAAGGTGCCACTTCCCTCCTCTGCCTGCAGCCAGCCTCTTGCATACTCCAGCTCTCACTCATGGGGTGAAAGAGGCAATAGAAGGAACAAGTAGAAAGGGCAGCTGTGTGTGTATTTGGGTGGCAGTGGATCAGGTACCTCCTGCGTGCTCCCCGGCAGCCTGGCAGGGACGATAGGGGTGAAATGTTTATTTAAAATCCATTGCAACTCTACAGCTTGATTTCCTCGCTGCGATAAGGAGGGCTGGTTTTATTTAGGGAGACACCAAGGTGATGTGGAAGAGATGTGGGTGGGAAGGAATGGATCAGCCAATGGAAAGAAAGCCCTCCCCTGTCCTTCTCTCTCTCTCTCTCTCTTACACACACACACACACACACACACACACACGATATTGATAAGATTACCAGTGTGTGTGCATATGTGGGGAGGGGGCAGGAGGTAGTCTAAGCTGCTTGCAACACATCAGCTAACCAAGTAAAAGCTTGCAACATATAGCTAACGTTTTATGTTTAAGGATGTTCCTATCTGCCTCTCTGAGCCAGCAGACTGCAGAACAGAGTGAGGCTGTTGATGAAGCAGCAAGACAAATCCCCCCCCCAACTCCCCGCGCATGATTTTCCAGGCTGTTGGATTCCACGTCTTTCTGTGCTCTTTCCTCTCAGGCTGCATCCCTATCCAAAACCAACCAGTGGAGAGTGTTTAAGCCTGGGAGGATGTTTCATACAAAAACTAAGGAGGAGGAGGTGGAAGAAGAGGACAAAACTCACAGGACAAAGGGTTGAAACGGACCAGGCCTTAGCTCAGTACCTAAGCATCTGGGAAATATTTGTAGACTAAGCAGTTGTTGTTGCAACAATGGTAAAAACAATCAGAGCTCAACTCAAAGGATGCTTGCCAAGAAGGATTCACCAGAAAATCTGCCAGCGGCATTGCACTTGTCGACAGCAAATAGGTTTGCCTTTTTTGCCCTTTAATGTTTGCCATCTGTCTTAACAGGATACTGTCTGCTCCACAGGAAACCTCCACAATTCATTTCTTCCTCATCTAAAATCCAGGGCTGCTGGATCCAAGAAGCAGGAGATGAAAGAAGTCGAGCATCAGGGTATGTCACAATGCAAGACAAATTTGTTCTGCTAAGATTTGTATATTAAGGTGAAACTGATTCCTGGATTTGGTGAGTAATGGCATCATTCACGCCTGAATACTGACAATTGCCAACAAATTTTTGTTGATATCTGAAAGATGAAACTTAGCAGTCATGTGTGGGCACTCGTGTGTGTGCATGCGCATGAGCAAGTGTAGGTAAATACATTTCTCTTTCTCTTAACAAAATTCATTTGGGATCGTCAACACTGACACTAAATGCCAATTTTGAATTGAATTGTAATATGTGTGTATAAACACACTGAAGCACACTTTGATCGAGACAAAATTAATCATTTTAGGGCTGTAATTTTATGCAAATTTTCCTGGGAACAAGCCCCAGTTTAACTAGTGGAACTCACTTCTGTGTATACATGTATATATGGGATTGCACTGTGAGGCTTTTATCATTGGCATGCAAACTAGGCAATAAATCTTATTGAATACGGTGAGGTTTGTTTCTCAGTGTGCATAAGACTATTGTAAATCCTATTAATTTCAATTAAGCACTTACTTCAACTTCACTCAGTGGAATATTTGGGATATCAAAGTACAGTATATAACAATGACTGAATCAAGCCTTTAACACATCTCTCATTCTCTCTCTCTCTCTGTATATATATATATATATATATATATGAGAAATATTCATACGTATACACAAGAGCTAATACTTATTCACTCTGCACTTTACTACTCTGATTGGTTCCTGTTTATATTCTTGCACATTTTAAAGCACTTATTTACCTACAAAATTTGTATGCCTTTGTTCCTTCAAAGAGCTGAAGGCAGGATGCATAGGTCTCCTCCACTATCACCTTTTATCCTCACAGTAATTCTGTTAGGTGAATTTTAGGCTGAGACAGCGACTTGCCCAAGGTCCTTCAGTGAAATGGTAGCTAGATTTGAAAACAGGTCCAAATTCAGCATTCTATTTGCTATTCTACACTAGCTCTCTCAGAAAGTATGGGATTAAGTACCAAGGTTACTTTTTAAAAAATCATTCATACAATTATTTGGATAAATGAACTGCAATTCTTTGCCTCTATGCCCTGCTTCCAGTTTGTGCCACCTGAGCTTGTCTTATGTAAAAGAAGAATGGCCTCTTGAGCTTTTAAGTTGTACAAAAATGGGAATTTCAGAAAAAATAGCTCTACTGTGCAAACACTCTGTCCATTTTTGCCACCCTAGTTCTATTCCCACTTTCTCTTCCATCTTTATGAGAGGGTAGTACTGTACATCCTTTTAATAGTAGCAGTAATGGTTGTAGTAGTAATTGTACACACATTGTGTATTAATCAATGAGACTTTTTTTCAACTTTTTCTCCATCCCTTTGAATGCATGCATATCTGTCCATCCTGCAGTTACTTACAGAGATGTTTTTCTTTTCTCAGATTCTGCATTACAGGTACACATGTTCAGCAATATATATAGGGGTGCACAGATTTCACATCATTTACAAACTGATGCTGGGAATGTTTACTTCAATTTCAATTTCACTTCAATTTCACTGAGATAATGGGGCTTATTTCCAAGCAAGTGAATATAAAATTTAAAAAATAATTAAAATAAAAAATAATTAGCAAGTTCAATGTATGAGAGGTTGTTTTCAAATGAAATCTAATGCCCCAGCAATGGGGGGTGGGGGGGTGAGCTACATTGGGGTGGGTGGAAGAGAGATCAGGATCCACTGGTAGATCTCTGGGTGACTTCACTTCAATTAGAAAAGATGTCTGACTCACTTATTTAACAACAGCAACAACAAAATGACTTTCCTTCACACTAAATCGTACTACTGAAATAAAGAAAGCTTGGAAGAGGGTATCCAGGAGCAAATTATTGTGTAAAAAATTGTTAAGTTCTGGTACCCAAAACATTTCATATATATATATGAAATTCTAAGCATATGTTTTGGTAGATTTTGAGGTTCTAATAAAAAGTAAAAGTGATTCAAGAAGCCTGAAGTCTGCCCACTCCTGCCAAAGCAGTCTCAAAATGGATGATTTCTGCAGTGTGTTTTGAACCTGAGGTAAAGGTTCAAAACACACTGCAGAAATAATCCATTTTAAGACTGCTTTGACTGCTCTCGCTGAGTGCTAGGGAATTCTGGGAACTGTAGTTTTGTGAGACATTTAGCCTTCTCTATAATTCCCAAGATTCCCTAGCACTGAGCCAGAGCATTTAAAGTGCTCTTAAACTGGATTATTTCTGCAGTGTGTTTTTGACCTAAGTCTCCAAACTCCATTTCCTATCATACCCATTTACTACAGCACAGATGATGAGCATAGTAGTCCAGCAACATCAGGGGAGTCTCAGGTTTTCCACCTCTGTGACCCCATCAGAGTTGGAAGAAACATGCAGCAACAAAATATGAAACATTACAAAGGAAAATGTTTCAGAGGCAAAAGCCAAAGAATGATCATAATTTTGGTTGTTTTTTAAAAAAAGAGATATTGTGAAGATTATCATATTAGATTATAAACCGGCCATTTTTTTCAAGCTGGAAAACTCTCAGCTTCAAAAAGAGGCGTGAGGAGCACCCTTTTGAGCGGCAATGGAGCCAGGCTGTACCCAGGCGGTGATTTCAGCGGCTAAATGCTTCTGATACTATCAGGATGCCTCCCACTTCTAATTTTAAGCCGGCTCAGGTAAACCGGTTTATAACCTAATGCGATAGTCTCCAAAGACAGGGCTGGCCCAACATATTTTTCTGCTTAACATACAGCAGTAAATGCCTTGTCTTATCCCCTCACAGAAATCAAAGTGCATAGAACTAAAAGTCAACGATACTATTTTATCACAGGAGGCAGAAAATCACATAATCCCATCCCTCTCCCCTCCACACCCTCCACATTTGCTGATGTTAGGGGCACAAGGCCCCTGTGAATGTGGGAAAACCACAAATTAAAAAAAATTCTTTAAACCTGAGAGAACACCTCTCTAGGAATCTCTAGGTCCTCCAATGCAACTCTGTAGTCAACATCTAATGGAAGTTGGCCATAGACTCACGCTGGAGAACGCTCTGTCAAAATTTGCTGAAGTTCAAAATTTGCTGCCTGAACCTCTATCTGCCTAGTGGTATGATCAGCCCTAGAATCATAGAATTGGAAGAGACTACAGGGGCCATGATCCAGTCCATCCCTCTGCCGTGCAGGAATACACAATCAAAGCACACACACACCCGAAAGATGGCCATCCAGTCTCTGTTTAAAAACCTCAAAGAAGGAGACTCCACCACACTCTGAGGGAGTGTGTTTGTGTCTCAGGTTCCTCCTGAGATTTAGGTGGAATCTCTTTACGTGAAGTTCAAAACAGGACTACTTTCAAAATATCCCAATTATCTTAAATGAGAGACCATTCCAGAAATGGAACAAAGACATATTGGACTTCATCTGGCGTAAAAAAAAATCAAGAGTTAAATTAGAGTTAAATTAAAAAATCTTCAGGATTCAGTCGATAAAGGAGAGCTTGCTCTGCCAAATTTAAAATGGTATTATGAGGCCTGTGTATTGGAATGGATGCAGGATTGGTTTCAGTTGAAGAATAATAGAATATTGAATCTAGAGGGCGAAAATATACAATTCGGCTTCCATGCCTACCTGTTTTACGATAAAGAAGGATGGAAGTTTCAAGAATCACTATATACGAAAAGCCCTTCTCAGAGTGTGGACAAAGTATAGAAAAAGATGGTGCCCAAAAATTCCTTTATGGGCGTCTCCAGCTGAAGCTATGTTAAAAAAGGAAATTTACAGTGAAAAGACTTGGTTGTGTTATAAGGATTTGATAAAAATAGAAAATGATCTGAGGATCTTTAAAACACAGGAGGAATTATCACAATCAGGATTTAAAATTAACTGGTTAACTTACAGACAGTTGAAGGAGAAGTTTAAAATAGATAATAAATTGGAAGAAATAGGCCCTGCTTATGCAGACTTTGACAAATTTTTGAGAGATGAACCAATTAAATTGATATCCAAGTTTTATAATTTAATAAGAAATTGGGAACTAGAAGAGAACACGGTAAAATATTATATGATTAAGTGGGCTCTAGACTTAAATCAGTCTATTCAAATGGAAGATTGGGAAAAGATTTGAAGGATAAAGCTAAAATATACTGTAAGTGTGGAACTAAAGGAATATGTATATAAATTCATGTTCCGATGGTATTTAACTCCATCTAGACTCTCCAAAATGTTTAAAGGGTGTAAGCCTCTATGCTGGAAGTGTGAGGCCTAACCTGGTACCTACTTACACATGTGGTGGAACTGCCCAGTGGCAATAAAATTCTGGAAAATTATTCACGGAGAAATGAGGAAAATCTTTAAAGTACAATCCTACCCCAACCCTAAATTATACCTTTTGAATATTGTAGAAGATAAGAAATTAGAAAAAGAAAATGGGAAGTTGTTATTCTTGGCAATAATAGCAGCCAGGATGACTTACGCAAAATATTGGAAACGGAAAGAAATAACCACAGTAGAAGAATGGAAGCTAAAAATTTACAATATTTTTGAATTGGATAAGCTATCACAACTAACTAAAACCAAAACATTAACAGGATTTTATAAAGAATGGGAATTATGGATTTTTTTATTTACAAGAAAATGGCAATCTGCATAGATACATTGCTTTGATTGGATAAATCTTTATAAATGGCGCCGTGGTAATCTTGATAGAGAATAATGGTTCCTTAAATATTTACATCAGGATGAAATTATATGGTTAATACACAGTAGCTTTTATATATATATAAATTGTATTATATATTTTATTTTATTTTTGTCACTTTCAGTTTGATGAGAGGGAAATGAAGAACAGTAAGGTGGTATATAATTGATAACGGAATAGTTAAAACTCTATTCAGGTGAGCTGTACCCTCATTAGATAAATACCTTTTTTTTCTCTCTCTCTGGATATGTATTCCAAATGTAGGAGTGTAACAGAAAAAATAGAGTTATATTTTGTAATTTTATTGTATAAGTCTCCGTATGTACAGCTTAGGAAGTTTTGTCTATTTGTAATGTCGATTTGAATGGTTTGTATGTTGTATGTTTGTGTTGCTTGCAGTGTTTAATGTATAATTTTATAATTCTTTAATAAAAAAAACAGGACTACTGAGAAAGAAAGTCAGAACAATCTACATTTGAGCTTGTTTGGAGGTTCTAGCAGGGGAGAGCAGCTATCGTATACCCTTGACCGAAGAACGGTACACTCTTTCTATCTGGGATGGTTGTCCTCTTCCACCGAGCGCGCAGCTTCGGGAGGGATGCACATGGAGCGGTGAGGGAGGACGGGGACACCCGCCTAGCCAGCCAGATCAGCCGAATCAACCCTGGCGATCAATGGGGTGACAGATGTGTCAGCCAGATCACCCTCACATCCATATGCTCATATATCTGACAAAATCAACACAAAACATCTCGGCACTTTTAGAAATATTACAAGACTTTGGGCAAATCTCAGGATTCAAAGTAAACAAAGAAAAGACCAAGGTGCTCACAATGAACATAGATAGTATGGTTTCAAGTTGTAGTCACGTCTCAGCAAATGCAAAGAGTCTTATACAGCAATGTAAAGACCAACCAATTAATTTTGGCATAAGATTAGAAGAACATATGTCCTTCCATCTGATAAAGAAGACCGTGGTCCATAAAAACTCATGCCAAATTACACTTAGATCTTTTCCTCCTAGGAGCTCAAGGGCACATACATGGTTCTCCACTTTCCACTTCATGCTCATAACAACATTCTGAGGTAGACTACCCAAAAGATTGTAGCTTTCTATATTGACCAATTCAAGTTTTGAGATCCTCAGAAAAGGGTTTTCTCTCAGTGCCACCAACCTCACAATGACTGCTGGTGAAGATATGCCAGACAACCTCCTTGGTGGATGCTCTTGTTTAAATTATTTCCCATGGGAACATAAACTGGCCTCCTCTCTGCTGTCTTTCTGTTGGCAAGCAAAGGCCTTTCTAGTCAGACAGGATTTGGAACTACAGACTGTTGAATGTCTTTCAACAGAGGGGTGCTGTACTTATATTCTGTTTATTTTAAATGGGTTTGGCTTGTGTGTTGTGTGCCTTCAAGGTGTTTCCGATTTATGGCAACCCTAAGGTGACCCTATCATGGGGTTTTCCTGGCAGGATTTGTTCAAAGGAAGTTTGCCATTGCCTTCCCCTGAGGCTGAGAACATGCGACTTGCCCACGGTCACCAACTGGGTTTCATGGCCAAGCAGGGAATTGACCCCTGGTCTCCAGAGTCATAGTCCAAGACTCAAACCACTACACCACATGAACTATTTTACATCAATCTTGTTTTTTCTAGGACAGTTTATTTCATTGCTTTAAAACTGTTTTTTGCTATTGTGATTGTTTCAGATGCATTGTGTTTTAATCCATGTTGTGAGCTGGCTTGGCTCTTTATTTGGAGAAAGGCAGGGTAATAAATACACCTTGCAATAAGTCAGACAATACATTTCATGGCTCAGTGGAGACTAAAAAATTGAATTTTCAGGCTCCAATTCAATACTCTTTACCACAAAATTACACTGGCTCTCAGAATCTAAGGTCCAAAATACACTGTAGAAATAATCCACTCTGGGACCACTTTAACTGCCCTGGCAATGTAATGGCAATACAGTTGTACCTCCGTTTTTGTGGACTTGAAGTCCACAACCCTCGCTTATCTGCGAGGGACAAACTGAGGGGCACAAAATGGGGCAGATGCCTGCAGCATGCACCACTCACCCCCGCAGACAATAGGGCTTGAATATTTGCATTTTTCCTTTTTCATGGGGGGGGCAGGTCCAGAACGGATCCCCTGGAAAAACGAAGGGGCGATTGTAGTTGTGACATAAACAACTAGCAAAATTAAAATTATACCTTTAAATTACAATAACATACTCACAACCTAAATGTATTTACGTATACATAGTTCCATGTGCTAAAAGTGAAGATTTGGTAAAACTTGATGTTTTTCAGGAAAATTTTAAAATAATTTTAAATAAATTAAAATGTTTAAACTTTTAACATTTAAACTTAAAAATAATCCTGGGGCCTCTCCTTTCTCCTCCCACTGAGCTTCACCCCACTCCCACCATCTCTTAAAACATTTTAAAGGGAAGCAGGTGAATGCCACAGCCTGTTTCTGCAAAAAAAACCCTGATGTTTGAGTAGGTGTCACCCCGCTTAGAGTGTCACCTGGCATGGTGTGCACCCCACACACACCCTAATGACGCCACTGCTTTAAGGTGCCACCCAACAGTGGATTGTTGTCTTTGTTGTGGCTTTTATCACACCATGTTTCAAAACTGGGTCCCAGCTCCTGACTTAAGCCTTTGGAAACCTTGGCTCACATTACGTCCTGCTACTACTGCCATTTTATTGGCAACAGAAAGATATTCTGTGCATATGGATTTATTCCACCTGAGCTGAAACATAACATTAAATATCACTTCTGGGGCAAAAGCTTTTCTTGTCATAACATAAAATTGGAGCTAACCTGTTGCTGATGAGACTGAGCTCAACATACAGTACTGTTTCTACACAGGTCCTATTTCTGCACCAATTGATAATCTTATTTTCTCCTCAGGCTCCACAAAATTCTCCTGCAGGACAACAAATACACCTGTTTGAAAAACAGAGGGAAGTTAAAAAGTCCAGCCGCCTTCGCCTTTATTGGTCAATATCGGAGCAGAAAATTGTATTCAGTTCTTCCTATGGCTGTCAATCCTAGCATGGTTTTGTCTCTGGGAGACCAGAACTGTTGCTACAGAAACAGCTTAAGAGAGCTTGGATGATGAGGAGAAAATTTAAAGAAATGATGGGACCCTTATTAGAATCCACTCAGCCTGTATCCACACTACAGAAATAATCCAGGTTGATACCACTTTGAATGCCATGGTTCAATGCTATGGAATTCTGGAAATTGTAGGTTTTTTTGTGGCACCAAAGCTTTCCGACAGACAGATAAACGTCTCACAGAACTACAATTCCCAGAAGTTCACAGCACTGAGCCATGGTAGTTAAATTGATGTCAATCTGGATTATTTCTACAGTGTGGATACAGCCTCATATGTACTCAGTTTTAGTTATTTCACAGCCCTTCCTGTAGCTTTATCAAACCAGTAGTGTACTCCACAAAAGCTACTCCTTTCTCCCTTCCTTGCCTAGGTATGGGTGATGCATGTCTCTTGTTAAAGATTCTTCTCTATGTATTTATTTATCTTTTATTGAAATTATACTCTGCCATTCTCCTGAGATGAGATTCAAGGCAGCTAATGTGCTGTAATGAGAGCCAGCATGGCATAGTTGTTTGAGAGTTGATCTATGACTCTGGAGACCACTTCAGCTATAAAAACTCACCGGCTGACCTTGGGCAAGTCACACTCTCTCAGCCTCAGGAGAAGGCAATGGCAAGCCTCTTCTGAACAAATCTTGCCAAGAAAACCCTATGATAAGTTTGTCTTAGGGTCATCATATGTTGGAAATGTGAAGACACACAACAATGTATCTTGGACAAGCTGCTACCCATCAACATATAAGCATACAAAACTTCTGTTAAACAATTTCCTTTTTACCAAGTCTTTTTATGCCTGCCCTGCTCTCATCCCTTTTGGCCCTCTGTCTAGCTGTAAGGTTTTTTAGCAGCATCTGCATTGGGTGGAAGAGGAAAGAGGGCTGGAGAAACACTGACTCTCAATGTCAGGTTGCAGCAGCAGATTTGCACTAAATAATGCAATAAACCTTGACCTAGAAAAAAATAGGATTTTACAGTAGCTGATCCTACTGTAGCTGTGTGTGTCTGTCTACAAAAAGCAAGATAAAAAGCACCTACTTCCAGAATCCCTCATTGAACATGTCTGCAAAGCAAAACAGAAATGGAGAAAGCAGATATGCCTGCCTCTCCAGCTTCTTCCAGACTGCTTTTTAAAAAACAACCAAACATTATAAATTTAGCCACCAAAATAAAAATAATAAAAAGTGGGGATAGCGAAAGCAAATGTCACCCTTAGAAGCATTTTGGAAGAAGTTTTCAGGTAGTCCTTAAAAGGTTCAAAAGGTTCTTGTTTTCTTATGCATGGCTTACCTGACCTGGTTGTTTCATTTCACAGGTGTATATTGTTAGTTTTGAACAAAAAGTTTGCTGAGACATGTTGAACTGCTCTTCTTTTTCTCTTGTTTTTTGTGGTGTAGGACCAGTGCTGGTCCATGAGCGATCATCTTTTTTGTATTTGGGGAGTTTTCAGGAAAGAAACAAACAATTATAGCCAATAGAGTAGACAAAAATATGGCACCAGTCCCCAACACATTAGGAGGGAAATGCTGCCAGTCCCTACATCAGATATCTTAAGAAGTTTTCAGGTGGAAGATGCTAGCCACAGATGCTGGCGAAACGTCAGAAAGAAACTCTTTCAGAACATGGCCACACAGCCCGAAAAAACCCACAAAAAAACTATCTTAAGAAGTGCTTCTTTAAGAGCCCTACCCTCAGCAGATAGGTCAGAGAATATAAAGCAATTTTTTTCTGAGGTCACTTGGCTGGATTTAAAGTGATATGGATCTGCATGGCCTTTGAGATGTACTTCTGAGGCTCCATTTTGTGGCACTCTGCCACTTCTGCTATTAGTGAATATGAGGTGGTGTTGGTGTCGTGTGCCTTCAGGTTGTTTCCGACTTACAGTGACCCTAAGGCCACGATATCATGGGGTTTTCTTAGCAAGATTTGTTCAGAGGAACTTTGCCATTGCCTTCCCCTAAGGCTGAGAGGATGTCACTTGCCCAAAGTCACCCAGTAGTTTTCATGGCTGAGCAGAAATCGAACCCAGAGTCGTAGTCCAACACTCAAACCACTACGCCACACTGGCTTTCTAGTGTGAGGTAACCACTGTGATATTTTTCATGGGTGTCTCCTCCACCATCATCAGAAGATGTCACTATATGGTACGCAAATTGACTTTCTGTCCTAATATGCAGTGGAAGATGGCCAATACTGAAGTATGTTTCGATAGGTGGTCCTCTCAGGTTCTGAAGGGAGTTGAAGTTGCTATCTTGTCCTTCACTTGAGGCAGCAAAATATTTTGAGGAAGCTTCGAAGAGTGAGCATCCAAGACAGGAGCTTTCTTTGTTCTGGTGAGAAGACATTCTGAAGACGGAAAGTCTACCTGAGCCATCACTGCTCATCTTCTGGCAGGGAGCAAAAAATAATCTCTGGCAAAAGGTTGCCTCTTACGGTGGATTTGGTGGAGACTACGGGCCTGTACAGACTGCCAGAAATAATCCAGTTTGAGACCACTTTAACTGCCCTGGCTCAGTGCTAGGGAATCATGGGAATTGTAGTTTTTTGTTTGGTTTTGGTTTTGGTTTTGGTTTTGGTTTTGGTTTTTTTGAGGCATTGAACCTTCTCTGTCAGAGAGCTCTGGTGCCACAATAAACTACAGTTCCCATGATTCCCTAGCACTGAGCCAGGGCAGTTAAAGTGGTCTCAAGCTGCATTATTTCTGGCAGTCTGTACAGGCCCTACCCTAATGTATTTCTATTGCATTAGTGGGAATCGTGCAGCCTTCCAGATACTGTGTGGACTACAACTCCCAGAAGCCCTGGCCAACATACTTATGGTAAAGTGTATTGGGAACTGCAGTCCAACAACATTTTGAAGGCTGCATGAGTCCTAACCCTGTCTTAGGTTGCTGCCATTCCCCAGAATTAATGCATTTTGATACCACTTTAATTGTCATGGTGCTATCCTATGGAATCCTGGGGTTTGTAGCTTGTTGTGCTCTCTGAGAAAGAAGGCTAAGTATCTCACAAAACTACACATCCCAGAATTCCATAGCAGTTAAGGTGGTGTCAAAGTGCATTAATTCTGCAGTGTAGATGCAGCCAGACTAATTTTTAATTGGGATAATTGGGATAAATAGTTTTCATTTTTTAATGTTTCTATTAGTATCACTGTTAGTTTCCTTCATGTTTTTCTACAAAAGCAGGTCTCAAAATAATGGCAATAAACAACGGAGCTTGGACATAAATAGTTACAAATAACTAACTAGTTATCATCATTTTATTATTCTAGTCATGAAGGTACAATGCAGTTGTAAAGTAATGATAATTTCAGGCCTTTTGTGGTATGATTTTTAGCTACTACTCCAGTTACAGGGCTTTGACCTCACTAAATGAAGGCTGCATCCACACTGCAGAAATAATCCAGTTTGACACTGCTTAACTGCCATGGTTCAATGCTATGGAATTCAAACAACTGTAGTTTGTTGTGGCACCACAGCAAAGCAAAGCTCTGGTGCTGCAACAAACTACAATTCCCAGAATTCCATTACATTGATTGAGCCTTGGCAGTTAAAGTAGTGTCAACCCAGATTATTTCTGCAGTGTGGATGGACTTGAAGAAAAATATCTCAAGGTTCAAACGCTGGCTCGCACTGTGCCTCATGCTACTGCCTTGTTCTCTGTATGTGGGTTTTGAGGTAACAAGATGAACAAGACAAAATGGTTTTCTACTACAAGGCAGCAGCCTGAGCATAAAGATTTTTTATCAGCTACTGTTTAGATACTTCTGCAAACAGGTATGTTATATTTTTAAAAAAAATCCTACTATCCTAATAAGACATAGCAAAGAGGGAAAGATTACATTTAGCCTAAATTACATTGAGGCCAGGCACCTTGGGGAAGTCACAATCTCAGAGGAAGGCAAAAGCAAATCCCCTCTGAACAAAACTTGCCAAGAAAACCCTACGATAGGGTCCGCCTTAGGGCTTGTTCCCACTTACATTTAAACCAGTTTGCGATTCGCTTTCGCTCCATATTGGTGAATCAATTCCAACAGGTCCGTCGTTCCCACTATGAAAGTGGATCTTTTCATTACTCCCTTGTAATGGCTTCTTTTTTGGCACGATTGCCATTCCCACTAGTTTGTGCTGCTTCAAAATGCAGCGGTTCAATCATCTGCACATCATTGGTGATGCAAATGGCAACACAGTGAGGACGGGGCCGACTGAGCCTTCCTCTGCCTCTCAGTAACCCAGGCTGCTCAAGCACACCATTTCCCCTTTGAGCAGCCTGGCTTGGTGATGTGATCCATTGGTTTTGCAACTACTTGCCTCGCTGAGTTGCAGTCCACCCATAATTGCAAGTAGTTATATTGATGGAATATGTGATCCACTGTATATATATGTATATTGATGGAATATGTGATCCACTGTATTTGCAACTACTTGCAATTATATATTTATATATATATTTATATATATAAATGCAGCCATAGGTCACACCACAGGCACAAAGGCAGTGGGGGGGGGGGAGGGATGGCTGATTTCCCCAAAACTGAGGAGGGATGGTAAACACCCCTCTGCCACCATTAGTCCCTTCCCTCCAGAATGATGCAATTCAGATCCGTCGTTCCCACTTGTTGAACATGCTTCAGAATCAATTCTTTTTCAAAGAACGGCCAAAAAACTAGTGTCAGGAAACAGTGGGTTTTTTGTGTTTGCCTTACTTCATCGCGATTGCAACTGAGCACAGTAGGATTGGAACCAGTTTCAAGTGGGAACAATGGTCATATAATCCAATCAGCAATTTGCTTTAAATCATAGTGGGAATGAGACCTTAGAATCATCATAACTCAGAAGCAACCAAGGCACACAAGGACAGAAAAATGTGTGAGTGCTAGTGTAGAATACAACCACAAGATGGCATCAAATCCCAGAAATCAGTACTTTAAACACATGTCCCTATAGCAGTGGTTCTCAAACTTTGGCTCTCAAGGTGTTTTAGACTCCAGCTCCCAGAGGCCCCATCCACCTTGGCCAACAATCAGGAATTCTGGGAGCTGAAGTCCAAAACATCTGGAGAATTCAAGTTTGGGAAACACTGCATGATTAGCTTGATTCCAAAATCTGGGTTGTGACGGGTGGCAGAATAACAGGTACACTCAACAGGCTCAAAACTGTGATTGGATAAGAATGGAAAGAGCTTGATTGATTGATTGATTGAATTTGTATCCCACCTTTCTCCCGAGATGGGATTCAAAGCAGCTGACAATCATTTTAAAAATAAAGCTAAAATATTACACTGGGCTCTTGGTTTGGTTCCAGGACACCTGCCACCCCCTTCCCACAGAAGCCAAAGTCTGTAGATGCTCAAGTCCTATTATATATAGTAGCACAATAAAATGATGTCCCTTATATAAAATGGCAAACTCAAGGTTTGCTTTTTGGGATATATATTTTTCCAAGCCATGGATGGTTGAGTCCGTGGATACAGAATCTGTGGATACAGAGAGCCAGGTATAATTTACAAAAGTTACAAAAAAGAAAGAATATTATTTTAATGGTTAAAAAGTTAAAACATAATTACCAGTAAAAAGATTTAACCTCGAATTGGCTAAAGCCATTAGATTTCAACTTGGCTGGATTTTTCCTCTCACCAAGGATAAAAAGAGACTTTTTTATTGCAGTAGAGTGTGCAGGAGGAAATTGCATATGCATGTAGGACTTTCACACATAATTCTAAAAATGTGTGAACATTATGTGTGAAAGTAAAAAACAACAACAAAAATACCTCTTTAAAAACACTTCTCATGCTACTTCTGAAATGCAAATATTTTAAAAACCTATATTGCCTGGGATGAGCATCTCCTTTAGTAATGGCTTCTTCCTCAGGACTGGCCCTGTCATTAGACAGACTGAAGCAGCAGATGTTTAAGAGTCTGCAGCAGGAGATCTTTGACCATTCCTCCCAAATCCTAACACACCCACACATTTCCCTCTGTTGGAAAGCTGAGCTTTGTGTCTAACACAAGCTGTTCTGCTCTTCCTAAACTGGCCTGTTGTTTGGGCTATGGTGGAGGACATAGTCTTATTAGTGTTGAAATAAAATCAACCTCCAGTCTAGCTCATATCTGTACACAAAGGCAGGAAGGATCTTGTCCTTTGTCTCAGGCAGCAAAACATCTTGGTGTGGTGGTATCCTTTCTCCTTTTTGTCCTGCACTAACAATATTTTGCACATATGATTTATTTACAGACCTACCTGATTGGTAAAGAAACTGGTTGCCAAACACCGAAAACTATATGTTGATCTTGGAACATTATCATTTTGATCATGATACTGTTAAGGAATGTCATCACAGCCACAATGTCACAGTAATAATAATATGAATCTTCTTAGCTCCTAGCCAATTATGTGTGTTCCGTTTCACTCTAGATCACAATTTTTTTATATTAAAACGTGTAAATGCATTGCTTTGACTGACTGGTAGATCTCTAATGGGCAAGGATTTGTGTTTTGGCCACAGAGGTGGATCCACAACAGCTAAAATATGCTGGACTACAATGCCACGTCCAACATTAAACTTACTCTGTTGTGTGTTATGTGTGCACTTTCTGCATGAGTATCCCTGCTGAAAAGAGATGCTGGGGTAGGAGTGGAGAACTTTCAGCTCTCCAGATGATTTGGACTGCAATGGCCAACATCCATTTCCATTGTTCATGATGGCTTGGGTTTCTGGGAGTTTTAACATTCAGCCTAGGAATTAAACTACACACTCTGGCTTTTAATTCCAACCCCTTAAACTCTACACATATGAAGGCTAAGTGTAATTCCTCATCAGTGAAATATACAGTCATCCCTCCACATTTGCAAGGATTAGGGTTAGAAGGCCCCTGTGAAAGTGGGAAATCGCAAATATGTTAGCCCCCTTCCAAACATGAATGAGTCTCCTTCCACCAAGAGCATGACCCGTAACTCTCTTTGCAACTTTTCAACATACAGTCTCCCCCACATTTCCAAAGTGCTTCCACTTTCAATCTGATGTTAGCAGTCACTGCTGCAGAGGATCCACATTCTCCCTTCCTCCTCCCACTCCCTTCCAGCCAGTCAAAAGCAACACTACATCCTCATGCTTTGCCAGACTTTGCATCCTCCTGATTTCCAAAGTCCTTCTCTATGAATCCAGTGTTTGTAGCCACCACCAGGGAGGATCCAACTTTTTCCCCCTTCCAGGCCAAACAAAAGCAACACCATACTTTCCCTTTGTGGTGGTGGTGGCTGCAAATGTTGGATTCAAAGTGGAATGACTGTGGAAATGAGGAGGGACGTTTTCACACTTGGGGTCTAAAGCCGCATGGAAGCAATGAACGAATTATACCGGAATGGATCCTGCAGCTTCAGATCGGTGACAGCAGCATCATTCCGGTATGATTCTGGCCGCGGCAGATACAATTCCTTTTAAAAAGAGGAATTGCAAAGAACGGGGCTGATGCCGGGGATGGGACAGGATGGGGCGGGGTGGGGCGGGGCTTGCTGCGACGTCGTTTGAACACGCAGAGAAAGGACCCGGAATGATGCCGGGGATGGCACTGGATGCCGGGGATGGCACTGCGATGTCGTTTGAACACACTGGCAAAGGAGCCGGCATGGGGCCGGAGTGAGGTAGGATTGCTTCTGCCTTAAGCCCAGTGTGAAAACGTCCAAGGATGCAAAGTCTGGCAAAGCAGGAGAATGTACGGTGTTGCTTTTGACTAGCTGGGAGGGAGGGTGAGAAGAAGGGTGATAAAGAAGTTGACCTTGTTAAGCAGCAGCTACAGTCATGAATAGTCAAAACTGTGAAAACCTGCAAATGTGGAGGGCCAACTGTACTCCACACACACTAAATATCTCATATATTGGCATTCTGTTAACAGTGTAAAGTGATCAGAAACAGGTTTTTTTGTATTTTTTGTATTTATTTAATAGATTTTCAAATTGTCAGGCTAAATTATTCTTCCAAGGTAGTTCATATTAATAACGAAATAATATAGCTAGACCATAAAAACAATAAAAAATTATATAAAGGGCATCAGCTAAAACAACAGTGAATCTCCTTCTGGTTGCAATTCTTTATATACTCAGCAGGAAAAATTCATATTGAACTCCGGCCATCTGTTGGGGATGCTTTGATTGGGAGTTCCTGCATGGCAGCGGGTTGGACTGGATGGCCCTTGTGGTCTCTTCCAACTCTATGATTCTATGATTCCATGATTCCGGGGGACTTACTGCAGTGTAGACAAATATATGCTCGAATATAGTTTCTACACATTCCTAAATTTGGCTTTTTAATGTTACAGAAACTTACTTGCTCCAAGTTTTTAATGTTTTGAAGAGCCATTCGTACATTTGGCTTTTTAATGTTGCAACATAAAAGAGAATTGTTCTCTTCTTGTATTCACAATGTTTATATATAAATTCTTTTTTTGGATTGCAACTCCCACAATTCACCAGCCATATGGTGAATGCCAGTGTTTGCTGGGTGATTCTGAGAACTGTAGTCCAAGCTCTGACTGAATGTGAACCCATCCCTTTTCACTGTATTTCATCACTTATCTTGCAATTCTTCAAAATCTGTACATTACATATTTGCACTTCTAAAAATTCTGTTTCAGTTTAATTATATTACATTATTTATAGCCTTAAGTCATGACAATATAACAGAGAAAACAGCCAATGTATTATTAAACTGTAAGATAAACAAATTAAACATGAATCAGTAAAAGTGACCAATAAATCCAAAAATAAAATTCAGCAATATTGGTTTTCAATGTTTTCAAGTACCTACCAACTAAATGAAGAATACATTATATTTTTGTTACCCATTTTCCATGGTGGTCCTGTTTTGATTGAAAGGAGTAGCCTGAATTTTATTGGCCTGATCAACATTTTATTGCCTGCCAGAACTGAAGGATAGCAAACTGGCAAAATTCCATCATCCTTGGTGTTTTTTGTGCATGAAAGGTGTCATGACCCCATCACATAGGGAGATAGGCAGGAAAGTGCTGCACCATGGCAATGTGCTGGTCTTAAACCTGCTTTTGTGAATCCAGAGTACAGCTGAACCATCTCTTCTGTTGGTTAATGGAGTGCTGAGCATTACCCAGTGTTCAATGTTCTGTCATCTGACCCCAGGCCATGTCTAGAGCAGGACAGCAACTCTGAGCCCACTGCCATCCAAAAAAACAAAGGCTGAAACAAGAGTGCAGGAAAAATGGATTCCACTGTATATAAAAGCAATTAGCAAAACATCTTTTTCACAAAGGAAATGTAGTGTGCATTCAGGAAATTTGCACTAGGATGGGAAGGAAGTACACATTCAAAGGTATTCTCAAGGGGCTGGGTTTTTTTGTTTTGCTTTTGAAAGAGAGGCATAAAGATGAATGCTTTAGTGTCAGGATCACTGCATGTAGTAAAGAAAGAAACATCTGTAAGAAGAAGGGTAATGCATAGGATTTAAACAACTAAAGGACAGAGGATATCACCAAAGACCACTCCTGCTTTGATTAAAACGAACACTAACATTAGCACACTGAGACAGCTGATGTTGGAGTTGACTAGCAACAGCAATAGTAATAGAAAGTACATTTCTATACTGCTTATCAATGAACTAGCACTCCTTAAGTGGTTTACAGTTTGTAAGCCTATTGCCCCAAACAAGCTGGGTACTCATTTTACCAACCTGCGAAAGGATGGAAGGCTGAGTGGACCTTGGAGCCCTGCCTGGGATTGAACTCTCAACCTTGTGGCTGTAGTACTGGCATTTAGCCACCAGGGCTCCTATAAATGGTGGAAAGATAGCAGTGGCATCATGGAGGAGATGGCGGGGGGACCAAAGGTGACACCCGAGAAAAGGAGTGACACCCAGTTAGGCCCTCCTTCTCCTTTGGTGCAGGAGGGACATGTGTCCTTGCCAACTGCTCCGTCTCTGGATTTCCTCCCCAGCGAGAAAGCCTGGGGACAAAGGAGCAGGTGGGTGCACACACTCTTTTGCTTTGTTAGTGGAAGAAAGCAATAAAATCTGTCTAGGCTGGAGTCTCCACGTCCTTTTCATTTTATGAGGGCCCTTCCAGGGTCGGGCTGGGTGGTGGGCAACTGGGCAGATGGGAAGTGGAGAGGTGAGCAAGTTAGTGGGAAGAGTGTGGCAGACGGCCACCCCCAAACACACCCACAGCCCTGCACACCAGGTGACACCATAGCTAGTGACACCACAGAGAGGTAGTAGAAAACAGAGCTGAATGTGCCATGCGGTCTGTTCTAAATGCCCACTGCTGTCATCTAGGATGATGGAGGATGTTGTCACACCACCAGGTACCTTCTTGTCCTTTGTTCAGGCAACAATACAGATTAGACCAGGCCCAGTCTATGGTAAGTTTCCAGTGCTGGGACAAGACCTAGCAGTTTTGTTGTGGTAAGTAGTTGCAATCCTCTATAATACAGTAGTATAGAACCATCCATCCTCTGCATCTTTTCTTATCCTAGCTTTACCTATCAAATGTGTTCCGTCTGACTGGGGTGCAGAAAAAAATGTTGTTTATAAACACCTTGATGCAGTGCAAAGCATTTCCTTTCCTTCTTTCTTCTCTCTGTCTTACATTCTTTCCAGCAAACTTTACCAAAGATGGGGAAAGAAATATACGGTAATCTCTGCTGCTTGCAATTCCATCTGCAGAGGGCAGTGGAACACCAAGATAGGGTGAACAGGAGAGGGAAAAACTATGATAAGGTCTGTGACTTTAATAAAGGAAAGGGAGGTTGATAGCAAGCCTACAGATGCTTTGGATGAAAGGGGAGGCATATGATATCGCCTCTTGGCCCAAGAGAAAAGTCCGCTCCAGCTGTCAGACAACATTGGGGTTGGGATGACAGGTGGGAAAGCCCCCTACCCATCCAGGGCAGGAATTCGGGGGGGGGGGGGAGAGAAAAGTCTTAACTCCAAAGAGTGCCAGGCTTCTCCTATATTCATCAAGAATCCTAGGGCACCCAGCCATTGCATCTACTATCCCTGCTCACCCACACACTTAGTGCATGCCAGCTGCCACCCACACGTTTACACCCATTAACCTCAGTGGTGTGTTGTTGTTTTTTAAAAAAGGTAAGGTGTTAGAATTCAAGCCTTCTTTGAAGCCAGTTCTCCCTCCCATTTAAAAGAGGACATACCGTAACCAAAGATAATCATTGGTCAGAAATGTTCTTACTCAGTCTTTATTCTAACAATCTCCAATTGTCAATATAAACAAGTTGTTTTTTCATTGTCAATTCCAGCTGTAGGAGGAACTCGCTGATACTAACTGAGGCCCATTGTTGTTGTTTTTGTATTGCCTAAGACAGAAGCTCTGTCATTCTTAAATTCTACCATACATATACTTAATTCAGGGGTGGGTAAAATGTGGCACTCTAAGCCATTGTTGCACTGCAACTCCCATCAGCCTTAGGGAGCACAGCAAATAGTGAGTAATCACACAAGCTATAAGCTAAGCAGGGTCAGCCCTGGTTAGTACTTGGATGGGAGACTGCCAACAATACCATATGCTGTAAGCTATATTTCAGAGGAAGGAACTGGCAAAACCACCTCTAACTATTCTTTGCTTAAGAAAACCCTATGAAATTCATGGAGTCCCCTTAAGTCAACAAGCAACTGGAAGGCACAAACATGCACACACATACAGAGCTGGAAGGCTGTAAATTCCTCATCCCTACTATAACTTGGAAGTCTTTTGCAAAAAGCATAATTCTGTTTGTTTAACTCTATTAATGTGCATGGGATTTCAATGAACACACAGAGTTCCTGTAATCAAGAGGCTTTGTTGTTGTGTGACCTCAAGTCATTTCTGACTTATGGAGACCTTAAGACAAATCTATCACGGGGGTTTTCTTGGCAAGATCAGTTTGGAGGGGATTATGCCTTTGCCTTCCTCTGAGGCTGAGAGAATATGACTTGCCAAAGACTATTCAATGGGTTTCCATGACTGTGTGGCTTTAAACCCTGGTATCCAGTCATAGTTCAAAACGCAAAAACCCTACACCACACTGGTTCTATAAAAATTACATGAACAAGTGCACAAGCACAGCAAAATAGAAAGCTAGAAAAAATAAGATATCAGAGCAACTGTGAGTTCATATAACATCCAAACAGAATAGCTTGTAAGTGTTTCACATTATTTCTGAAGTTTTGTAAATGGAGATGTGACAAGACTAGACACCTGGATGAATATGGTGAACCAAGTGGTAACAGAAATCACAGATGAATGCCAAGGTTTCATGATGGTTCTGCAGAACCGATAGCAAATTTACTAAGATAATGTGAGCAGCAGCAGCAGCAGGAGGAGGAGAATGCCTTGAAAAGATATGCAGTTATGACCTTGGATATACTGAATTTGGAAAGACAAAGCATTCCAATGCAAAACTTAGGCAAGCTGTAGATCTAATAAATGCAGACCTAGCGAGTTTGTGTCTTTTTGTTGTTATGTGTTTTCAACCCCCTAATAATTATGCCCCCCCCCCATTAAATTTTCATTCAGGCCTCACGTTTCAGTAATGCAGAGTGAGGGCCTTTACAGACTGCCAGAAATAATGCAGCTTGAGGCCACTTTAACTATCGTGGCTCAGTGCTAAGGAATCATGGGAATTTTTTTTTCTGGGACACTGAGCCTTCCCTTTCAGAGAGCTCTGGTGCCACAATAAACTACAGTTCCCATGATTCCTTAGTACTGAGCCAGGACAGTTAAAGTGACCTCAAGCTGTATTATTTCTGGCAGTCTGCAAAGGCCCTGAGGCACTGATAACCATAAAGCCTACAACTCTTATATTTGCTGTATTTCTATTCCCTTGGTACAGGGGTAGGCAACCTAAGGCCCAGGGGCTGGATGCGGCCCACTGAGGCCTTTGGACCAGCCCCAGGCCGGTCCTGCCGCCACTGCCACTGCCGCGCCCCACCGCCGCCCGCCATGATGATATTGATTATTGTTGTTATTACTTGTTCTTGGGGTTTTCTTGGCAAAATCTCCACATGGGGTTTTGCCATGGCTGAGAGAGTGTGCATGCATTTTTTTTAATTTTTAATTTTTTAAAAAAATATTTTTTTATTATTTATTTATTTATTTATTTATTTTTGGTGCTTCGGCCCCCCAATTGTCTGAGGGACAGCAACCCGGCACCCAGCTCAAAAAGGTTGCCTACCCTTGCCTTGGTAACTCCTTGACCCTTTTCTTTGGCTGCTTAACCTATATTTCTAACTGCTCAAATGAAGTTTTTAAGTTTAGAAATTTGAGGACTGAAAGAAAATTCCGGGGGGGGGGGGGCAGAATTATTTTTTTGTGGAGCAATAGCCTCACTTTGCCCTTCCTCCCAGCCCCTGTACTACTCACTTATAAGGCAAATGGCACATCTGGGATGAGGCTACATTAAGAAGTATTTACCTAATAGGTTAGCTTTCAACAGGCAGTGAACTTTGCATGGAGAGAACATTCCATCATGTAAATCTCCAGCTGAAGTGGGTACAACTCAGAGACAGGGTTACCGCTTCAGCTGCTGTTTTGCAAGAAGTAGGCATACGCCAACGCCAGCCACCCACCCACTCCTCCCACACACCACATGCCTCTTTCCTCCAGGCAATGTGTGACAGATCCAAGAGGGTATCTAGTAAGCAGCCCAGTACTGCAAAACTCTTCTAGAGAACAGCATAGTACGAGCTGCTCCACCCCACCGACAGATTCTTCTAATGTCTGGGAGGAAGCCAAGAGGCGTAAAAACCTCTCCTCCCTTTTAATCTCTCTCTACAGGCAGAAGCATTGCAGAGTTTTCACAGTATACTAATCCTGACACCAGACCAGAGACACTGGGGTCACCAGAGGATCCACTCAGGAACTATAGGAGAGGGATTCATAGATAATTTAATTCCATGCTTCTGTCCTAAGCCACGTTTTTCTTGCCCTTAATAGGAAAGAACTACTGCTGTTGATCTAAAGGTGTTTTTCTCTGTGGTTTTTGTCGAGGGCAGAAATGTTTGTCCTAAATGCCACTAGCACCCCAGTCCACAGATCTTTTATATGGCAGCAGCCTGTGTGTACATTGCATGGAAGGAACTTTGCATGGTCATCCTGTTGAAAAAAGCATGTGTGTATAGAGGGGCTGATATGCAGCCAGCGGGAAGCCAAAATGAATTTGGATATGAGCACCCAGTTCAAAAATACTCTGACATGGTAAATTGTTACTCAGACTTGGAATTTTTCTTTTTGCCATGCACCTTTACTTACTATTTCACTGAAACAGGAAATTGAACTTGGCGCTTAATCTCTGCAAGGTAGGTGGGTGCATGCCTTCAAGTCACCCGTCAGTTTTGCAGGTCCCCATCAATTTCATGGAGTTTGCATAGGCAAAGAATATTCAGAGATGGTTTGCTATTGCCTTTCTCTGAATATAGGCTACAGCAACTGGTATTCTCTGGCAGTTTCCCTTCCAAGTGCTACCCAGCCCTCACTTTGCTTAGTTTCCAAGATCTGATGGCATCTGGTGCCTTTAAAATATTTTGGCCTCATAGGCTTCAATATGGAATCATTTCCAGTGCTTGACGATGTTACCTTTTCGAACTACAGTTCCCAGAACCCTCCAGCCAGCATCACCAAGTTGACTGCAATGTTCTGGGAACTCCACCAAATGCATCTGAGGAAGTAAGATTTAAGTCGACGAAAGTTCATACTGCCAACTTCTTTCTTTCAGTTAGTCTGAAAGTGCTATAACTGGTTGGATAAACAAGGAGGGAAGAAATCATACCCAATAAATGGAATCAATGGGGATTCTTTGCTGGAGGGTATTCAAAACAGCCAGACCATATCCATGGAAAGGGGAGAAGGGCTCCACCTGGCTCAGAAGTCTGCTCCTCCAGTTATAACACCCCTTTCCTACTGTTTCCTTATTCTACCAAAAGGCTTACCCCCACAGCGAGAGTTTAAGAAGAACCTTAGAACAAAGACAGCAAAGAACAACTTTGAGAAATGTAAGATATTGCACTTAGGCAGAAAAAAATGAAATGCATAAATATAGGATGGGGGACACCTGGCTTAACAAAACAGCATGTGAAAGAGATCTAGGAGTCCTAGTAGACCGTAAGTTGAACATGAGTCAACAGTGTGATGCAGCAGCTAAAAAAGCCAATGCTATTCTAGGCTGCATCAATAGAAGTATAGTATCTAGACTGAGGGAAGCAATAGTATCATTCCATTCTGCTTTGGTCAGGCCTCACCTGGAATATTGTGTCCATTTCTGGACACCACAGTAAAAAAAGGATGTTGAGAAGCTGGAGCGTATCCAGAGGAGGGTGACCAAAATGGTGAAAGGTCTGGAAACCATGCCTTATGAGGAGTGACTTGGGGAGCTGTGTATGTTTAGCCTGGAGAAGAGATGGTTGAGAGGTGACCTGATAGTCCTGTTTAAACATTTGAAGGGGTGTCATATTGAGGATGGAGCAAGTTTGTTTTCTGCAGCTTCAGAGAATAGGACCTGGAGCAATGGATTCAAATTGGGGAAAAGATTCCACCTCAACATTGGGAAGAACTTCCTGACAGTAAGAGCTGTTGGACAGTGGAAGATGCTTCCTCAGTGTCCTTCTTTGGAGGTTTTTAAGAGGCTGGATGGCCATCTGTCAGGGTTATTTTGAATGTGTATTCCTAACTGGCAGAGAGTTGGACTGAATGGCCCTTGTGGTCTCTTCCAATTCTATGTACAGACTCCTAAGGTATTTTTATGAAGAATGCATTTATGACAGCAAGAGACTTACAGGCACTATCCAACAAAGCTGAATTTTTGCCCCTGACACCACTACCAGGAACAACTCTGGCTTTCCAAATTGTTATACGTCTCCTTTTTTCCAAGATATTAAAACAGCACTAGTCTCTTGAAATGGTTTGGTGAGAGGGGCACAGGGTGAAGAGGGATCAGAAGGGAAGAATTCCCAAATGAAGCAGAAAATGTTGGCATTAGTGGTTTATACAGTGGGTCCTTGTTATCTGTTGAGGTTTGGTTCCAGGACACAAACACACACACCCCGGTGGATAACAAAATCCATGGATGCTCGAGTCCCATTAAATACAATGCCATAGCAAAATGGTATCCCTTATATAAAATGGAAAATCAAGGTTTGCTATTTGGGATTTATACTTTTTAAAACATATTTTCAAGCCGTGGATGCTTGAATCTATGGATAAAAAGTCCGTGGTGAGGAGTGCTGACTACTACTGGCTGTAAGGTGAAAGACAATAGCCGAGGCAGAATAAATTGGTTAGTTTTCAAGAAGCAAAGTACAACTTCCTGCTCTTGTCCCCCAGCAAGGAAGCTTGAACTGTTAAGACAAACTTTACTGAGCTGGGCATGAAGAAAGATGCAAACACTGGAGTTTCTCCAGGTAAAGACTACAATGCTAAAGAGGGTGGGAGACCACCATGGGCTGCAGGAAATGGCAGTACTGGTTGTATGGATGCAGCAATTTTGTGGTGGTGGGGAGTGATACTGGGCAAGAATTAGGTTTCTTGAGAATCAGAACTTCTTTGGAACTTCTGGTTGCAAAAAAGATAATGAAGTCTCTAGTTAAAGGAGGAGACTGCCCATGGTTTCACTGGCTGGGAGGAGGGCTTCATCATAACTCTATACTCCTCACCACAACAGGAATCTAGAGTAGTAAAAAGCAGGATAAATCCAGCTGATTATGAAAAACAGAATTCAGCCTTTGGCCCTTTGGAGTGCAGAATTAATAACTGTAAACTCAGAGCATTGCCCCTTCCCTTTCTTTTATCCCCACCCCAGGCACAGTCAAGAACACAACTGAACAAATTACATGGTACATTAACTTGTTTAATAGATACAGTGATTGGCTGATGAGAACAGCCAGATAAAATTTCATTGCATGCTACAATTGTCCAGAAAGCACAGGTAAACACAATGATTGGCTGCTCTGTATCTGTTTCACACACAAGCAGCACCTAGAATTTCCATCCCTACTCAAGAGTAATTGATGCACTAGCACCTTCCTATGAAGTTAGCATATTGGATCTAGGCTCTTGGTTTAAGTGCTCAATAGAGGTACCCCAAGGTTTCCTACTGAGACACTTGTAGAAAAGTGCACATTTGTGTTACACAATACACATATACACACAACAGGGATCACATAAATAATACCTTACAGAGGAATATGAAGCTCAGACTTTTTACTACACCAAGTTCTGCACAAACAGAAGGGAGATGCTGTCCTCAGTAGATTCCTATTTTCCAAGGGAAGCCCTTCCTAAATACACAAGTGCTGCTATGCAACAGTTTATTTTTGCAAATGCTCAGTGGAAGCTGGGGTGTGGTTATAGCAGCTCAATGGCAACAGTTTTTTCTTCTGTCATTTAATGGAGGTCAGCATTACGTGGGAGTTTTCTGGAGGCAAAAGACCATCAGTTTCCTTGGAACAAGACAAGCTGTTCAAAGTTTCAGGCAGGGTTAGCCAATGTTTCCTTTTAACAAACATTATGAAGCCAAGCACAGGTTTACTCCACAACATGGAAAGCTCTCTCGCTCCCTGGCTTACCCTCATCCAGGACAGGACAAATTCCAACAATACCAAGCTGTAATGCTGTTTGGGATCACTTTTCCCAAAGAATTACTTGCTTTCAGTCCAAGTTTCCTAGAGCCTCCCACCCACCCATATTGCATGAGGCAGGGAGTGGGAACAAAATTTAGTTTACAAGATGAGGGCAAGTGTGACAGGAAGGGAATAGCAGCTAATGCTCTGATTAGAGGTGAAAGACTGATGTGAGGATGTTAGTGAGGAGTCTCTTCTCTTTTCATGCTGCCTTTGTGAAATTTTTAAAAGGATTATAGTGATTAAAATGAGGAAGGAGCAGTGGAGGTGCCATGGGAGGAGTGTAGGGGAAAAATGTTGTGAGCAACATGTTTGAATAGGCAAAGGACTATCCTTTGGATCACAGGCTGAATCCGGGGGATGTAGAAGATATCCAGAGTACTGTTTTAGAGAAATGAACAGGCAAGTGTGTAGGAAATGGGTAGATGGAGCCCCACTTAATCAGGTTTTCATAAACTGTTTGTGAGCACAAGTGCTTACTCCAAGGAAGTTAAAGAAACACTCAGGACTAGAAACTTAGATTGTACTCTGCTATCAAACAGAGATGCTAGCATGCTTGCAATGATCAGGGTGACTGGAGATGACCGTGATGTGCTCTTTCCTCAGGACCTCCCTGTCTATGCAACCTGAGGGCTACTGCCTGACCCTAGTACTTGCCAGGACTGCAGTGCTGTATCTGCACCAATTCCTATGGGCACCCCAGCATTTCCTTTCTACCATCGAGATACTTGAAGAAAAGTGCATCATTGTCACAGCAGGAGCTTGTGGCCAAAGCAGGAGAGCTACACAAATTCGGACTATCACACAGGGTAACACACACATGCAGAAGGGAGTCAAGGTTTACTCTGCCACATGTCCAACAGTTAGGTCTCAAGGGATTATTCATCAAATTTCCCATCACGAATGCTGTCAAATGAGAAAGGGAGAAACTTGAATCCGGTGCCCATGTAGAACTTGTTCTGGAATTCCACCCTGGTAAGAAAGGAGGGGGGGGGGAACACAAGCAAACAGCCATCAGCTGCAGAGTATCAGCAGAGGATTTTTTTTTTTTTTTACAGATTCACAAGTAGCATCAACCTAATACTTTTGATGGCATTTATGCTTTACTACTGCTATGTACCATTTCAGATATCCTAGGCTCTGTCCAAGTTCCCTCAATAGCAACACTCCCCCAATCTGTTGCCTTTCCTGAAGGTTCAAACTGCAGCAGAAAAGCTATCATGGTATAATAGAGTCCTCTTTCATAATACATAGAACACCTGTGTGAGAATATCTCTTGGTTTTCATGTTAACACTACCTTCATGTTCCATTTTAGTAAGGAGAGGAAAGAACCTTTTTCTCTACTATAATGGGGTCTACGAACTTGTTTTTTAAAATTATACATGGCAGGGCACTCTGCATGTACACAGTTACTAGCAGGTACAGACACAAACCCAAAAGTATTGTAATTTGATTTATTGTCAAATATTCTTATAAATTAAATTACACATTCAACTCAACAGGGAATGTGGTGAGCCCTGTGTAGGTCACTATGCTAATCCAACTGATGGGGAGTGGGTAGGAAAAGTAAAAGGGAACAGTAAAGAAACACAAGGGAAGGTAAAACTCAATAACTGTCACAGCACTATTTGGTTCTCTTTTAACCACATTTGGTTTGGCAGTGTGAAATTGTAAAACTAGGTACAGAGAAAGATTCCAAGTGAACACACCTAGAAGTAAAGCACTGAGTAACCGACCCAACTACTCCGAGGGATGCACAAATTTAAGGTTCTGCCTGGCTTTAGAGAATTCTGAATTATGCAAGTAATTTTCCTCCAACTCATGTGTTTCCTGGAATTGTTAGGATAGTCACTATCCAATGTGGTCTAACCCCAGACATCATTTCAACTTCTAAGCACCCCCACCCAGTAACTCCTCAACATCCATACACTTACACACTTTTTGCAGGCTATGTCTTAACTGCCAAAATATTTGTACTGTATTGCACCACCCTACAAGTTGATCGGGCTGATGTATTTTATCATCCGTATCCAAGCAATAACAGCAAGATTAGGTTCAGAGGTAACAAATAACCTAAGAGCTTCATGGTTCAAAATTATCTTGAACCCAAGTCTCCCTAAGTCCAAACCCAGGAAATAAATTCTGCTCTTATGAAAGAATTGTGAGGCTGATATAACATGGTACAGACACTTGATCACCACCCCTGCCACTCAATCCTAGTTTTTGGAAGACTTCCTAGACTGCAGTTGCACCAGGAGGTTGTGCAAAGAAATCACATTTTTCCAAAAGCACAAACATGGAAAACCACTGACCAGATACAAAAGTCTTAATCTATCCAATCAATTCAGCTATTACTGCAACCATGGCCTTTCCACCTCAATCTCCTCTCCTCCTATGAACTATCCACCTTGATTAGACATAAAACACATTATACAAAATAAGAAATGAAAGTCCTACATTGTGGTAAAATTTGAGAAGACATATTGCTAGAATTCCATAGGTCAAAACAACTACAGTCTATTTCAGATCTCCATATGACAACTCAAGTATATTCCAAAACCCACTTTCAGTTCACAGATGAACTATGTCAATTAAACCCTCTTTTTTCTGGAAATGAACAAGGAAGGCACCCTCTCAACTAGCTACATCTACCCCATTTTAAGTATACAGCAGGGAGACACCAGAGAAAGAGACAGAGGCCTGTATTACAGGATCAGTTTCTCTTGTTGTTCTGCCATTTCCACTAATGAACTCAAAATGTGAAGGGAATGATACTGGAAGGCTGCCCAATCATAAACAGGCACCAAACATGGAAAGAAAAACCCCATGATTCATTAAGAAAACAAGCCTTCAGCTCTTCTCTTGGCCCTGTGGTGAGAAACATTTTCCATCCCTTTCGCCTGCCAGCTTCAGAGAAAAACCAAGCAAGAGTTGATTTGCTGCTGCTCCACTTTCAATGTGGAATGTTTCAAGTGCTGGACTCTTTTTAGACCAACATCCATCTTGCAAACCAAAACACACAAGAAGAGACAGAGTGAAGTTTCATCATAAACAGAACAAAGTTAAGAGACAGAGTAGAACAAAGCTTTGTAGGCAAATGTAACACCTTGCCAATGGGGGGGGGGGGGGAAACAGGACCCAAAGAGGGCAGACTCAATTCCTCTACCAATCTGAAGGGCCTTTCTTGCCTTGCAAAGACCTCTAGGTTCACTGTATAGTCATACTGCTCAAGATTTGCTTGCAACCTTGATGATGTCTGCAATGCCAAATAGCAGCATATCATGCTTCAAGTAGGGGCTCACGTGACTAAATATTCCACTGCACAAATAAATTTACCGGAACCTGGAAGACAAGCATATCAGGGCAAAAGCTAGGTCTGACTTGTCCTTTGTGACATACTTGACTTATACACAGAAGAATTATACAAAAGAGATGACAAAATGAATGACTTATGGAATGAAGAGCCATATGAAGATGAACCCAAAATTCTTGGCGATGTCTCATCCATAAGGCCGCCATGAGTCGAGACCAACTTGAGGGCAGTTAACAACAACAAAGACTTATATGTGTAGGGAAGTTTTCTGAGATGATGATCATTCTATTAAAGAAGTCTCCAGCTGTAGTTTAAACTTGCATTATTTCAGGGGTTGATCACCTGTGAAGAGGTGATCTGCACAGGAAGAAACAGATGTCAGGTAAAACTGTTGCTTTCCCCAAACCAAAACAACCTCAGCCATTAAATCTGAAAACCAGACTAGGGAAGTGGCAGGCAGGACAAAGTAAAATGCTATAATCCTCTATGGCAGACTGTGAAAACCAAAGAGCTGAGTGATGGTCAAAGGGGAGATATCTAGGTATCCTGTCATCTTGCAAAAAAGGAAGGAAGGAAGGAAGGAAGGAAGGAAGGAAGGAAGGAAGGAAGGAAGGGCTGTGAACACCACCTCTCCTAACTACAAGGAGGGAAAAACACTGTCAAGCAAATGGAAGGAAGACTGAATTAGCTCCTCTATGTCCTCCACTTTTCTTCACCCACTCCATCATGCCCACATCACTTAGCAAGTAGCAGCCTCCACCCACTCTGCATGTCAGTCGCGCTACCAGACACACAGCATACCCAGCATATCCAATGTGCCCATTGCATGTATAGATTGGAAACAGCTGTATGCACTGCAGATCTTCACTTATGCCATAAACTGGAAGAGTAATGTGGTGGGAAGGGGTGGGTGGGTGGAGGGAACATGACATATTTCAAACATTAAAAACTGCTGCCATTGAACAAAGAAAACAGCAAGCTTTGAGACCAATGCCTGCAGCGACAGGCTTTGCATGATCAAAAGACAGGCAAAAAAAAAAAAAAAAAAAGTGGTTCAGAGCCAAGAAGGAGGGGGGCTGCTCCGTCTCAGTTTTGCTGTCCTCCAATCACCAAGTGGCAGTCTAGGCTCAGAAATATGTATGAATTGCTGGACAACTGATGGTCCAGGGAACACAGAGTCTGGAAACATGACCTTTCACATGCCCCAACGAGTGGCATGAAGAACTGTCAGAGGAGGGACTCTAGTGTGCAGCCCTGGATAGTGAAGGGACACATTTTAGACAGGTGAGGCTATCACATCCCACCTCTCAACATTTGGGGGAAGGAAAGTATTGGTGATACCAAAGCGAACACTGCACCCTCACAAATTTAGAGCACTTAGTATGATAACCACAGAAGAAAAGGAACTGATTGCTGGAATTTACTGTTAGAGTTGCCAAAATGCAGGCTTACATATGTTGTTGGACTGCATCTCCGGCATCCCTGAACGTTGGATATGCTGACTAGGGCTTATGAGAGTTGCAGTGCAACAATATCTGGAAGGTTGCCCTTTGCCCACTTCTGCATTAAGAAGATTCCAAGAGGGCAGCTTTATCTAGCAGCTAAAGCAGATGAATTAAAGTTCAGAGAATATAAGTTCCAGTTTCAGGTAATATAAAGATCTTCTTTTTCCAGAGTAGCAGTGCACACATACTCAGAAGTCACATTTTAAGGTAGGAACAGAGGCACACAATCCTCTCCCCTTTTGAATATGCTCAGACTCTGGAGGACTGTATCAAATTAACCCACCCCCATCAAACATTCTCAGTCTCTCTCTCTCTCAAGCACACACACAAACAGGAATGTTCAGCTTTTCCACATTATGGAATATGTAGCTCCATGATGGTACCAAATTAACTGCTGATGCATCTCCACCTCCTCCTTCATCCAGTCATCTGGAGTAATGGTTGTTCTTCACTTTGAGCCTAGAGATTTCAAAGATCTTTCCCTTCTGCAGCTAGAATTAGTCTCACCTCCAGTGTCTTATGTAATCTAGCCAACTGGATAGCTTTCCTCTTGTTCCTGGCAAAAAGCTTTCTTTCTGTTCCAGTTTTCTTTTTTGGAATGCCACTCCCCTACAGCTAAAAGGGTCCTACAGCATTCCAATTTCAACACAGAGATAGGCCACAGATAGCAACACAGCCTCATCCCTTTATTTTCAGTGACAGAAAGAGGTTTGAGAAGACCCTCATTCCATATTCTCTAAGTATGAGAATGTCCCTTGGTCTCCCTTTTGGCTGCCCTGTACCTCAAAGTGATAAAACAAACTCCCATACCTTTGTCAGCTGCCAATTCTACATCACATTGCAGGAGTCAACCACAGAGATAAGGAAGCCCAGGCTTCACTTGATATTTTGTTTTACATTGAGGGCAACCATCTGTATGGAATGCATGGTTGCTTGAAAAATTATGAGATAAACTCATCCCAAACAGGAGTGCTTGATGAGGGAGAAATGGAAAGTATTTTTCTAAGTTTGCAGAACTCACTGTGCTCCTCCTTGCAGTGAATGCTGAAATAGCCCCCACAATGTTTGGATTTTAAGAAGTGATGAAGCTCTACAGTTCAAGTGAATACTTTACATGCAAAAAATTCCAGTTTCAATAACTGGGATGTCGAGTTTAAAGGATCCCAGGCTGAAGGACTCCCAAGGTACTTGGGGGAACATTCAGAGCTTGGGAAAATTACTTTTTTGGGACGATAACTCTTAGAATCCCTCAGTCAGCATGGCCAATACTCTGAGGCAGAGTACTGAGCTAGAGGTACTAATGGTGTCATTTGTTGGCAACATCTAGATGTAACGATAAGCAAGGAATTTTGGCTTAGTAAACCGTTATGTGAATGAGCTGTGTGCTAGTACATGCAGCTCATCATTCCCTCACTTGGTACAGTTTTATGGGATGCCTTTACTTGTTATTAGTGAAGCTCTTCCCTGCCTGGTTTGCTTACCCACTCATGTGAAAGGGGGGAGACAAAAAGGGAATGAGTTACCTGTCTGTCATGCAGTGTACTGACACTGTGGTCCTTCTTCCAAGAACCCATTGCCTACTCTTGTGTGTGAATGCAACCAATATAAATGCAGCACAACAGCAACCACAAAAGTCTCCCCTTCCCTCAGTACATGAGTTCCATCATCTTGCAAACTCTGTAGATGAAAACAAATACCATAGAAGCTAGTAATTTTCATATCTAAGTACTAAGTATAGTCACCTGAGCAGTAGAGTTTCAAATGGAAAAATAACTGTTAGTTAAAAGAGCTTTTAAAACTTTAACAAGTTTTCCCTAACACATAACTAAAACTTTGCAATCTGAGAAAAGACAGAAAGGAGGAGGGAATCTTTATTATGCTACTTCCAGTTGTAAAATAATTTCTGTATAATATTTTGTTCACTTTACGAAAATTACATAGATATCATTTGGCTATGGCTTCTCAGCAATGATTATGATCAAATGATACAACAGGGAAACCCCCCACCCACCCTGGCAGCCTATTGCTCTTTGTCTATTTATCACAAAGAAACCGCTTTTGAAAGAACTCCAAATTTTCTCTCTGGCTTTCCTCTCAAGCAAAGTTTTACAGTCAAGCCCCAGATATTCACAATGACCCCCTGGTCCTGCACAAGAATGATTCAACTACTCCTATCTCCAGACACAGTTGGCCCTGCTGGAAGCTTTTTTGTTTTGAACTTGGCACAGAGAAAAAAGGGCAGGGCAAGGAAAGTAATCCCTGGGCCCAAGTGGAAGATCAAGATAATGGCTGATGTCATGATTGCTCAGGGCCCAGCTACTATTGTTCTGCTTTGGCTAGGCTTTCCTGACAAGCTCAGTCAATTACTGAAAAGTCAAGCAGAGCAATAACAACAATGCCATAAGCAAACCAGAGACACAGCACCCCAAAAACACTATAAAAGTCAACAATGGAATATGGAAAGCCCAGATAGACTTTGAAGAACAAGACACATCTGCCAGACATAAGGAAACTGATGATGACATATGCAAATTCACTATCAAGCCACACACACACTCTCATACAAACACTTTCCCCCCTTCCTTTCTGTACTCTGGTATCTTTTTGTAGGATGGTGCAACACGTACTTATTCATAGTCGAGGACAGATTTTTCCCCAAGAGCTAACCCTGTATGTGAAGGACTAATGCATGGTAAGAGACGGAGGCTATGCCTCTTAGCCTACTCCTCCATAATGAGGACTGCCAGCTCCACTCCTGGACATCTGCATGGGAAGCACAGATATCTGTAGAGAGGAAGCCTATGAGTATACCCGCAACACACATAGGCATCTCCTTTATAGACATTTGGATAAAATGTCACAGAGTTCACACATACTGGGTTTCCACAATGCAGAAAGAAAGCAGCTTAACACCACTTTAATGACCATGAATCTACCTGTGGATTTGTAGTTTGGTGAGATGTTCAGCCTGGTCTATCAGAGAGCTCTGGTACCTCACCAAACTACAAATCTCAGGATTCCACAGGATAGAGACATGACAGTAGTGTCAAAATGTTTTATTTCTGCAGTGTGGCCACACCCTTTGAAGATTAGTGGTGTGAGGCTTATTATGCAACATTGTCTTCTTTATTTCCCCCCCCCCCCCCGAATTCTGAAAGATAAATGTTCCAAAACTCAGGAACAGGGGGAAAAGGAAGACTGGCAACTTGTTTCAATATGCTCTGGAAATGCCCCCTACCAGTTTCAACATCCTTACCTAGCCCTGAGCTGCCAGCTTCTACAGCTGCAGGGGATAAGGCTGATATTGGGCTTCTCCAGACTCTGCTTTGAGAACAGTCAGTTTCAGATCACAATTGGGTCTCTCTGTAGGCTAGGTAGTCTTACTCATCTTCTTAATGGACTGTGGCTAGTCAGTCTTAAAGACAATGACAGTAATATTTTTTAAAACTACCTTTTAATCCATTAAAAATGGACTTAACAGTAACAATTTGGGGACTAGCATAACTAAAGGTAAAAGTAGTCCCTTTACATGAATGTCTAGTCATAACCGACTGTAGGGGGTGGTGCACATCTTCATTACTAAGCTGAAGAGCCAGCGTTGTCTGAAGACTACACTGGTGGTTATGTGGACAGCACGACTGCACCAAATGTTGTTACCTTCTCACCGAAGTGGTACCTATCTGTCTACTTGCATTTGCATGCTTTCAAACTACTAGGTTGGCAGAAGCTGGGGCTAGTGATGGGAGCTCACCCCATCAAGCAGCACTTAGGCCTCGACTAGACTACTAGCCAGTCTGTCAATGATTAAAATACAAGCGCAGACAAAGATGAATAACCATGCTGTCCAAGGATGCTAAGAGTTGCAATCCAACACACCTAGAGGTACCACCAGATAAACTGGCAGAAACTGAACTGAAACTTTCAATTAAGGAAAGAGCAGAACTACAGCAAAAAGCCTGGCAGCTGGGGAAATTGGGCATAAAATCAAACAGGCTTGAATACATGGAGAAACCTCATGACAAACCACAGTTTGAGACTATCTAACTCAAATGCCTATAGGGGTATAGTTATTATCTAGATGCTCCAACTAAACAGTGGTTTTCCATCTACTGAGACAATGACTATTTCCAGCTCTGCTATATTTGAGATACTTTAGCTAGAGATTCCAGGGAGTTTTATAGATGCAAAACATGCACTCTACCACTGAGCTCTATCATGCTCCCATCCCACTATTTGTCTTTACATATCAGACCGCACTCACCAGTGCAAGCGGAGGGCATGCAGGAAAGCAGAGAGGCCCTCCATGACAAGTAAGATGGCCACTGTCAGGGTGGCAAAGGCAGCAAACACAAAGAACAAGCCAAAGCCGCCAGCTAAGCTTCTCACACTGAGCCCCACGTGGATCACCATGGTCCAGAGGACCTCTGAGAGCTCTGTGAAGAGAAAAGTAGTGAGAAGGGTAGTGAATCATCATGGATCAGCTCTGGAGGCAAAAAAGAGGGAAATGCACCTTCATTTTCACTTTGGCTGCTCTTCTCTGCCTATTGCACCATGAGTGGGGGTAGTTACTAAGAGGGATCAGCACACAAACACTGAAAATTTATTGCATTCCTAAATCACATATCAGGAATGCTTCTTATTTAAAGAAAAAGCCACCTCCTGCCAAAGGCCCAAATTCTGCATTCTATAGGTATTTTTCAGCCAGTGTGAAAAATAGCCAAATGCTCTCTTTCCCAGGATTTAGAAGAATATGTTAATTAACTGAGAAGGGAAAGACACTGAGTAAACTCTAAAAGATTCTATTCCCGTGCGTGTGATGATAGGAAAATAAATATACAGAGAAAGTTGGTCTGTACTGAGGGAAAGGGTTCCTGCAGCAACCTCTTCTACTCCAATGGCTTGGACTTATATATATATATATATATATATATATATATATATAGTTTCACAAATATACACACTTGAGCGTTACATAAAATATACATTTGAATATTATTTAAAAAATAGTCTTTTGCCATTCCGATTAATGTGAATAACGATGTAATAATTATAAGTATCTATTTCATATATATACAATAAAGACTCTCTATTAACATAACATATAATCTTCTTTAGCATCTTTTTTGTTGTTCTTCCTTTCTTTTACAATTTTGACTTGACCAACTATTCTTTTTATAACGTAAAATTACAACAAAAGTTATCTTGAACATATGTAAACCGATTTCCCCACTGTGGATATCAATTGTTACTAGCTTTATCTTATCTACTCCTCTTAATTTCTTTGTGTTTGTACTTTCCTTTACAGACTGCCAAAAATAATGCAGCTTGAGGCCACTTTAATTGCCCTGTCTCAGTGCTAAGGAATCATGGGAACGGTAGTTTATAGTCACCAGAGCTCTCTGACAGGGAAGGCTCAATGTCTCAGAAAAAAATACAATTCCCATGATTCCCTAGCATTGAGCCAGGACAGTTAAAGTGGCCTCAAGCTGCATTATTTCTGGCAGTCTGTAAAGGCCCCAAGTTATGTTTGTTTGTTTTTTCTTTTACCTAACTATTTTTCCAAATATTTCTTTACAATCACTACTAGTTTAGACTTTCTATAGTTATATATACATATATACTTATATTTTCCATTTTCTCTTGTCAGCTCATAGTACGTTGTGTTATCTCATTTTCCCCAATTGTTTTCCCAAAGAATATTTACTCTTTTCTAATCTTCTTTTCTTTCTGTTATCAATTTTCTGTTGATAATGTGTGTAAGGATGTCCATTTCATAAAGCTCATATAATTTTAATAACCAATCTTCTATCTCTAGTTCTGTTGATGATTTCCAATTTCTGGCTATAATTAGTCTGGCTGCCGTTATCATGTTTAGTAATATTTTCCAATTTTTAGTTTCGGTTGGGCTATCTAAACTACTCAGAATATTTAATAGATATATTTCTGGTTCCAGCGCTCCGGCATATAAGACGCACCCAATTTTAAAGGAAGAAAATCCAGGAAAAAAGGATTCCTCCCTTTAGCCGCGGCCGGTTGTTCAATGGGCTGGTGCTGGGATCGGAGAACTTCTCCGATCCCAGCACCAGCCCATTGAACTGAGGTCGCGGGGGGAAGGAGGGCTCCTTCCCCCGCGACCTCAGTCTTTGAATGGGCTGGTGCTGGGATCGAAGCGATCCCAGCACCAGCCCATTGAACTGAAGCCGCGGGGGGAAGAAGGGCTCCTTCCCCCCGCGACCTCAGTCGTTGAATGGGCTGGTGCTGGGATCGAAGCGATCCCAGCACCAACCCATTGAACTGAGGTCGCGGGGAGAAGGAGGGCTCCTTCCCCCCGCGACCTCAGTCTTTGAATGGGCTGGTGCTGGGATCGAAGCGATCCCAGCACCAGCCCATTGAACTGAAGCCGCGGGGGGAAGGAGGGCTCCTTCCCCCCGCGACCTCAGTTGTTGAATGGGCTGGTGCTGGGATCGAAGCGATCCTAGCACCAGCCCATTGAACTGAGGCCGCGGGGAGAAGGAGCCCTCCTTCCCCCGCGACCTCAGTCTTTGAATGGGCTGGTGCTGGGATCGAAGCGATCCTAGCACCAGCCCATTGAACTGAGGTCGCGGGGGGAAGGAGGGCTCCTTCTCCCCGCGGCCTCAGTCTTTCAATGGGCTGGTGCCGGGATTGCTTTGATCCCAGCACCAGCCCATTCAAAGACTGAGGTCGCGGGGGGAAGGAGGGCTCCTTCTCCCCGCGGCCTCGGCCCTTCGCCTTATAAGGCGCACTCACTTCCCCACGCACCTTTTGGGGAAGAAAAAATGCGTGTTATAGGGCGAAAAATACGGTAGTTGATGTATTCTTTTCCAAAACTTTTGTACTATTTTACACTGCCACCACAAGTGATAGAGTGTACGTTTACTTGACTTTTTAGTAATGTGTGCAATCTTTTCTGGTGTTAAATACCATCTTAAATAGATTTTATAGTAGTTCTCTTTCAGTTTGTTACTATTTGAAAATTTTAAATATTTTGTCCATGTTGTTTCCCAGTCTTCTAAGTGGGATTGTTTTACCTATGTTTTGAGACTTGGCTTGGACTTTCTAATCCCCTGGCCTAAATGGCTAGTCATATAGAAGCTACTTACGTGCATGAGCCAGACTGAGTGCCCAGAGGCGCAGGTATGAGGCTGTGTTGGAGACGCATCCTAAGCAATATTCAATGGTATGGATGGCCTGGTGGACAACTGTATCCCCAAAATCAAACTGCAGGAAGAAATTAAGTCAGTTCTGAGTGATGAAGTAATGACTGGACAGCTAGGAAAACAGGAAAGGAGAACAGCAGCACTAAAAGTAGCAGCTAATTCTATTGCAAGGACACTCAAAACCTCCCATGTGAGACTTTGGCCTGGGTATTTCTCTCTTTGGCCACCAGGACTCAGGAGTCTTTTGCCCAACCTAATTCTAAACTGCAGTATATGTAGCTTCTTTAAAGTTTAGACACAATTTGTTTTTCACAATCTGTATTGCCTTTTTACTGCAAAACTGACAAGTGGGAGCAGGGCCACAATAGAAACAGTGGGATGCACCTTCATATATTTATGCTGCAAGCTGTATTGGACAATACTCAAAACAACCTTGTTTTGCTGGAACTTAGCAATGGGACTCGATTGCTTTGCAGAACTGCTTTGACAAAAATTGTTTCATACTGGTTGAGTACGATAAGAATTGCTCATTAAATCCAAAAGGAAACTGAATGGCACAGCCAGCACTTTGCATGCCCACTAAAATTTAGCTAGATTGCTGTACCACCATACAACCTCTCAAGAAAATATCATGAAATATCAAGGTTTTTAAGCCATTATGATAAAAAATATTTTAGGAGAAAAATTTAGAGATTATGTAACCAGGAAAAAATGTGACCAGAGAGAGATTAAGGACTGCAAAACAGCAGTTACTAAAGATTCCACTTTAGTCATATTTCCCAATAACATTTCAGAACCTTTGAGAATTTTTTGCAATCAAATTGCACAGAGCCAGGTCAAGCTCAAAAATTGTATCCGACTCTCTAAAAATGTGCTTCCAAATTAACAGTTGGAAAGGCGAACCTAGGTCATCCTATTCTCTTGCAGTATCCAAACCAACAGGCATTTCATGCTAAGAAGATCAAAGCAAACTAAAGCCACTGTGCTATGATGGTTCATGATAGTTTAGGACTAGAAAATTCAGATTCTTGTGCCCATGGGGCCATGAATCCTCTGGGTGACCTTGGGCCACTCATTTTCTCCTAGCCTAAGCTACCTCACAGGGTTGTTATGAGGATGAAGTGATAAGGAGAGCCATAGTAGGCCACTTTGTTAGAGGAAAGATGGGATAATAATCAGTAAGTGAGCATTCAGTCTTCTTGCTTTGGAACTTGACACAGAAAAAAAAAGTTAACCAAAGCTGCCTCCAAGCAAGCTATTATATTACTGATATATAAAGATATACATACTCTACAACTTTAAAATTACAAAATTCTACATCAAAAACCCCCAAATTTGCTTTTGGATAATATGTTCTGTAAATACTAATATCATCATCCTACTATACTGTTCCAGTGGTTTTTGTTTTGCTAGTCATGTGGAAGTGAAAGAAAAGGACACTGGTGTTAAACTTAAAACAAAAGGACGCTTTCTTTACAGACCTCTCTGGGCTTCTGAGATTTAAGCTGACATTTGCACACAGGTTTTCAAGTGTACAGTAACAAAAAGAAAGACCAGAAATTTGCTTCGTTTACTAAATGAAAGCTGAAAATCCCAGGAAGCTGAATTTTGTACCTGAAGTCACTCTCTGCACTCTCACAGAACTGGGTCTCTCTCTCTCTCTCTCTCTCTCTCTCTCACACACACACACATACATTCACTCACACACACACATGGAGAGCATTCTGTTGATACCAGTAAATAATAGTATATTGCTTGCAGATGATGAAACATTCTTATTATTCACTGTAGTGATGGTGAGGGCATAGAAGTCACTACAACTGTGGACAGGTATACCCACACTAAGATTACATGCATTATTCCAGGTCCCGTCCCCCCAAGCTTCTGTCCCATAATTTATGGTAATTCTTATACAGTTACAACCTAGGACAGCCCTTAATAGGACACTGTCCCTCAACACTTCCATGTGTATTATACAAATGCAATGGGGCTGTTCTTACATAGAACCTTTGGGCCCATACAGCATTAGAGAGATGAAAAATACTACAGCTGTGTACAGTCTGAACCAATTACCTAAAGCAACCATTGGCTGTGACTCTAAGACTGCACATTGTTGGTACTGTGCCCTTTGGCATGATCCTTAGTGCTAGAAACCCTAAAGACTTAACACTGGTAAAATGAATGGAAAATCAATTTCATACCGGAAGCACCAATGAGGAATGTACTGGGGATGCATGACAAAATGAGAGTTTGTCTCAGTAGGAGTTTATCTGCAATTACACTCCACTGAAACACTGAAGACCAGGTTTATTTAAAGAAACATAATTGTTTGTATATGCACGGTCTGGAGAAAAGCAACATTTTGCATTAGTGTGTCTTGATACCCATTATCAAGTGACTACTATGGATAGATTTTTTTTGCTCTCCACTTGTCACAGCCATCAAGATAAAATGTCTATTTTTAACTTTTGCTATCATCAGTTGCCAGCAAATTGGTGCCCGCCACAGTTAAAGAGGATAGCTGGCTTTTAAATGGACAAAAGCAAGGGGCAAATACACTAGAGACACAATACAACAAAGATGTCCAGTTCACATTTTCAAAGAGAAACATGTGGAAGAAGAATTCCTGGTGGACTGTGTTCAGACCTGTTAAGCCAGAGAGATGATTTGCAAGGTTTAGACTAGTATCCCACCCATTTTAAATTTTCAGCTCCTGCCTTTTTCTGGACAATTTAAGCTTTTTCACAGAACCTATTAATGAGATTAAGAAATGAACATTCTGGATTAATGCCAATCCCAATTTTGAGATACAATTTGCCTCCTATCTTAGTTGAAAGAATGTTTTCACCCTGTAGCAAGCAAGCTTGAGGCTTGTGACTTAACAAGCCTTGCACACCTACACCTCTACTATCTAGATCAAAACACAGCACAAAATGTTGGCTACTTCATAAAGTCAGGTAAAGATTGCTACATCCAAACAGCTAGAAAGAGATCAGGTCTAAAGTTCTGCAAACAGACCTTGTCAGGAATATCAAGCTGTATTTCCAAACAATGCAGAAAACACTAGTATGAAATATTAACATGTGCTTAATTCCAGCACGCCCTGTTTCATAGGAGGAGAATGAAGCAGCCAGGTGTGAAACACTGCATGAAAAAAGGGATCATAGAAACACATAGAACTATTTGCCTTCATCAATTTACAATCATAATATGACAGAGGATAAAGCTGCAAAAAAAATTAACAAAAAATCAGGGTTAACTTGATTAAGCAGTAAGATCATTGGTTGTTTGCACTTCTGTGCCTCTCCTTTTTGAATTTCCATAGCACTACCTCTTTCTTGGAAAAAGAAATATAATTGCAATTTCCTCCACCTCCTTTTATATGGCTCCATTTGAAGAACAGAAAATACATCTACTCCAGATTACATGCCTAGATGGGAGTCAGCTTGCTCAACTCAGACACAGGACAGCAAACAATAACATCAATAATACTAATTTTAGAAAATTACAGTATTGACATCAGGTACAGAAAATGTGTGTATGACTACAAAGAAAATTGATCAGGCTCAATGTCTTGGTAGTCAAGTTTCTCAGTAAGTTGCTGTTATATGAAGAGCTTGACAGTAAGTGATGGGGTAGTGGTTGCAATTGTGTGCCTTCAAATTGTTTCAACTTGAGATGAACCTATCATGGCATTTCTTGGCAAGATTACCTTCGAATGGTCATGGAATTAAAAAACAAAAAACAAAACATAAGACAGGCATGGAAAGGTCCCCAGAAATATAGTAACTTAAGAAAGGCAAGTTAGGGGCAGCTAGTTTCCTATACTGTTGGATTTTATTGTGTGAAGCCTGATGTTATTGGTTGTGCAGGTCAAAGCAAGAACATGCAACTTAAGCCTCAAAAATAAAGCAGCAATGCCTCTTTAAGCATATGCATTGTTCAAACATAGGTGTGTTTTCTAAAATGCGAAAAAGAAGTTAAAAAAAAAAAAAGACTACTGATAGTGGTCCCCAGTGATGAGAAGCAGAAAGAAGGCTGCACAAAATGAGGCACTATGCAGAGGGTAACAAAAAATGTCCAAATCACAAATACAAGTATACTACAAAATAATGTATGCAGATGGGAGAAATGGTCTGGATGAACACAGTCACAGAAACTGGCTACAGGCTTACCACCTCCTCCACGGCAGGCTTGAAAACACAAAGGAACATTCAGTTTGGTCATTCACCATTTTATAATACACAAGCACTAAGTTATCTGATGAATACAACTGTGTACTTGTGCTCCTCAGTCCAGCAAGAAGTCAACATCTTTTTTTACTGTGACAGCCTAAAACACAGTTGTGCTTGTCACTACCTTCCATTTCACATTCACATTGAAAGAGTGTTCTTTGCCTGCCCTGCAGCCAAGACATAAGAAGCTAAAGGTGCAAGCAGTGCATCTTCAGCTCATGTCAATCACAACTGCACCAGTACCCTTAGGCAAGTCATTAGCTTTTGGCTTCAACCCCATCATCTGCAACAGTAACAGTATTATCTTATTTTGTACAATACTTTTCTACCGACTGTGACATACATGGAACATTTGAAGGGTATCACGTACTCTGCATTGTAGGGTGAGTCATCACAGCTCAGTGATGGAGCACACACCTTTGCATTCAGAAGGTTCCATATCCAATGTCTGTCACCTCCAATTAAAAAATGAATCTCAAGGAGCAGGTTTGGGAACAGGTCTGCTCCATACTCAATGGAGGTACCGTCAGAGTCTGAGCTCAACAGATTAATGGTCTGACTCAGAATAAGGAAGTTTTGTATGTTCACCTGAAACAAGTGAATGAGTCTTTCCTACAAACCTGGCTCTCCTGAATAGAGCCCTGAGAATTTTCATTTTGGGGATATACCAAGTGTTCTTTTAGGACCTCAGCCCTTGGGGCAAGAACCATGAAAAATTAAGTCTGTAAATAATCACTCCTGCTGCCCTTCTTTCATATAGACAAGCAAACTGTTTGAGAAATGCCTTTGTCTGTTCTCTTCCAATTGTTCAATTCTCTCTGCAATGAGAGGAATAGTGATGCAGTCCCTCTAACTCTTAAAACTAAACTTTCTTAATATTTCCTCAGGAGGAAGACAAGGAAAGATCTTAACCAGCCTAAGTCAGACATGAAGTCCTTAAGTCCCCTCTGTGAAATGCATCCAGTCCATTAACCCAAAATACACCTTCCCAGTGTCATAATCATCTGCAGAGTCAAAAATAGGTCAACCAATTTTTATGGTTGTCAAGAAAAAGACACTGCAGGAAAAGCATGCTAGAGTATCAGGATTAGTTTCCTAACATAAAACAAATGGCCAGTGTCCTTGATGGATTCTTGTTAGGGTGAATTCTGAGTTCATACTAGTTAAGGTGCAAGGAAAATTCAGGCTTTCAAGTCCATTCCTCTCACAGGAAACTTTATGTTACAAAATGGAAGAAAGGGAGGACTTACTTCTTCTCCTTCCTCTGAATGAGTTGAAAGCTGGTCATGCTGAATAATCTCAGCATCTTCTTCAGTTGGACCATTGCCCACTCGGATTCCACCAAAATTGAGTGTTCCCTAAAGCAGGCAACAGGGGAGAAGGAACAAGAAGAGACATACAAATGGTCCATGTTTTAGTAAAATGTTAGCATGCAGGCCAATTGTGAGAGATGGCCATACCATGAAACAAGGAAAAACACACACATATCCCAACATGAATTATAAGTACCAATATGAACAGCAGCATAGACCAACAGATGTGACCCACAGAAAAGTTTTCATGTCTAAACCCCATTCAGTGGAACAAGGATTATGAAAGAGTACCTCAGGCCACACAATGTTTTGGGAATGAGCAGGTGCTATTTAATTTCCTACCACAATGTTTAGGCTATCCTCTGTAAATTGTTTGGGGTTTGTTAAAGTTATAGAAGTAGAGAATTTTTATGGAAGATATCATGGTCTGTTTCCACAAATGCTTCTCCTCTGAAAGAGCCCTATGCCTGTTCTGCAAAGTCTCCAAAGGAAATTAAAACCAGACATACAACATCCATCAAAGGCAATAGCTTAGCAGACACAGGACCTCTCAGAGAAATTGGTGAGAGGATGGGGGAAGACAAAGAAATAGTTGGGGGTGGAATGAGATAAATAGAAAGAAGGAAGAGAGAGGGGTGAAGGGATAGAAAAGAAAAGCCAGGAGACAAAGTATTCAAATATGTTTGTTTTTTAAAGGTGAAACATTTGCAACATAAGCAAGCTACTCTCATATTTCCTGAAAAAAGACACAGTTGGTAGGATATGTGCTAGCAAACTGAAAGCAAAATCTAGCAAACTCTTGATGCAATATGGTTGACACTGACTCTCCAACACCACCACCAAGCATGGAAACTCAGCCATGCCCTTCCATGGGATGCCCAGTCTGAATAAGCCACTCCATTTTTGAATAAGCTGCCCTTCCTGATAGCGAATGGCATACATTCAAGCCATTAGGGACTCCCGAGTAATATATACCCCAAATTAGGATGAAATACTCCATGCTTCGAGGAACCAAAGAGGTCTCTGATGTTTTTGTTTTGATATTAAAATAATCTACTTCACACAAACTTGCTGGACAAAAGCCAGTGCTTAAAATAAAAAAGAAGATATCATCACAAGTATGAAGGAAACCCAAGAAAAGCTAAACACCACCACACATTGGGAAATCTATGAGAAATTCATCACCCCCTGCTAACTTCACCTCACCTCTGGATGAGCTTTCTTCTCATTTTACCAACTGTAATGTGCAAACCTTGATAGGTAAATACAGCCTCCATATACAGAGGCAGTACAAGCAAATGGTGAAAAGGTGAGCAATTTCATGTCAAGATTGTAAATCCCAGAGGAATCTGGCCAAGTAATAGAAATAAAAAGCTGTCCTACATGAGCTTTTGCTCTAACTTAGCAAGACAGTTACCATGTTTTTAACCCTGCTTTTGTAACACTGAAGGTTAGAAACACCCACCCCACCAAACACAGAGGTACTGCATTTTGCACAGTACATCCAGTTTCAAGGAAATGCAGCAAGATTGAAGACAATACCACATTTTGCTAAGTTATCAGATAAACATAATGACTGCTTTTATACTGGCAATCATCAGATTTGTTCCAAGAACATATGTAATGTAACAATGCACAGACATGGCACTTGTAGGATTTTACTATGAATTTCTGGATTGCTGTAGCAGAACAATAGATCACAAATAAGTGTTTGCCCTCCAGCAATCATCAGTAGGTAATAACAGCATAGAGGATTATGTGTACACAAACAAACAGCATAAAAATGGATACTGGAAGCTCAGCACACTGTCACATAGATCCCACCATAAGCAGTGGACAGCAAGTGAAGGTGAAGGCCAAAGATGTATATCAGAAAGGATGGGACAGTTGAGGACACCACCATGTATGGAAGTTTGGAAACGTGGGATGCAAAATTAAAAGCATACTGAAGAGAAAAAATCTGGGTAGGATCATGAAGTAAGATGGAGGGTTGGAGTCCACAACAAAACAGGGAGCTATGCAAAAATGAGGGGTTGTTGCATCTGGAAGAGGACATTTTTCACAATGGAGTGAAAGATCTCTTTATGCTGCAATAGTGATCTTCAATCTACTTTGGGGAATTCTGAGGTTCCTCAGAGGCTGACTGTGGAAGAAGAATCCTGAATAAGATCCATACTAGCAGACAAGCTGCCTGTCAAAACAGTTCATCCACCACTGCTGATTTCCTTTGTAATGTGTATCTAGAAAGGAGTGCTTGGTATATTCCAGAAATTCTCTCTCTCTCTCTCTCTCTCTCTCACATACATACACACACACACACACACACACACACATGCACATTCCCCCAACTTGTTAGGGAGACAGTAAGTCCCAACAAATTGTACAAAACTCTCAGTAAAAACAGTGAATACCCTAAAACATGACAAGAGAGCCTTCGGCCCTACAGATGTTTTGGACTAAAATTCCCATTAGACCTTATAGTTGGTCATGCTGATTGGGACTTCTGAGAACTGAAATCCTAAGCGTCTAGCAGACCAAATGCTCCCCATCTCTGTCCTAGGGCATGTGACAGAATCCTCTGCCACACAAGTGGAGGAATTCCTTAGTATACAAACCAAATTTTGGGAGGAGGGCAGGGGTAACCCACCATAATACACAGTTTCATCATGTCCTTTGTGCATTTGAGGGTAGAATTTGGAATGTGTGAGATGGTTGGAATGTATCTTTCTGAGGAAAGAGCCACTGTGCTGATCCTCCTCCTCCGAGCAGATACTTTCCAACACCCCAGGGCGTCTCCCGTTCTCGCCATATACATTGTTTGGCATCTTTTAATCCACTCACTGTTGCAGCCGCTGCTGCTTCTACTGCCTGCGGGCTCTGAGCTGGGCTGACAGGGGGCTCCACGGGCTGCCCTTCCTGATAGCGAATGGAAGGAAAGAAATGGGGAAGAGAGAAGAAAAACAAAGAGAAAAGAAGGGAGACGAATGGAGGGGTTATGGGAGAATGAGATGGTCAGAGAAGGAAGAGGGAGTGTCTTTAACTGAACAGCACTTTGAAGGGCTCTTGCATCCTAACAATTGCCTGCTACATGTGCTTGCCACAAGAACACTACAGCCACAAGCTAGAGGCAGATCTCTGGAGAATCACACTGGCAGATTACTTTTCTTTAAGTCAAGCATCGCCAATTGCAGGACAACATTTAGGACTAATCAATTCTGTATGTCTCTACTGATGGGCTTAAGCTGTGCAAAGTTGCACCTCAATGCAGTGGCACTCAAAAGTCAGTCAATTTTCCTCTTACAGGCCTGGATTGAAAAGAACCAATGAACATATGTGGTCATTTAGCATTCTGTTTACTGAATACAACAGCCCTCTCTTAAGTCAACATTGTTCTGAACAAAAAGGGAATTTGATTGCAATAAAGAGGGTCTGACATTGAAAATAAGAATTTTTATTTTAAAAAAACCACTGGGCTGTATACTTTTAAAGCAACTATTTTGATCCCAGCCACCATATGGGGAATGCATGCATATAGACCAGGATTTCAGAAGACTGATCCAAACAACCAAAAGCAATCACAAGTTGTTGCCTGTCTGATAAAGAGCACATGCCATGCAGAATGTAAATGCAATGTTAAATTTAGAACTAAGTCTCACTGATCTTAATGAGATTTACTTCCAGGTAAGTAAGAGTTCTCTAGAGGCACACCAACAGAAACCTGGGCTAGAATCTGAATACATTATAAAGACTCATATTAAGAGAGGAAAAAAATGAAAGCAAAACAGAGTAACCCACCAAGTGCTTTCTCCTGAGGTACTGCTGGCGAAGGACCAGTGGTTTGGCAACCAGCATCCATGGCACACACAACAATGCTACCACTACCAGGAAGCACTGGAGACCTTTCTGTGGGGAAAACAAGATAGTGTTATAAGCATGCAATTAAGTCTCTCCAGTTTACAGATTTGGGGGCAAAGAGCAGTATGTCGGCAACTAAATGATACCACTGAATACTTAAATCCCACCATCCCCAAACTTGAATTCTTTCAGGAGAATGCAGTCATGCTTCCCTGTCATGAGGTCTAGAAATCTGTGTTAAATTAAAATTCAAACACTACTGACAACTGACAACTGCTCTTGCAGGAGCTTCTATTCAATTCAATGTGGCTTGCTCTGAAGTTCGCACAGCATGGTACTCAAAATCTATTTTGTGGTATCACAAGCACATTTATTGTTCTAGCCCTTCTTCTCCCACTCTTAACTTCTACTATGTAAAAGGTCTGCATTCTGCAATGCAAATTGTCCCTTCCAGACAACTTACCTGTCCCTTATAAAGCATCTTGCCTTTGGGATCATAGGAGAAGAGAAACATATTGATGAAGTGGATGAGAAGGCTTGGTGCATCCTTTGAGATCTTAGCATCATAAGCTGTCCACTTATAGAAGATCAGGATGACCAAATAGCCAAAAAGTGATGACATGAAGATAATTTCAGGAATAAATCCAAGGTAGATATTCAGAGGTTTCTTAAAATAGCTACAGGGACAGAGAGACATCCAGTTTTTAGACGGGATGGAGACAGTACATTCTTTCACTGGACAACAGAACAATCTGACTTTCAGAGACATTTCCCCACCATTATCAAGTCTCTCATTAAGCCACCAACCAATAAACTTTCAAGGAACATTGAGGCTTCTACCACACAGCTTTAGACTCATACTAGCCCTCCTCACTCAGGTCCTCTGTTCAGAATTCCTTTCATCACTAGATGCTTTTCAAGAATTCACAATGGTTTCCCTTTCAGTGAGATTCTGAACCACTGTATTGTTTTCCCCCCCTTATTTTACAGTTTTTAGTGTAACATGAACATGCCTGATGTATCACGAGCGGGAGAGATAAATGTGTAAATCTTAATTTTCATCTGTGTCACGTGGTGCATGCATTGGACAAGGAGGAAGCCTGACTTCATCTGCTAGTCAAAAGTACACAAAAATCTCTTAATATTAACAGCAACGCTAGAGAGTTTCAAAAACAAATATATTTCTCCATGTCTCGGTCAGCAGCCGTGACGGCAGATGGCAGTTCTCCCCTCGGTCAATGTCTTGAGGCGGTAATGGACTGGATGAGAAAAAAACGACTAACTGAATCCAGACAAAATGGAGGTACTCACAGTAGGGACCCCCAAACCAGGTATTGAGTTACAACCTCCGGTCTTGGATGGAGTCACACTCTCCTTGAAGGACTGTGTCCACAGCCTGGGGGTGCACCTAGACTCATCACTTCACATGATAGACCAGGTGAATGCAACAGTCAGGAGCGCCTGTTATCAGCTTCGGCTGATATGCCAGCTGCGCCCTTTCCTGGAAATAAGGGACCTAGAAACTGTAGTGCATGCACCGGTAACCTCACAACTCGATTTCTGCAATGCACTCTACATGGGGCTACCCTTATACCTAGTCCGGAAACTACAACTAGTACAAAATATGGCAGCCAGGTTGATCACTGGTAAATCTAAGAGTGGTCATATTACTCCTATTTTGAAATCTCTTCACTGGCTGCCTATTGGTTTCTGAGCACAGTATAAGGTGTTGGTGATTACCTTTAAAGCCCTTACAAGACTTAGGTCCAACCTATCTAAGGGAGCGCCTTCTTCCATATAATCCGCCCCACACCCTCAGGTCCTCTGGGAGGAACTTACTGCAACCAGTAAGAACTAGATTAGCGGTAACCTCCCAGAGGTCGTTTTCTGCCGCCTCTCCCAGACTATGGAATGCCTTGCTGGAGGAGATCCATCAAATAACCAGCTTGGACAGCTTTAAAAGATGGATTGTTTCCGGCAGGCCTTCCCAAATTAGATCACTTCACCTTTACTTGTGCTCTCTCCCCTATATATATCCTTTTACACTCCCACTGATGTTCCAGAATTATTTTGCTGTTTTAATTCTATGTTTTTATTTTAGTACTGTATTTATTTTTTAAAGGGGGTGTTTAATTCTTATTTATTGTTATTTTTCACAATAAAAACTATGGAGGACATGGTGGAATAATTAATATGGAGAATAATTATGCTGGAATCAATAGTGTCTTGATTTGTCTTGGATCAAGTACTTTTTACTGAAAATATACAATTGGGACTGAATCACTCTATCATAACCAAACAACTGATTTATGGTTAGTTATAATTAAGTAAAATGAATGAACATCCTATGATTAATTCATATTCTATTTTTATCTGTATCACTTGTCTTCTTTATAAATTAATGCAGGAAATATAAACTCACATGTGATTGAGCAGACTAAGTGTGACACCAAACATCATGTGGATGATGCCCAGGATGACTGACATCTTCATCTTAAAGGAGTTAAGGAAGGTCAGCTTGTTCGTTGCAATATTCCATATCTAGCACAAAGTCAAAACAGAATTATTTAGGACAAGAAGAGAATAAAGTTATTCACAATGAAATAACTCCACCAGGCCATAAGATCCTCAGCTTCAGCATCCTTTGAAAGGGCAGTCTTTTGCTTCACAGTGGATCTTCGGGTCTAAGAGTGACAAATTCTCCTCAAGTATTTCAGTCTAAGGCAGGGATAGGAGAAGTGCAGCCTCCCCAAGGCTGTTTTTGTCGTCCACAGTCCCTCCAGACTCCTCAGACTGCCCTATTTTTGGCAAAACAGTGTGAATTTTTCCTAGAAGCCTCCAGGAATAGCAATTTACTTTTCAAACATATTGAAGAAATACACCCTTTACACTGTTTAACATTTGAAAAAACACAGTGTATGACACTCAATTTGGTGCAGTGGTTTGAGTGTTGGACTACGACTCTGGAGACCAGGGTTCGATTCTTCCCTCAGCAATGAAACCCACTGGGTGACCTTGGGCAAGTCACATGTTCTCAGTCTCAGAGAAAGGCAATGGCAATCTCTGAACAAACTTGCCAAGAAAACCCCATGATATTAGGGTTGCCATAAATCAAAAATAACTTGAAGGCAAACAACAAAGACCACTTCCAGTTTGGGATTCGAGCCTTCTTAGTAGTCTATGTAGCCCCTAAAAGCAAAAAATTATCCTCTAGATCTGGCACATTCACCCCTCCTCCTGTGAACTAGGGGAATCATTTTTAGGTAGTTAAATTATCTAAAATAGAGGTTCTGAATATAAATGTTTTGAGTATAAAGAAGATTCTGACAATGCAGGTAAATTCCCACACCTCTTAGGATACTTCAAGGCCTCCCTGTCCTTGTGGGCTCTGGTCTCCCCCTAACTCTACAACTCTGATGCCTTAGTAATAAAGTGCAAAACAGTTATTGTTTAGCTAGGTTTTATTTAACAGAACATCTCTTCTTTCTAGGTGACAGATCCATGGCATTTAATGATTAGATTTAGAGCCATCCTAAAATGATGTGGCAAAATTGATCGTACCACTTGAGCCTAAAAATGTGTGTTGAAGTATCACCATTTCAGTGCCTGTCTCCATGTGAAGGGCTCCCTAAATATGACACAGTAGCAAATCAGTAACTGAGATATTTAGCATAGCTTTTCCCTACTGAGTTCCTTGTACACAGAGAGCTCATTACATTTAAAATTCAGACTTAAGTAGCACAGTCTAGAATAATACTACTCTATTCTGAATAATGTCCTGATCAGCTCTTGATGTGTAGTAAATTAATAACCATTCTCATAAATAGCAGTCAGATCTACCACTTTCACACTATTAATTAGGGCCACAATTCAACAAGTCAGAAATGATATCAATAGAAATAAGGAACATAATGAGAGGTTGCAGAAAAAAGTAGAACAGACAAAGCAGAAAAGAAAAGACAGGAGGAACAGTAAATGAAGGTTCTTACCGGATCTATGCCAAAGGGATATGGTCCACCAAAGACACCTTCAATGGCAGGATTGACCTGAAGCACAGGATACTCTCGAAGAAGGTCTTCTCTGTGTGGAAAACAGTATGACAAAAACTTGAGAGGAAAAGCAGAGGCATAAGAATTTCACTGCATGGTGTCAAGGAAGGGAAAGCAGAACAACTTTTAAAATTCAGCACAGAGAAAGTATGTGCTGCAGAAGATATCCCTTGTTGCCATCCCACCCACCTTGCTGGCGCCCCAACCACACCTGCCCAAAACTCATTGCTCAGGCCACCTGCCTTCACAGACATCAAATCACATCACTTACGACCAGTTGCCTTTGGATGAGAACATGGGCCGAACACTCCAGGAGGAGCCAAACATATTGAGTGACTTTGAGAAGCAGTCATTGTAAATCAGGCCAGTGTAAATGGAAAAACAGCCCATTAGGAGAATGATGTACCGGCCACTGAAAATGGTGCTGAACATCTGAAAGATTAACAAGATAGAGAAAGAGAATTTGGGAAAGGGACAAGATAAAGAAGTTTTTTAAAAGCGGCTGACAGTCATACCCAAGACATTATGTTTAAAAACAAAACAAAAATACACTACAGTCCCAAGAATACATGGATAAATATCTTTCTTTGTTTCATTCAACTACTTGGGTGCCTCTTCGTCCTGATCTACAAAGACAGCGCATGTACTGGGAATGCCTGCTAATTGTTTTGTATCAGAAAAAGGAGCAAATAAAAAAAAACACCTTACATCTGCATAGATTTGTGGAGTTTGAAACTCTTCCAAATTTGAATGTGAAAGTAAATTCTGAATAACTCCAAGTTCAGAAAAACTAAAGTTATTGGCATTCATATCCTTCTCTGGATCAGATTCTAGCTCTACACTGCACATATCTCAGAATTCACTGGCAGCATCTAAAGCTTCTTTCCTAGATACATTTTTAAATGCTCAGAAATAAAGGTTGCAGGAACTATGGGGGTATCCACACTGCAGAATTAAAGCAGTTTGATACTAGTTTAACTGCCATGAGATTATCCTACAGAATCCCGGGATTTGTAGTTTGTTAAGACAGCAGAGCTCTCTAACAGGTGAAGCTAAATACCTCACAAATACCTCACTACAAATACCAGTATTCTGTAGGATAGAGTCATGATACCCAAAGTGGTGTCAAACTACTTTAATTCTGCAATATGGATACACCCTATGAGTCAGAAGGGAAATATACTTACTTTGGGCCTATCTGATCACCTAATGGACTAAAGTGCTTGACAAAAAAAACAGGGACTACTTCCCATTTTTGCATCTATTCCTTCCTTGCAGCCCACCTCCAGCTGAGGCTAGTCTCATTACCTCATTGTCGCTCTTCTGTGACAGAATTCGGCTCTCCCTGATCACCATCCACACAGCAAAAAGTGTCATAAGAATACCATGGCCGAGATCCCCAAACATCACAGCAAACAGGAATGGGAAGGTAATGATTGTGTATGGAGCTGGGAAGGATGGAAGAGTGAATATTAGCACATGACAGAACAATACAGAACATGTAGTGGAAAAAGGAAATCCACTGACCAGTGTCAGAGCCCAGCAGACCTGAGAATGGGCCCAGCAAACTACTTATAAGTTGGTTTAATATACTCTGAAGATAAATTGCTGAGAACCTAACTAGTAGTTAGTTAAAGCACCAAACATAAAAAAATACTTGCATGTTTCTATAAATCAGGGGTAGGCAACCTTTTTGAGCCGGGGGCCGGGTTGCTGTCCCTCAGACAATTGGGGGGCCGAAGCACCAAAAATAAATAAATAAATAAATAAATATTTTAAAAAAATTAAAAAATATGCATGCACACTCTCTCAGTCCCAGAAAAGCCATGGCAACCCCCCTGTGGAAATTTTGCCAAAAAAAACCCAATAACAAGTAATAAAAGCAATAATCAATATCATCATGGCGGGGGGTGGCGGGGGGCAGCGGCGGCGGCAGCGGTGGCGGCAGTACCGGCCTGGGGACGGTCCAAAGGCCTCGGGGGGCCGCATCCGGGCCCCGGGCCTTGGGTTGCCTACCCCTGCTATAAATACTAATCATATACTTAAGACGTATCAAGATGGAAATGTTTATGATTCTGGACTACATGCATGCCCACTTTACATTTCCTATCCCAATAGTTTCCTCATATTACCCCACAATAATCTTCCCATTTCAGTTAAGAAGTCTGTGGGATGCAACTTGTCTATTCTACTGTATAATCTGAAAAACTGGACATTCCTTCAGGAGCTAATGCTGCTTTAGAAAAAGCTGTATCCACAAATTGACTCTGGGTGGGGGAAAACTTTAATAGACCATAAGAAGTTTGAAAACAGAACTCATTGTGTGAGGAAATGAGCTTCATGCTGCTTCCAATTTGATTAAACAGTAAGTTGACATACCAGTTCAGCTATTTCTCCTTCTCAGTGGTCAGATCAGCTGTAAAACAGCTTTCTTCCTTGCCCACAAAAACTAATCTATCTGCTTTAAGGAAGCTTTAAGGAGGCTATTATCTTCTCACAGTGGGATACTGCATTAAGCAAAAGATTATATCCAGGGTAATGGACAGCACGAAAAGCAAAATTAAACTGGTAAGAAACTTCCTATTCTATGATTTTTGTTGTTGTTAAATGAAGTTTTGACTTATGGTGACTCTGAATGACAGTCCTCCAGGAGACCTGTTAGTAATGGCCCTACTCAGATATTGCAAATTTATGGCAGTGACTTCTTTAATTGAGTCAATCCATCTGTAATGCAGTCTTCCACTTTTATTACTGCTTTCAACTTTATCCAGTATTATAATTCAGTTCCCAATGAGTCATATCGTCCCATGGCATATCCAAAGTACAAGAGCCTCAGTTTAGTCATTTTAGCGACTACTTGGGAGTTCAGGTTTAATTTACTCTTAGACCCATTTATTTGTCATCTCTAATATATTTCTTTTTAAATGTTCCCACACCCTACTGCATGTGAACGAGCATAACTGCCTGGTTTTTTTTTTTAAAAATCTTAAAACAAATTCACGGAGATGCAGCCTACTAACAACTATTTGTTATGTTATCAGCAGAAAGTTGCAGTTATCAGCACAGCAGAAAGTTGCAGTTATCAGCACAGCACAGTTATCAGTTTAGGGTTCAACCAACAAGCCATTTCTGATACACCCCATCTTCTTCTTTTACAATTTTCCTTGTGTTCTTCACAAGGAAACTTGCAACAAAAATGCTATAGCATGATGTCCCCAACACCACTGAAGTGTCCAATGAGCCTACTGAACCGAGCCAGTGAGCTAGTCCCTACTAAGTTGTTATCCCTGTGCCCAGTTCAAGATTTGCTCTCTCTTTTTGCAAATAATTTTACAAACCTTGTAATGTCCTCAAACCTGCTGACACCTCTCCCTCTTAGATGTGGATGATTCCATTTTCATGACAGAAAAAAACCCACACTACATATACATAAATGTATATAGCAGGAGTAGGCAACCTTTTTGAGCCGGGTCCCTCAGAAAATTGGGGGGCCGAAGCACCATAAATAAATAAATAAATAAATAAATTTTTTTAAAAATTAAAAAATATGCATGCACACTCTGTTAGCCCCAGAAAAGCCATGGCAAAACCCCTGTGGAGACTTTGCCAAGAAAACCCCAAGCACAAGTAATAACAACAATAATCAATATCATCATGGCGGGCAGCAGCGGCGGCGGCAGGACCGACCTGGGGCCGCACCCGGCCCCCCCCCGGGCCTTAGGTTGCCTACCCCTGGTATATAGCATATCATTGTCAGGAAATAAGTCTGGCAAAAAGTCAACCCCAAAAAATCTGGGTCAACTTAATAATAATAATAATAATAATAATAATAATAAATATTTATATCCCACTTATTGAAAGAAACAATCCAAGCGGCTTACATAAAAAACCCATACAATATAACCCCTAAGACCAACCCCCCCTTAAAACAATATTAAACATCTCATAATTAAAATAATAGTAGCCATAATACAATTCATATAAGTAATAACAAATAAAAACATTTATAAACCAACAAAACCCGGCCAACCTCTAAAACAATTCCTCATCCATCAGAATGATGGGGCCAAGAGAGGAAAAAGGCGGCCGGGTATCCTAAGGGGGCCGGTAACCCAAGGGTAACCCGAGGGGACTGGGACTTTCAATACATTATGTGGGCCCATAACAGAAGAAGGAGAGAAAAGATCTGTTATTATCTGTGTAACTTTCGCTAAGAATAAATCCCCAACCCACCTAACCCCATCCACACATACACGCACACACACCCCTCAGATCTCTTTTATACATTCAGAGTGCTACAGTGCATAGGACAGAAGGCTCCTTTAAGAATACATCATATGCTTGAAGTAAAGACTGCTTTGGTAGCCCACACATTACCTGGATTGATCTCACGGTAAGTTCCAATCCCGTAGGCATCTACTATATTTTGAAACCCAGCAGTAAACTTGTTGGTCTTGTTGTATGTGGGGGGCGTCTGGTTGGTCTGCATCCTGTTTAGGATGGAGGGGACAGTGGATCCACTGTGCTCCTGTTATACACAAACAGGAAAAGTATTAAAGAAAATAACTCACAGTGGAGAAGTCCTAACATTTCCCCACTCATCTCTCTCTCTCTCATACACACACACTCACTTATTCACACAGACACATGCACACATCTTTGTCAATTATTTGGAAAGTGGCTGCAGGTTGTCATTTGAAGCTCCCTGTGATGTTGCCTTTTGCTTTGTGTGGATTCAAGTTACATGAGAAGATTTCATTCAAAAAGGAGTAAGAAAAAGAGATCAGATAAAAAAAATTCCTGAGCCTCAACTAGCAAACTAATTAATGGACTCCATTACTATTCCAGCTATGTTTTTTATACTGTGTGCATTTTACAAGTCTGATCATTAAGTGAGGACATGCATGCAAACACATATAGTGCATGTCAAAGTAGCCAGTGTCCCCTTAGGTGAAGGAAAGGGTAACTAACCAAAGAATTTCAAAACTAGAAGGAGTCAGTTGTCCTCAGGCCAAAGGGAATCCTGCCTGAATCAGAAAGAGAATCTATGCCATGGGTGTGTTCTTCTCAAAGGCCAAAAATCTAGGTAAATGTCCTCTTCAGTAAGAGCTGAGGAATGTAGACTAAAGGTTGTGTGTTTTCAAAACTGAACATAGTTCCAAGTGAGAGCGCTGTGCTCGCCTCCTGCTGCAAGTTGGAGAGGACAAGAAAAGAACATTTAAATAAGGATTCCCACTGCAGTGTGGCCCTTTAAATGGGGTGAAGCTAAAATATCCACACAAAGGATTGAAAGCAGGGGTGAAAAAAGAGAACACAACTCTGTTTGCCACAGTGTACACATGCAAAGAAGCAACCAGTTACTGCCCTTCTGCAATCTGTTCAGACATCTCTGCTCCCAAAAAGGTTTCCCAGTAAGAGAAACAAATTTTGTTTTTAAGAAACAAATTTCCATGGACTTGTTTTGGATGCAATTTGTCTGAAACAAACATTTCCCTGCACTTTACACATATTTACATAAAGTGTGTGACAGCAATGGTTTTAGGACAGAACTGGAGAGCTATGAGTTGTACTCACTGTGCCACGTCTGAGAGCAAACTGAATGGAATCAAGGTCAGCAACAGGACACCAAACTTCAGCAATGAGGCATTTCTGGGTCACATCAATATTGCAGAGGTTCAGAGTGTGATAGATTGCCTTCATCTTGCGCACCTTTATGAACCAGACACGGACATTTTTTGCAGCAGCCTGCAGCACCCTCTGCCGATGATCCTCTGTTTGGTTCAGCACCTGCCATAGGAAAGGGGGCCATGTCTTTTAAGGCCAGGCTCGGGGCTTTATGAAATGTACCCCTGCATTCATTCAGTTAGAGCTAAAGATTCTGTTACTAGCAGAGATATAAAAATCTAGAACTAAGACCACTGAGTATACAATCTACACTCATAAAGAAAAAGGGGGAAAAGCACAAAGATGCTGGTTTTATGATTGGTTGAATCTGATTATATTATTGCTGGTTTTAACATTGCTTTAAATTATGTCAACTGTCACCTAAACAATTTGCCTCCCCCATGTAAATTAGATAAAACAATACTGTTGTACAGGTCCTTAATGTGAATTGTTTATTCTGTGTCTAACAAAGGAAAAATGGAAAGAGGCATGTCAAACATTTCTTCTTCACCTTATAATCTATGCAGTGCTACACAATTCCTTCTGACATAATGCACTTTAAATTTTATCTGTGCACCCACACAAGCAACACACTCAATTTCTACATTCTCTTTGTTCAGCATTTAGAAAGCCAAGGTTCACAGCACATTCAGTTTTCACAAGATAATGAATTATTTCCATGATATATTACCCACAAAATGAAAAATGCTCTTCCATATCAATAAGATATTCTGCTAAGTCAAAGGGAGACACTGGTGAAGAGGATGGGAATGGAAAAGACCACCCCTGCTCACTAGCTCACTGTTCCAGTCACATTACTGCATTTTTCCATGTGTTATCCATAAATAAGCACATTCTTGACTCTTCCCAAAGCCTCTCCTACAACTATTTCATATAAAAGAATGTGTATTTCCGCTATGGGATGTTTTATCCCTTCCGTACACCTGGTACTACTTGCTAAAAAGAGTACCATAAGGGAAAATAACTGTGGAAATCTTCATGAATGAAGCATATTTCTTGTAATGAGGGGGGACGACGGGGGGACGGACGGACCCAGATAGTCTCAGAACTTCTGTTTTTCATTTTTAAAAAAGATTCATGCCTGAACTTGTCCTCTGTGGCCCTCATTATCATAAAATAACTTCATGACAAGACTACAACAATATAACCACTCCAGAAGCCACAGTAAGACTCTGTTTTTATTGTACTTGAAATTCACTACTTCTACACTCTCTGAAAACTAGCTGAGAGGCATATTCATAACCTTATCGCACGGGTAGGCAACCTTTCCCCTTTAAGGGCTGAGGGACTTCAGCTCCCAGAAGCCTCAGCCATGTTGGCCAATAGTCCCATGTTGGCCAATAGCTCCTGGGATTCTGGGAGCTGAAGTCCCTCGGCCCTTAAAGGCCTACCCCTGCCTTATTGCCTTTGTGCAATCGATATGTAAGCCCTACTGTGACCACGAATGATTCTGTTATCAATAGGCTTTTTACTAGGACCTCTGCCATCCAATACATGCTGGACAGGATAAAAGTTCTTCCAAGACCTGCTGATTCCAAGTCAGAGATCAATGCTAATTGAACTGAGATTAGAAACTAACCAAAATCTAATCAGCATATAGCTTTAGCAACACCGGTCACCTTAGTGCCTCCTCACTCCTATCGTAGGTAGACTATAGTACTCCACTTCAGTTAAAGCTTTCTTTGTAGAACAAACTGCAATAGCCATAAGTAGACTATAGTATTCCACATCAGTTAAAGATTTCTCTGTAGAACAAACTGAAATAGCCTGTCCCTAGGGTTACAGATACACATGGCTGTTAGCAAAATTTCTATTTTCCAGGAATGGGTGGGGCTGGTATTTTGGTTTCAGCTGGTAAGACACTCCTCTGCACAGTAACTACTGCAAAACAAGATTCAACAGCACCCACAGGCTGCACATCTGCTCTAACAGGTCAATAATAAATAAGCTCACCTCCTGAGGAGCACCCCAGTTGCCCACCATGACTTCTGTGTTGTCTGAACTAAACCTTAATGAATCTATTACTCTTTATTCACTTAATCACAGCTATCTTATATCAATTCAAGGCAAAGAATGCTATTCCTAGATGCCAAGCTCACAAAACAGAATTTCCATAAATGTTTTGAAGATACTCAGTACCAAAGTTCTGGAAAAATCACATCTATATTGATGTTGAAGCCATGTCTGGTGCCATTATGTGACACCTAGTAAGTGGAGGGCCTCTCAAAACTATCTTCAGCATTCATCCAAAAGAACAGAACCAACATGGAGTCAGCATATAATGAGATTTTAAATTGGATAGCAAGGAATAATACCTAAAGTAGTAAAAGCCACAGAGTATTAAGATATCGAGCAAGTAGAACTGTCTCCTATCAGTCACTAAAAAAAGACAGCATGCCAAGCCTACAAGCCTACCTCAGTCATATACTGAGGTCAGAAGGCAGACTGAAATTGTTTAAGAAAGTATCTCATACATGAATGCCTACTCAGATGTCAAAACAATCTGAGAGAATTTGATGACACCATAAAAAGTTTAAAGAAAGATCTATGATTGTGAGCTGCATTTTCTTGGGCCAGAGTTGCTATGTTAGAAAGCGCTACAAACATAAGTGGTCACACAAGTACAGGAAAACAAATGAATATCATATAACTCTCATTTGTTGTTGGCCATCTTGAACCTGAACCACCACAGACATAATTCCTAACCTAAGATCTCAACTGTATATGTGACTGTCAAAAAGTGCACTATTAAGTGGAGGAAGAGGAATAGTTTATCTATATTGTCTTCTCAAGAAATACACACAAAGTACAGCCGACTTAAAGGGATGCAAAACCTTCCAAATGCTCATAGAAAGAGGCACAATCAAGATACTGTTTAATGCCACTTCTAATTCTAGAAACAACTGGACTGGTGTGGGAATAGTGTTCCAGATGTTCTTGGACTGCAACTTCCAAGAGCCAATGATACAGAATGTTGGAAATTGCAGTCCTTGACTTAGATAAATAAGCAATACATTCCATATTACATTGTGGGTGTGTAGACAGATCTGCCAAAATACAGGAAACCACAGCAGAGAACAACTGAAGGTGCAGAGGCAAAGCCAGTATAATGAAGAAGTAATTAAAAAACCCTCCCTCTCTTATTTCCACCACCACTTATACCATCTGAAGATCATCAATCCTGGTGTTAACTCCAGCAGCCATTTCCTTCCTCTCCTGTGGTGTTTCTGGGCAGGGATAGAGAGAAGCCCGGAATCTGAAAGACATATGAGCTACTCAGGAACAAAAAAATAACATGACTAAGATAAAGGGATGCTTGCCATGTAAAATCCAGCTCTATATGAAAAGTGGCTGATAGCAGACAGGCTGTTAAATCAATTGTATTTCAAAGAAAGGGGAACTCAAATGAATTATAAGAGCTGCATGGACTCAAGTGAGAAGCAAAGAATCCTTTACTTCAACATGCTTACCCTTCACAGATCTTCTTGACTCTGTTCTTCAGCTGGTCACCTTGGAAGAAAATAATGAATACAGACTTGTGCACGTAGTCACCCTAGAAAGGACAAGAAATAGATGCAGAGAGAATATTCATGGCAATAACAAAATTAATGTTTGGTGTCAAAGCCTTCAAGCACTAGTAGTACTGAGTCATTAATTAACTAGTAGAATTAGCAGATAAGGTTATTGTTCTGGTATTAGGAAGACTGGTTCAAATTTCCTATTCAGCCATTAAATTCTCTGTGTTATATCTCAACCTAGCTTCACGGGGATGTTGCGAGGAAAAAAATGAAGAGGAACTCTACATGAAAAATGTACATTAGTGTAAGTTCCCTGAAAAGTCGGAGGAAATTAAAAAACAAAACAGTGCCTTGGCTAAGACAAAAATGTTTTTCATCCAACATGGCATACCTGCAGTAATCTCTGGAGAAAAGAGATATTTTAGGCTCTTCACTATTTCCAAAAAGGAGACTGTTCCTCTGCACCAGCCTTCAAAGATCGAACAACATAATCTGGGTCGTAATGGCCCAATGGCTCTAGAGAATTCAAGTAAACCAGTCTAGCCATGCATGGAAAAGAAAAACAAACAAATGCCCTGCCACCTACACACACAAACCTCCTTCCAGACTCATTGACTGACATTAATACCTATTCAAATGCAAAGTGCAAGTGTAGAACTTCCACGGCAGCTAATAACTTGAGGGTAGCTAACAACAACAACAAACAAGGGTCCAAATCACACTGTAGAAATAATCCAATTTGAGACGGCTTTAACAGCCCAGCACAATGCTAGGGAATTCTGGGAACTGTAGTTTTGTTAGATGTTTAACCTTCTCTGTCAGAGTGTTCTGGTGCCACAATAAACTACAGTTCCCAGGTTTCCCTACCACTGAGCCACAGCCGTTAAAGCGGTCTCAAACTGGATTATTTCTGCAGTGTGTTTTGGACCAAGACCAAAATTGTGTTTGGTTTTCGTTTTTCTTCTTTTTTTTTTTTAATCATGCTTAATTGCTAATTGCATGAATATCACCTCTTCCTTTTGCATCACAAATATGGCCATCAGGAACCCTATAATGACAGTAAATTCTGAGACCCCTGCAGGTCTAAAACAGAGCTGGATATATTTTGAAGAATGTCTTAGTGTTTCTTGAAAGCTGTGAAAGTCCCACTGCTGCAAAATTCATCCTCAGGGTTGTTCCATAGCTCTTAATTCCACACACCTCAGCAGCCTCTGTATAGTTAAGGGCCACAAAATATGGTGAGGAAAACGTGCAGATGGATTTTGCAGTGGTGGGACCTTCATGAATTTCAAGAACCACTTTTGAAGCACTAAGGCAGACATCAAAATTTATCTATTTCTGTTTCAGACTTTCACAACAATTCCAGAAAGAATATAAAATAGTCCCACTGGGGGTAAAATTACACCTCGCTGTCATTCCACAGAAGAAGGTGGAGAGGAGTATTCAATTCAGTTAATGAACTTTGAAGGTTAGCGGAATCTTAACGTAACCAGAGAACCCAGGCAGATAAGCTAAGCAGCTGGCTCTGAAGTAAACAGGAGGAAGAGAAGTGAATGGAAAGGAACTGATGTCTGTGATGTCCAACCTTTGAACTCTCTAGGGAGTAGAGGTGCTTGGCTCAGATAGCAACTCCCCCCTTCCTGCATTTGTTCAAGCAAGATGCTGGGCTACCTCAATCAGGAAACTTTTGCACAATCCTGATGAGAATCATAGCAATATGTGCAGGCTTATTAGCCATTAGAAGCTCATCCATCCATAGAGGGAGCATGAATAAGAATGCCTTCTTCAAGACAAAACTGGGATTGTTCTTCGAGAAAAACCAGTAGATTACATAGTTTATATCATTATGTGCATGATGCAAACTGCTTATATTGGACATCAGTGTACATGTGATGGAAGGAAATCAGTTGGGATTAATATCCCTAAAGAATGGGGCAGAAGGTCTCCCTCCCAACTCCTTAATGCCTCTCACTATCTTGCATCTTTCTAAGAATTTTTTTTAATCCCATTTTTAGTTTAATTACTGTATCCAAGTCTCAGATGTTCAAAATAAGAGGTAAGGGCACCAAGCCTGCCTGGAAAGTTGAACCTGAAATAACTGAACTCCAATTCCAGAAAATTGCCATTACTCAAAGACTGAGGAAACACACTCTGTATATGCTCTTTGACAAGAGTACTCAGCCTATAAAAGGAAGCAAGAAAGCTGGAACTCCAAAAGTGGTCTACCTCTCCCATGGCAGTCACTGGGCAGAGGGAGGGAAGGAGGCCCTGCCCACTTTTCCCTATGGCACTGTCCACCATCAACTCCTGAATGATGCTATCAACAGATAAAAAGCCTCACTCACTCCTACCTTACCGCACTGTATGTTCCACGGCCAGGTATGCACACTCAGAATAATATTTGGCACTGAAAACTGGCTCAGATTAGCTGATCTTTTCAACCAGAAAGCTTACTCTTAAAAAAAATTATTCTTAGCCATGTTGCAAACACAATAAAAACCTTAACCATAACACTAGCAGTCTGAGCTAACAGAGCTGTAACAAAAAGTATCACATAGTTTCAGAACTGTTAAAATGGGGTACATAACATTCACAGGGCCAGGGGCCAATTTCCTGCCTGGTACCTGCTACAGGTCATGTCCTCATCTACAAAATCCATCAGTAGAGTATAAAAGTGCAAAAAAAAATTAATATGGTTTTGTGGTCTGACACCAATGTTTAACCACTAAACTTTAGAAGTACATTTTTGGGTCAACTTAGGTTTGCAAAAGTGGCCTTATAGAAGCATATGTAGCCCAACTCTGAACTAAGCAGTCATATTTAAAATGCAGGGCAGATTTAAATACAGTGGTACCTCGACATACGAGTGCCCTGATATACGAGTGTTTTGAGATACGAGCCGCCGAGTGAGCGATATTTTGCTTTGAGATGAGAGCAAGATTTGAGATACGAGGAATCGCACACTACATTTCAATTAATTTCAATGGGGAAAATTGAGATGCTTTGAGATATGAGCAATTTGACATACGAGCAAGGTTACGGAACGAATTAAACTCGTATGTCGAGGTACCACTGTATATAGAACATCTACACCAGAGTATAAAAATGTCTATTTAAACCCATCTGATAAACCATTCAGTTCCTCAGCTGATCCATTTTTGTTGAATTTTTTAAAACTCATTATATTTTTGAAGAACCTGACATAACAGATGATTCACATTTTTTGATAGAAGGAAATGCCAATTTCTTTCACAACCCCTCACATAAATAGGGTGTACTATTCAAAGAAAACGAAGCAATCCTTTGATTTCAGCTCTGGTTAAAATAAACCTTTTCCCCAGCCCACAGCAAAAAACAAGTTTTAATCAATCTCTTTTTAAGAAAAACAATACATTAAAGCCATGTAAACTCAGGCCTTCCAGGGGTTTTGGACTACAGCTCCCAGAAGGCTCTGCCATCCTTTTCCAATAGTGTGGGATTCTGGGAACTGAAGTCCCAAACACCTGGAAGGCCAGAGTTTTGGTATCGCTGCATTAAAGGCTGAAAGCTTTTGGCATGAGAAAAAATAGCAGCCTACTGCTAAGGAAATGGCTTATGTACCGTTACTGGATCTTCCAATGGATTTTCAATTTCAGCTTGACGCAGGAAGACGTTTCCACGGCACACTCTCCACAGCATACGTTCGAAGGTAGGAATCCGCTCACGACTAATGACACCAGCCACAAATCTGAACACAGAAGAAGCGGAAAGCAAAAGGAAAGGACATAATGTGCTGGAACAATGTTCTTGTCAACACAGGGCCAACAAGAAAATGGACCACTTTTTTCAGGGATATAAAGCCCCATTTTGTAGCTGTAAAAAGAAAGTTCAGAGATCATCCCAAATCAAATAAGTCGGAATCAAGAAATGACAGGTTTGCAACTGGCCACCAAACAAGAAACCACAATTTGAAGTGGGTTTGCAAACATACTGTCTGCTATGTATAATTTTGGATGGCACCTGAATTTACAATACATCCTTACAGGCTTCATTCCATCCCAGAAACTGTTGCATAAAAAACTTCTTCAGAGTCTCTGAACATCCCTCCACCCCAGGTGAATTTCCTCTCCTAGAAACAGCCAAGACCCTTAGTGCTAAACCATACCAGGTTTTCAAAACATCTTTATATTTGGGTAGCACTAAATATGGAAATATATTAAAATTTCCATATTTAATTAAACAATCAACATAATATTCAGCTTAATTTTGATTTAATACCTAGTAATTAAATTCACAGATTGAGCATAAGTATAACAGACTTGACATCTAAAATGATTGGTCTGTTTTCTTCAGGTCACCTGGACAAAAAGCAAAGAAGATGAAAGAACCCAGGCCGAAGTCCTACTACCTTAAAGTAGTCATATCTGTGCTGAGAGTCTACAAAGCAATGAATGACTGTTGCTAAAACAAGAAAGTAATACATACCCCAGTCGCAGTGGGGTTCCTCTTCCCATCTCGCTTGGTTCTAGTAGTGACGAGGACTCCTCCAACAAGTCGGGATCCGCCATCTGCTGATGATGCAATTCAGCCTGAATTCACAAATCAATTAATATCTAATGAAACTAGTTAGTGGCATGCAGGGGGATGAGGAACCAGGAGATGAATGAACAGAAGCAAAGACAGGAAAGACAGAAGAGAAAATAAGAGACAAGAGAAGGCTCAATGAAAATATGAAGAGGTGAGCAAGGAATCTGTGGAATACCAACAGAAGGAAAGAAGCAAGATGCTTATGAAACACATCAGTCTTTTCTACTGGGCAAAAGCTGCTCTGGATTGCAAGTTAAGCTCCACAGAATTATGATGGGAAAGAAACAGTTCCCAATCAAGTCTCTGCTGACTTGGGAAAGAGGGTCTTTTGGGTTTGTTGGTTTGTTTTCCCTTTAAAGGCAACTGTTTAACTGAGACTTATGTCACTTTTCTGTCCTACTGTGAAGGGCAGGGAAGGTTTGTAACAGCACATGCTACAACTATCAATGAAGAGCTCCAGAAAATGAGGCAAAACTTTTAAGTTTCAGGCTGAACAACAAGAAAAAAGAAAGCATACTTTTATACCAGGATTGAAGCCTCCAGCTATTATTGGACTGCAACTCCCAATATTCTTCGTCATTAGCCATGCTGGCTAGGACTGCTAGAAGTTCAAAGCTGACAATAACTGGGGAATTCTGTGATGCCCATCCTCATAATTCTTATTATTATCCAATAAATCCATTTTAGAGATTAAACTAGTGAGTACCAATGACGTGGAAAAGTGAAGAAGACTACATGCCCCCTCGATCCCTGCCCATCTTGGCTGGTCATCCAGGGAGGTGATGCCTTGATGACGTTTCTCAAAGAGATCATCAATGCTTTCCTTACGGAAGGATCTGTTCCATCATGTCTAAAGGAGGCGGCTGTTAGACCGCTCCTGAAGAAGCCTTCCCTGGACCCCCTGTATCTGAAAAATTATAGGCCAGTATCACATCTGCCATTTTTGAGCAAGGTGATCGAGCAGGGCATCACCTTTCAGCTCCAAGTGATCTTGGATGAAACCGATTTTCTAGATCCATTTCAAACTGGCTTCAGACCGGGATGTGAGGTGGAGACTGCCATGGTTGCTCTGGCAGATGACCTTTGCCTAAGCATTGACAGGGGAAGCGTGACCCAGTTGGTGCTTTTGGACTTCTCAGTGGCTTTTGATACGATAAATCATGACATCCTCTTGGAATGCTTGGGAGAGTTAGGAATTGGAGGCACTGTACTTCAGTGGTTCTGTTCCTTCCTCTCAGGCAGATTCCAGAGGGTGATGCTCGGGGACAGTTGCTCTTCAAAAACAGAGCTTAATTGTGGCATCCCTCAGGGTGCCATCCTGTCCTCGATGCTACTCAATATTTATATGAAGCCGCTGGGGGAAATCATCCGTAGACAAGGGGCGGGGTGTTATCAATACGCTGATGACACCCAAATACTTCTCCATGTCTCAGTCAGCAGCCATGACAGCAGATGGCAATTCTCCCCTCAATCAATGTCTTGAGGCGGTAACGGGCTGGATGAGGAAAAAAAGACTCAAACTGAATCCAGACAAAATGGAGGTACTCACAGTAGGGGCCCCCAAACCAGGTATTGGGTTGCAATCTCCAGTCTTGGAAGGGGTCACGCTCTCCTCTAAGGACTGTGTTCAGAGTCTGGGGGCACTCCTAGACCCGTCGCTTCACATGATAGATCAGGTGAATGCGACAGTCAGGAGCACCTGTTATCAGCTTCGGCTGATACACCAGCTGCGCCCTTTCCTGGAAATAAGGGACCTAGAAAATAGCAATCCTCTGTTGTTGTGTGCCTTCAAGTCATTTTTGACTAATGGAAACTCCTATCATGCCGTTTTCTTAGTGGTAGCTTCTGAGATTTCAGGTGGGTTTGTCAATAGCACATCCAAGCATATTTTCATAGTCAGAAGGATTGGAAACTTGTTTTGTTTTGTTTTAAAAAATGGAAGTCAAGATTCTCAATAGTTCTTCAGCCACTACAAAAACCTATCTAATTCTATGCTTTCAGAGAAAACAAGAGCTTTGGTTATATGACCTGGTCTGTTTTGTAAATTGATCTGAAGAGGAACAAGGTTAACATGTCTTGTATCTTCTACAGTTCAGGTGGCTCCCTGATAAAGTGCTTTGTTGCCCAATATTCACAACATGCTTCCTTTCAAACAAAGCAAGCATGACTTGAAATATTTTACCCATCTTTATCTCACCTTTGTGGTTACTGAAATAGGTAGGAATATATACATTAATTTCACTCTGTAAGCTGGGAACTTAACTTGCACAACCACTAATGATACAGCTCAAGAAGAATGTTGATGCCATATCTTCAGATGCAGCATTAACATGACAAAACAGATAAAATAATTTCTATCTTGACAGTCCACACAGTAAAGAGAAGTATTTTAAATAAAAGCAGCATACAAAACTAAGGTAGAGAGAATAGTCTCCTACCTCCTGATGCATGCAAGGCCTGCTGAAAACTGAGGCAAGTGCCTTTTAGATGGGATTTGGAAAACATACATCAGGCCAAATAACAAGCCACAAAAACAGTGTAGTAAAACAGGCACATTGATTTGTCAATCTAGGTACAAAAGGACTCCTCACAATAGATCTTGAATTGCCAAATCTGTTATGCTTTTGAGGGTGATATAGGCCATGTTCAGACTCTACAATCAGCCAGGATCAATCATTTCTGGGAAAAATGGGAACAGCTAAACAAACCATAGTGCTTCTGTCTGTGGTTTGTTTATTGTAACCCAGCTCATCTCTCCCCAAACAAGCCAGAACTACATGCCATTGGCTCGTCTAGACAGAAACAAGCCAGAATACCAGGTCCAAGCATAAGATCTTTGGTTTATTCAGCCTCTCTCCCTTTTACAATGAGAGTGCCTCAGCAACCTGCCTCATTCCATGTTTCAGCAACCCGCCTCATTCCAAATTCTGGTTTATCATGCTATGTAAATCAAATCATACTAATGTTTCTCAGGCCAAATAAGTCCTCCTGTTCTCCCAATTCCTTCATTGGTCTGCAATTATATCCTTCAGAAAAAATTTTACACTCTATAATCAGATGTTACCACATCTAGATCTTTGTGGATTTCTATATTACTTCCAAATGCTCAGGACCATATACTTCCTTTAAGATAGAGACTCTGCATGCCTAATTTATCACTTGTATATTATGTGTGCAATAACTTCCATGTAACAAATCCAGGCACAGGAAACATATCCAGGGGCAACTGTGTTGGCCACACAGCAAAATACAACAAATCCACAAAACAGCAATATGTTATTGGGCCAATCAAAATGTACAAAATACATCATGTGAACTTTTAAAGCTTCACTGGATTCTTCATCAGGTAAAGATGTTAAAATTATACAGGAGAAAAAATTGACAATGTTGGAGCCACAGGCCTACATTTTGTGTCAGACATTATTCTGTTGTCAGTTAAGGTGCATTTTGATTGGCCCAATGAAGGTATGACTGTTTTGTGGATTTGGGATTCTGTTGTATTTTGCTGCATGCCTAACATAGTTTTTATTGTTGTTAACTGCTTTTGAGTCGGCTTCAACTCATGGCAACCCTGTGAATGAAACATCTCCAAGATCCCCTATCCTCAACCACTCTGCTCAGGTCTTGGGATGACCCCCCTAAGTCTAATCATCTGATGTTCAGTCTTCCTCTCTTTCTATTGCGTTCTACCTTTCCTAGCTTTATTGTCTTTTCTAGTAAGTCATGCCTTCTCATGATGTGGCCAAAGTACAACAGCTTCAGTTTCATCATCTTGGCTTCCAGGGAGAGTTTGGGCTTGATCTGTTCCCGGACCCATTTGTTTGTCTTCTTGGCTGTCCGTGGTATCTTTAGCACTTTTCTCCAGCACCACATCTCAAATATATTGATCTTCTTTCTATTTGCTTTCTTCACTGTCCAGCTTGCACATCCGTACATGGTGATGGGGAATACAATGGCTTGAATTATCCTAATTTTAGTGTTCAGTTTTATATCTTTGCACTTCAGGATCTTGTCTCGTCATTTCATAGCTACCCTTCCCATTCCTAGTCTTCTGCAGTCTCCATTTTGGTCAGTGGTTTATCTAAAACAGGGGTAGGCAACCTTTTTGAGCCGGGGGCCGGTCCCCCGAAGTCGTCCTTTCCAGCTGGCCGAGGGGGGGGGTATGAAATGGCCGCCACCGCTCCCGCCATGTGCGCTGCCGCAGCCCCCTCCCTGCATGCCGCGGCCGCCATATTGTTCTCCAAAATGGCGGCCGCGACACGTTTGCACATGCGCAGGAGTACTGCGCATGCGTAAACGAGTCGAGGCCGCCATTTTGATTTCCAAAATTGCGGCCGCCACTCGTTTGCACATGCACAGTACTCCTGTGCATGTGCAAACGCGTCGCAGCCATTTTGGAAATCAAAATGGCGGTCGCCACGCACACAGCCGCGCGGCGACCCCAACGCGGCGGCGGCAGGGGTCCACCTGGGCCGATAAGTGCAGGGCCCTGGGCCGTAGGTTGCCGGCCCCTGATATAGATCACCCGTGGTCATTATTTTTGTTGTCAATATTCAACATTAAGCCTTTTTTAGCACTTTCTTCTTTGACTTTCTTTAGTAATTGTTCCAACTCTTTGTTCTTAGTAATATGGTGTAGTGAGTAGTCTGTATATCTTAGGTTGTTGATGTTTCTTCCTCCTATCTTCACTCCACTTTCCTCTGGGTCTAAGCCTGCTCTGCTTATGAAATTGAATATGTTTCCTGGATTTGAAGATACTGAATATTGCTGCAATTATAACAAGAGGAGCTATTGGACTAGGACTTAATTTTTTGAAGTTGCTTTCCTCCAACAAATGTAAAACTCTTTCATTTGGACTACAATTGGCAATTTTTACCTATATAGCATCTAAATGTTTTTCCAGATATAAAAGTAAAGAGACTTCTTGAGAAATTAAATATTCCTATTAAAGGGATAGTAAGCCCTAAACAGAACAGAATTTTATTGCCTGTGTTTTATTGCCCTTTGCTCTTGGTCTCCACATGACAAAGAAGGGGAGTAGCCTCTCCCTACATTGATACCCCTCTAGATCATCTTAACAGACAACAGAAGTAACATCAGAGACAAATGTAAGCCTATGACTCAAACATTGTAACTTTCTTCTGCTGTATGATTTTTAACATCTTTACCTGAAGAAGTCAGTGAACATTTGAAAGCTTGCATGATATATTTTGGGCATTTTGGTTGGTCCAATAAAGCTATTGCTGTTTTGTGGAAATCCACACACAAGAATCATACAATTCTCTGTGTAAAAAGTAATGGATTAAGTGAACAAGTTCAAATTCTTACATTTATTAATTTTTACCTCTATCCTACACTACTTTCATAATATACAAGTTCATCTGACTTCAAAATCCCTTCTGACCCTGCCACCTTTGTGCCTTTTACCATGCTGAAGTTCCCTGTTGTTTGTATCTTCACCAAGAAGCACAACAAAGAAAGCAGAAAATAAATGCCACTATATTCCAAAACAGAACTACTCCAACACACACAAAAAAGACACATGAATTTTCAAATGAAGGACCTTTAGTTGTATTTGCCAGTGCAAAAAAAATGTTATTTTAATGTCATTGCAGGAGACAGACATTTTTTTTTAAAAGCCAATAAGAGGCAAGGAAACTCAGGCTCATTTCAAAATTTGTATTTCCTCAGGTTTTCCACCCCCTCTACTGCCATTTTTGCCATGATATGCTTTAAAATCTACTCATTGCTAAAGAAGGCAAATGTCAGACTAAAAGAGAGTTCATACTGGTAGTTATGGTGATGTTACTTCCCTTCAACAAGAGCTGAAGAGTAATGCTAGCTGTAGGGCTCAAGTGTATCAGATCAGCTGAGTCAGTGGAATTTACATAAGTGCTGACCAAGTTCCCAACGATTCAGTGGGCCTAATCTAGATGAACTAAAGATTTAGGCCCATATCAGTATTTTATTGCCAGGTAACAGCAACAATAGTACAATTTTTAAAAAGTAACAAAGAGAAAACATCCCTTCTCTGAGAGCACGCTTAAAAGACAACTGTGCAGGCCAAACAACTCAAGGTCCTTCTGGTACATACAAGTAGCCCTTGAGCAAACAACAAGACTGAACACAGATACACTTTCCACAGTCTTCAACACCTGCAGCAAGGACCACCAATGAGAAGAACAGATGCAGAATGAGAACTAAGGACTGCAGATGGTGAAAGAAAAAGAAAGAAATCAGAGGAGGGAGATGGGAACTGCATGCCATTAACCATTACTTTTCCAGTCTTCTTCCAATCTATTCTGGGGCACTTATGGCTATTAGATCCAAAGACATTACTCCTGTTTTTCTCTGTTTTTCACTAAGTAAGAATATGAAGACTGAGAAAAGGATCACCAGTTAACAGAATCAAAACCACTGTATTCTTTTTCACAGGCAAGAAATAGCCATACTGGCAAACACTTCAGCAAGGGTCACTTTGTCTCTGATGAAGTGTCTTCAGATAAAAGACTTGCCTTGCAAACCATTTCTTGCTGTAAAATTACCAATGTTTCACAAACTCCCCCCAACAATTTAAAAAGTTTTCAAATGCTGGAAGCAACAAGACTCTCAGTGGCAAAAATAATAAATGGAAGATGGAGCAACAACTAGGCTGTGCCACCTTAAAAAGTACCCCCTCAAATTTGGATTACTAAGGAACCATCGCCTGTTTATGTGAAGTTGCTCAAAGAATAAACATGAAGTAACTCATGACTCTGTGGAAGCTGCATTTCAGTGGAAAGTTACACAGTGCATAATGTTCACACTGAGTTGGCTAATCTAAACAGTTGCTTAAATAGTTCCAAATACTGAAAACATTAGCAAGAGACTTTGCGCAGACAACTGCTACTTTCAGTGTTTGCCACTGTCCATCCTGCACCATTTTACTTGTGAAGCTAAAAGACAAGTGAGGCCCAGTTCGTGGCAACAGAAAAATTAAGATTGTATCAGTTCAGAACACAAGCAGAGTTTACTTGATGGAGTATTTCTCCACACACAGAAAGGCCCTGCATGTAGAAAACTGGAGTGCTTATCAGTAGGTAATATCTTTCTGTGACAAAAATGTTACATCATGCTACACCTCCACCTGCAGTCTGATGTAATACAGATTTGACAAAAGTGTCTATTATTTGTAAGAACTAGTCCTGTGTTTCAGACGTTTTTTTAGTCACACGTGTAGCTTATAACAGCATTCAGGGAAACTGTGTGTCGAGCAAAATCCAAAGGACTCAAATTCACAGTACATTCAGACTGCTGCTGAATAACGCACTGAAAATGAGATACAGCTATATTCAAAGCAATATTTATACAAAATCAGCACACCGTTGAGCTAAACTCAACATTTAGCAGCTAGTACTGTGTAGTCCACCATATGGCTGTTCTTCGGAAACACTGGAGAGGTATGTCTGTTATGTTCGTTCTCAAGCAATACACAAGATTCAACATTAACTCGCATAGATGTATGTATGTTGCCAAGAGAAAGAAAAATCAGGCAAGCACAAGTTGCACCGAGATTGGATGGTTTCCCAAGCGCTATGTTTTCAAGTGTTATTCCACAGCTGTGATGGTGGAAAAAACATATTTCTGAAGGTGGCAGTTGCCAAGCCCAGCCACAAAGGTCACAATCTGCGAAGTGATACTCAATACTAAGACAAAGCACCCAGAAACACTGCTGATCATCTTCCCCATTGGATTAGCCACAAAGCAAGTGAAGGGCTGAATCAGCGGCTTCAAGAACTTTTCAAAGGAAGAGGTGCAGGGAGCCAGTTTTGCTTATATTATAAATCAATTTTGTTTGGAGTATTTAATTAGGATGTTGTGCTAATTAACTATATGTTACAGGACACTAGCAAAGCTCAACCCCAAGCTGACCATGAAACATTACAATCTCTTAAACAATGCCTCTTAATTCACTCAATATCTTTAGTGGTTAAGATTTAAGACCCCAAATCTGAATGTGTTCTATCCCTTTATAATCTGTAAATGCAGCCTTTTGCAAAGCATTCATTTGGCTTTGTTAAAGCATTCTTTTAATGCTCTCTCAGCAATCCTTGCTGATTCACTTCTCCTACTAGCCTAATGATTCACTTTCCCTACTGAAAACCTAAGAGGGCTGGAAAAATCTGAGACAACTGGCCACCCAAGTGCCTAGAAATTTGGGAGTGCATGTTCTTTTCAGAAGCAGGCCTGAGGTACATAAGGGCCTCCTAGTTTGACACCTATTTAAGGCTTAGGCAGAACACTGTGTAGCCTCCCACTCTGCCTTAACACTGTACTAAGAAAAAAGTACTGTAGAATGAAAATCAGTATTGCATATGGATACATGATTTCCTGTCTGACTGTAAGGATCAAGACTAGAGATGTTCAAACATCTGATCTCCTCCCTCTCTGTTGTATGCCTTCAAGTCATTTCTGACTTAAGGCAACCCTGGTGAGAACCTATCATGGGGTTTTCTTGGCAAGGTTTGTTCAGAGGAGGTTTGCCATTACCTTTCCCTGAGGCTGAGAGCATGTGACTTGCCCAAGGTCACCCAGTAGGTTTCATGGCCAAGCTGGGAATCAAACCCTGTCCTTCAGAGTTGCAGTCCAATGCTCAAGCCACTACACCACACTGGCCCTACTGATACATAAAATTATGATCCAAGCAACTAGGAATCTGGATAGGTTTTTCTATCCTGTTTTTCCAAGGCTCACAGTGAGCTCTACAGCAGACCCCCAAGAATCTTTTTAGATATCTTACAGGATCAAGTACTTCTTATTGACAACTAACAAGTACTTTGACAACTGTCTGGGACTTTTTTGCTTAGAGAAGGAGCTTTTGGCTATCACAAAAGCCTAATATCACAAAAGCTTTTGGTTATCACAAACGCCAAATATCACAAAAGCCAAAGATAATGAAGCCATGGGGTGGCCAGCTTGCATATTTAAATGAATCATGAAAAACAATTTGTAGAAATTTCTCAGAACCAAAGAGAGACACCTCTGCCCCAAAACTGCAACTTAAACAAAGATTCTCAAGAAGGAATGTGGTGATGGGCTGGCCCAGCTGCATAAGAGACAAAAATTTACGATATTCTGACCTCATCAAAAAATTGCTGAGTTTTGCGCAGTATGAATTTTAATTCCGTCAACTCTAGGAAGTTCCTTTTCAAGGCTTCCTGGTTGGTGTTGATCTCTTTGAGCTCATTTTCAATCTTCTCAAAGTTTGCCTAAGAGGAGAAAAAGGAAACAAGAAATTAAATGAGTAAAGGATTAACTGTCAACATCCTGTGACATATCTTTCACTGTATGGACCACCTCAACCCAAAAGGTCACTAAAGCCAAATGCACAAGCTGTGTGAAACTGCATATCCTGCTATTTAGATCAAAGATCAATAAACTTTTCTTCCATAGACAAACACCCTTTGTACAAATTATATGAATCGGTTACTTATATGTAATTGTCTGATTAGTTGAAAGTTCTCCTTTCTCAATAAATCAGATATTTATAAAACATAGTGTTTTCTAGGTTTTTTCTACAAGCACTACTTCCATGTAGACCTGTGACACTAATCTTTCCCAAGCATTTAGATCAGCCTTCCTCAACCCAGCACAACTCCCATTACCCATGCAACTTTAACCATACTAGTTAGGATGATGCAATTTGCAGTCCAACATACCTGAAAGTGTCAGATGGGGGAAACCTGATTTAGATGAACAAAAGCAAAGCTTTCTGTTCCCCTGCCCTATGAAATTGGACACTGGCTATACAAAAGGGGACCTTTTCAGTGATTGTCTCCAGAATCTAGAATTTTCTCCAGTTGGTGGTTTGCTTGTCTTATTCCCTCACAGCTTTTTGACAAAGTATAAACATCCTTTCATTTCAGAGAGCCTCTGCTGCCATGACAATTGAACTGTCGGCTTTGCCGCTATTTAGTTTAAATGTTAAATATACTGTTTTAATACAATTAAAATTTAGTGTTAACAGTGTTGAATGAACATTTTGTCTGTTCCAAGCCAGTATCTAGGGTATTTTATATAGAAAGGCAGAATATATATACTTTCAGTATATACATGCTATTAGTATATGCTGTATCTTTTACAAAGAGAACCTGCAAAATCTAGATGATTCACACAGCATCCCCTCTGACTATAGAACACTCTCTTCACAAGCCAGTTTTCCTGATTATTTCTTCCTACACCTCATCTTATTTAGTTTGACTTTTAATAGCCCAATGTACAGCAAGAGATGCAAAGCACCAATGTATTTTAAGATGCAAACCCCTTAGCAATTGTATTCTTTACCTCCAAATCAATCATGTCACGAGGAAATGGCACCTCTGGATTCTCACCAGTGTCTGTGATGGGAATATTGGCCTTTTTAATCTCCTTTTCCACAAATCCTGGGGGAGGTGGAGAAACAGAATTATCATGATGAAGATACTCAAGCAGAACAAGTAATACTGAGAGAGAGAGGGGAAAAAAAGGGAATTCCCAAGAACTTGTGAATCCACATCCTACAACTGACCTTCTGCTGCCTCCTTCCACCAGCCCACACACAAATCTCTGAAAATCTTACAGGGTGAAATTTTAGGCTGAATAAGGAGCAATGGTATATGAGCAGCCTAGTAAAACTCACCTGGAGATCAGATTACCACAAATCACTCTCCTCAAATTTTAGCTAAGTATTTCTGAAAGCTGGGTCAGTTTTTGCACAATAACAGTTTCCTAAACTTCCAGTGGCCACACATGCAATCTTTTTTCCTTTTTTTTTTTTTGAGAAAAGGTTTAAGTGGCTCATAGATTGATTTAGTTCTATAAATCTACTCAGACACAACAGAAAACAAGAAGAAGGGGCAACATACGGAGTTTCCTGTCCATTTCTTCACACCTCCGGACTTCATTAACAAATTTACGTTGGAACACATTCACATCTGGATTTAGCTGCCAATAAAAATAAATGTGTAATTACTATGATGTACAGCTGTGTGCAGAGAGATAGTGAGAACTAGTTGTTGCATGTCTCAAAGCCCCTCTAAATTGTTATGATGTCATAAAAAATCAACTAAAATTTCATCTGATCAAAGAGAAACTTATCAGTACAAGTCTTATCAAGATATAGGAGGTAAAGTACAGTCACCTGCAGCCACCTGTAACACTTAGGACCTATACAGAGCAGAAATGGTTCCAAGTGCTGCCAGAAGAAGTCAACTTCTTTTTGAACCAGCAACTGAAAGGACTGACAGTCAAAGGACTGAGTTGCTGCACTAACTCAGAAGACAAGTAGCAGATACTTACATCTCGAAATTGGACCTTCCCAAGTTCTCCCAGTTCACTAACACAGCAATATGCTGCTTCAGACTGAAGAAAAAGTTGTGCGAGGGTCATTTCTTCACTCCGGAAGAGCTCCCCCATGATGAAAGGAAATAAGCAGTCAAACTAGGGTCACAATCTTCCTAGGCCTAAAAAAAAAACCCCACAAAAATATAAAACTGAGACTCTTCAAAACAATATAAATTTCTCACTTGGGCCAACAAGAGTCATATACTACAAACTGATTTATACTTTCCTTTCTGTAGCATTTGTGGAACATTAAAGAATTCAAGACCACTACAATGAAAATCAGATTTAAGTGATTGCTTTCCAAGTGAGCCATTTTTTTTAAAAAACTATTAAAAATGCCGTAAAATGCAAGCTGCAAATCCATCAGTGCCCAGCTACACAGAAATTCTGTAACCTTTACACATAGCATAAATTGATGCCAGCTAGATGCTTTTATGGCATCTGTAAAGATACAACCATTTTAAGATCCAGTTATGTGCACAACCAGTCTGTGTTACCAAGCTCATCTGCAATGACAGAACGCTTTTACTTAGGAAAACCACCTCTCATCTTCAGGTCTAAAGCTTCCTCATGCAGCCAGCCATCATGTGGGTGTCTACTAGCCTCTACAGGCTGCTGTCCTAGAAACACAAGCACCAGCCTATCAGCTGACAGCTATAATGAAGGAAGAGTGTATCACTGCAGCAGATTCAGCTGGCTGTGCTCAGAACTCATTTTCACTGAATACAGAGAGAATCCGGAAGCCATAGTCCAGAGGGATTATCCAGGGAAAGCCAAATCTGTTTGACTTTGTGGTACTCTCTGCTATGTCAATGAAACAGAAATTAAACCACTAATTGATGTTTGCAGATCTAAGATGTCACACCAGAACATGGCAGGCCCAGCAAATTCCCAGAAACAATTGAACTCCCATTAATATATGTTCCCATGTTCTGGAGTTTTTCTGATTTACATGCAAATGAGAGGTGTAGAAAAATTAAAAGAAAATTATGAAAAGACAATACAGTTGTAGAGTGGGGCAGAAACTAATAGTTAAAATGCCAGATTTTCACCTGCCGCCCCCCCCCCCCCAGGGCCAGTGTAGTGTAGTGGTTTTAGCACTGGACTAGAACACTGGGAGACCAGGGTTCAAATCCCGGCTCAGCCACAGAAACCCACTGGGTGACCTTGGTCAAGTGACACTATCTCAGCCTCATTAGCTGGCAATGGCAAACCCCCTCTGAGGAAACTTCCCAAGAAAACCCTATGAAAGGGTCACTTTAGGGTTACCATAAGTCAAAAAAAACTTGAAGGCACACAACAACAACCCTGCCCCCTTCAATCTTACTCCATGCTAACAAATATCAGAGGCCAGAAACCTTACACAAAAAATATTCCTTGGATCCCATCAACAACAGAGAAGAAGATTTCAAGCAATATCATGATTAGGCCACTGTGACCAATGTCATATTTTGCTGGGTGTCACTGCTTTCACCAGAATCAGTCATTGCTTTTACCAAAATCAATGAGTCCTCTTTCCTGCAGTATTTCTCTTTTGTCATACCAAACATGGAGGGGGTGGGGGGTGGACAGAACTGTCTGTGAGACACTTCCTTCATTTGACCCCATCAGGAGTAAGGCCTTCCTCTCACTTCATCCCTTAATACATATAAAGCTGTAGATGCCGCTCCCCCAGACTCTACAGTAAATTGAACACCAATACTAACAGATTATTATTATTATTATTATTATCATTATTATTATTATTTCCTTATATCCTGCTTTTTGCCTGAGCAATCAAGGTGGCGTACAAATATAAGATACAAATTAAAAACATACATTACAACAATAACAGTAATACAATACCCGCCCCCCTTTAAAAGACTAAATACAATATTTTTCAGGCTAGGCGGGATGGAGCTGGCCTGCCTTCTCACCATCCAGATGATGGTGGATGGAGGGAGGGCCTTCTTCTTTTCAGATGGGGGAGGGATTTCTATTTCTCACTGGAAAATGGTTTTAAAATGCCTCTTCCATTAACAAGCTCTTGTCCTAACCACCCTGCCTCCCTTGCTACTCTAACCCTGATATCTCCTGCTCACAACGACAATATCCCTGTATAAGGTATATATATATATATATATATATATATATACACACACATATATAAGCCACCCTGTTGTTTATTGCCCCCAAGTTGACTTTGGGCCTAAGCAGCCTGCCAGAAATAGTGCACATTAAATTGAGGCACTGCCCTGGCTCAGTGCTAGGGAATCATGGGAACTGTAATTTATTGTGGCACCAGAGCTCTCAGACAGAGAAGGCTCAATATCTCAGAAAAAAATACAATTCCCATGACTCCCTAGCATTGAGCCAGGGCAATGCCTCAATTTAATGTGCACTATTTCTGGCAGTCTGCTTAGGTCTTTTGACTCATGATGATCCTGTGGATGAGACATCTCCAAGACCCTCTGTCCTCAACCTCTCTGCTCAGGTCCCATAGACTCAGACCCATGTTCTCCCTGATCTGAGTCTAACCATCTGGCATGTAGTCTTCTCTTTCTACTGCCTTCCACCTTTTCTATCATCCCTGTCTTTTCTAGTGATTCATTTTTCCTCAGGATGGGCCTCAATTTAGCCATCTTGGCTTCCAGGAGGAGTTCAGCCTTGATCTCTTCAATCGTCATGCCAAAATATGACCTAAAGAACATCCCAATGGAATTTAAAGATAATATGAGAAATAGGCTAGCAGTATTAAGCCTAGTTGACCAGGAACCAGAGGAACTATGGGCAGAAGTCAGGGACACAGTCAAAGAGGAATGCAAAAAGATGACATCTGTGGCCAAAAAGAAGTAGAAGAAACAATGGATGGCAGGCAAAACAGTTCAAGCAGTTAAAGAAAGAAGAGATACAAAAAGGAAAGGGAGACAGAAAGTTAATCAGAACCTTGAATGCTATTGCTCAACTATTACTAAGCAAAGATAAAGTGAACAACAATCAATGCAGACAAATAAAAGCAGACAATAAAAAAGGAAGAACAAGAGAACTCTTCCACAAGATCCAAGAATTCAAGGAGACAAAGAAAGCCACCCTCCTTCCCTTCAAATGCCCTTGTGGCTCACAGATGCTAGCAAGATCATTTTCCTGTCACATACAGCCTCTCAGGGATTAAACCCCCACACACTGAGTGTGGTATCCTGGTTTCACCATTGGACTAGAACTCTGAGAGACCGAGCTTCGAATCCTGGCTCAGCCACGGAAACCCACTGTGTGACCTTGGGCATGTCACACTCTCTCAGCCACAGAGGATGCCAATGACAATCCCCCTCCTCTGAAAAAGCTTGCTAAGAAAACCCTATGATAGATTTGCTTTCATTATTGTGCATCAAGTTGTTTCCAACTTATGCTGACCCCAAGGCAAACCTATCATAGGGTTTTCTTGGCATGTTTCTTCAGAGGGGGTTTGCCATTGCCGGCCCCTAAGGCTGAGAGAGTGTGACCTGTGGGTTTCTACATGGCTGAGCTGGGATTCAAACCCTGGTTTCCAGAGGCATCAGTCCAAAACACCCTGCAAAAATAATCCAGTTTGAGACTGCTTTGATTGCCCTGGCTCAGTGCTAGGGAATGCTGGAAATTATAGTTTGTTGTGGCAACAGAGCTCTCTGACAGAGAAGGCTCAATGTCTCACAAAACTATAGTTCCCAGAATCTCCTAGCATTGAGCCAGGGGAGTTAAAGCGGTCTCAAACTGGATTATTTCTGCAGTGTGTTTTGGATTTTAGGGCCTTTACAGACTGCCAGAAATAATCCAGCTTGAGGTCACTTTAAGTGCCCTGCCTTAGTTTTAAGGAATCATGGGAACTGTAGTTTATTGTGGCATCAAGGCTCTCTGACAGAGAAGGCTCAATGTCTCAGAAAAAAACTACAATTCGCATGGCTCCCTAGCATTGAGCCAGGGCAGTCAAAGTAGTTTCAAACTGGATTATTTCTGGCAGTATGTACAGGCCCATAGTCTGACGCTCAAACCACGCGTTTGCTCCCTAAGCTTTGCCTTAGGGTCGGCGTAAGTCGGAAACGACTTGAAGGCACACAGGGACACGGAGAAAAAGGCTGCATCCACACTGGAGAAAACCCCCGGTTTGGCACCGCTTTAACTGCCCTGGGTCAAAGCTATGGAATTCTGGGAATTGGAGTTTGTTGTGGGGCCCAGAGCGGAGCTCCGCTCCGCTCTGGGCCCCACAACAAACTCCAATTCCCAGAATTCCATAGCCTTGGCCCAGGTAGATTTAAAGCGGTGCCAAACTAAGTTATTTCTCCAATGTGGATGCAACCAAACAACACCTTCTGCTTCCCGGTTCCTCACCAATAATAATAACTCACGGTCTGGGCCGGCGACAAACCTAAACAGTGTTTTTTGAAGAAAATATGAACCCACCAACGCAGTGAGACGACGCACCAGCCCCTCACAATCCGGGACTGAAGGGAGGGTCACACCGCGAACCCTCTTAAAGGACCCGGAGGGCGACCCTTTCTCCCCCGAGAGCTCCAAAATGCACCCCAAAGCCTCCCTCTCATCACCTCTCCCCCAACTGGGCTCAACCACCGCCCCTTCCCCCCATTTGGAAGGAACAGAAGCCGCCTCCCCACAGACCTTTAAACCTGCCCCCCTCAGAACCAGCCGCAGCGCCTAGTTTGAGAAGCCAAGCTCAGACCTTCCGCCCATGACGTCACCACGCAAGGCCCTTCTCTTCTTCCGCCCGATTAGCGCGGTTGCCTAGTAACGGAGCCTGCGCCCGAGCGCGACGCTAGCGTAGGTTCGGTGACTGATGACACAACCGCCGCCATTTTGTTGCCGAGGGATGCTGGTGAGCGACCGTAATGGTGATGGCGTCACTCCACGGTGGGTGACGTCATACGCTTTGGCCCCAGTTTTGTCCCTGGCTGGTAATGGAGGAATGGTTCGATTTGTTGTTGCTGCTGTTGTTATGTACTACTAAGGGCTGCAAAAATAATCCGATTTCACCCCACTTTAAGTGCTCAGTGGTTCAGTGCTATGAAATTCTGGGAATTGTAGTTTGTTGTGGCACCAGAACATGTACAGTTTATTCATGACAACCCTATACAGGTTATAGCCATCAAATTACAAAAATGATTAAAACCTTTTAGAGCTTTTACACAGAATACAGAAGAAGGAGGGGTGAAAATAGTTGGAAGGAATATCATATCAACAATCTAAGATATGCAGATGACACCATAATACTAGCAGAAAACCTCACAAACCTGGAACACCTACTAAGGAAGATCAAAGAAGAAAGTGCAAAGGCAGACTTACTGTTGAACATAAAGAAAACAAAAATAATGACCACAGAGAACTCACACACATTAAAAGTAGACAATGAGGAAATAAGAAATAGTAAAAGAGTTCTCATATCTGGGATCAAACATTGATCTGAATGGAGACTGCAGCCAGGAAATCAGGAGAAGGTTAAGAATGGGGAAGGCGGCTATGAAAGAACTAGAAAAGATCCTAAAATGCAAAGACATACAACTCAACACAAAAGTCAGAATCATACAAGCCATTGTATTCCCTATTACCATGTATGGATGTGAGACATGGACAGTCAAAAAAGAAGATAGGAGTAAAATGAATGCATTTGAGATAATGTGGTTCTGGAGAAGAGTGCTGAGGATCCCATGGACAACCAAAAGGACAAACAAGTGGGTCCTAGAGCAGATCAAACCGGAAACCTCCCTGGAATCCAAATGACCAAACTGAGGCTGTAATACTTCGGACACATCATGAGAAGAGAGGACTCTTTGGAAAAAACAATAATGCTGAGAAAGGTGGAAGGAAGTAGGAAGAGAGGAAGGCCACATGCCAGATGGATGGACTCTATTAAGGAGGTCATGGGTATTAAGGGGTTGCAGTAATTAAGCACAGCAATGGAGGACACAGGTTTTGGAGATGTTTCATCCATAAGGTCGCCATGAGTGGAGATTGACTCAAGGGCAGTTAACAAAAAAACTTTTACTTCACAGTTGACTCTATAACATATAAGCAAAATGTTTACATTAAAATTACAAAAAAACAAACGAGGGTTCTGCCAAAAAATGTAAATGAACAGGATTAATTCTGTCCCACTACCCAATATTTAAAAAAAAACCAAATAAATAAACAAGTAAACAAATGTTCAGTTACTGAAAATAATCAAAATGAAATAGTATAATAATAGTAAAAATTTCAAAACTCAAGGCCAGACGCGTTTCAACTACAGTCTTCCTCAGTGGCCTGTAAGTATTTTAAAAATATATAAATATATATATAAAACAAATCCTCAGCTCACACAATGTGACTCTGTTCAATTCAAAGGTAATAATGAAATGTTTACTATTATTATATTATTCCATTTTGATTATTTTCAGTAATTGCACACCTTTCAGTGGGGTATTGCTACCCTTTTAGAAATTATACTGGCTTTTCTGCTCCTGAGTTCAATTTATTTGTTTATTTGGGTTTTTTATATTGGGTAGTGGGACAGAATTAATCCTGTTCATTTACCGTACATTTTTTGGCAGAACCCTCTTGTTTTTTTGGTTATATATCTTGGGGTTTTTGGTTGTAGGGACTTGAGTTGGTTTACATTAAAATTACAAAAATGTTTCATACTAAACATATATCACAGTGTTATATAATCCATTCAAATTCATATAATCTATTTATTGCAGATTCCCATACAGGCCTTTATCCTCAAAATCTAATCTACGTTTAGCTGCCTTCACAGCGAATCTGGCAGTGTTGAACATAACAGACAGCTGTACTAGCTAACAAGTAAGTGATTTTCTCCAGGTCATTTTGGTTAGCTACAAGTTCTAAAGTTCTCTTCAGAAACTTATCTCTTGGGGTTTTATATATCCTACTATGTGGCATCAGAACATACAAAAGTCATATGAGGAAGCATTTGGAAGAGGTTTTGCATACAGACAAGAAGCATGCTTCTTCCAAGATGCCTACTGCAGGCTTTTTTTTTAAATCAAGACAAAAAGTATGCCTTTTAATTAGATATTTAATTGGGAAATCAACAAAAGGCTAGTTATCTAAGTGTTGCTGCTCTAGTGATTCAGTATGTACATAGCTAAATGTATAAATTGCACTTACTTTGGGGTTGAAATACAATGTGGGCAAGTGGGAATTGAACCCTTCTTCCCATGCAGTACTGTGCAGGGTGGGTCTCCAACTCCAAGTGAAAATACAAAACCACATGCAAACAGCAGAATGTAAGACAAGAGAGGGAAAAGATTATGAAGTAGCAAATTAGGATTCAGTGCCTCTGGTAAAAGAGAACAGCTCTAATGCTAGTAGTGATAGGTGCTCTGGGAGCAATTCCAAATGGACTGACAAAACATGCAAATGAAATACCCAATTCCAAATGGACTGACAAGATATACAAATGAAATACCGATAGATTAAGGCCTTATCGCACACCCTAAAGAGGCATTTTACCTCTTCTGGCTTCCATCCTTGATTGGGGATACAGCTGGATGTTATCAGACATAATTTGCTGCCAATTCTGCCATGGTGCTGCTGGCCAAATGCAGCCCAGATCCAAGGACCGCTCAGCCGGTCAATTTCTCAAGTCAGAAAACTTCTGTTTCTGAAAAAGTGCCGGCTGAGTGTGGCTTCGAGCAGGGCTGCATTCGTCCAGCAGCATCGCAGCAAAATCAAATCAAACCGAAGCAGCTTCATTTATATACCGCTTCATACCGCACTATGGAGTGTCTAAGCAGTTTACAACTGTAAGCTCATTGCCCCCCAACAGCTGGGTACTCATTTTAGCAACCTCGGAAAGATGCAGGCCTGAGTCAAGCCTGAGCCCTATCTAGTATTGAACTCGCAACCTTGTGGTTTATGATTGAGTGGCTGCTGTACAGGCATTTAACCACTGTGCCACCAGGGCTCCTGTTTTGAAAAAATTCTATACAAATACTTATATTACAAAATGTACAGGAAAGATTTTGCCAAAAATGAAAAACATAATAATAATAATAATAATAATTTATTTGTATCTCATCCCTCTGAGAACAATCGGAGTGGCTAACAACAATTTAAAATTACAAACAATATGACTCCACAAAGACCCCAAAACCCACCCACCCCTTAAAAAAGTATTAAACCAAGGAACTATTAAAACATCTAGTTAAAAAGGCATAGAATAAAAACTAATTACAAATAACAATAGAATAATAGAATAAAACACACGGAGCAGCGGGAACATCCAAATTGTGAGAGGGTGGGATAAGAGGCCGGGAAATCTATTCTGGAAAGGCCTGCCAGAAGAAATCCATCTTAATAGCCTTTTTAAAGCTATTTAGCGTTGTAATCTGATGGATTCGTCCGGCAGGCCATTCCATAATCTGGGGGCGATTACCGAGAATGCCCTCTGGGAGGTTGCCGACAGCCTAGATCAGGGGTAGGCAACCTTTTTGAGCCGGGGGCCAGGTTGCTGTCCCTCAGACAATTGGGGGGCCGAAGCACCTAAAATAAATAAATAAATAAATAAATAAAAATAATTTAAAAAAAATTAAAAAATTAAAAAAAATATGCATGCACACTCTCTCAGCCCCAGAAAAGCCATGGCAAAACCCCTGTGGAGATTTTGCCAAGAAAACCTCAAGAACAAGTAATAACAACAATAATCAATATCATCATGGCGGGCGGCGGCGGCAGCAGGACCGGCCTGGGGCCGGTCCAAAGGCCTCAAGGGGCCGCATCCGGGCCTTAGGTTGCCTACCCCTGGCCTAGATTTTAATGGCTGGAGCAAGTTCCTCCCAGAGGGCCGGAGTGCGCGGGGAGGATTATATGGGAGGAGGCGGTCCCAGAGATAGGTTGGACCCAAGCCATTTAGGGCTTTAAAGGTAATAACCAACACCTTATACTGGGCCCAGAAACTAATAGGCATCCAGTGGAAGGATTTCAATACTGGAGTTGTGTGTTCCCTCCTAGATGTCCCTGAGACCACTCTGGCTGCCATGTTTTGTACTAGCTGAAGTTTCCGAACCAAGCACGAGGGTAGCCCCATGTAGAGTGCATTACAGAAATCCAGACAGGAGGTTACCAGCGCATGTACAACAGTCTAGAGTTCCCTTACTTCCAGAAAAGGGTGCAGCTGGCGTATCAGCCAAAGCTGATAACAGGTGCTCCTGACCGTCGCATTTACCTGATTGGTCATCAGGAGCAACAAGTCAAGGAACACCCCCAGACTGCAAACACAGTCCTTTACAGAGAGTGTGACCCCGTCCAGGACTGAGGTTGCAATCCAATTCCTGGTTTCGGGGCTGCTACTGTGAGCACCTCCGTTTTGTCTGGATTCACTCTCAATCTGTATTTCCTCATCCAGCCCATTACTGCCCTAAGACATTCACTGAGAGGAGAGATGCCATCGGGAGTCAAGGCCAATGGTCGAGACATGGAGAAATAGATTTGGGTGTCATCAGCATACTGGTAACACCCAGCTCCATGACTCCGAATAATCTCACCCAGCGGCTTCATATAAAGTAGCAGTATCAAGTCATAACACTTCCAACTGATCCACAGAACAGAAGTGGCTTTTAGAGTACACAAATCAGCAGCGAATTATGTCTGATAACATCCAGCTGTATCCCTGATCAAGGATTGAAGCTGGAAGAGGTAAAACGCCTCTTTAGGGTGTGTGATAAGCTCCAGAATCACGATAACACATCTGAAAAAGGTGACTGCTTGGAATGTGCCACATTAATGCATGATACTTCACTATTTCCTAGAATCCAAATCACTGATGGTCCAAAACTGTTGGTAACACCAGGTGGACTGTGAAATTGATAATATTATAACATTTTAGGGTACATACTGTTGATATTCTTCTTGTTGATCTGGTGGACAAAAAGGCTGTGTTTTCAAAGAATCACAAGGAACAACACTTTAGGACTTTTAAAGTCCAAAACCCACTGCAGAAATAATTCAGTTTGAGACCACTTTAACTGCTTTGGCTCAGTGAATCCTGGAAATTGTAGTTTATTGTGGCACCAGAGCTCTCCGGCAGAGAAGGCTAAATGTCTCACAGAACTACAGTTCCCAGAATTCCCTAGCATTGAGCCAGGGCAGTTAAAGCAGTCTCAAACTGAATTATTTCTGCAGTGTGTTTTGGACCTAAATATACAGGAATTTGCCAAAAAGATAAAGTGGCACCCTAACTATGAGGAAAGTGCACAAAGGGTATATAATACAGAAAGAAACAGAAGATTGTTTAGGTTTCTAGGCTCTTGGTGGCGCAGTGGTTAAATGCCTGTACTGCAGCCACTCACTCAGACCACAAGATTGCGAGTTCAGTACTTGTTTTTGCTTTTGCTTTGCTTTGTTTTAATCAGTAAATTGTAAAAAAAATAACTTTTCTTCTTAGATCTCTTTGTAAGGTCACAAACTTGTCCTCAAAGGGGCAGGGAGGCATTGTGCATTTTAACTGGTGTGACAAATTCATTAGGTGCAGATTCTCCATGCATATTAAGGGCTTGTTCCCACTATGATTTAAACTGATTTGCTCATTGGTTTATATGTGCCTCATTCACACTGGAAATTATTTCAGACGTGACTACAATTGGTTGGAATCATGGAGAATCGAGGTAAGCGAGGTAAATGCAAAAGAATTGCTTTTTTTGAAGACGGATCATTTGGTGGTTCTTTTGAAAAGAATCACTTTGCAAGTGTGTTCAACAAATGGGGAACAACGTTCGGATCTCAATCGAATCACACTGGAGGGGAGGGACTATGGAAGGGGGTTGGCAGAGGGGTGTAATCCATTCCGCCCCAAGTTTTAGAGAGATCTGCCCAGGAACCAAAGTTAGGAGTTCAAGTCCTGTGCAGGGAGAGGAGGAAGATGCTGCTGCCATCCAGAGTACAGTGATTTCCACACTTGGCTAGATTCCTCTTTCCTCCTCAAGTCCATCATCAACTTCCCGCCACCACCCAAAATCACCAAGCACCTCTTACCTCACAGAGACAGCAGCACAGCCCAAGGGGCCACCCAAAGCCCCCAGCTCCAAGAGCCCTTGCAAGTCATGTTGGACATAGGAGAGGAACTGCACGAGAAGCGGCGGTGGCTGCAGCAGCCACCCAAGTCCAACCAAAGCACTGCTGCCTGGCTCTCTCTCCTATAGAGATGCAGATGGATGCTTCTCTGCCACACTCAGAATGGAGGACATTTTGGAATCCATCCTGCAAAATGGACCTGCCCTGGGAAAGGAGGACACTTGGGGAGGGGGAGAAAGGCAGGAGGTGGAAGGTCTCCTGAGTTATAAGTAAGGATCTTATTGCACTATACTCTTAAAATGGGGCTAGGTCGCTTTAACTGCTTTGCCTGCCTCCTGTTGCATTTTGGGGTTTGTAGTTCGGTGAGGCTTAAGAGCTCTCTGACTGAATATTCTAAATGCCTCTTCCTAAACTACAAGTCCCAAAATGCAACAGGAGGCAGCCAGAGCAGTTAAAGTAACCTAGCCCCATTTTAAGAGTGTAGTGCGATAAGGTCCATCTGAGTCCCTGGGCTGCTCTGGTGGCTGTGCTTTGAGGGGTACTTTTGGGGGGAAGTTGGCTTAGCAGCTGTTCCCTTATCACCCCCTTTTGGGGTCGAAACAGGGTAACCAGGCATATCCTCCTTTTCCAAGATCCGCCCTCTATTTCAACCTTTTGCCCCACAGGAAGAATTCCATATGGTCCTCCATTTGGAGCCTGACAAAGAAGCATGAATTTACATTTCTAGGGAGTGTTTTTTAGAGTTTTATTGGGTCCTGTCCTTCATCCCCCCCCCCCCCCCCCGAATGTCCTTCATTTTTCATTACCTTGGTCCCTTTTCTTCTCTTTAGTCCATTGGGTCTGAGGGTGGGACCGTGCGTCATATGAATGACATTAAAAAAAAAACAACACCAGCTAGTGTGAACGACAGTTGTGTCAAAAAAGACATGAATGCATGGAATAATGAAATAAATCGCTTCCATAGTGGGAACTACACATGGGCCTGAATCAGTTCAGCGGCCCGATGTCAGTGTGACTCGCAAAGCGGATTAAATGTTTGATAGGCTGAATTTTTGTTGCTGGAAAAAATGGCATGAACATCTAATTTTCAAGTTCTGCTTTTATCCAGCTCTTATTTCAAGGATTTTAGGACAGTGAATATTATGTGTGCCTCTCTTTCCACTTCCTACTGTTATCATTACATCTCTATATGAGAGCCTGGGAAAGTTACTTGGCCAATCAGATTAAGGGATTTCTGTGGTTCAAACAAGTAGCATTTCCAAATCCTGGATTATACCAGATAATTACTGCCTCAGAATCATGCATTGAACATAATAGATTAGCAGCTTCTAAATGCAGCAGTACAGTGTGCTCTGTTCACTAAAAATTTAACCTTTGAACTAAAAAATAAAATGTTTGCATCAGTTATGCTAAAGAAAGAGTACAACAAATTTTCTTAAGGAAGCCCAGTTTCCCAGCAAATACTGTATCTGATCATTTGAGTTTAAACCTTTTGTATGTTTTTTAAACATTTTGAACAGAATGTACAGATATTGCCTATGTTAAAATAGATTGCATGCTGAACAGCATCAATATCCTGTACTTTATAGAACATATCTGATACAGATGTAATATGAGTCATATGGGCAGAAGTCCTTGCTTTGCTTTTATTTGAAATAGATTCTTTCAGTGTAAAACTGACTCCAGCCTCAAACACTGGAAATGTTTGTTTCTCTTCAGGGGATTTGTCAGGAAAGAGTGGAATCCCTTGGGAAATAATTCTGTACAAAATGGTTGTTTTCAACACATAGCAGGAAAAAATGGAAAATCTAGAAAGGGCTGTTAACACTATGGAATTTAACTTATGTTACTTACTTAATTTGGTAATACTGTATTTTTACTGTTGGGGTAGAGAAAGGTGCTTGTGGGATTTTCTTTCTCAGATATCAAAATAGCTTCCCTTGCATTGGGCACTGGGCACCTTGGCTTAGGTGGGCGCAGGTGCCATTTGTTGCTCTACCTTGGCCAGCAAAATATCTTCGGCAGTCCTATGGCTTGCATTTCAACCTGGTGAACAGCAGAACTCAGCTGGCACCTCAAAGCTATGCAGTTGGCTTCAGCTTCCCATTGTTTTCTTTGTGCAAGGAAGCTGAGGGAGAAGCAGAACAGCTTCAGCTCAGCCATGATTCTTTTCCTTTCCCACCCCTTTCTCTGTACATTAAGGTCCGTAATAAGTTAACAAGAACAAATTACTTTTTAAAGGTATGTTGTAAAGTCTGTTATACTGACATAGCTTTATTTGTCTAGGCCAATACTGTGTAGTCTGAATGGCAGCAACTCTTCCAGGCTCAGGTACAGTTTTAAATTGAAGATGCCTGAGACTCTCCACATAGAAAGCAGCTGATGCACCAATAAACTGTAAGGATGGCTTTCTTTTTAAAATCGTGCCTCAGTGTTGTGGGGTGCAATTTTAGTTTCCCAGGGTGTTAACCCTTTTAAAGAAAACAAAAGTACACAAGTATGAAAGCTAAACTTGTTAGAACCTAGCTTTCATTAGCAGAACAACAGAAGCGTGAGTCCAGCTATTTTATTCGAAATATGCTTTCCTAAAAAATAAAGACTAACTCAAAAAATGACAAACATGTAGTTTGTAGTTTAAAAACAAACAGTAATGGCTTTAATAAATATTTACATAAAATAACTAAAACCTAATCAAACGAGATGATTTGGATAAAGAGAGATAAATCTCACCATCTTTACACAGCAGGAAGAAACTACGGACCTTTGCAGACTGCCAGAAATAGTGCAAATTGAGTCCATTTTAAATTGAGACACTGCCCTGGCTCAGTGCTAGGGAATTATGGGAACTGTAATTTATTGTGGCACCAACTGTAATTTATTGTGGCACCAAATACTAAATATTTTGGATGTGATAAATGTTAACTAAAGATAAAGAAAGTGTGGTTCTATTTATGTTAACTGCTACAAGAATGGTTTATGCCCGATATTGGAAACTAGAAAAGATCCCTACAATAAGAGATTGGCAGATAAAACTTTTAGAATTGGCCACTATGGATATATTGTCAATGTATGTGATAGATAAAACGTCACAACAATATGAAAAAAAGTGGAAAATGATTTTGGAATTTTGTAAACAGGAAATAATCTAAGATATTATAGAGACCTCTTAGCCTTTTAATTATTATGGAAACGATGTAATTTGTGTATAATTATAGAAAAGAAAATATAGTTTACTTTAAATTGATAGGAGTAGTTGTAGAAATAGGAAGATATGGTAATAATTGAATATGTAATAATTGAATATGTAAAATTATGTACTGTATGTATCATCTTTCTTATTTGCTTCTTAAGTAATGTAAAATAATAATAAAAATGAAATAAAATAAAAAAGAGATGGAAACAACAGAAATAGATTAAAAATGGAATATATATATATATAAATTAGGGACCTTACGATGAAAGAAATAGACAACTCTTTTTTTTTTTAAAGAATATATTAGAAATTTGGAAAAAAAATAAAGAAAAATTAATGCCTGCTATCTCACCATTAACCCTGGTGGTAATGATGGAAAATTTTCCAGTAAATTTAAAGGAGGAATTAAGGAAAGAGTTAAGGAAGCAAGAAGTATATAGGTTAAAAAATTGGATAAAGATAATGAAGGATAAAGGAAAAATAAAGGAGAAATAGCAAAGTTCAAAAATAACCTGGTTTAACTGTATTCATTTGAAACAATAGACAAAAAATTAAAATAAGAAAAATAAAGAATTAGGTAATATATTGAATTTGAACAAATAATTAGGCAAAGACATAGTATTGAGGAAAATGAAATTTTGAAAGGTATTACAAGTGAAATATATAAATTATTATCGAAACATAATTAGAAAGAAGAGTATTTTAGGACAATATGGGAGGATGATTTAGCACAGATGATAAATATTCAAGAATGGAATATTTGGGATATCTGAAAAATTTGGAATCAACGTCTTTTAAAACTTTTATCTATACGGATAAAAGAATTATTATAATTTGAAGATGCTATTTAACAGCAGTAAGGTTAAACCATATAAATAAGAATTATTCAAGGATAGGTTGGAGGGGTTGTCAAGAAACTGGTACTTATATTCATATCTGGTGGGGTTGTAGAGCCAGTAAAGAAATTTTGGCAATTGGTATTTAAAGAGATAACAGAAATTGAGTTAGAAATATGCTCAAAGATAGCATTATTGTCTATACAGTTGCCTCTCCCAATTCGCGGGGGATCTGTTTCGGATCCCCCCACGAAAATAACAGCTTGCTAATATTCGAACCCCATTGAAACTAATGGTGCGCAAGGGGCGCACATGGCCATTTTAAGTATGGCAGTTGTCCCTCTCCGCAAAGAGTGAGACTGCAGACCTCAAGTCTGTGAACAGGGAGGGATAACTGTATATGATAAGATCAACTGCACCCAGGCTGTGAAGGACTTAATCACAGATTTATTAACAGCAGCAAGACTAATTATAGCAAGAAAATGGAAAGTTCATGGAGATCTGCAAATACAAGATTGGTATAAAGAAGTATGGCAAATGGCGGTTAATGATAAGTTAACATATGAAATTAAGGTTTAAAAAAGGAATAATGAAGAGGAATGACTTTGAAGCAGTATGGAAGATATTTGTACAAAAGGTTCTAGTAAAAAAAGGGAAGGTGGTTTACCTCCACAGGAAGAGTTACAATTTTGGAGGGTAGAATAACATGAAGATATTAGGCTCTAGTGATGAGGAGCACTTGATTATAAAGATAAGTTAATAAGTGATAAATTAATAGTATTACACTTTAGTGGAATTATGAATACTATATGTCGAAAAGAAGATAGAAATAAGAATGAAGATATCAATAATAATTTCATGTGTGTTTTCTAATTATTGGTTTAGTTAATATTAAACGGTTTAATATGAATAAGATTCAGATAAAGTAATTAAGAATGGATTATTAATGTGATTTATTACATACTGTATGTGGAATACTATCTATAAGATATTTTTAAATATTATTTTAAAAAAAGAAACTACAACTAACTGCTGTTATAAGCAGTTTAGAATCTTGAGAGAGAGCTATTAAACTGCCTCCAAGAGTGACAGGAGTCACATGATAGATAGAATGACATAGATAGAAGGAAGTCCCTGTCTATCTAAGGAGGGAAAGAAGAAAGCAATAAATAAATTTCCAACAAGTGTCAACAGCAGCAGCCTTGCAACACAATCCTAAAGTCAGGGCCAAACACTTAACTAAATTGGGAGCAAGACTCCCTATCCCACAAACTCTTCCCACAAAGTGACTCCCCTCTTTGTCTCCAATTAAGCTACAAGGCCAAGTATTCCCTACCCGAAAGCATCAGTGAAAGGGGAGGGGGATCTAGAAGGAAGCCAAAACAAATGCAAGCAGTTATCAAAGAGGCCTGCCTGGGTTTTCTTTTGCCAGCTAGCCATAATTTAGCTGCTCTGGTCAGAATCTTACACTCTTGAATGTCATTATTTGTAGGATGTGAATCTAGAAAAAGTTGCAGCCCAGTCGTTTTTATTATCAGTGTACGTTTGTGTCCTTCCGAGTCCATACACATGCATAAATTTAGAGAGGAAGATAGTTGACTACATTTATAAAATATATTTTATAATTTAATACACTGCTTCTACTGTGAACACTTTACACTGTGAATGTAAATGAATGCACACTTTGCTATTTTCTGTCATTCTGCAACCCTCTAATAAGAATAAACCAAGAAGCGCACTAACAGTGTTGTGACAAAATGCACACCATAAAATTATACATGCCTGCCTGTCTTCCAGCTCCCATGCCAAGCAGTATTTATTTGTATATAACCATAGGTCATTACAAAACAAAGTTTAAGTTAGACGACAAAAATCTACTGCATATGAATAGCCACATTAAAATACAGTACCTGTTATTTTACAGTTTAAGAAAATAGGGAATCCTCATCAGGAAGAGGAAAGATTTTAGAATAGCAAGGAGTTGTAATTTGTATTATGCAGTACCGTAATATGGAATAACTATTTACCAGTTGGCCTTTTCCTGTTGTTTTCAGTTACTAGCTTATATAATGCCAACTTAGCAATAAGATATTTGCCTAGTTCCAAATAAACAATCATTCTTTTGACTGAAGTAAGTTGTGTGAGTGTGGGTGGAAAATCATCCCTGAGCAGAGGGGACGTAACAGATCAATTCCCTGGTTCTCATGGAAGAACTGTCATTGATCTCTCCATTCACTAAAGAGTGTGGGTGTATTGCTGGGCTGTAACTGTGAGTCTCATTATTCAGATTATCATTATAAACTGATGAACAACCTTACTGCTGCTTCCAGAATGATCTGTGATTTTTCTAGACAGATTTGGGTCTAAATGGCACCCACCCCTTTGAGGCTGAGTCCAGATAATACTGCAAGTGCCTAGATCAGTGTTTTTCAGAGTGGTGGTTCATGAACAGGTGCCAGTCCACTATGAGTTTCCATGGCAGAACAAAACAGCTATAGTCTATGACCACAAATATGGTACCCCCTTCCACATTGAAGGTGAAAGTTCTTCTAGTGACCCATATAGATGGCTTAAGAAGTACTGTCCTAGGAGAGAACTAGTTAATTTTAGTTGAGTTGCAAGTGGCTTCTGGGTCAGAGGTGGGGATGTGAAGAAGCACATACCTAGGGAGAGGGACTCGTGTGCTGAAATGGTGGACCATAGATGAGATAGTTGTGTTGAGAGGAGGTTGTGCCATGCTATAACCCTGCCACTGTAATAATCATCTGTGCCCTTCCTGGTTGTCCCATACAATGCTGATGTTCATCTGGCAGCCATCAGGAGAAGGACAGTGTCTGTGATTGCACCCCACCAGGATATCTTCTCAGAAATAAAACTTGCAACAACTCCGAAGCAAAATCTTAGGTTTATGTTGACAACTTATTATTCATTCCTGCATTTTTATTTTTATTTTTAGCATATAGTCTATTAATTTGTTTAATATGCTTTATCTATTTTATGTGTATAACTGAGGGCCTTTACAGACTGCCAGAAATAGTGCAGCTTGAGGCCACTTTAACTGTCCTGGCTCAGTGCTTAGGAAGCATGGGAACTGTAGTTTATTGTGGCACCAGAGCTCTCTGATACAGAAGGCTCAATGTCCCAGAAAAAAATACAGTTCCCATGATTCCCTAGCACTGAGCCAGGACAGTTAAAGTGGCCTCAAGCTGCATTATTTCTGGCAGTCTGTAAAGGCCCTTTTATTATGAATTTGTGAGAGCCAATGTAGTGTAGTGGTTTGAGTGTTGGACTGTGACTGTGGAAACCAGGGTTCAGTTCCTAGCTTGGCCATGAAAACCCACTGGGTGATCTTGGGCAAGTCACATCTCAGCTTCGGGAAGATAATGGCAAACCTCCTCTTAACCAATCTTGCCAAGAACACCCCATGATAGGTTCAGTTTGGGTCACCAGAAACAACTTGAAGGCACACGACAACAAAGCATTAAGAAAATGCATCCAGCCATGGAAGCCCACTGGGTGACCTTGGGCAAGTCACACACTCTGAGCCCCAGGAAACCCTATGATAGGCTTGGGTCACCATAAGTCAGAAACAGCTTGGAGGCACACAACAGCAATAGCTTGCTAATGTGCTTAATATGTTTATAGGCTATTTAAATTATTTTTATTGTGTTTAATTGTTTTAATCTGTTACTATTGATTTTACCTATATGTCACCCTGCAATCTTTTGATACAGTGTGATTGAAATGTTTTTAATTAAAAAAAACAAATAAAAATGCTGAGGTGTCACAATTACCTCAAATAGCATTGCATTTTCACTGGGAAAATGGCACCTCCATGCAGTGTCAGGGAACATCTAGAAATGGCATATTTCCCTCAGACTTTAATTATTGTCCTAAACATTTGACTGGTTGTTTTGTTTTGCTGTCAAGTGCCTACTTTTTGAGTCAGATTCTGTTAGTTGTGCAGTTGAAGAGGTGATAGAGAATTTTTCAGCTCTGATCCAGTTTGCTCAGATATTTGTATTAGTGAGTAGTAAACATCAGATACTGGCAATGAGGCTATTACTATGGTTTTTGAGTTGGCATGGGTTTTAAATTAACATGGGTTTTGAGGGCAGATTGCTACTTTAGATGAGAAGAACTTGGAAAAGACACATGCATCTAGAGCAGGGCCAGTCCTATCATTAGGCAGAGTGGGGCTTTCCCAGTCAATTTCAGACATCAAGAAAGCAATAGATTGAGGGGGGATGCAGACGAGGGCGTCCAAGACGCCCTGGTCCGCAGCGCCGCGGGGCCAAGGCAGCCTCACCGCGGCGCTTCCCCGCCGAATCTAAAAGGAGCGTCAAATTGGCGCTCCTTTTAGATTTAAGGGAAAGTGCGCCCCAAAAGCGGCGGGCACACTTTCCCTGACTCAAATGGTGCGGCGAGTGCGGTCGCCGCGGCGTGAGGTCAACCCGGAAGTGCCGGCCGTGCGGATGGCCGGCACTTCCAGGGGCGACCTCAGGAAGAGGAAGGGGCGCCGAACGTGCGGCTGCCCCTCCTCTTCCGGGCCCGGAAGGCGACCCAATTAGTCGTCTGCCGAGGCCCTTAGTTATTTAATTTATCACTGTTGTATCTGGGCTGTCCTGACTCTGACTCTGATAGTAAATTAAATTGATCCGTGCATGTTAACTTAAAGAAGTTGCCATTTGCTGCTTAACTTCAAGCATCAAATCTCAGGCTAGCTTTGCTGCTGCTGTGGGAAGAAACTGTTTACTTATGTTCTCCATTGTCATTGCCAGAGCGTCACATGCCATGGCCAGGCCAGTACAGCAGGCAGCCCATTCTCAGACAGCTGGATGAAGCTTTTTCCAGTTCATTGTCCCTGTTCACAGAGGTTTAATAGGAACACAGAGCCCTTCAACAAGCAGACAGATGATAGCCATATTGTTTTCTTCTGCTTGACCCATCATTGTGTCCATAGCAAATGGGAATGTGCTCCATAGTTCATCAAGGATTTGAACATTAGGATTGCCACATCCAAGTCCAACATGCTATCTACAAGCTCTCAGATCTTATTGTCATAACAGTGGCCAAGATTCAGCATGTCTGAGACAGCTTGACAGGACAAAGAAAACAACTTTATCAGACAGTCTTGCAAAACGGTCATCTGCCCTCTTGCAAGTTATCAGACTTTCTTGCAAAATGGTCATCAACTGTTTTGTAAGCGGTTGTGGCTTCATAACTGGGAGAGATTGAACACTAGTCTATGAATTCATTCTACACTGTCTGAGGAGTTTATCATATGGGGGAAATCCCATGCAGAAACAGGGTTTTGAATTGGGGAAAGTAAAAAGGGGTGGCTTTTGTCTACTTTCCACTCAGGTTAACAACATTTTAACAACAACATGTGTGAAAATCAACCCACTTTTGCAGGTTTTCCCCAGCTTTTAAATCCCGTTTCTGCATGGGATTTTCCCCATGTGATAAACTCATTCTACCCTCTTTCCTAATTGTTGGAAGATACCCTAAGAATTTCTTCCCTATGGGTTGTATCACAGGAAGCAGAATCAGAACAAAAGCAGAATCAGGAAAGATCTTTGGGCAGGCTAATTTTTTTGGGTCCACTGCTGTTTCTTAAATTGCAAAGGGTGCTTTGCCATTATATCTAAGGGGGGTTGCAGACTACCAGAAATAGTGCAAATTGAGTCCACTTTTAGGGTTAGGGTTAGTGCTAGGGAATCATGGGAACTGTAGTTTATTATGGCACCAGAGCTCTCTGACAGAGAAGGCTCAATATCTCAGAAAAAACTACAATTTCCATGATTCTCTAGCACTAACCCTAACCCTAAAAGTGGATTCAATTTGCACTATTTCTGGAAGTCTGCAACCCCCCTAAGTTACTTTGTTCTGCACCACTTTGAAGACATTTTTGAAAAAGCAAGGTATTATTTTAAACATGAGAACCAGCATGATGTAGTGGTTTAACTGTTGGACTAGGACACTGAGAGACCAGGGTTCAAATCCTTGCTCAGCCATGAAAACCTACTAGATGACTTTGGGCAAATCACACTTTCTCGGCCTCAGAGGAAGGCAAGAGCAAACCCATTTGAACAGATTGTGCTAGAAAATTCAATGATAGGTTTGCCTTAGAGTTGCCATAAGATAGAAATATTTTGAAGGCACACAGTGATATTTTAAACATTAAGCCCTGTGCTTTCATTGACTGAGCAAATAAACAGAATCAGCCTGTTGCGAGGATCCCAACCAATACTGGATTTTAAACTATGGGTGTTACATCTCTAAAAATGGCAACAGCTGTTCACAACTGGGTAAAGCAGCATTTTAGAGTTACAGTTCCCATTTCCCCAGCTATAAATTTAGATGAAGTTCAAAATCGTTACATTTTTATTGATACCTGCAGCAGTGGTTAAATTGGTAACAGCAGCAGATAACTAGGCTATGCTGTACAGTTACCTTGTCCTTTTTAATTCAGAAAGAGTTCCTCTGAAGTCTGGTTGCCAACCATGCCTGCCCACTGTTAAAGGCTCACCTCTCTGGGAGAAATTAGCTCTGCAGCAAAGCCAGTTATGTGGAGTGATGAGTGATCTGAGCCACATGTGTCCCAAACTGTTGCTCTGTGCCTTTAAAAGGAAACACTAAACCTTGCACAGGCCTGGCAGAGGAGGGATGTTTCTGATTTCTCCCAGCCAGTGGTGTTTCTCCATGCAGCTGTTTGTAGCTGATCCTCCCTTGAACATTTGCAGTTGTGCACATAACTGCACAGGGATTTTCTCATCAGCAGCTTTTTGAACAGAGCTCTTTGTTTGTTCTTCCCCCACCACCCTCCCCACTGGATGCCCCAGAAATCTTGCTAGGAATCCCTGCCTTCCTACTGTCTATTCAAAGCAGGGTCTGTTCGAGTTGGGAGTTTTACATTCCTTTGCCAGGGAGTGAACCCTGCCTGTGCTTACATGCTAAAGCCATTGCCTCCTCTCCAACTATTTTAATCATTTCAGAAAGAGAAAAAAGGGGGTGGGTCCACTAGGCTTTTGGCAGGAGCCTCCTTTCCTCCAGTTGAGGTGGAGTCAGCCAATGGCCTACAAGCTTGGAAAATTTTGCAGGACATTTTCCCTGGACAGCTTTGCAAAGGCTGTGCCATTGCAACTGAGGCACACATCCATACGCTGCTGTGCTCTTGGCTTCTGGCTCATCTCCCAGTTCTGAGAGATCTCAAATTCAGCCTCCCCTTCCCTCTCTCTCTCTCTTTTCATCTTGTCCCTGCAGTTGTCAGGCTTCTCCGAGCTCTGCTAGTGAGGACTCCTGAGCAACCATGGCAGACACCACACTCCAGATCATTGAGCAGCCAGCAGCTTCTGAGGCTTCAGAGGAACCCACCAGTGACGAACCTATCAAGCCTGATCAGATCAATGGTGTTATGGTGCTCACCCTTCTGGATAAGATTATTGGGGCTGTGGATCAGATTCAGCTGACCCAAAGTCAGCTGGAGGAGAGGCAACATGAGATGGATGGTGTGGTAGCTAGCATCCAAGGGGAGCTAGCCAAGCTAACAAAGGCCCATACTACTACCAGTAACACTGTGAACAAGATGTTGGAGAAGGTCCGTAAGGTCAGTGTCAATGTGAAAACTGTCCGGCAGAACCTGGAGAAACAAGGCGGGCAAATCAAGAAGCTGGAGTCCAATGAGGCAGAGCTGCTGAAACGCAGGAATTTCAAAGTTATGATCTACCAGGTAAAGTGCCCTTTGATTTCTTTTGCTTCTTTCTATTTGGATGGCACTTAAAAATGTTCTCTAGCATGATGGTGCCTCTTGCCTCTTTTATGGGACTTTCAAGACTTCTGTTTTGCAACACAATATCTAGATGATATTTTAAGATTTATGTCATAATTGGGATCTTGAGTAGGGGAGGGGAAAACTGAATATTACACAGTATTGCACATGGTTTTGCAGCGATTCCAAAATTGGTAGTAAGTGGTCCACATTAGTAAAAACCTGGCAGGATTTTGCCAGAGCTTGGAAAAGTTGAACCATTTCCAAAGTTGCTGGCTGGTGGATTCTAGGAGTTGCGTTTTTAAAAATATGATTTTTTACAAGTTCTGGAATTTGCTAAAGACTGTGATGTAGTAGCCATTTAATCATTTGTTTCATATGACAGCATGCTATCAAGCTACCAAGAGCTGAAATTCCTTTTTTGGTTTTTCAGACACATAAATTGACACAATTATTTGGAAAATTAATCCTTCATATTTAACTGTGGTTTCCTGGACAATTAACACTGATAACACACCTCTGTTCACTGAGTCTGGTTACAAATCAAGGCTGTTTCTCTCTTGGGATCATGTTTGCTGCTTTTCCTGCAGAACTAAATTTGCTGTGGTGTACGTTACAAATTCTTTCATCCCCGACCCTTTAAATGCTGGAGATTTTTACAATTTTGGTGAGAGGTGGCTTTGTTCTGCTTTGCAGCTCTCTCAGTCTATCACATTTCCTGGACAGCCTTTAGATCTCCTAATATCAAACAAATCAACATAAGAAGCTCTAAGCCAGGTTTCCGCTTATGTTGGCCTAGGCTTTTTAGCCCATGGTGGAGGAGAAATGGGGCATCATGGCATATGTTAATCTACATGGCAGGGGCAAATGTTAAAAGTTACCATGATGACTCCAAAACGTGTGGGGAGGAAAACCTGTAAAAATGTAGCTGTGTGTCTTACCTACTACAGCAACATGAAAGGGGATCTAGTTATGTCTATTTGAAGAATCTGGCAAGTTGGTGACTGATATAGCCCTGTGAATCACAGCTTGAGTATTCTCAATCATATCATGCCTCAAAGGCGGGAATACTCCACTATATCTGAGCTGTGAACTCCACAAAAACAGGTTTCTAAATATACTTAATCAGAAGCCCTATGGATCATCTTGGATACAGGAATTTTCAAGATCCATTGAATGAAAACTAAGGTGAGAAAATGACTTTAAAGAAAGGAAAAGGAGAGAATAAGAAGTCTAGAAGTTAATCTATATCACTATTGCTTGACATTCTTTACAATGTTAATACACTACAGGCAATGAGGAAACCCTCCTAAGATTTTAATGAAAGCAGACTCAACAATCTGATTTTGAGAGAATGTTGAACTGTGGATCCTGCATTTCCAGCTTTGCAAAGGGACTGAGAGACAACCAGCATTGGAATAAATACTGCACCCTATGGGAACTGGATCTAGCAGTGAACTCAGGGGTGCTTTGGTTGCATCCTCTAAAACCTGGGACTTTTAGTTTTAACCTGCATTGCATGGTTGCTCATAAACCTTTAGAGGGTTGCAGAGAAATCCCTACACCTGAGAAGCTTGAAGTGCAGTCCAGTGCATGTGTGATCAGAAGAAAGTCTCACTTAGTTTAGCGCAGTACTTCTCAAATAGTGGGGCGCGCCCCCAAGGGGGGGAGGCACAAGGCTCCGTAAAAGGGGGCGCGAGGCTCCGTAAAAGGGGGCTCGTTTGACCTCGGCAAATACTGTACAGATACTATTTACAGTCGCGCGGGGGGCATGACAGAAAATGTTTTCTTCTTCCTAGCGGGGGCATGACAGAAAATAATTGAGAAGCACTGGTTTAGCGGGACTTGCTCCTGGGCCAGTGTGTGTAGGTTTACAGTCTTAGAGAACTTAACCCATAATGGTGTATAAAAACTAAGGTGGCAACTCTTTGTATACTTCCTGAAAGTAATCTATAGTGCATTTAGTTAGGCTTACTTCTGGGTAAAAATATATAGAATCAGCCTGGAAGTAATAGTGTCATTATATATACAGTAATCCCTCCTAATTTGTGGGGGGTCTGTTCTGGACCCCATCACAAAAATGATGACTTACACATATTTGAGTCCCATGGAAAATGATGGGGCACGCGCCCATGGCGGGTGTGCACAGCGGTGCTCAGGCACACGCTGCCATTATAACAATAGCTGCTTGTCCCTCCCATGAAGAGCAAGACCATGGATTCCAAGTCTGCAAAAAGGAAGGTACAACTGCAGAAGAGAGAGAGAGAGAGCCCACATATAGTAAATATCAATTACATAGATTGCAAGTAAATTTCTCATTTGTTGTTGTTAACTGCCCTCAAGGTGATCTCAACTCATGGTGGCCCAATGGATGAGACATCTCCAAGACTCTCTGTCCTCCACTGCTCTGCTTAATTCCTGCAACCCCATACCCGTCACCTCCTTAATAGAGTCCATCCATCTAGCATGTGGCCTTCCTCTCTTCCTACCTCCCTCCACCTTCCCCAGCATTTTTGTTTTTTCCAAAGAGTCCCCTCTTCTCATGATGTGTCCAAAGTACGACAGTCTCAGTTTGGTCATTTTGGCTTCTAGGGAGGTTTCCGGTTTGATCTGCTCTAGGACCCACATGTTTGTCCTTTTGGCTGTCCATGTAGATAATGTTTTTCCCCCATCCTCATTTTTTGTTTAGCCTTCTGAGATACTATAATTCCTGTAAGGTGACATGTCTGTATCACATCTGATGTAAGCATTCTTATCCATAGAAAATATTATTCAGTCATTCAGGAGTTACTGTAGTTGACAAAAGTAAGCTTCATTTATTGATGTTGCTGTTATTACCATTTCTCCATTTCATCCCTTCCCTCTTCCGTGGAAAGAAGATGACATTGGATTGGTGCCAGATCCGGTCACGTTTAGAATAGCGCCACTGGGATCATTGGCACCTAGTCACAAGTAACCTAACCATTAATTTTGGTGAATATACTGTAAACATGCCTTAATCTGGATCCTTCCTATTTTCCAGTGATAGGGAAGAGAGTCAAGAGGGAGTCTTCAGAGGAGTACAAACTATCTAGATGGAAATCAGAGTCACCTTTTCCTACAAAACTCCTTCAGTTTCACTGTAGTGCCTACTATTTTTATTTATTTGTATATATTTATATAGTTTTATTTATTATGTTTTACATTTTATTTCCCATTTTGCTCACAGTAGCAGGTTGACCTGATGACAGTAAATTTCTTCATTGCCTCCCTGCCCCCTGTGAGTTTCATGGCTGAGCTAGAACTTGAATCTAGGATTTCCATGTTTTAACACACAGCTATAGCCCAAAGATGGGCAGTCTTTTTCAGCCTGAGGCTAAATTAATTTTCAGATAAATTCTTGGAGCTACATTTTAAAAATGTGTGGGACCTAAAGTAAAACGGAGGGGCAAAAAATATAAACATATTTTAAATGAAAGTTGTTTTTGCCAGCCTCAGGAAAGACATTTTAACCTATTAGAAAGGAAAATACAGTCAGCCCTTAGTATCTGCAGGGGTCCATTCCAGACACACACACCCTCCAGTGGATGAAAATAGCTCTGGGACCTCAAGTCCCTCAGTTTTCAGTGCCAGTGAATGCGCACACAGCCACTCTAGTGTGACCATGTGCATGTGCAGCCATTAGAGCAATCAAGGAGGGCAGGCTGTACATACAAAAGCTGAGAAATCAACAAATGGAGTATAGCCATCTGGAGAACCAGGTTTGGCTTCAGGGAGCAGGTGTAATAAGAACTTGACCTTGGGGAATTTATAATTAGCTCAAAAATAGTAAATAGGATCCAACCCATTGTATGCAGGGGGCTAGAGGGAACAGTTCCTGCAGAGACAGCATTTGTCCAAAAGAATGGTAGTTTTATTAAGAGAGAAAAATAAATCAACAAGAAAGCACACACATATACATACAATCAAACATACAAAGACACCCTAACATACATGCACACACACACAAGAACTCAGCAGTTAACTTGGAGAGGAAGCAGAAGGCTTTCTAAGGGTGTAGTTACCTGAAAAGGAGGCTGCTCCAAGATGAATGAAGAGGATTTAGTTTTAATCTGTTTTTCCTCATCCAATCCATTACCCAGTCATAGAAGTGTGTAACCTGCAGCTCTTGGTCTTATTTCAGAAAAGCCCTGCAGGTGATCAGTTACAGGAAGAGCAACCTGTTCCTCCCCTAGCAGGAGAGAAAAGAGTGTTAGAGATGTATGTGGCAGAAAGAAAGAGGAATCCCAGGCAAGGCTTTGACTGGTCCATCTCCCTGTTTTGAACAGAATTTTATACATGGGTCCATATTTGTTTGCTTCCCATTTGGAACCTTCCTGTACAGAGCTTGACAAAGTTACTTTTTGAACTACAGCTTCCTGAATCCCCCAACTAGCATATTATCTTCTCCAAGTTGTGCTCTTGCAAGTCCCCATTGCTTCTTCCATGTGATTTCCTTCTAAAACCCACCTCAGAAAAGGGATGAGGTGGGGTAGTGCCTTCCGCTTGTGGTTCCAGTCCCACCCTTTGCAGGCATGCAACTCCGAGATGGTGCAGCTCTCAGTGGAAAAAAGTGGTCTCCATCATTGCACTATGTAGCACTCCCATTTTCCAGGGTTGGACAGTTCATTTATGTCTTGAAGTAAGGAGTTTGTTTCTACATCACTCTTAGTTCAAACTTAATACAAATTATATCTAAAATGGGAGTAATGATAACTAACTCAACTAGTAGCGGTAACAAAAGGGTGTCGTTAAGGTTATTGTGGTGGGTAAATGAGTTGAAAGTTATGAATCACGTTTCGTATCCTGCCCAGGGATATGGAAACAATGATTAAATGCTACCCTCCTGGTTGAATAGAGGGCAGGCGGTCTGCAGAGAAATAAATAAGCTCCATCACATAAAGTCTCTTAACACAATGACAGATGACAATGGATTGTAGGGGCCCTGGGAAAAGCTGGCAAAAGCTGTATATATTCCAGAACTTGGCCTTGGTGCAACAAGTTTTCTCTGTCCATACAATGGAGGAAAATAGATTTGCTTTCAAAGGGGAATTTTTTCACACTGAGGTCAATCTGTGCGGTTGCTCTGGATGCTTCTCGCCCTGCCTGCCTGGTACTGTTTGTTTTGTTTCAAAGTTGCTCTCTCTTGCACACTGGAAAGGGCTTGCTGTTAAGGATGAGGATTTTGCTGTGCTGCTATAATACTAACATTCTCCAAACTGTAGATGTAAGACTAGCGCAATTCTGAAAATGTTTTGTATCTGGCAGAGATTGCTAATAATTAAACTAAATGCTGATTTAAACATTTGGTGAATTCAGTATAGGATGATTGGAAGCGGGGCAGTTTATGTCAGAGGTGGGCAAATGTAGGGGTCAGGCGGCCTCGAAGTCTCAACCCCCCAATGGACTACTGAGACCATTCTTTTTCGGTCCCCAAAATAAAAAGTGAACTGCCTCTCCTGGAAGCTTGCAGGAGTGGTGATTTGGTTTTTAAATAGTTTGCCCATCTCCCCTTTACTACTTAACATTAAAATACTAATTTTTCAAAACTTGGAATGGACCTCCTGCTACCTCCATTATTACCCCATTTTTGGCCATTCCTGCTTCACCCGGCCTTGGACCTGCTGAAGTTGCCCACCCTGCTCTACCTTTATATGTTATTTATATTTGTACATTTATTATTTACATTTATGACTTCCCACGAAGAAAGCAACATACATGACTTTCCTTCTCTCACAACAACCCAGAGGAGTGGCAGGGCATTATTGTAGCCAAACAAGATTGGAACCATGATCTGGAACAATTATTATTATCATCAATGCACATCATAGCTGACATATTTTCTCAGAAGTTATTAAAGCAGCTGTTTGCATGGGTGTAACCCTGTGAATATCTCAGGATGTACCTTTATTATCACTTCATGCTCCCATCAAAATTAAGGCATGAATACAAGGAGGTTGAAAAGGGCCTGGTGTTTGCTAAGAATAGTACTTTTGGAGGGCAAATCGGTTCCATCTGAAGTGAGGACTGAGAGAAAGAAGTGCTAATGATTGTCTGTTTTCATCCACTGCTCCTTGCTGTTTCTTCAGTCATCTCCAGCTTGCTCTTTTAGAGCACAGTCAGAATTAATTGGGGGTCCTAAAGGTCCCAGGATCCAACAGTCAGCATAACCATTGAGCATGCTGGGTGGGAGATTCTGGGATTTGTAAATTTAAAAAAAAAACCACCAAAACTTACAAGCCATAGTTCACCAGACAGATCTTTCCTACATAATTCCTGTTGAAGCTAACCACAGCAACGTGGCTCAAAAGAGATACAGAAGCAGGGTTGTCAGATAAAGACAGCTAGGGCCACTTTAATTTTAATAGTTGTGTTGAAAAGGAAATTTCAGCAAAGGAGATGGTCTGTTAAGTTAGCTACCCCTGCTGAAACCGCTTCTAAAAAATAGGACCTCTGTGTTGTATCTGGCCAGCTTAACTTTAGAGCAATCTACAGGAGACCTCTTGGAAGACTTAAAACCCTACCACACCAGCTAGAAAAGCAGAATTTTAGCAGGATAAAGGCATCTTTGTCTGGTTCTTATTACATGACATCGTGTCCATCCTGCAGCTGCCTTGCATTCCATTCGTTACTGTAGTGCACCTTTTCATTAACAGGCAAAACCCATCAATACACTCTCATTGTCGCTGCTGTGCCATTACTGCCTTAGTGCAGTAGGTCCCTCCCACTGCAGTTCTGCTTCTCTGGCAGTTATGTAGTGTAAGTGGATATGATTCTTCTCCTCTCTGCCTCTCCTCCTGGCCCTCACAGCAACTGTGGCAGCCAACACCTAGAAGCCAGCTGCTGTGTACACATTCACACAGCAGCAGGTTTCAGAAGGCAGTTAGCAGCTGGGATTACTTGTGTCCCCCCCCCCTTCCTTTTGAAGTGTAGGGCTGTGGTGTGAATGTGCATCCAGCAACCACATGCTTAGACGGGAGGACGGAGCATTGACCAACTGCAGTCGCAAATACCTTCCCGAAGTCCACATTCACACAGTAGCCAACTTCAGGAATCAGTTGGCAGCTGAGATCGTTCATAGCAGCAGCTTCATTGTCTCATTGTTCATACCCCCCTCTCTCCCTGAAAGCAGCATTTGGCAGTTTGGAAAACAGATCACGCAACCATAAATTGCTAAAGTGATATTGTGGGGAAAAGTTCGATAAGAAATTATGCTAAATTAGTATGCTTCCATTCTTAAACTAACACAATTGTGGTGGGACAGCTGGCTGGTGTGATAAAGTCATCGGAAACACTAGTTGTATCTCTCTTTGGACATTTTCAAACCTAGGATTCAAACCTATATTTTTAACAGGAGGCCAGCATTAGTCATGGCTTTCCAATGAGTGCCTATCTTGGCAAACACTGGTTTGTCCTCACTTGCAAACTTTTTGTTTTCAAGTGCATACTTAAAGGACCTTAGAAGTACAGTTCAAAACCCAAAGCGTGAATTACTTCTTTGTGAAAGAAAATCAGGGTGTGGCATTTTATTCTGGCTTTACTCAAATATGGCATAAAAGAGTGATCAAGATCTCTTGTGCTAGCAGTCTGGAAGTCCTATTTGTTTTCCTGCCCATGGAAGAGCAGTTCTGAGTCATTCAAAATGTACCCTAAAGTCCCTGGCAGTGTTTTGCTAGATGTGCTCTTAATGGGTGCATGATTAAATGCCTCTTGGAGGCACATTTTGTTCCAGATCTTTGAATTACAGCATTTCTTCTTCATCTGCAATTGGGACACTATTCTGGACTAGTAATGACAAATTTATTCTAAATTTTAAAAAGTACTTTTGGGGCTTGAAGCAGATGGGGCAGGTTCTTACTCCAGCCACATACTCACTTTGCAGGTTCACTGACAAATAATTTTGTAGGTACTGCTAAGCTTTTGTCTGGAATGCCAATGAAGCTTTCTCTAAAGTAAATGTGAAATTAGGTGTATGAGAAGATTATATCTGGAGCAGATGTGGGGTACCTTTGGCCCTCTTGATAAGTTGGTTTGCAACACCCATCAGCCCTACCCAAAGTGATCAGTGGTAAGGGATTTTGGGAGCTGTAGTTGATACATCTGGAAGGCTCAAAATTTCTTACCCAGATGTATAAGAAGGAAGAGATCATGATGCAAGCTGCATAGAAGACTCAGTATCTTAACCACTAGAATCTGCATCCAGACCGCTCTTTGTCTGTGAACTGTTGTTAGGGCTACCACAACATTTCCATCTTTTCCAGTGGAACCATGGAAGTTTGATGGTGCACACATATGTACAATTGAGGATTTTCTAGATTCCCCATTGTAGTGTGACTCCACTGTGGAATTCACTAAAGCATGTAGTGAGTCCACAGATTCCTGATTGCAGTTAGCACTTCTGTTGCCGTTCTCACCTCTGGTACCTAATCCCTTCATATGTTTTTACATCTTTATTCAGAAGAGAGACAGCTTGTTAATTTAGTTTAAACCAGGAGCAAAATTGTGGAAAAAATACATATGTATATCAAAAGGGCTGTATCACACCAAACACCTACACTTCTCCCTCTGCATTCATGGACTTAACATTCGCGGTTTTGATTATTCGCGAATGTTAAGCCTGCTGGTGCGCACTCCTCCTCCTTCTCCCTTTTGAAGGGAGAAGCCAAGAAGAGTGCACACTCGTGCCTCCTCCCCCCCTACCTTCCCATCCCTTTAACTGGTTTCCTGAAGCCAGTTAAGGGCAGGGGAGGAGCTGGGCAAGCTCCCTCTGGCCCCTTCTATGCCTCAGACGACCGTCCCAGGCATGGAAGGAGAGGTGGGAAGGGCTCAACATTCACGGATTTACCAGATTCACAGGGTTCTTGTTTCCCTAACTCCCATGAATGTGGAGGGACGACTTTATGGTGGAAATACTGGCAGCCCTTCAACTGTTGTTGGATTTCAACTGCACCATTCTTCATCACTGGCTATGCTAATCAGGACTTAGCCCCCAACAATATTTGGCAGGCCACAGATTCTACAACAGCGTCTTTTTCCTACATCAGCCAACCAAATGCTTTTGGGAAACCCACATATATGCCATAGCACACTACTGCTTGTATTCTCTAGCAACTAGTATGGAGACATGTTCTGATACTAGAGGCGTTATCAGATCAAGCTGATATCTTGATGTCAACTTCCTATGTACCCTGGTTTGGTGTAATGTGTAGTAGCCCTCATGACTAGTAATGACTGATAACTTTATCCTCTATGTTCAAGCCATAGAGGGACAGTATGGAGATTGCTGCACGAGAGTGCTTTTGCACTGTAATCGCACAGTTTCTTTAACGTGATGATAACAGTAGCAGTAATGCTGTTGAAACACTTATTTCCACATTACCTTTTAATAATATTTGATGTTTTTAATTTGTTGCCTCTTTTGTATTAATATGTATTATTTTATTATTTTGTAGAATGTATGCAATTGGCAGGCTTATCTTTATCTATTTTTATTTATTTTATTGACTATGTACAGTGCTGTGTAAATCTACAGCGCCATATAAATAAAATGTAATAAGAATAAGAATAACACACAAGTCCTTGTTTTCTGATGAATGTTTCCAGTCTCCATTTTCCACACAACGCACATGATCTCCACCTCCTTTTTTCCTCTGCTGTCCGTATGTATTTTTTAATTTATTTATTTTTTCCTTTAAAATCTCACAATGATGATATAAGACTATTGTAGCACTAAAGCAATCCGCACATTCGCAATTGCTTGAATGTAGTGATATTGGCAGTTATTGATTGGTATCATTAATATGAAATTGCGTGATAACAGCACTATGAGAACAGATCAGCAATGGATGAGTGATGATGTCATGCGAAAAGGGGAGGAATCATAGGTTGTACTTCCACTTCATTCCCATCACTAGAACCTTGTGTGGTAATGTCCTATAGTGTGTGCAAATATGATCACACATGCATCTCTTTATTGCAGGGGTATGCAGCTGTGGATGGCTAGGAGGCTGTATTACTCTCCCAGGAGAACTTAGAGAGCCAGCCCCTGCAAAAATAATACTTTTGACCCAAATGCCTTTAAGGAGACATGGGGGCATTCTAACCATGTTTTGGGTCTTTCTTGGGCCCCAGAGGGTATTTGGGAGAATCCTAAGGATTCTCCCAAATTTATTTTGTCACCTAGTAGTCCCAGCCCCCCTCCCCCCCCCATGTTGTGAAAATGTCATCCAACCTTCTGGAGAGGATTTTTGTTTTGGGGACTATAAAAACAGCCCTGGCAGGACACATTGCTCAACCCTGCTTTACTCTGCCCCAGTAATTTCTCAGATGCAACTCTTCATTTAAAAAATTATCTCAGGCAAGAATGAATAATGTTACCTTTTTTTTCTCCTTACTGCAAGAAAGGGCCTTTGCAGACTGCCAGAAATAGTGCAAATTGAGTCCACTTTAAATTGAGGCACTGCCCTGGCTCAGTGCTAGGGAATCATGGGAATTGTATTTTTTTCTGAGACATTGAGCCTTCTCTGTCAGAGAGCTCTGGTGCCACAATAAATTACAGTTCCCATGATTCCCTAGCACTGAGCCAGGGCAGTGCCTCAATTTAAAGTGGACTCAATTTGCACTATTTCTGGCAGTCTGCAAAGGCCCAAAGTCCTCAGATTGTGTAATATTCTATAGAACTGTTTGCAGTTTGAAATTTACTCAACATGAAAACCACACAATTTTTTTTGCCAAGAAAAAGCTGTTCTTTATGCAAGAATCCGTGTGCTTTTTTCACAGCAAATGAGTCCTGCTTTGCAAAGATTCTCATTACTTCAATATTCTCCACATCAGCATTTCCCAACCCATTTGTCATCTGTTATTCAAATATTTTAATAGTCTTTTCACCCCTAGTCAGATGAGCTCTTGCTCTGGATATTGCCAGGTGATATTTACAAATAAGTTTATGTATTTCAGCCATAAAAATCTGTCCCATCTGGAACTCTAGTAGGCCCTATAAGGCCATGGCTCTGCCCTCCCTTGGGAGCCAGCTGTGGGATAGTTCTTTTCCATCTATTTTTGGTATTGTTCAGGGCCTCAGAGCTGCAGTTCCCAAACAACGCCAAGAGAATTCAGATCTGTGGTTCCCATCAACTCTATTTAAGCAGCAGCATCTCACAATCATCATGGTGTTCTCACAAAATACTTTCAAGGTTACTTTTTTTTAGTACTTAAAAAAAAAAAGAAATAAATAGTACCGTATCCAGCTTCAGAGTATTATTTCTCTCTCAACCTAGAATACAAAGCGTAGTAATGTATTATTAACATATTACTTCTCCTGATGTTTATTTTAAAGCAGCTATAGCTGGAAGGGGTGGCTTTGCTGGAATGCCATTTGCATTGTCACTGCAGATGGAGCAGTGCAGTGATAAATTAACCCAAGTAAGGGAGGCTGAAGGAAACAACATTTCTCATTGGTTTTCAAGAAAAGAGAATGTTGGGCAACACATCAAAGTACAGGTAGCGTGTGCTGTGATTCTGTAGCACCTTTGAGACTAACTGAGAGAAAGAGATTGATAGCATGACCTTTCATAGACTTAAGTCTACGACTTCATCAGATGCAGGGAGTGAGGTGCCTAGGAAAAGACCTTTATAGCTACAAATGAGCTGATTGTATGTGTGAACAGCAACAGAAATGCAAAATGTGGGTATGGTGATGAGTTGACAAGTTCAAGTTTTAACTATGGTCGTTGGGGGACAAAAGCAGGAGGAAGGATGTTGTCTAAAGCCAAGGAGAGTAAATAACCATATGAATGTGGGACAAATTTATCGGAATGTAATATGATCCTGGCTGGCAACCAGAAAGAAGATATGATAAACTGTCCAGGGCACTCACCTTGACTTTAGATAGCATCTTTCCTCCGCCCTTTCTATCCCAATGGCCATAGTTAAAACTGGACTTGTCACCTCATCACCATACCCACAGGTTTTGCATTTCTATGGCTATTCACACATGTATTCAACTCATTCATAGGTATAACGGTCTGTTCCTAGGGACTTCACTTCTGCACCTGTGACACAATAGACTTAAGTCTATGAAAGCTTATGCTTCCAACCTCTTTCTCATACAGGTCATGCAGACCAGGAGCTTGGGGTGGGCTTTGGCCGCTGTAGCACTGGTCAGCCCCCGACTGGTGTGGGACCACGGCAACTGCCCAGGCCCAATCTGGGTCACCACCACGGTCTCTAACTCGGCCACTAGCAGGAGTGGCTTTTCACCGCTCCTTTTTTGTGCTGGCTTTTCTGGGTTTGAGTACTCTTGGTGTGCTTCCTGTGTGGCTTCCAGATGCTTTTGGGGCATGTGTCATGTGCACACCTAGCCCCTGAAGCGGTTGGAAACCACTTTTTCCTGTCCATCTGTTTTGGGCCTCAGCCTCAAAGGTGCTGCAAGATCCCCTTGCATACTGATCCAGACTAAAATAGCTATGTCTTTGAATTGTGCTGTGATTGCGAGGATTTGGGGTCCCCCCAGTGTAAAGTACTATGTACTGTACATTCATTGCACCATGTAGGGCTAACAACAACAACATGACTTGGGGTCCCAAAGAACTGGATTTAGTACATCTTTAAATTGGAGGTAATTACATCTCTTTCACAGCATGAAAATCAGTTGGTTCCTGTTGGAAAACAAAATGGCTTGCTCTCAATCTTTTGTAGTGCATATTTTTTTGTGGTACCATTTAACTTTTTATGCTCTCATCCAGTATTATAAATCAGCTTGCAAATCTAGGTATATCATGTTGTTCCATCACCCTTCCTCCTTCAAGGATAGGACATTCAAGGGGAGCAATTACCCTGTAAGGAGCAAACTTTCCCCAGCACCTTTCATAAAAGTGCTAACTGAGCTGCCAAGGTGCCCCCCCCCCATGTTCACTCAAAGGTGAAGTGAATAGTCTGTGAAAGGGATTTATTCCTGTAGTGCCTTATATGTTGGGATAGGCCTCCAGGGTAGAGGTTCCCTGTACTTGCTTTTCAGCAGAGGTGGTTTCCAAATGTTTTTAGCCTACAGTTCCCATTAGTTCTAGCCAGCATAGCTAATTGTGAAGAATCATGGAAGCTGCAGTCCACAAAAAAATCTAGAAATCCACAGTTGCCCTTCTCTGCTTTATAAGTTCTATTTCTATTGGAATAAAGGCATCTATAACACATCTATAGCACTTCCTAATCCTCAAGCCAAACCTTCTCACAAAATCAAAAAGTTGTTTCCTTTTTCATGCAAAACTGATCTTCAGCTTCTGCTTCCTTGGGTTTGTGACTCAAGCTGTATTTCAGTGAGGCTTCAGACAAGGAGCAAGTGAATTATCCATTAAAAAACCACATTGTTTTATACCAGCTGCCAATTATATGAGAGAGAGAGGATGCATGCTTGTGAATACACACATACTTCATTTTTTATTCTGGCTGTAGCATGGGAAATAGTGAGAATTCATGAAACTGAGATTGTACCTGTGGGTGTGTAATTTCATTGTTGATGTGAGTTGGAGAAATGTAAAAGCATTTCCAAAGCATCACCAGGAGAAGTGGAGAAAAGAGCCAACCTGAAGAAAAATCATTTGGAAAAAAGTTGTCATGGGAACAAAGCCCAAAAGAAGTTTTTAGATGCTTGTCCTTATAGATGCAGTTGTTATAAAAGGAAACAAAATCCACCTCTGTTGATCTGACATCTTCCTACAAGACCAGACAAATGCCAGAGCAAGAGCTCTTTGTTGATATTGTATCATGACAAGGGAAGGAAAACCAAGTTAAACATTTAGAATAGAAAAGCTTCAGGATGTTTAGTTTGTACCTTCAGGCAGATAAGCTTCTTTTGGAGTGTGACTCTCACCCCAGCTTCAGATGATTGTGTGCTGGGGACAAAGATGAAGAAGCTTTAGAATTAGGCAGTTAACCTGTTTGCAGCAAGATGTGAAAGAAAGTGAATATGTTGAGAAAATACATTAATTTTCAGAGGGGAATCTTAGTTATTTTTAGAATTGAAAGTTTAGTCAGCATAATTAAAAAGCAGAATCTTCAGTCATAGGATAGTTATGGTCTCAGTAGGCAGAGTTGACAGTGAGAAAATAGAAATAGAACTTATAAAGCAGAGATGAGCGACTGTGGATTTCTGGATTTAAAATTACTGAAGGAGCTCTCACTGCGAGCCACAAGGCACTGGAGGATTTTGCTTTTGACACACACACACACACACACACACCCCCAAAAAATCCCCCAGTGAGCATGACCATGCTGGTTGGCAAATCCTGGGAGTTGTACTCCCCAAAACTATTTTTTCCAAGCTTTGCTCAGATTTTGAGAGTGCCCATAATTGGATTCTGACCTGGAATAACTATAAAGAAGATTGCATTTGTGCCAAGCTAGGACAGAGATTGCCTTCCTAAGTGAGCTTATTGTTGCTTTACTTCCAGCATTACAAACTAATAAGAGCTCAGTTTAATCAATATCTAGGCATATAAAATAATAATCTATGTCCACTCTTTGGTGGTATGTCAAGTGGACACCTTAGGGAAAAACCTCTTGTTTTTACTCTTTCCATATCCTCCAACTGTCCAGATTTAGCAGGGACAATCCTGATTAATCCTTTGTTGTCCCACTTTTTCAGTTGTTTTTAAAATGTCCCAGTTCTCTCTCCTCCTCGCACATTCTCCCTTTGCCATCAGCTTACTTCAGTTAGTGTCAACTGAGTTCAAAGTGCAAAAAATCTCAGGTGATGGGAGAGGAGGGCAGGGGTCAGAATCTTATCCTTTCCAGTAGGCTCAGACAAAAGCAGACTGCTGTAGCTTTTACTAGCTTGTTCCTAGCTTGACATTCACTATTAACTTTTGCTACCTTGATGAACTCTAATGTAGTTTGGCCACATACATGCCAGCTTTCATCTGTGAAGTGTTGGAAAATAGTATTTATTCAACCTGTATGCAGAGAATGTTGTATGCAGGGCTGGCTTAGATTCAGAGGCAGAAGGAGTGAACATTGGAGGAAGGAAAATTAACAACCTTAAATATGCAGATGACACAACAAATGCAGAAATCAACAAAGGCTTGGAGCAATTCCTGAAAAAGCTCGAGGAGGAAAGTACCAAGATAGGCTTAATGCTGAACATCAAGAACACAAAAGTAATGGCCACAAAAGAACTACAAGAATTCATCCAAGATAACAAAAAAATTAAATGTTCAAAGAGTTCCTATACCTTGGATCAAATACTGATCAGAATGGTGGCTGCAGTCAAGAAATTAGAAGACTAGGATTGGGAAGGGCAGTGGTGAAAAAACTGGACAAGATCATAAAGTCTAAAGATATAACTCTGAACTCAAAAGTGAGAATCATATTCCCCATCGCCATAAGTCCATCGTATTCCCCATCATAGTGATGGCAAACCTTTTAGAGACCAAGTGCCCAAAATTAAAAGTTTAGTGGGCAGGACTTATTGGAGGATGGGACTTTTGCCTTCCCAGGAGGGACTCCCACCTTCTGGGAGCAGGACCTCCTCCTCCTCCCGGCTGGGACCTCAGCTACTTCCCTGGAGACAACTGAAGGCCTGGGAGGTGGGGGAAGAGTCGGAGTGGCACATGACTGTTTCTCCTCTTCCCCTGCTCTTTGTCTCTCCACATGCCCTCCAAAATGTCTTTGTGTGCCACAGATGGCACACGTGCCATAGGTTCACCAACACAGCCCCATCATCATGTACAGATGTGAGATCTGGACAGTGAAGAAAGCCAATTGAAAGAAAATAAACTCATGTGAGATGTGTTGCTGGAGAAGTGTGCTGAAGATATTGTGGATGGCAAAGACAAACAAATGGGTTCTAGAACAGATCAAGCCCAAACTCTTCCTGGAAGGCAGGATGACTAAACTGAGGCTGTGGTACTTTGGCCACATCATTATTAGAAGTCATGAATCACTGAAAAAGACAGTGATGCTAGGAAAGGTTGAGGGCAGTAGAAAGAAAGGAAGACCACATGCCAGATGGTTAGACTCAGTCAAACAGACCACAAGCCTGAGCCTGCAGAACCTGAGCAGAGAGAGCAGTGGAACACAGGGGGTCTTGGAATTTTTTCATCCATAGGTTTGCCATGAGTCAAGTTTGAGGGCAGTTAACAAAAAGCAACAATTGTTGGGCAAGCTCTCAGCCTCAGAGGAAGGCAACGGGAAATCTCCTCTGAACAAATCTTGCCAAGAAAACCCCATAATAGGGTCATAGGGTCACCATAAGTCGGAAACAACTTGAAGGTACACAACAACAATAAGAGCAGCAATAACCTTGCCCCCACAAAAAAGGATGGGTTGCTAAACATGTTAGAATAATAGAATCATAAAGTTGGAAAGAGTTGTGTGGTCTAACCCCATACTTAGTGCAGGGTTTCCAGCTAGAATATACCCATCAGATAGCTGTCCAGTTTTTTTGAAAACATTCAGTGAAGGAGACCCCACCACTTCTCTAGGCAATTGGTTCCATTGCCAAGCCTGTCAAAATGTCCCTTCTCATGTTTTCTGTTGAAATCAAGTTTACTATGCAGCCACTGGCTTTTTCAGATGTTCCCCATTTTTTCTTCTTCCATGGAATTGTTTGTGATTGTGATTTTGGCAATTCTTTCTTCATGAAATCCCAGCCACATTGGGTGGCTTTTTCCTTTGGCATCTCTAGCTATGGGATTCTGCCCAGAATTTCCCTGAGCTTCCCAAAATTAGCTTTCCTGAAATCCAAGATTTCTGTTTGACTAAACTCTTCTTTGGTCTTTCCCACAATCATGAGTTCTAGCATTACATGGTCACTTTCCCCTAAAGTACCAAGTGCTTTCATTCCAGTGACCATCTCCTCCTGGTTAGGATCAAGTCCAAGATTGCTGAAACTTGTTCTTTCCTCCACCTTTTGAAAGAGGAAATTATCTGCAAGGCACATCAGGAATTTGTTGGCAAGCCTATGTTCAGCAGAGCTAGTCTCCCAGCAAATATCAGGATAATTGAAGTCCCCCATAACTACCAGTTCTTGCTTCTTGGAGATTTCTGAGATTTGTTTCAGAAAAACATCATCCATCACCTCGTCTTAATTTGGTGGTCTGCAGTAAGCTCCTACCACAATGTTGTTTTCCTTTCTCCATTTATTTTTGTCCACATGTTCTCCACTAGTCCAGTTTGATCTTCATGTGGATTTCTGTACAAGTGAATTTGTGTTTGACATTTAATGCTAGTCCCCCTCCTTATCGTCCCCAGCTATTCTTTATGAACAGATTATATTTCTCAATTGTTATATTCCAATCATGGGAGTCATTCCCACCAAGTCTCTGTTATATGTATAAACTCGTATTTACCTTCCTGCACTAAGACTTCAAGATTATCTTGTTCGCTTCCTAAACTCTGTGCATTCGTGTATTGAGTTCTAAAGCAGAAAATATATGGTGAGCTGTGGTTATTTTGGTGAGTAACAAGTTGTGGATAGGTCCCATATAGCTAGTTGGTTGTGCAGAGCAAAAATGTGGACAAGAGAGGAAGCTTTACAAAACATGTTTATTTACAGACTGCATACAAGTAACATAGATGTGTGCAAGTGAGAATGGGGAGGGAAGAGGAACTTCTACTTCGAAAGGAGTTATTTATCTGGCTGCTGTAGGCCTCTATGCTTGTGCAACTTCTTTGCTGCTGTCATTTGGCTTGCGCCTGGCAGTTGTGCCTCTGCTTATTGAGAAGCCTTTAGGATCCCTCCATGCTGCCCACCACACTGATATTCATTTTCCTCACCTTAGCCCAAGAGGATCCATGACACACCCTGTGAACTTCCATCAGAGAGTGTGCCCTTCAGTCTTTCACCAGACAGCGTGCCCTATGACCTTTCAGAAGACAGCGAGCCTCTTGACCCTTCTGAAGAGACTTTGCCTTCTGGCCTTTTAGCCAAGAATGTGCCATGGCACCAGCCAGCACAAAGTGAGAAGGAAAGCAGTATTTTTGTGCCAGTGGAGGCAAAGCCATCTCTGGATCATTCTGAGCCGCTTCTCCTCAAACTTTGAATCCAGCCATTCCACACCTTTTGTAGTAGTTGCTAGTCTTCTTGAAGACACTCAGGGCATTTCCCTTTGTGTTTGTAGAAGTCTTGGTTCAGTTAGTAATTGCTTAAGGGGAGATTTTCTTTAAATATTTGTTTGCACCTTTCTGTTGTGTTTGCTTAGCTGTTTCTGGGAGGAAAGGAGAGAAGGACAGTAGTTCACTGAGAAATTTGGAATGTTGTGTGCCCAGGCATTAATGGAACTTGATAAAAGAGCTTGAATGATGAGGGGAAAGATCTTCAGGAGGAGGTAGGGGGGTAAGTTCAAGATTTAACTTCCACCAATTTTAGGCTCCCTACAGCCTTCTTAAAAAAGTGAGGAAGAGTTTCTCACAAAAGATAGGAGGACAGGAATCCCCTTCTTTCTTTCCATATAATGTAAACACAGTTCACAAATCTTGATCAAATCACAGCTTCTCCTTGTGTTTTACCTTGCTTTCCCCCCCATAAACTAGGAAGATAGTATTTTGAAGGAACAGGGTGTGCCATTGCAGATTGCAGAGGCAAGAGAATCATAACAAGGTTTTCAAGCCCCCTCATAGACATAATCAGTACAGTAGTTCCCCTTTATCCATGGGAAATGTTCCAAGATATACTTTCCTAAAATCCAGTAATTGCCTGAAACTGTGGATAGGTTGAATCTCCCTTATCCAGAATTCTGAAATTTGAAATATTCCAAAAATCATATTTTTTTTCCGGGGTGGCTGAGATAGAGACACCTTTGGTTTCTGATAGTTCGGTGTAAGCAAACTTAGTTTCATGCACAAAATTATTAAAAATATTGTATAAAGTTACCTTCAGGCTATGCATATAAAGTATATATGAAACATAAATGCATTATGTGTTCAGACTTGGGTCCCATCTCCATATTGTATACATATATGCAAATACAGGTATTTCAAAATAAAATTTAAAAAATCCAAAATCCAAAATAGTCCTGATCCCAATCATTTTGGATGAGGAAGATTCAACCCGTTCCTGTAATGTTTTTGGACCACGATTGATCCAGGGTAACTAAAACCACAGAGAGCAAAACTACAGATAAGAAAAGACTATATTATATCTTTGAACTGTGGCTGACCACATGTAACTGAAACCACAGAAATCAAAACTGCAGATAAGGATGGACATTTGTCCCCTAAATTGCATTTTTCTGTAGGCATTTAACATTGTTAAATTTCTCATGGTAACTGTAATAAAGGTGATAATGCTTCCTGTTTAGAAAAGGAATGTGTGCTTTCAGCAACCATACATAGTACATGGGGATTTTTAATAGTGAATTACAGTTGTCAATCATTGTGCGGACAGTGAATTGGATACAGATAGAGGTGCTGCTGCAAGCTAATCACATTTGGCCTAAAGCCCAGGATGAAAGCTGCCCCACATGCATCCTATTGGCACCACTTTGTTGATGAATTGTCACAGTTTTAAGCTTTCTCTGAGTTACATACCACAACTGGGATAGTTTTATGTTCTGGCCAGGGCTGCCTCAAGACATAGCCACCAGTGGTATTGCTGGTCCAGATCAACTTGAAGCAGACAGCCCCATAAGCACTTTCCTTGACAGAAAAAAACACCCAAAAATAATAAAGTGAATAACCTGCAACTTGGTGTACTTTGTTGACACACAAAATGAATTGTCTGGGCCAGTTTCTTCTACCTAATAGTGCTGGCTCTACCTTGACTCACGAAACAAGTTTCTAGGCTACTACTTACCTTGGCATCACCTACTGACATCTTACTTGCTAAGGCTAACATGTCTTACTTGTCTTATGGTAGTTCCCTAATAAATCTCTATGAACAAGAAGCTTGAAAAAGCAGTGTTGGCCTTTAGCAATTTACCATAGACCAGGGGCGGGAACAATAGTGGTGCTGTCATATCCAGAAGTGTATGGATCTGTCATTATAAGGGATATGAGGGAATGGGGATAAATGATATGGTTAAATAGTGCTATTGGGGGAAATCGAAAATGGAGGGGGGTGGTAATCTGAATGCAGTGCAAACGGGGACCAGATAGGCAATGGCCAGAGAGGGTGGCAGTTTATTGTTTACTTGTTTACTTCCTAAGAAAAGACTTTGATGCCCAGCAAGACAACACCTTCTTTCCTGTGATAGATGGATTGATACAGGAGATGGGGAAGGTGGAGGAAAAGCGGCAAGTTTAAAGAGACCTTTGATGTGGTTGAAAGCACACGGACTGCAGCTGGGGAAAGGAGGGGCTGAGAGGGAACCCTTAAAGCTTGGATGGTTTGTGGGGAAATAAGATTTGACACTACCAAATGTCTGGCGAACCTCTGTCTGGAAATCCAAATAAAGCTTTAGTTAATCTACACCAGGGGTAGGCAACCTTTCCCCTTTAAGGGCCGAGGGACTTCAGCTCCCAGAATCCCAAGAGCTATTGGCCAACATGGGACTATTGGCCAACATGGCTGAGGCTTCTGGGAGCTGAAGTCCCTCAGCCCTTAAAGGGGAAAGGTTGCCTACCCCTGATCTACACTATCATGCTATCCTGGTTTCTGAGGTCTGGGTCCGCTAAACATGACAAGTGTATTGGTTTGAGTGTTGGACAGTGACTCTGGATACCAGGGTTCGATTCCCAGCTCAGCCATGAAACCTACTGGGTGATCTTGAGCAAGTCACACTCTCTCAGCCTCAGAGGAAGGCAATGGCAAACCTCCTCTGAACAAATCTTGCCAAGAAAACCCCATGATAGGGTTGCCTTAGGGTCACCATAAGTTGGGAATGACTTGAAAGCCCACAACAACGGAGGTGGGAAACCCCTAGTTCTGCAGATATTTTGAGCTACAATTCCTACAGTCTGTACCATTTACTGAACTTCTGGGAACTGAAGCCTAAAACATCTGGCAGGCCAAAAGCTTCCCTAGTCGTCTCATAATCTTTGGATACTCCGTACAGATTATCTGTATTCCCTTGGGGATAGTGCATGGGAAGGGATAGAAACAGTGATGCTCTGTTGCTTCATGCATGCTTTTAGCCTCATAACATAAACAACTTATTGTTTGTCCATTAGCTGGCAAATGGTATAGAGATGGCACCAGATTGATGTGTTTAATGTTACATTGTGTTGAGATCTCGAGCGTCATTTTGAATCAGCTTGGCTGTCATACAGTCAATCTTTTCCTGGCAGAGGGCACTACTTGGCAAAATTTTGTCCAACAGAAAGTGTGTGCCAAGCATGCAAGAGGTCAAGTAAACAAAAACAAAAAAATCCCCTAATTGATTGATTTTCTTTTTATTTTGTTTGGTGTTAGCAGTAATAAAGATTTAATAAATAATCCCATTGATAATTCTTGTTGTTGTTGTTTTGTTCAGACCAGCAACTGTGTGTGTGTGTGTGTGTGTGTGTGTGTGTGTGTGTAGTTCTCTCTTATCTTTCCCCTCTTCCCAAAAATTCATTTTCAAGCAGGTAGAAATATGGCTTTCAGGTTGCCAAGCTGTCATGATCATACTGGCAGAGAGTTTCTAGGAATTCTAATCCAAAAAGCAACATTTCTAAGCTGTGGATATAAGGTGTCATCTGTGCGGAGCAAGGTGTATCTTGTGTATGAAAGAATAATGGCTATTTGAACTTGGGGCAGAAATTTTCAATGAATTTTGAAAGGTAACTTTGAATCATAAAAGAGAGATGACATGAATGTATGAGAGAAACCTCTGAAAGATTTCTTGCTATGAATAGAGATTTAACTCTAAAGCCCTGAAATATTCTCTGTGTGTTTTTACAGAATGGAGTTGCATTCATCAAGGTTTGTCTGAAGTCTAGATTATAGGGTGAAATCCTGTAGCTTCCAAAATGCCTTTTGGTTTTTTCAAAGGCATTAGTTGTCTCCTGATATTTGCTTGTCTGGTTATTTTAGAGATTTATGCTGCAGTCTTCAATAAACTTTCCAGGAAGGCTATGACAAGACTATCCAATGGTATATTTAGGAGAAGGACTCCACCCTGCCAAGGAGTCACAGACCCTTTAAATGAAAGCTGCAGATCCCCTTCCCTGAAAATGCACTTAAACAGTTTTCAAAATAACAGGAAGAAAAGCAAAATGGAAGAAAAAGTTCTTTATGCCCAGGTCATTGACTCCTGGTTTTAAAACCCTGATCTAACCAAACAAAAGGTCTATTCTTACAGTATTTACTTTCATCTGTCTCTCTTCTCACCTGATTCTGTTATCTCTCCTCTTCCAGAAAAAAAAAATTAATGTACACTCCTTGGGCAATAGCCTGTTGTTGTTGTTTTGCTTAGGCTGATCCAGAAAATGCTGTACAGGTCATTGTGTTATAATAACACAACACCCATAAAAGTAATCCACAAAGACATTTGGTGCATGCTCTTGTGAGCAGAACACCTAGTGTGTTGTGCCCTTTTGCTTTGTGGACAAAAACAATTATATACTAAATAATTTCAAAACATGGCAAAAGGTATAGAACTGACCTCATAAAAAGGCCATCTTGTTAGTCAAAGAGAAGTTTGGGGCAGGGTGGCTTGGTGTCTTTTAGACTTTAATTCATTCTTGGATTCGATGAATGTCAGAATGTGATGACAAGTATGTTTTTATACAGTGGCAGCATATCAACATGGTCTTTTCTATTCAGTAGACTTCAGTCCAAAACACACTGCAGAAACAATCCAGTGTGAGACCACTTTAACTGCCCTGACTCATTGCTAGGGGATCTTGGGAATTGTAGTTTATTGTGGCACCAGAGCTCTAACAGAGAAGGCTAAATGTCTCAGAAAACTACAGTTCCTAGAATTCCCTAGCAATCAACCAGGGAAGTTAAAGCGGCCTCAAACTGGATTATTTCTGGAGTGTGTTTTGGATCTTCGTCATGACAAGAATAAGTCTAGCCTCTTCTGGAGTCTCCCAATCTTATTTTTTTTTTATCAGAGCCCTGAATAGGAATTCAGAAGCTTTCAATTCTGTATGTTTGGGTGAAGTAATAAAATAGTTGACACCCACTACAGTTTCAGATTCTGTGATTAATCTAAAAGGGAAGCAAAATCCTCATGGCCACACTGGGATTGCTGAAGAGGAGTGGAGTTACTTTGTTAGACTGTGTATTTCATTACAAGCAGGGCTCTGACTGGACCATATTCCACAGAGACCAGTGACAGCGTTGTTCCACAGAAGTTTGGCACAGTCTGACTTTGGTAGCTGCATGACCAAGTCCCAATGGTGGCGGGGAGGGGAACACGTAGCAATGGGGACTTGAAGTTTCTATTAAATTTTCTTTTACCTGCCATATAGCTGTTAAAGGGGAAGAGACCATGTCCCAGGATTTGTGTTTGTGCATTGGGTGTGGAGGCTGGCAACTCTCTAGTGAATCAATACATCCCACATTCCACTTGATTAAAGTATAAAGAACTTTCACATATGTTTTTTCTGGTCAGGTCGATTTGGTAAACCTCTTATTGGCCTCAGGCTACATTTGATGCTGTAAAATGAATTTCTCATCTGTCTCATCTCAGATGTTTCCTCAGGTTTGGAATTCTAGCCACCCTAACCACACCCTTGCTGGGAGAGGAATGCACATTTAAGAAGCTGCTTTTGTAGAAGCTAAGAATCTTTTTATTTTCCTGGCTGGGCATAGAAGGCCCCCTCCTGGTTTGTTTGCTCCAAATTCCTGCTGTCTTAGTCTCACCCTTCTAGCTGCCACACCTAACAGCAAGGCAGAGAGAGATAGGATTTAGAAGGGAATACTTTGCTAGGATTAAGAGCAAAATGCAAGACTTGGTTCTATGGAGAATAAGGGAGAACAAGGCTGTAAACCAGCAATGGCCCTCCACACTGCAGCCCCAGCCAGAAGAACCAGAAACAGTTTTATTTTATGAGATAAGATAATGTATAAATGGCTTGTCCCATGGACAAGATCTGTATCTGTTTCTTTTAAGAGCTTTTATCAAGCTCTCACTCTAAAGGTCTATTAGGATCTTGCTTTCGATCCAGAAAACAATTTTGTGTGGGTGTGCTGCTGTGTCAAGCATTTGCTGAATGAAAACATACAGATAGAGGATAATAGTGTTTGCTTAAAGAATGTGCGGGATTCCTTCCATGAGGAACCCCCTCCCATAGATAAAAGGTTAAAAATTAAATTGATGTTACTCAGCAAAAATGTATTTCTTTTCCAGAGGGTAGGGCCTTTTCTCACCACTACATATGCTACATTTTGTAACTGGGAAAATTAGCTTTCCATGTGGAAGGAAACATAGATTATATATATTACATAGTGTCTTTCTTCCCTGGACCCTCCCAAAAGCACATCTGTTGCTATTGCAATAGCAATATGGAATGTGGTTGTGAGAGTGTTACAGACACCTGTTTAATATTTCCTGTGACACTTGTGGCAACACACAACTCATCCATCCTTCCACAACCCCTTTGCCATTTTGCGACTTTTAAAGTATTCATTTTAATTTAGTCTTAATGTTATTTATTTACTACGGATGCAGTTCTGTGCCCCCTTATTTAATAATAGATCTTACTTGAAGGCAGCAAGATTAATTCTGAGTTAACAGAATCCACTGGTCCAGTGGAGTTTGCTTTTGAGTACAAATGGATAAGATTGGGCTCTACAGTTGCAGTCCTAAAGCATGCTTATGTACAATGAAGTAAGATTACACAACAGAAGTAACAGCCTTCTCATTTTCTTTTAATTTGTTTTCTAAAGGCACAGGAGCTCAATGGCATTCTTAGGGTTGGTTTCAAAGCTATACCTTTTTATTGAACTTCAGAGGCATAGCTAAGCCAATCTGAGGGTGAGCAGGGCTCCTGGGCTTCCAACAGTTAAGCCTTCCAGACACTGCCCTACTCCATCCCATTGTCCCTACCATGGACAGAAGAGGAGGAGAATATGAAGAAAATGGAAGTGTCTGTAGTGGCTCTTGAATTAAAGGCAGTGATGATATGAACCCTGACTATTTTTTGAATGCCTGTTGCAACAAAGGCATCATGGGAAGAGGAACTGGGGAAATTATGCACATACATCATTATTATTATTATTATTATTATTATTATTATTATTATTGCAGCCCTTTCTCTCATAGTTGCTTGGTTCCAACTAGTGTTCAGAAAAATAGCAGGGCCGTGTGTTGTACCTGCCTCCCTCTCACATATTAGTGCTAGAGTGGAACCTATATTAAATTATTGTCTTCATGCTTCTTTAAAAATAAAATATTTTAAAAAGTGAAAAATGACTTTGGGATGAGAAGCAGAGCCCCCTCCCATTTCCCCCTATTTTTTACTATCTTTCTTTTTTTCCTTTTCATTGTAATCACACCTTTAAAATCTCTTTTTTTTTTTTTTTTAAGGAAGCAGCATTTTTTATTACATCACTGGGAGATTGGCTAATCTGCGCTATCCACATAGAAATTTTCCCTTTCAGACTGGTAACTCCCCCCTCCCCCCTCCCCCCGCCCAGGAAGGGAGTAAAAAGGGTACATTTGGATTGATGACAGGTAGGCCCCCAATACTCTGCAAACATCTCTATGGACCTTATCACATGGGGTCCAAGCAGTCGCATCCCCGTCCCATTGCGCTTCCTTCCGGTCGCGGGAAATGTAATTCCCATTTCGACCAGGAATCCAAAAGAACGGGGATGCAACGGGGATGTGACAGGGATGGGCGGAGTTTCCCTGCGACGTCGTTTGATCACCCGGGGAAAGGAGGCGCGATGGGATGGGGATGCCACGGGGATGGGACTGCTTCAGACCCCCATGTGATAAGGTCCTATCTCTAATACAAACTAAAATGAGACAGGGATAGCCTCTCTCTCTCTCTCTCTCTCTCTCTCTCTCTCTCTTTCACACACACACAAACACACACAGAGACATTTAGCTGCCCGAGGCAAAATACAAGACATTTCTTCCTTCTATACCAAGATCTTTCTTCAGCTGTGTTTCCTGGCACATCTGAAAGCATCAGCCTAGTTTACAGGGCCCAGGACAAGCCACGTGGCACATGCCTTTCACTTGCAACACCTGGATTCTACTTCCCAACATCTGCCTGGGGCCACTGCTTCCACTTGTGTAATTAAGGACTGGCCCTGAAATGCAACAGAGGTATACCTTCATTAGTCCCAATAAACACGTATTTATTAGGAGCTTCAGTCATGCTCTTGCTCTTCCCTGGGCTGATGGTTCTGTTGTTTTTGCTTCTTCAATCCCTATGCTTATACCACCCCCAGTTTCATAATCGCAGGCCCCACCAGCCTGGAAACATCTCTCGTCTTTGTGTCTTGTGAAGGGAAGTGTTTATATGTGTTGTAGCAACCAGGCAGTTTGAGTATGCCCATAAAGACTGCTGGATCAGTGACTCACTGCATAGGAACGTGGATTTGGATGGGGAACAGATGGAGGGTGAGGGGGATGGAGGGAGAAGCAGGAAGGGAAGCTGCTGAGAGGTTGGGAGGGAGAACAGCAGCCCAAAGAAGCCCTTCCACCTTACCTTCTGAAACCCCATGAAAGATGTATCCTACTCTCCCAAGACCTGAACAGTCACTCTTGACGGTATATTTGGGATTCATTCTAGAATCAGCATTTCTGCTTCCCCACCCCACAATTTTGAACTTTAAACTTGCTGCTCTTTAAAATTATCAGGGCATCCTTCTGCTGCATAACAAGGATTTGTGGCATGGCTATGCCTGTACAGATACCTAAACCACCTGGTTATCACATACATCACAAGCAGAGTCCAGGGAAGATAGGACCTACGTGCAAACAAGGGGTCGTTTGGAAGTTGTCCCTTTTTGCACAAACATTGTAAAGCCAAGAAGAAGCTGATAAGGATCAGAGCTCTCCGGATATGGCTGGCTTCCAGGTATAGCTATGCCATTCTGGAGAGAAGGGCAGCTTTTGTCTGGACATCATTGTGTGGTTTCCCAGGGAAGGAAGTGATTCTTGATGTTGCTGGTCCAGCAGTGGCTGGAGTTTCTCTGAGAGGTGAGGAATTGCCCTCGCAGGTGTTGTTGTGGAGAAAATGACAGGAGCCCTGTGCCGCAGTGGGGTGGGGGATATCCTGATTCCACCTTTGTCTCCCAGGGGCTGCTTGCAAGTTTGTCTCAAATCTGAAAATGTTATTACTAAAGCAGATGTTGGCCTAAAGTATCCAGTAAGGCTCTGGAAAATAGCAAAGCAGCCAGCTTGCAAGTAAGCAGCAGGAGATGTACAGTTAGAAGAAGAGCCGCTCCTCAGCCAGACTGCAAAATGGTTGCCCTGCATCCCATAAACAAAAGCCATTATATCCAGTGGGGCTTGGATATTTGTGTTTTTTCCAATTCACGGTGGGGGGGGGGGTCCAGAACAGATCCCTCACGAATCGGGAAGGACGACTGTATTAACAAAAGGCAAATGCAGCTGCCTTGCATCCCATAAACAAAAAATACAAGAGGCACAATAATCTCATTAAATTAATTTCTTTTCAGCACTCAGAAGTTAATTTGAAACACTAATTGGTTACAGATACAGTTTCAGGTGCACACACATGCTCCTTCCATTACCATTATAGGAACATTTTTTCAAGTAACCATTTACTTCTTGTTTTCAAAAGCAACCAAAGCACAGGCGTGGTTCAGTTAACAAAACCTACGTCAAAGAAATTCCTTTTTACAGAGTCCTTTTTCTCCCTCTCTCTCTCTTTCACTCACACACACGCGCACACACACACGGTTTGCTCCTTGTCCTATGTTAAGAGTAGGCATTAGAAGAATGGCGAAGTAGGGCTGAAGAAATACAAATTTTGCAGATCAGGTTGTAGCAGCATGTCTGCCGCAGACATTGCAATAAAGCTTGAGCTGGGAAAGTGTTGGATTATGATACAGCGAAACAGGTGTAGCTGTGTGCACCTGCCTAGAGCAAGCAAGGTGAACAAAAGCTGCCTCCAGAATCCCTTCTTGACCATTTATGGACAGCAAAACAGAGAGAAAAGGGGAGAACAGATACCCCTGCCTAGCCAACTACCCACAGCATTTTTCTTAAAAAAGTCATAGATCTAGAAGTCCCCTCCCAAAAAAAAATGGATCTCATAAAAAAGCAGAAGCTGGTGAAAGAAAGAAAAAAAGTCATTCCTGAATGCATTTTGGGAAAAGCCTTCAACCAGTCTGTGGAAGGTTCAGCATGTTTTTGTTTGTTTATGCCTGGCTTACCTGACCAATTTGTTTCATTTTACACCCACATATTCTCAGTTTTGAATGAAAGGTTTGTTGAAACATATTGAACTACTCTTCTAGTTTACGGTGTAACAAACAATATCCATTCTTTCTGTGTTATTTCTACCTCTGGTGCCAATTTTTCTGTTACAGACATATTGCCTAGGAACACACCTACTTCATTAACTTAGGTACACTTGTAGTTCACTTTTGGTTTCTTTTTAAAAATTGCTATTGGTTTGGGCCAGCCTGCGGTACAAAACACATCTAAAAAGTGAGGCCATACACCATGTAACTATATGAAGTAATTAAAAGGAAGCTGCATTTGCCTTTTGTTAATACAGTCGTCCCTCCCAATTCACAGGGGGATCTGTTCCACACCACACCATGCGTGAATCAGAAAAACCGCAAATATCCAAGCCCTATTGTATATAATGGTCATGTGCCATTTTGTCCCTCCTGGCTTCCCATCTGCGGAAATTCAAGACCGCGAACAGGAAGTCCGCAAATTAGGAGGGATGACTGTATACTACTGTATTGTAACCTGGGTATGCCTTTATTGTTATAAGATGGAATTCAGTTTCAGCAGCAGCACTAATGGCTGACACTAGGCCCAAGGCAGGATGCATGATTGATCTTCATTCTCGAAATCATCTTGCTACTGGCTGCCTTCTTAGCTGAGTTTTCTCCACTTTCAGTGGCAAAAAATAAATAAATCTTCCTCAGGCCATTGCCTAAATAGGGTTTGAAATTGAACAGCCTCTAACATATATAAAGCTGGAGCAGCTGCAGGAGGCAGTAGCCTCCTCTTCCATGATAGAAGGCCTGTGATAACCAAGGAGGAGGGGAATGGGACACATGGGTTTCAAAAAAGGAAGATTAGACATCTATCAGGTGAGGGTTCTCTGTAGACTTAACTCTGAAAACTGTTTTGTGTTGCAAGAATTAAGAATGTTTCTAGATGGCTATCTATGAGAATATACAGATTTCCCACTATTCAGTGAAACTACAGTGTCCATATGGTCCTTTGCAATGTTTACATTGGTCCAAGAATAACTTTTAAAAGTTTTTATATTATTATTGTGGCATCAAATCAGAACAGTAAGGATGTGTGGAGAGGCATCCTTAGAGCTGACCCTCAACATTGACATTTCTCACTCTCCTAAAGATTTGCTAAAGCCTTAAGTGACTGAGAGCTTGAGCAGACTGGCAAAATACTCCAGCTTCCTGGCAGCTTGGGAATATGGCAGACACACGCCGCACGCCCCCCCAGCCACCTTGAAGCTGCCAGACCAGCCACATGGCAGCAGTTTTTTGCCCTCCGGCAACGAGGTGTTTAGATGCTGCATGCCACAGGAGTGCAGAAAAACAGCTGCTGCAATGGCAAAGGCAGCTTTTTCCCGGCGCAAAAAAGAGTGGCTTTCTGCCATTTCTTTTTTCCAGCGCAAAAAGGAGCGGCTTTCTGCTACTTCTTTTTGCGCCAGGAAAATGGCAGGTTGGGGGCATGCTGTGTACTTGCCACAGCCCCAGACCGGCAGTCAAAGGGGTGGCGTGACGCTGCTCCTTCGGGACTGTCTGGTTCGGCCCTAAATGTATACCGAACACAATATGCAATTAGACCCTGATTCAAAGGGTACAATTGCACTTGAGTCTAGCGTTGAGTCTCAGTTCAAGAATCCAAATCTTGATGCCTTTTGTCGACTATAATGAGACAGAAGATTTATTTCCCACCTTTCACCTGACACACAGGACCCAAGATGGCTTATATCAAAGTTAAAACAAGATACAGCTAAAAACATAAAAAAGTTAAAGGACAATTAAGCAAGCCTCCCATGGAACAGAATTCCACAGCCCTTGGAGCCTCTCCTCTGCCCTCATCAGTGGGTTTCCATGGCTGAGTAGGGAGTCAAACCCTGGTCTCCCAGAGTCCTAGTCCAACACTCAAACCACTATATCACACTGGGTCCACCAGAAAGTTCTGAAGAGTTTCCAAAGACAGTTCCATGTAGAGTGCATACAGGTTTTAATCGAAGCTTGTGTCACTATAGCCAGATCTAACATCTCTTACTACCCTGCAGAAAATAAAAATAAAATGTAGTAGTATATTGAGAGCAAAGAGAGGAAGGAGGGAGAGAACCACTTTAGCACCTCTTTCATTTTTGAGCTATGAAAAAGCAAAAGCTTCTCCTAGCCTTCCCTCCCTGCCTAGTCTTGGGGGCAGTTGTATGCCACTATGACTTTCTGGATTGCATGTGTCACCAAAAAATGGGGTGGGGGGACTATAGTCGCCAGAAGTCCAATTCTGGTTCTCAAAAATTGATTTGTTAAATGTTAAACTGTGTAGGGAGGCCTTGCAGTGTATTTTAAAGGTGAATTGCTGCTTGTGCAGGATTCCAGGAGAAGCAATTCACCATTTATTTATTTATTTATTATCAAGAAAAAAGATGCTATGCAGAGCAATCTGCCCACCTCAGTGCATGGTGTATGTACACCTGGAGTTGACCTACCAATGCAATTCACACTGATGCTACACCACAACTTGTGACCCTTTATGCATCATGCCTGTATCCTGGCTTTCATTTGTGGAGCTCAATGTAGAGTTTTGTCCTTGCAAGAATATTATGAGATTCAGACGTATAAAATTGATTTGCCCAGAACAATCCGACAAGCTTCAGAGCTAAAGTAGGATTTGCCTCTGAAGTTGTTTCCAACATCCTAAACCAGCACACTGACCACATTTTATTACATTATACTTCTTAAGGATGCTCTTGCATTTCCTGCACTGCCTCTGTAGTTTGAATGTGAAGCTAACATTGACTAGGATGAACAAACTTCTTAAATTGGCTATGTTTCACAGTCTGATTTAAATTGGCAGCATTCACATGTGTCCACATAAATCTCTCAGAGTGGCACTTGTGAATGAGGGCCTTTGCATTGCACAACAATCCAGATTCCAAAAGCCTGAAAAGCAGTTTTCTTGCCCCTCTTGGTGGCAGAGCAGCCACACTGCAGTATGTTCAATGCAACAACCCATCACCACGAGCTGCTTATCTGTCATAACTGCAGGTCTTGGAAGCACTGGTGTTAAATCCTCAGAGAAAGTTCATTCGCCAACACTGAAACATTAAGAAAATTCAATTATCATTAATTTGTTGCTTGAGTCATTATTTCAATTGTAAAATTACTAAATTTTGAAAAAGCATTTAAAAGTATTAAGATAATCAGTAATATATTAAAGTGATATAAAAACTAAATTGATGAAGGTTCTTTTTTTTTTGGTCTGTGCCCTAATACCAAATACATAATAGTATGTCAAACCCCTTCTCAACCAATATTGCCAAGGTTCCAAGACCACCACCCCATGGATACCAAAATCTGTGTGTGGTCAATGTCTGTTATATACAGTGGTATAGTAAAATGGTGTCCCTTATATAAAATGCCAAGATCAAAGTTTGCTTTTGGTTTTTGATTTTTTGGTTTTGGTTAATATTGTCAAACTGTGGTTGACTGAATCTGTGGATGCAGAATCTGTGGATATGGAGGGTGGACTGTACTTTTAAATGTGAGCTTTTGAGGCACAGATAAGTGCTTTAAGTTGTTCAGTTTTCCAAAAATTACAGGGTACTTTGTTAGGTCAAGTGGGATATTCATGCTTTGTAATCCTTCTTTTTCCTGTGTCTTATTCTAGCTCCCTTAAGTCTATGGCTGTGACTTTCCCCTCTAATTCCATGTCTTCCTCAGGCCTCTCCTTTCAAATACTGTAGTACAAATCTAGGAGCCATAAATCTGCCTGTCTTTCAGCCCCAGTCCCAGTCTTCTGTATGGCAGTGGCTATTTCCAGCATGTTCCCGGAATGCCAAGCGCAGATGCACACTATGTGCTGCTTGGGTGAAAACCTATCTCATCCTGGTTCAGATCTGCCCTCTCGTCACCCACATACGCCTGCCTGCACGCTTTCCTTTCGCACGCAGCCACGCTGCTGGCCTTTTCTCTGGGGTCTATAGAGGGGGAGGGAAGCAAAGCACTGAATTACCAGGGCAAAGGGACTTAGTTCTGATCTGAGATATATACCAGTGTCCAGACTGTATCACTTCAAAGTGCAGACAAGACTATCACATGCTATGTGTTTGTTTGTTTGTTTGTTTGCTATATTTTATATCCCACCTTTCCCCCAGTGAGTTCAAGGTGGCATACATGTTGCTCCTAATCCCCCATTAGGGTGTCAACTTGTGCGGTCTGCACCCCCAGCACCCATGCTCACAGTAACCCTGTCACAAGCTGGGTGGCACAAGATCATCTATGAGTTTTATGGCTCAGAAGCAGAGGATTGGAACCTGGGTCTTTCAAGTCCCAGCCTAGCCCTCTAAACACTATGTCACTCTGGCTAGTTCAAAAGTACTTCTGTATCAGACATCCTTCAGTATATAAAATTGGCAAGTCAGAGAGGCAAGTAAATTAAAATCTTTCTTGTGGATACAGTTGTTTTCTGTGTGGAGATTTTTAATTACTTTATTATCTAGTGGAGTACTCACAATATGCAATCCCTTGTGCTGAAGCTTGAAACAGTATAGTATTTGATAAGATTTATCTCAAGGTGTGGGCATGAAACCTTTCTGAATCAGCTGCAGTGGCATCACAAGGGGGATGCTGGGGATGCTGACCACCCCTAAGGGGGGTGACACCACTGCTCCTCAAACATCTGCTGTGGCATTCGCTGTGTCCCTTTAAAACAATGAACAGGTGATGTGAGTGGGGTGAGTCTCAGGGGGAGGAGAAAGGAGAGGCCCCAAATTATAAAAATTTAAATATTTTTCAATTTTTCTTTAAAAACATCACATTTTACCAAATTGTCACTTTAACAACATGAAACAATGTATATGTAAATATATTTAGGTTGTGTCTATGATATTGTAATTTAAAGGTATAATGTAAACGTTGCTAGTTTTTTATGTCACAATTATTATCATTACCTTCAGTGATATCTGGGAATTACAATTTATGAGTAACATTAGTACAAAAACATTACTAAGGATTCTGCATGGTGTGAAATAGGGGGCGGTCAATGAGGGAGGTGACACCATGAGTTACCACACCGGGTGATCAGCTGCATTATCTTGGGGGCAAGTTGCAGAGGGTGGCAGCACATATCTATGGTGGTTAAGGCAACAGGGATGATGGGAGTTGTAGTTGTCAGGGATGATGGGAGTTGTAGCTCTTCACCTCTGGCTCTAACTCACCACCTTGTTATGCAGCAGAGCTGACCAGCTTTGATCAGTGGTTGATGCTTCTTTCCCAAGCAGCAGAGTTTCAGAGAATAGGCTGAAGACCCTGACAAACTCTCCAAGCCTTCTCACTCTTCTTCCTGAGATGTCTCCAAACTTCTCCAGGATTCTTCTGGCTCTTGTATCTTCCCTCAAGACACCAGACAACTCAGTAGTCTTATATAAAAGATCTACTTTATTCTACTATATACATAAATACTATAATCTCTACACTCCACAATACACCAAACTACTCCACAATGTACATTAGCAAACATTGCAATTTATAGCCATTGTTAGACACCACCCACCAGTCAGTTTCCACCCAGTGGGTGTGTACATAGATCTTGATTGGTCCACATAGATCATCCCATACCTAAGACCAACCCAAGTGTTTCATCACTTTACCTTGACCACTTAATGAGTCTCAGGTGTTTGCAATCTATCACAGGTGTTCTCAATATACCTTCTATAACTTTGTCCTTGGCTCTCAAGGCTTCTTAATTATATTATCTTTTTCACCTGTGTATCTTCCTGATTGCTCCTGCTTAGTCACTTTGACATTCACATACATATTTTTATTTCTATTACTGTATATCCCATGTTGCTTTTTCCTTAACATTGTGACCCCCCAAATAGAGAAAGAGAGAGAGAGCATAAGAACTAATGGTAGTGAGATGGTATGATAGAAATTCAGTAGCTTCAGGACGGGCAACTATGGAAGGCATTAGACCTTTGAGGTCCGCATCCCTCACTACACCTGCTCTCTCTCATACAAACAAATATATATATATATATATATATATATATATATATATTGCCCCCTGAACCATCTAGCAGATGTGGGGGCATTCTCATCCTATTTTGGAGCCTTCCTGGGCCCCTAGAGGACATTTTGAGGCAGAAGTTTGTTTTGACTCCGGGAGACCATGAAACACCATATAAATGCTTTCCACAGCCCTAGAGGTCATTTGGGGACATTTGGGGTCAAAAAATATTGCTGCAAAACACACACATGTTTTTGGCAATGAAAAAAAGGGTTGGTTTTGGGTTTGTTTGTTTTTTTTTTGTTTGTTTTGTTTTTTGTTTTTTTTGGTGACCCTTGGTGCACCTGTAGGCCACAGAACAGTCCTGGAGGCTGCATGAGGCCCATGGGTCACATTATGCTCATCCCTGACTTGGGCTATTTAATTTAGGATAATAAAACATAGAATTAAGACACAGAGCTTCTTAGTGCAACCAGCCACTTCAGCCACAACAAACAACAAAGTGGTTTTTCCCCCATAGCATTGGAGAGGCTGATTGTTCTTTCTACAGATATTAACTCTTCATTCATCACAGTACTGTTCTATGCACCTTTCCACTTCAAGATTGATCTAGCCTTTTAGCATTCTTGATTTTGGAAATTCTGGCTTGAGAAGAATAGATGGAAAGTGCTGTATGCTGTGAACTGGAATGCTGGTCAGTTGTTTCAAGTTATTCAAAACCCCTTCACTCATCCTCAGAAAAATAACTGAAAAGAATTCTGTCTGTCACACTGTCACCACATTTGCATTTTACTAATATAAGTTCATCAATAGTGGCAGTGCCATTCATTTCATAGCACTTCGTTTCACCCACCTCCTGCATCATGTTTGGTTGCTTTTTAGCTTGTTCTAATTAAGCTGTAATAACAACATTATGGCTTGACAACACTATTACCACCGTGTGATTGTGCTATGTCAGGGGTAGGCAACCTTTTTGAGCCAGGCGCCGGGTTGCTGTCCCTCAGACAATTGGGGGCCCGAAGCACCAAAAATAAATAAATTAATTAATAAATAAAAATATTTTTTTAAAAAATAAAATATATATGCATGCACACTCTCTCAGCCCCAGAAAAGCCATGGCAACCCCCCTGTGGAGATTTTGCCAGGAAAATCCCAAGAACAAGTAATAACAACAATAATCAATATCATCATGGCGGGCGGCGGCAGGGGGGGCGGCGGCAGGACCAGCCTGGGGCCGATCCAAAGGCCTTGGGGGGCCGCATCCGGCCCCCGGGCCTTAGGTTGCCTACCCCTGTGCTGTGTCTTACTGCAGAAAGGCCGAGGATAACTCTTTGGAAAACACCACTGTTCAGTAAAAGGCATCTGAATAGTGATTTCCAAAGGTTAATAGCTCGGGATCACACTTTTATTGCACTATAACAGCAAATATGTTTTTTAAAGCAAAAAAAAAAAAAATCAAGGTTTCCAAGAGTGTAGACTATAAGAAATAGACCAGGAAACACAGCTATTCTCTTGAGAAATCTTGTCTTCCCCACTCAAGTATCGAAGTAGTGTGAAGCTTTCCTGGCAGAGAATTACCTGGGAATCCCCAAGAGGAAGAGGACAATCAAACCAAACCCACATCATTCCCACTATTCAATCATTCTCACAGTGAAGTGGAATGAGACATACATGATGAAAGCAAAGCGGGAAAAGAAGTCATTAACAAATTATTTCCAGCATGAAAAAAGCTGAATTGCCAAGACCTCTACAGCACAGCAACTTGATCCTGTGTATGCAATAAGGCTGAGGCAAAGGCATAATTTATGTGCCACTATAACAATATAACAATGTTTTGTGATAAGCACTCAAAACTCCTGGCTAACAATTGAGGTGGCTTTGAGCAACTTGTTCCACTCTTGTTTCCAACTTGCAAGTCTTTGTGATTGAATGTTGCTTGTGTCCAAAACTACGGTTCCAGGAGTGACTCTTGCTATCTCACAGATAACTGGATAAACTGTGCTACCCTGCTAGGTTTTTGGTGTGGAATTGTGGTAACACATTCATCCACTTTTTACTGGACATCCACACAATCATCCAATTGCTATACTCCTGTGTTTTCCCACAGCTTTTTCTCTTTGTTTTTCTGAGATTAGAGACTAGAGAAAATGGGATTTAACAGAGAAAAATGTAATAGTAGTACAAATTCTATAGCCATGGGTGATTTTTAGTACCAGACTTCTGTCTCCCAAAGATGCATAGTTTCTACATGTGCAGTGATGAGCACACTTTTGCTGTAGTTTTTGCAATGGGCACCATTTTAAATGTTTTTAATTAGTGCTAAGCCATTACTGGTAGGTGACAATTTTTAAAAAAGAATTTTTAAACTTTGTAGTCTTAACTTTGATTATAGAGTTTTGATTGCTTATTATTAATTTTTAATTTGGCTGTGATCTGTATTTGGTTGCCCAATAATAGGGGATTTCAAAGGGAAAATACATCATGAGACTGATGAATTAACACTAATCAAGAAATTCAAAGCTATCATCTCTGAATTATGATTATGTTTTTATCCCATGACAGGTGCTAATGGTATTTATCAGTGCTGCGATATTTGTTTGTTCCTTTTCATAAGTTGTCACTATACATGTGTCACATACATCTAAGCTTTAACATAATAATCACTGTCTGTATTTCCACATTTTCATTCTCTCCCTTTTTCACTGGACTGCAGTTTGCTGTGATATATTTCCTAGTACTTTCTGGCACTGTACAAACTCTTTGTTGGTTTTGGTAAGGTGAAGAGAAATGGGAAGCACTGCCAGATGAGTGCCAGGTGATGCTGTATCCAGACATGTGCAATCTCACTAGCATATGTTTGGTCAGAGATTTTTTCAGAGCCTGCTCAAACAATTACTGATCATAACATCCTACTTTCTTTTGATTTGTTTTGGGTGAGTGCCATAGCAAGGTATATACGCAAGGGGGCACTCCTAGACATTCAATATTTTTGTATGCACATGCCACAAATGTTTTTTTATAGCCACTGCATTATACTCCCAGCAACAATAGTAATGTGGAAAGGGATGGCTGGTGCCTGGGAGAGACTTTCAAGGATGGTGAGGTTACTGCTCTTATCCTTGTGGGCTTTTTGTACCCATTTTCTTTATTCTATTAAATTGGCCACTACCAATCCAGTTATAATCTCGCCAGGTCAGATCTGCTCAGTGTTATTTAACAACCTAGTGCAAGACTACTAGCCATGGGCTGCAGGTGCTAGGAGCTTGTGAAAGTTTTGCTTTTGCTGTATATCTAGAAAAATAAAGATGGAAATAAAACCTGTGGTGCAGTGTGATCACAATGCAATTTGACTTCATGGGGTTATATGTGGTGTGGGCCTCTTTTCCAAATAATATATACTGAGAGAAGGGAGATAATGCTCCCAAAATGTTCATTATGGAAGAGGTGGGAATTGTGTCAACTTCCCTGAATAATACCAGAGATAATAAGCAGGAATTGCCAGTAAGACTTACATGAAACACATTCAGCATTACATTAAAACAGCAAGAATACCTGAGACAAGAGCAATTATACTATTGCCAACATCAAAACAATGTGTTAAAGTGCTTGGAAAATGTGGTATATATCCTTTAAACAAAAGTGTAAACCTGGTAGCAGACACATGGACCTGTGTACAATAAATAGGAAACAAATATGCATTTATTCACACAATCTCATTAAAAGACCCTTGAGAATATTTTGAGACTATATTCTCTGAAGAGGAGAATGCCCCATAGGAGTAGTCTTCCTCTTAGATAAATGATTCCCTAATTACCATTTAAAATTTTCTGTGCTCTTTGGGGTGTCCTGGGTGATTTGAGAAAGTTTTAAATGGCAGGTGGTTCTCCAGTCCAATCACTCCCTCCAAGCAGTCCAGATTGTTCACTTAAAGCCTTTGGAGCCTAATTTTACACAGACCTTCAAGTGTGTGTGTGTGTGTGTGTGGTGTGCCTTCAAGTCACCTGTCAACTTATGGCAACTCCATGAACTTCATAGGGTTTTCTTAGGCAAGGAATACTTAGAGGTAGTTTTGCCCTGAAATATAACCTATAGCATTTGGTATTCATTGGTGGTCTCCCATCCAAGCAGTAACCAGGACTGACCTGTTTAGCTTTCAATATCAGACAGGATCTCTAAAATGTACATGGTTTTAAATCATTTTAAATAGTTTTAATCTGTCTTGTTAACTGAGGCTTCTTAGCTGGATGTTAACTGCTGCAGCCCCCAAGGAAATGATATACAGCTTGGGTCCAAGTTATTTGAAGGACTGTATCTCCCTGTATGAGCCCACTAGAGTCTTGAGATCATCTGGAGAAGCCCTTCTCTCTGTCTCACCACTCTCTGAGGAGCGTTTGGTGGCAACAAGAGCGAGGGCCTTCTCAGTGGCTGCTCCCAAGCTCTGGAACTCCCTCCCTAAAGAGGCCAGGATGTTTTCAATGGCAGATAAAAACATTTTTATGCCACCAGGCTTTCGCATACATGGGTGCTGATTTGTTTTTGTTTTAAAGAGTTTTAAATTTTAATGTTTAATAATGTAATGTTTTAATTGTTTAATTGTTTTTTAAACTTTGTATTTTTAATGTTTCATTACTGTTTCATTTTGTTATCTGCATTGAGTCCCTGTACTGGGAGGAAGGCGGGATATAATAATATTAATAATAATAATAATAGCAGCTTGAAGGCTCTCACAATTTCAACCTTGTCTTTCAGGATGAAGTGAAGCTGCCAACCAAGCTGAGCATTAGTAAATCTTTGAAAGAGATGGAGAAAGAAGGAGAAGGGGAAGAGGTGCCAGCAGGTGAAGAGCACCCAGATGAGGAACATATTGAACTCTCCTCAGACGAAGAGGTAGAAGTAGAGGAGATTATTGAGGAGTCACGAGCAGAACGCATCAAGAGGAGTGGCATGAAGAGGGTGGATGACTTCAAAAAGGCCTTCTCCAAAGAGAAAATGGAGAAGACCAAGCTGAAGACTAGAGAGAACCTGGAGAAGACCAAGGTGAAGACCAGAGAGAACCTGGAGAAGACCAAGCAGAATTTGGAGAAGACCCGACACAACCTAGAGAAGAGGATGAACAAGCTGGGCACCAAGATTGTCACTACTGAACGCAGAGAGAAGATGAAGACTTCTCGGGATAAGCTTAAAAAGTCCTTCACACCAGACCATGTAGTCTATGCACGCTCCAAAACAGCTGTCTACAAAGTACCACCTTTCACTTTCCATGTCAAGAAGATCCGAGAAGGGGAGGTAGAAGTTAAGGCCACTGAGATGGTAGAAGTTGGTGGGGATGAAACAGAGAATGCCGATCTGCTGAGGGGTGAGAGCCCTGAGATGAGCACACTTCTGCAGATCACAGAAGAATCTGACACTGTGCTGGCAGACAAGAGCGACAGTGAGTGAGGCAGGAAGCAGCAGCAGAAGAATGTCAAGAGCTGAACATGTAACCTTTCACGTTTCCTCTTTTTGGCCTCACATGGGCACATGCACACACACAATATCTATCTATAGATAAATCTTACAGCACCAGTTCCCCAATATAGTGCCAAGGTGCATTTTTGTATATTTCTGTTTCATCATACCAAACATGGGACTTCATAGTAATCCATCAAACACCATTCCTACTACTGAACGCTTGCTTTGCTAGCTTGCTGTGGCAAATCCCCACCCCATTCCTCACCCAACGGTGCTATCGACAACGCAATCTATTTGTACATCCAGGGAGAATGCTGCCTCTTACCTGTTCTCCTTGGTGTCAAGAATGCTTCCTGGGGACCAGAAAGCAGATTGGACAGACGGAAGGAAAAGCAAAAACACGGAAACAATGGAGGAAATGTTTGGCTCAGTTACATTGCTGAAATGATGGGTGGGCAGAGACAGAATTGGGAAATAGTTGTGTTGGAAAAGGATGTGATGTCATGTGATGCTGCAAGAGAGGGTGTTGGTGCAGCCCCCAAGATTTTCCAAGAGATAATTTGGATACAGTCATGCTTGATGGGCTTCATGTTAATGCTCACAAAAAACCAACAGCTACCACTCTGTACCTGCAGGGAGGGGAGAAGAGACATCTAAGTAGAGTGTCCTCAATATCATGTCTGCTGCTAGCTGCACCTTTTTGTGAGCCTCCTTGTAACATGATTGTCATGGCTACAGTGTACACTGCTCATAGGGAGGGTGGAGGGGATGCAGAGGACTGTTGTGGATTAAGCAGAGAAAGAGTAAGTGGCATGACAGAGAGGGCTATGATAGCATTTGACTACAAGTAATAAAATTTAATCAAGGAGGAACAAAGGAGGAAACTATTGTCCAATCCATTTGCAGTCTTGATGTTTGTCTGGGCTGGATCCTAAGCACTACAGCACTGTTGTGTGTAGCAATGCCTAGCCTTTGGGTCATCCTCTGTGTTCCCGTTTGCCTGTTATGATGACTTGGAATAGCCAAATTCTTTTGTGCTGTCTAGTAGGGAACACTAGGACCTCTTTAGTTGTGTTTGCTAGATATGCTGCTTAGGGAGAGAAGAAGGATCTGAAAAGGCTATGGGGTAGAAGTTCACAGACAAAACAGCTTCATTGTGGGGAAGCATCAGTGCATCTCAACCCCTCTCCCCCGCATACTTAAACAGCTACCTCTTTCTTTGCAATTCATGGGTTAATTCCTGCGTTAATTTTTCCAAGCATACCAAAGAGTCCTTCTTCCCCAGCACTAGATGTATACAGCTATCCTCCTCTGCACAATATAACAGAAAATCCCTCTCTTTCAGAATTTGGAAAAGTTATTTTTATGGACTACCACTCTAAGAATCTTCCTGTCATCGTGGCCACTGCGTGCTGTAGTCTAAAAAACCTTTCCTAGTTCTGCCCTCTTCCCACAGTCATCTACTGGGATTCCTCAAAGCTCATTTAGCAGTGAATTCTGTCATACTGTCTTAGCCATTCCATGCCTTACACGTTGTCTATCACAGCCTGTACCAAAGCTGTCCATTCTAGCTGTAGGGCATGACTGAGCTACCCACAGTCCAGGGAGATGTGTGTCTATGTGTGCATGTATAGGAGGGGGGTGTTCTTACTTGACCAAGAAGTGTGCAAGGGAATGGAAGGCAAGGGGCTATCCCCACCACACTACACTTTTCATGCAACCTTTTCTATTCTTACTATAGATCTTATGTTATAGAAAAACAGAGAGATCCCAGTGAACCAGCTATACTAAGCCGGTAAGGCCATGCCACATGGGGAGAGTGAATGTGCCTCACTTTGGGGACAAGTTTGGGGGCAGGGAATGTGCCAACTAGCTGCATTGTGCTTATTCTAAGACTGCATCCTGGTGAGCAGCATGACTAATAAACTTTCTTTTCTAAAAGAACAAGCGTGAAGCGTTTTGAGAAGAAGCATGATGAAGGCTGCTTTGTCAGATGCAGCTCAGGGACACTCTGAGGGCAGTCCATTATTTTTTGCTGCCTAAGGCAGATAAGTGACGTGTTCAAACCCACTCACATCAAAGGGCAGAATATCCAGAGCCAGCCAAGTTATTTTTACCCACGAAGCACAGATTCTGACAGACAGCTCTCCTCGTCATTGGTAATTTAAAAAAAAAGAAATAAAATGCTTTAATAGTAACATAATGGAATAATGGTATCCTGAACATTTATGACACCTCATATGTGCTACCTGAGACACCTGCTTCACTGTCCCTAATGGTAAGTCCAGCTATAATCATAATGGATTGATGTAGAAGGAACTGTAAGTTTGTCTGCTCACTGGATCACCTATTCTTTCCTTCTGTGTGGCTTAGTGGTGGGGATTGAGCCCAGCAAACCAAACCATTCCAAATTTATCACCTAGAAAGAGAAGGCAAGCAATAGGAAGAAGCAGGTGCCTCCATAGAGTGAGAGCATGGACTGGACAAATGATAATTCCCCACACACACACCTGAAGGTTCTCCTGGCTTGTGCATCTTCTCTGGACAGAATAACAGGAAGCAAGCAAGCACACAAAGCTAGCAACTTTTACTATACCTGCTGGTTCACTGTCTTGTGCTGAGCTGAATGGTTACAAAGACTGGATTCACTGAGTACAATTCCCGTCACTGTAATACCACCCACAGAGACAGCACTGATGAGCAAGTGTGAGAAAAAGAGGTTCTGGTCCTTTTGATCCATTGTGCAAAGGTTGAGGAAGAGGGAGATGAATAAGTGGCCGGAGGTATTGCGAGCCAGAAGATGTCCAAAAGGTTTTATTGTTTGATGGCATCTCCAATAACAGCTGTTGATCAGTGTCTTTTCTTTCCAAATTATTGTTAAGCATGCCCTTTTGAAAGTATACTTTGGTCTTCAACCAGACTAGAGGTGCATCTACACTGTAGAAATAATGCAGTTTGACTTCATCCAACAGAATCCTGGGATTTGTAGTTTTGTGAGGCACCAGCAATCTTTATCAGAGAAGTCTAAAGACCTTGTAAAAGTACAAATCCCAGGATTCCATAGGAGGGAGCTAAAACACAAGTGATGTCAAACTGCATTATTTCTACAGTGTCGATGCACCCTAGGAGGAGACACAATGAAGAACAATTCTAGCTCCATTAGCCCCTTAACCAAGATCTAAAAATGTGGCTCCCATTTGCTCCTCACGGTGGCAATAGCTGCTCTGTTTCCAGGTAGAAACATTTTTAAAATGAAATAAGGAGGGACTTTAATGTTGTTTGGATCATTGCTGTAGTTCGCTCTGGCCTGTAACTATTTTTCCTGGTGGGCCACATGATGACAGAACTGGAGAATAGTTGGCCAGCGCTTTATCCTATACCAGTGGTGCCGAAACTATGGCACACATGCCAGAAGGGGCACTTAGAGCCCTCCAGCACAAAGTTCGCCAGAGTTCATTACTAGAAAACCAGAGGGATGTGGCATTTTGCAATAAATAAATGGGTTTGGGGTTGCAGTTTGGGCCCTCTGTCTCTAAATGGTTCACCAACACTGTACCATACCATAGACCAGCTACAAGTTCTGCTGTCATAGAAGCCACTTCTTCGCATTTCTCGTTGATTAAAAGGTTGCCAATTGGAAGAACTATGTGATGCCTTATATGGGAGTCAAACTCACTCTAAGGATCTTCAGTTGCATTCTGTTGTAGATTCAGTAATTTTAATAGCAATTTCAATTAATCCGTACCAACCCAAATGAACTGAAATTGGAGTCCACTGAGGATCTATAGGGGGGCACATTCAAGACATATGGAGTAAACTTAGGGAAAGAATCTTGGAAGAGTAGGGGAAGGAAACAGTGTGGGCATCCTAAAGGAGAATATGGCTGGCTAGTGTCTACAGCAGGGGTTGGCAACCTATGGCCCATGGGCCAGATGCGGCCCACGGAGGCCTTCGGCCCGCCCCCTGCCTGGTCCTTTCGCAGCCGGAGGGGTCCTCCGAGGCACCATTTTGGAATCCAAAATGGTGCTCCGGAGGAGCCCCAAGGCGGCACTGGGCCTCTTGGAGGCCTGGTGTGGCCGAGGGAGCCCTCCTGGGGGGGGCTCAAAAAGGTTGCTGACCCCTGGTCTAGAACATTGAAAAGGAGCACTCCTGCTAGGAGGTGAGAATGCATGTATATTCTGCTTGTTTATTTAAAGCAGTGGTCCTCCAACTTTGGTCCTCCAGATATTATGGACTTCAGCACCCACAATTCCTGACTACTGCCCAAGCAGGCCAGGATTTCTGGAAACTGATGTCCAAAATTTCTGGAGAAGCAAAGTTTGGAAACCAGTAGTTTAAAGTGTTTACATTCTTTTTGGTTCCAAACCTGCCAGAAAAATTCACACTACTCTACAAATTACAAACAATAGGGTAACAACTTACAAAAACAAATTAAATTGAAAAATCGATGGAAACAGAGGTACAAGAACAGAAACTCTCAGGAGGAACATGGACCTGTAAGCTGAGAAACAATCTAATTCCCAAACCTATTGGAAAGAATATTTTTTGCTTGATGCCTAAAACTGTCATCTGGGATGAAAGTTTGCCATATGCTGGATAAATTAATATGAGAGAACCATTCTGGCCACCTAACCATTCTGCCACCTTGTGCAGAAAATTTGAGTTTTCAGACCAGATATGATTGAAAGTTCTTATATGTGTCTTCAATACCTGGTTAACAACTACCTCCTTAAAGCAAGAGGGGGTTGGGGCTGTTTATTCTCCCTTCACAGAAAAGAGAATTTCACACTAGTTGTCACGAGTACTCAGGATTTTATCAGCCAATATGGGCAAGAGATGGAGGGGATTAAGGCACTGAAGGTAGACTATAGGAAACTGTTTTGTACCAAGTTACACCAATGGTCCATCTAGTTTACAAAGACCTGTATCAAGGGTAGGCAAACTGTCCCCCACTATTTTGCTGGATTGCAACTCCCATCAGCCTAGCCAGCATAGGCAATGGTGAGGTTTTATGGGAATTGTAGTCCAAGTTCCCCAAAGGGAATGGATTCTGCCTGGTGCCAATCACCCTCAAATCTACCTTATAGGACCGTGGGAATTGAGTCAGGAATTTGGAGATCATGATCAGGAAATCTAATTTTGGAACCCCGTTGTTTTGCTTCATTGTGAGGTACAGCCCCCAAATTCTCCCTCTCAGCTAGTATAACACTCAATTTCTTAGGAAATCACCAGTGACTAATTTCCTGCTGCATCCAATTATCAACACATTCTTAGGAAACGAATAATTTACTCTTCAACTCTGAATGCACTTTTTGAGACTTATGTGGAAGAAGTGACATGACCAGGGTTCCAGAGATGGCCTCTCCCTATCCTTTCAGTGTTGCCTAAAACTGAAAAATATGAATTGTGATAGGATGAGATGAAACATTTTGTTGGAACTTCCACGATGAGTTAAGTCCTAAGCTTGGACACATATTTGTGAGTACATTTGGCCTCAAAAGAGGGATGTGGTGGCTTAGTGGTTAAGATGCCAATTCTGACGATTGGAAGATCAGTAGGTTGGCAGTTCGAGGGCCGCATAATGGTGTGAGCTCCTGTTCCAGCTTCTGCCAACCTAGCAATTCGAAAGCATGCAAATGCTAGTAGATAAATAGGTACCACTTTGGTGGGAAGGTATCAGAGTTTGATGCAGTCATGCTGGCCACATGACCACCAGAGCAGTCCTTGGACAACGTTGGGTCTTTGGCTTAGTAACAGAGATGAGCACCACCCCCTACAATCGATTACGACTAGACATTCATGTCAAGAGACTACCTTTACCTTTACTTTACCTTGGCCTCAAAAACACCTCTATGATAAGCTCTTGGGAAAGTTCATTTTTGGACTACAGATCCAGAACACCCAAGCTACTAGCCTTACTGGCTGGGGGGATACTGGGAATTGTAGTTCAAAAAGGAACTTTTTCAAGCGTGGTCATACCTGCCCATTTTTATGAGTAAATCTGGACACTGCTGAGCATACTTTGCTCTGACATTGCTCCATGCATTTCCTGACCATCTTCCAAAAAGCAGGCAAAAGCAACCTCTGCATCCATTGAGTGCAAGCCACTTCCTTATCTCAGTGGGGTTTTCTGTGATTTCACCAGCTTACCAAAGTGATGCAAACAGCTAAGGAACCAAGGGTAATTGGGAGGGTGGGATAACCCACACATGAAGACAAAGTGAGTCAGAAACAGGAGCACGAGGGACTGCTGTGACCTTTGAAGGATTAAAACAGCTAACAGCAAGGACTTTCCTGGAGCAAAGGAAGGAAGTGAAAGAACAGAAAATGCCTCTACAAGGAGGAGAAGTATATGTGGAAAGAGATTTGTAAGAGAAAGAAGCACAGTGCAGGAGGACTTCAGGAGGAGAGGCTTGAAACATCAAAGGCAGGAGTGTTTAAACTTTATTAAGTGCCTACTTGATCAGACCAAAGGCTTATATAAGTCCAAAACACACTGCAGAAATAATCCAGTTTGAGACCGCTTTAAGTGCCCTGGCTCAATGTTAGAGAATTCTGGGAACTGTAGTTTTGTTAAACATTTAGCCACCTCTGTAAGAGAGCTCTGGTGCCACAATAAACTACAATTCCCAGGATTCCTTATCACTGAGCCCGGGCAGTTAAAGTGGTCTCAAACTGGATTATTTCTGCAGTTTGTTTTGGGCTATATAGTCCAGTATTCTGTGTACACAGTGACCAAGGGGCTATTGGGGTTTATGGGAAGCCCATGAGCACCATAATGCACCTTAGATTCACAGAAGAATACAGCCTCTGATAATGGAGAGATGGTATTTAGCCACCAAGACTGCTAACACCACAAGTTTGCCTGATTTCCTTTTACAATTATCTAGGCTGGTGGACACTGCTACATCTTGTGATAGATTTTGTATGTGAAGAACTTCCTTTTACCTGTCCTGAATTTCCATTCTCCAGATTTCAGTTTACACTTTCATTTATATTTCCTGGAATCCAGGTCACTGTAAAATTATACCACAGCCTGGTTTACCAGGTCAGATAATATCAGGGCCAAAATCAACGATCTTGGGATGACCCCACAGGGGAAGGATCTTGGTGATATTACAAGGGGAAGTCCCTGATCATGACACATTAGGTATCAAGTACAGTTCCACAGAATATGCCATTCAGATCAAAAATACCAAGTGTAAAATATATGAGAAATGTACACAAACACACACATACTTTCAAGGTTGTACTTTCACTGAGATCCCTTCTCCTCACCCTGAGGATGAAAAAAGAGGAGCAGGACTAGACATCTGGGAATCTCTCACCACAGCAAATACAGAGAGCTCTTTAAAGTTATACACTCTCCCTCCACATTCGCTGGGGTTAGGGGCACAGGACCCCCGTGAATGTGGAAAAACCACAAATGACAAAAACACTATATCTTTCACCTGAGAGAACACCTCTCTAGGAATCTCTAGCTCCTCCAGTGCAACTCTGTGGTCAACATCTGCCAGACTCTGACCATAAAATTGCACTGGAGGAGCTACAGATGCCTAGTGGAATGTTCTCTCTAGGAATCTCTAGGTCTTTTGGTGTGACTTTTGGTTAAAGTTGAACATAGAGTTGTGCTGGAGGACCTAGATATTCCTAGAGAGAATATATTCATAAAATCTGTGAATAATCAAACCCGCAAAAGTCAAAGCCACAAATGTGGAGGGATGAATGTACAACATCCAGAATCCTCCATCCCAAATGGTCACAGGCCATACTGACTAGGGGATTCTAGGAATTGCAGGGACTTAACACGAAACCAAACAAAAATCCCACAACTTTTCTGAACTCTGCACATTATTACCACAAAAAAGTCCAAATAAGAAGGAAGAAAAAAGAGAGAAAACATTTCACAACATTGTTAGCAAAGTTACCATGCAAAGCATTGCAATATGCCAGATGTATTTACCTCAGTATTTCTTCCAGTCACAACGGTCTTCAAACAATGCTGCTTTATAGGTTGTATTTATATAACCAGTCCCAGCAAGTACCAACTCTAACCACAATCGGTAAAGCCTGTAATACTACTAACAAGGCCTGACAGGAATCTCACTTGGGGTAGCTCATACAGAGGAAAATACCATGAGACCTGCAAAACAAAACATTGCATTGTAGTGCCGTGCAGTGTTATTTTTCAAGATATCTGCCAGCCATGGCTCTTCCAGGTGACCTTTTTCCATCCCGCTCCTATAACTATCTTCTGTATCTGAGCCCTCAAAGGACCCACCCCAGGTTTTTAATACTACAAAACCCTAGGATTCACCAAAGCCTGTTAACGCTTCCATCTTGTTTGTGAGAGAGCAGCTGTTTGGGGTTATACAAGGATTCACACTTGGATAATGAGCTTGCAATGAGCAGATAGGGATCACAAGAATGACATCTCCGCTTACATTTTTGGTTGCACAGCACTATTTTGTTTAACTGGAAATTCATCTGCATAAAAACTTCAGTAGTGTGTAAGACTTTGCTGGGGAAATAAATGTTGCTGATTAGGATTTATCTTAAAAGCCACGCCGCACCGAGAATCCTTGCCATCAGACTCCACATTTAATCAGACATTCTGCAATTCCAAGCTCCTCTCTAGTCAGTATGTCTGGAAAGATGTTGCAGACTGCCAGAAATAGTGCAAATTGAGTCCACTTTAAGGGTTAGGGTTAGGGTTAGGAAATCATGGGAACTGTATTTTATTGTGGCACCAGAGTTCTCTGACAGAGAAGGCTCAATGTCTCAGGGGGGGGAAAAACAATTCCCATGATTCCCTAGCACTAACCCTAACCCTAAAAGTGGACTCAATTTGCACTATTTCTGGCAGTCTGCAAACCGCCCCCCCCCCCCCATGTTTCATACTGCTTCATGTTTTATCCTTAACCCAACAGACCAGTCCAGTGGGAAAGCCTTGGGGGCAAGTAATTTTTTCTTTCTGAGTTGCCACATACAAGATTGTTCCCCCATTCCACCTCACCTACCCCCAACAAAGTCATTGTACAGCTTCTAAACAAGAAAGTACTGTATAACAACAGAGAAGTCTTCGTCTGTTGAACCTCTGAATGTACATAGCTTGCAAGGGTCCAGAAAAACACACTTTCAAGCACAAGTTTCTTATGTGAAGGCCACGGCCTCAGGGGTTGAAATAACCCACAAAAACCAACAAGTTTCTTAATTTACCATAGCTGTAGAACTTTGTAAGTAATTAATCACACAGAATCATAAGATGTAAAACTGATACATCAACTATAAGATACCTTAGACAACAGATGCAGATGCAGCCAAATGACAACAAAACACAATTTTTAGCATGTTAAAAGTTAATGTTAGATATAACTAACATTAACATACTTAACATGCTAAAAATGTGTTTTGTTGTCATGTGGCTGCATCTGCACTGGAGAAATAATGCAGCTTGACACCACTTTAACTGCCATGGCTCAATGCTATGGAATCCTGGGGTTTGTAGTTTGTTGTGACACCAGAGAAGGCTAAATATCTCATAAAGCTACAAATCTCAGAATTCTATAGTATCCAGCAATTGCAGTTAAAGTGGTGTCAAACTGCATTACTCCTGCAGTGTAGATGGGTCTCCAAGAGCCCCAGTTATTGACAGCCCTGCTCAAGTCCTGGAAACTCAGGGTTGTGGCTTCCTTGACTGACTGAGGCTGCATCTGCGCTTTAATTGCCATGGCTCAATACTGTGGACTGATGGGATTTGTAGTTTTGTGAGACCCTTAGCCTTCTCCATTAGAGAGCTCTTGAGCTGCAACAAACTACAGTTCCCAGAATTCCATAGCATTGAGCTGTGGCAGTTGAGGTATCAAACTGGATTATTTCTGCAGTGCAGAGGCAGCTTGAGTCAGGTCCCTCACAGTGCAGTCCTTCTCTTTTAAGAGTTGAGAAGTAAAGGCACCATATTGGTGATGGTGGGGTGTGTGTGTCAATAGTGTATGTATTTCTTCCTCACACACCACACAAAAGGCATTAAAATATGCAAGATATATACAGTACTAATAACTGTTATGATGGTTAGTTATATGACCCAAATGGGCAAAAAAAGAGATATTAGCATGGCTTGCATGCGTTAGTGAGAACTGTGCCCAGTTGCCTTATAACAATAGACTGTCTGGTGTAAGTATGGGATAGGAAGAGAGAATGATGGAAAAAATGAATTGGTTAGCCTGCAACACTGAGCATGAGCCTTCCAATCTGTAGTACTCTGTTGCCAGTCCTACTTGCAATTGTCAAAAGCTAAAAACAAAACATGCAGCACAGATGAGCATGATCAAGAAAAATCACCTTGGTGATTTCCTGTTAGTAACAATAATTTTAGCTGGGAACATTAGCTGTTCAAAGAATTCGCAACCAGAGGAAAGAAGCCTAACTAGAAATGAGAGAAATCTCGGTTTTCATGTGGGGGGATCCGCAATCCGGAATAGATCCCCCGCGAAAACAGAAGGCCAACTGTATTTCCACCTTCACCTCCCTTGTATCTAAAATATACCGTATTTTCCTGCGTATAAGACTACTTTTTTACCTGCAAAATCTGTGGCTAAAGTGGGGGGGGTCGTCTTATGCGCCGGATATAAGGATAATGAGGATAGAGGTGCTAAAACTCTATATTTTGACTGGGAAAATGGGGGGGGGTCGTCTTATACATGGGTCGTCTTATACACCGGAAAATACGGTATATTTTAGATACAAGGGAGGTGAAGGTGGAAATACAGTTGGCCTTCTGTTTTCGCAGGGGATCTATTCCAGATCGCGGATCCCCCCACATGAAAACCGAGATTCGCAAATATTCAAGTCCCATAGGCTTGAATGGGGCACACCCCTGCAGGCGCACCCCATTGATTTAAACGGAGGTCACCCCTCCGTGAATATGTAAAACCACAGACTTGAAGTCTACAAGAACAGAGGGGCGACTGTAAATGCCACTGCTATGGAACCCCATTTATTGCTATGAGAGGAATCCAAACCATCTCATTTCCATGAACATTGCTCCCTTTCACACTACCCATTTGTAGTGCTATAATCCTACTTTAACTGTCATGACTGCATGCTGTGGAATCTTGGAATTTGTAGTCTGGTGAGGCTTTAATGCTCTCTGGCTGAGAATACTGCTGCCTGAACTATAAATCCCAAGATGCCATAGGATGTTCTTGTGGGGTAATTTAAGTTTCCTAAGGAAACAAAAATATTGAATATCAAAAAAATGTCAAAGCCAAGCCTGTTAGGGTATAGCTTTAAGTTAGCAGAGTAACAGAAATGTGCTCTTGTCTAACTATGCTTTCCTAAGAACTGAGACCAACTCTAAAAACAACAACAAATGCATAGTTTGTAGTTTAAAACAAACGTTTAACAATGGCTTTAATCTATATTTACATAAAGCTATATCCTAATCTAGCTATTGAATATTCCAGGTGAAAGAAATATTTATCTCACAATTTTTTTCCAAAGAAAGTTGAGAGAGCAGGAAGATGGAAACACAATACCTTGGCTGAAAATATTTTGAAAGAATGTCAGTTAGTCCCAAAGGGGTAGTGACCTAAGTCACATGTTTAGTTTGAATATATGAGAGTTTACATGCAAGAATTCCCTATCTATCTAAGGAGCGGGAAAGAGAATGCAAAAATCTTCCAACAATTTTTATGGCAGTAAAGGAGAATCATAGTGCTATAACTGTGTAGTGGAAAAGAGCCCAATGTTATGAAGGAGCAGGAGGAGATTGAATGGGCACTGAGAGATCAACTTAATGGAAAGTTGCAAGGAACAGCCTTTGCTGCCGCAAGGAAGCACAGTGTACAGATGTATTTGCCAAGGGAGAGAGCAGGCCAGGGAATGAGCAGCAAGAGGCAATGCACAGGAACAACACACAAATACACATTGAGGACAACACAAAGGACAGGAGGGGGTGGGCTCTACCAGATTTCAGATCTTATTATTTGGTGTGTGGTCTTATTTGACTTCAAGATTGGCTGAAATTGAACAACAAGAAACTTAAATATGAAAGGATATAATTTATGTTTTGGATGGCACACTATGTCTCGTATAATAAAACCAAAGTTAACAAAGATTTTGAAAACCATCATTAGAAGAGTTTTAGGACGTTATCACACGGGGGAAATCTGTTGGTTAATCCACACAAATCCCAAACAAAAAGTGAATTTGAGCCTCACGATTTCACACGACGTCGCACAGAAACTGACATTAAAGTGGTGTTATCCGAGATCTTTTTAATTCCGGGAGTTTAGAGGAAATGCATTTGCGAAATTACAGTAATTTCGCATTTACTGTAATGTGAAAATCAAATTCGCAAAAGCAAATCTCCTTTGTAGTGTTTTCCCGGTTTTCCCATGGGTCTGTGAGGTTGCCTTCACTTCCTGTTTACTTCCCTGTTGTCCTTGCTTCACAAGCATGCCGGCCAGTGAAGCCTGCTTTCTCCTCTCCTCTCCGCCTTTCCTGGCCCCCCTTGCCTCCTTCTTCTCCTTTCTCTTTCATGGTTTTTTTGGGGGGGGGGAAGAGAAAGAGAAAGAAAAGGGGGTGGTCTCCCTTTTAAAGAGTGCCCAAGAGAGGAAAGGCAAGGCAAGGCAGGACCCAAGTGCGCTTGGGCTCCCTTTTTCCGCAGCCCTTCCTGGCTGGGATTAAAGGGCTGGCAATCTGCTTCTCATTTCCTCGGGGAGTTGAGGTCCCCCCCTGTCTCTTCCCCCCCCCCTCCGATCCCCCTCTTCGGATTTATTAAAACTTTTTTTCCCCCGTTCCTTCCATCGAAAGGCAGGCAGCCCCTTTGGCATCTCAGCCCTGCGCCCTCAAAGAGTGCGCTCTGCTCCTATGCCAGCCTTCTCTTCTCTTCCCTTCGCTTTTTCCTTTGCTTTCCTTTCCACACAAAGAAAGGCAAATCCCGTGGATATGGCAAGGAAAGAGGCAGTCCTGGCAAGGCTGGGGAGGGCTGGATCTCCCCTCTGGAGGAGGAGAGATTTGGAATTTTATTTCTTCCACTTTTTCTCCCCCTTTTCTCCCCCTCTTTTTTATTATTGCAAAAGCCGCCTCCAAGTTGCAACTTGATTTTTTGGTCTTCCCCTGCTCCTTCTAGCCAAGGCGATCTGGGATTTACCTTTCTTTTTTTGACATCTTTGGAAGTGGGACTTTTGCAACCTGTTCGCATTAAGCCTTCCCCCTTTTTCCCCTCCCCCTTCCACCCCAAGTCTTTAATGGAAACCAACAACCTGGTGTCACTTTCTTTTTTCTCTCCCCCCCCCCCCAACTCTTCCTCCCTGCTTTCTTTCTCACTCTTGATATGATTTTATGGAAGGAAAGTTTCTTCCCCTCTCTCTGCCTTTGCATGGATTGAACATCTGATTTCCTTTGCATGGATTGGACTTCACAAACACACACAGGCACGGCTACTTCTGCCTCCTCCAAGTGAAAGAGTATTTAACAGGGTTTGGAAAAACATTACTTTCCTTTTTTGCCCCCTCCTTTTGGCTCTCTTGTTTCTTTCCCTCTCCCCACTGGCTTTCCCTTTTCTTGTTTCCTGTTTGATCCTTCCATAGCTTCATCTTGGAATGTCAGCTTTAAAAAAAGGGCACTTTCCATGGGATAAAGCCTGCCTTAACTCTTACCGGGGATGCTTTGATTGGGAGTTCCTGCACGGCAGGGGGTTGGACTGGATGCCCCTTCTGATCTCTTCCTACTCTATACTTCTATATACATGTATATCTATATATCTATATCTGTACCTATTTTTAGCTATAGAAATAGCTATCTATTTAGTAGTGGTAATGCTTGCTCTGCATATTTTTTGCTTTTACAATGCATCATTCCTAGCAAGTCCTGTCTCCACCTCCTGTGTACAGAACCTGCGGAATGCCTCCTAGCTGTCAAGATAATCAAAGAAAGGGCCACACAAATATTTTTGTTTCCAAAAATAATGTTTTTAAATATAAGAATTTTTATACAATAACATTTTAAAATAAACAAAGAACAGCACCAACAAAAAGAAAAAAGGAGGGGGAAAGGAATGTCAATAAATTAAATGGAAATGAAAATGACGCACTGCCTGTTCCTTCACAGGGCTGTGGGTGGGGAGGGGAGGGGAGAGAAAAAAGGGGAGTACAAAACAAAGAATAACAAATAATGATCACTTTGGCGGTGATCGTGATGCTTTGAAATGATCGACCCACATTACGATGTGGTCCACCTTTCTCTCCAGGTCTCCCATCCTCCTCTCTAGTTCACTGAGCCTTCTTTCAACTGTGAGGAGAGAAGAGGCAGTAAGCAAGATTTGTAGTCACCCTGCATTGTTACACAGCTGTGCAGCCAATGTATAAATAAACTTAATGAAATATATGCCGCTTACCCTGAGAGAGTTCAGGGCCCTGCTCTTCTTCATCCACTGCTTGTTGCTGTGTGGCAGCCTCCTGCCTTTGCCCCGCAGGCCCAGGACACGGTGGTGATGCCCCTGTGATTAAGGGGAAAGAGGAAGGGAAACAGTATCAGTTAGTACGGTCTTCCATATACTGAAATTGCAATCAGTAAGGGTTTATGGCGGCCTACTTGTTTACAAAACATACCAATGCACAACTCCTCCTGGGCTAAAGGAGGAGCTGCGGGCCCCTGGCTTCCGCTTGGGCCCTCGTCACCTGAATCATCTGTAAATATAGAAGGTATGGCGGGTATCACATCAAAATAGGCGGTTCCTTAACATGTCGTGGTATGTATGCATATGTGAATGCACACACGCACACACATATATATATATGTATGTGTGTGTGCGGTTGTGCAGAAGCATACATATCAATATGCATGTGTGCCATACATTCACCACATATATAAATATATAAACACATACATATCTATTGTACAAAATGTGTGTGTGTGTGTGTGTGCTTTCATGAAGACACACACACACACACACATCTTTTTCTGTATATCTCTCTATCTATCTACCTATCTATCTATCTAGCTAAAGGAATTCCATCCACAATAACAGTGGATGCCATACTTCAAACTAGGAATCAATTATCTTCGCTTCCAGGCGTCTGTGCCCCCTCCTCCACTGCTGGCTCTGCCTGTGCCCTTGCTCTTGCACTTTGAGGTAAAAGAAAAAACATATACCAACATTAGCATGGCATGTCTTGTGAGGAAAACTGCCTCACATATCTACTCTGGCATAAAAGAACATACCATAAACAGAGGAGACAAGTTACAGTTCATTACCACATCTCATTAAAGTAACAGATACAGTACATTAACATTACAGTAACAGATACAGTAACATTAGAGTAACTGATACAGTAATAGATGAAACAGATACTGACTTTCTCTGGCCCTGCTCTGCACCTCTGGACTCCCTGCCTTCTGCCACAGCTAATACATGTGTGCATGTGTGTGTGCGTGTATGTAGATGGCAGCATGTAATACATGTGTGTGTGTACACATAAATATATGTGTATATAAACTGTCCCATAAGATGTGTGCGTCTCTCTCTCTCTCTCTCTCTCTCTCTCTCTATATATATGCCATCACATAATAGATGTGTGCATGTGTGGGTACATACATGCCATCATATAGTGCATGCGGCTGTGTATGCGTATATATGTATATATTATAGGTATATATATATATATATATATATACACCTATGCATGCCATCAGATAATACATGTGTGTTTGTGTGTATGTATGTATAAGTAGAGATACATATATGCCATCATACAGGACATGTGAGTGCGCATAGTGATATATATAGTAGTGTGCATATATTGCATGTAATTGTGAGCACGTTCATGTGTATATATATGTGTGTGTGTGTGTATATATATATATATATATATATATGCCATCATATATATATATATATATATACACATATACATATGCATCATAGACAACACAACTTCCATACTCATATTGATAGAAAGAGCACAGCAAGAACGGGATTACTGTAATGGCAATAACACTCGAGCACAGCAATAACATGATTACTGTAATGATGATAAGACAGTACCAATGGACTGAAGAAACAGAGTCGCAAAGGAAGTGACCTGCGCATGTGTAAGGAAACCATTTCTAGTACATTTACGGGTTTTTCTCACTTATGTGTGAAATTTAAAAACGTCTTTTTTCCGCTTTTGCTGTAATTACACTTTTACTGTAATTACGTGTGAAATCCTTTTGCGTAATTAACCTCTATTTTTGTTTTAATTTCGGGATGGTTTATTTCCACTTTATTTTCTCTTTAACAATGAAACTGGCCCACGTGTGATAACTTCCTTAATCAAAATATGGTTGTTAATAAAATCTAAATTATATTCCAAAATCCCCTTGTGGATATCTTCTCAAAAGGCTTTTTTGGTAGATGGGAGCAAAAAGAAGACTGGATAATATACAAAGACTTTATAATGAAAGTTGAGAGAGGCAATATTAATATGTTACAGAGACAACAGATAGATAAGAATCTATCTACAAATTAAAATTACCTTGACAACAGATTTGGCAATGGAAGGCTTTTTAGAAAACCAAAATGAATTACATAAAATACTTTGGTCTCAACAAAGAGATAAAATAGCAAAGATCTATAAACTAGTAGAGGAGAGAGATTTGGAACAAGAATTAATCAATGAGCCAGTGATAAGATGGGCACAGTATCTACACCATCCAATCCCTCTAGAAAGCTGGGAAACTAATGGGAGGGGGGAATGCCATAAATTATGGCATTTCACCATCTAAAAGAAAACTTTATCAAATCACAAATAGGTGGCATTACACAGCCCAAAAATTAGATAAAATTTACACATTTGGGCATGATAGATGCTGGAAGTGTCATAAGGAGACTGGCTCACTTCTTCATATCTGGTGGACCTATCCCTCAATCAAAAGATTTTAGGCTAATATACATACGATATTACAAAAAATATTCAATATACTCTTCCCCTCCTCTCCTTAATATGACCTCAGAGCTAAAAAGAAAAAGATGATAAAAAATACTGGAAGATCATCTTATACTTAATCACTGTGGGCAGATTAACCTTAGCAAAAAAGTGGAAAGTAGAAAAATCACCCTTAATAGACAAATGGATGTTGAAATCTTATGATATGAAAGAAAGGGATAGATTTCTAGTTAATGATGAATAAACAGATAAAGTAGGAAAAGAATGGTTACTATTTTTTTAATTATTGGGAGGCTAATCAGGGTGCCAACAAGGTATTTATGCTGAATCACTAGAGGGCCAACTAGATCCCACACTACTGTAACAATTTTAAATTGTGGTTTGTATTTTAGCATGTACCCCACTTCGAAAAGAGCCAGCATGGTATAGTGGTTTGAGTGTTGGACTAGGCCTCTGGAGACCAGGCTTCGAATCCTGTTTTAGCCATGGAAACGCACTGAGTAACTTTGGGCAAGTCACACTCTCTCAACCTCAGAGGGGGCAATGACAAACTCCCTCTGAACAAATCTTGCCAAGAAAACCCCATGATAGCTTCGCCATAAGTCGGAAATGAAGGCACACAACAACAACAACTCCCCTCAAGCCTTGTGGAGAGGTGAGAAAGAAATAAAATTTATTATTATTATTATTATTATTATTTCCTGCATTTTCTAGTGGCTTGTGGTTTGTATTTTAACATGCTGTATGTACCCTGCCTCAAGCCTTGAGGAGAGGATGGAAAGATATTAGCAATAATAACAATTCTGATTATTTTTTATTATTATTATTATTATTATTATTATTATTCCTGCTTCTTATTATTTTATCTTATTTTTATATTATTATATCTCAATAAGGATCCACAGGAAACCAATGAATATCACCATAATTCAAGTATATGGACCAACCACTGAGGCAGAACTAAAAGAAATTGATAGATTTTACAAAGGAGTACAGGAAGAAATTGACAACACACCAATACAGGATGTCAAGCTGACCATTGGAGATTGGAATGCAAAGGTTGGAAGTAAAGAATAAAAAAATGGTAGGCAGATTTGGACTAGGCAAAAGGAATGAAGCAGGTGACGTCTGACAGATTTTTGTGAAGCCAATAACCTATTAATTGCAAATACATATTTCATACAGCCAGGGAAAAGGTTATACAGATGGACATCACCAGATGGCCAACACACACACCAAATAGATTACATAATTGGAAGTAAAAGATGGCAAAGTCCATACTGGTGGCCAAGACTAGACCAGGTGCTGATTATGGCACAGATCACAAACTACTCATTTCAAAATTAAAAGTAAAACTCAAGAAGAGAACAAACCAGTCATCATATCAAAATACAATTTAAACAACGTGAAGTCGTAGGCTTTCATGGCTGGCATCCATAGTTTTTTGTGGGTTTTTCGGGCTGTGTGGCCATGTTCTAGAAGAGTTTCTTTCTGACATTTCGCCAACATCTGTGGCTGGCATCTTCAGAGAATGCTGGAATGGAAGAGAGTGGGTCTATATATACTGTGAGACCATGGGTAGGGAGGAGTGATTCCCATTGACAATATAAGGAACAGATTTGCAATACTAAGTATAATAGATTGTGAAGCGCAAGAGCTTTGGTCTGAAGCCAGGGACATAATAAAAGAAGAATGCATAAAGACACTTCCAACAGACAAAAGGAAAGTGAAGAAACCATGGATGGCAGATAAAATGCTATAAGCAATAAAAGGAAGAAGAGAAACAAAACAAACATGAGGTAGGAATAAACTAAGAAACATGAATGCAACAGTACAATGGCTAGTGCACAAAGATAAGGAAAATTACTACAATGACAAATGTAGAGAAATAGAAGACAACAACAAAAAGAGAAGAATGAGAGACCTATTCCATAAGATTTGAGAAATTGAGGGAAAGTTCAAACCAAGGTCCGGGACACTCTATGACAATAAAAATAACATAATTCAAGACCAGGAAGGAATAAAAGGACGTTGGATGCAATACAAGAACTATGCAAAAGAGATGACAAAATGAAGGACACATGGAATGAAGAGCCATATGAAGATGAACCCCAAATTCTAAAAACTGATGTGGGAGCTGCAATAAAAGAAATGGCAAAAAACAAGACTCCAGAAACAAATGATATGACAATAGAACTGCTGCAGTCTACACTGACAGAGTCAACTCTAGTGCTAACCAACATATGTCAACAGATATGGAAAACAAAACAATGGCCAACAGATTGGAAGCGATCAATATACATCCCCATCCACACAAAAAGAGACACAAGAGGTGCAGCAACTATAGAACCATAGCACTAATCTCCCATGCAAGCAAAATCATGCTCAAAGTACTGCAACACAGACTCCAACCACACATGGAGAGAGAATTCCCAGAGGTCCAAGCAGGGTTCAGGAAAGGAAGAGGCACCAGAGATCATATTGCAAATATACAATGGCTAATGGAGCGTAGCAGGAAGTTCCAAAAGAAAATCAGCATGTGCTTTATAGACTCCAGCAAAGCCTTTGACTGCATAGACCATGAAAGGCTATAGAATGCCCTTAAAATCATGGGAGTGCCAATACATCTTATAGTCCTAATGAGGAATCTGTACTCAGGACAAGAGGCTACTGTCAGAACAGAACGTGGAGAAACAGAATGGTTCCCAATTGGCGAAGGGATCAGACGAGGCTGCATCCTTTCACCCTATCTGTTCAACTTATATGCAGAACATGTTCTAAGGAAAGCCGGCTTGGGCACAGAAGAAGTAGGAGTGAAAATAGGAAGAAGAAATTTCAACAATCTGAGATATGCTGATGATACCATAATACTAGCAGAAAACCTCACAGACCTTGAAGCTCAAAGAAGAAAGTGCAAAGGCAGGCTTACTGCTGAACATATATAAAATAAAAATAATGACCATAGAGAACTTACACACATTCATACTAGACAATGAAGAAATCGAAATAGTAAAAGAGTTCTTATATTTGGGATCAAACATTGATCAGAATGGGGAGTGCGGCCAAGAAATCAGAAGAAGATTAAGAATGGGGAGGGCGGCTATGAAAGAACTAGAAAAGATCCTAAAATGCAAAGACATACAACTCAGCACAAAAGTCAGAATCATACAAGCCATTGTATTCCCTATTACCATTTATGGATATGAGACACGGAGAGTCAAGAAAGAAGATAGGAGGAAAATCAATGCATTTGAGATAATGTGGTGCTGGAGAAGAGTGCTGAGGATCCCATGGACAGCCAAAAGGACAAACAAATGGGTCCTGGAACAGATCAAGCCAGAAATATCCCTAGAAGCCAAGATGACTTGTACTTTGAACACATCATGAGAAGGTATGAATCGTTGGAAGAGACAATGATGTTAAGAAGGGTGGAGGGAAGTAGAAAGAGAGGAAGGCCACATAGTGGATGGATGGACTTTATTAAAGAGACCACAAATATGAGTTTTCAGGAGCTGGGCAGAGCAGTAGAGGACAGAGGCCCCTGCAGATATCCCATCCATAGGATTGCCATAGGTTGAGACCAAGATGAAAGCAATTAAGAACAAAAACTCTGCCTCAAGCCTTGAGGAGGGAAAAAATTAGCAATAATAACAATTATGATTTATCATCGTCATCATCCCTGCCTCTTCTTATTACATCCCCCATTTTTTACTGTCCTCCATTTTGTGGTGCCTTGTGGTTTGTATTTTAACATGTTGTACTCTGCCTCAAGCCTTGAGGAGAGGAGGAAATTAGCAATAATAGCAATTATTATTGGTATTGTTATTAGTTTCCTTCCCACCTCTTATTATGTCCTGCATTTTTTCTCAACTGTCCTCCATTTTGTGGTGCTTTATGGTTTATATTTTAACATGTTGTACTTTGCCTCAAGCCTTGAGGAGAGGTGGGAAAGAAATTAACAATAATAAAAATTATTATTATATATTATTATTGTTATTATTAATTTCTTTCCCACCTCTTCTTATTATCTCCTGCATTTTTTTCTTGAGTGTCCTCCATTTTGTGGTGCTTTATGGTTTGTATTTTAACATGTTGTATTTGAGGAGAGGTGGGAAAGAAATTAACAATTATTATTATTGTTATTGGTATTATTATTATTTTCTTTCCTGCCTCTTCTTATTATCTCCTGCATTGTTTTGACTGTCCTCCATTTTGTGATGCTTTGTGGTTTGTATTTTAACATGTTGTATTTGAGGAGAGGTGGGAAAGAAATTATCATTATTAGTAGTAGTATTTATTTATTTCCTGCCTCTTATTATATCTCTTGCATTTTTTTGAGCGGCCTCCATTTTTGTGGTGCTTTGTGGTTTGTATTTTAACATTTTGTATTTGAGAAGAGGTGGGAAAGAAATTAGCAATTATTGTTGTTGTTATTGTTAATTCTTTTCCCGCCTCTTATTATTATCTCCTGCATTTTTTCTTGACTGCCCTCCATTTAGTGGTGCCTTGTGGTTTGTATTTTAACATGTTGTATTTGAGAAGAGGTGGTAAAGATGATTTATTATTATTATTATTATTATTATTATTATTATTATTTTCTTTCCCGCCTGTTATTACTATGTCTTGTATTTGTTCTGGACTGTCCTCCACTTTTTTGTGGTGAGCCTTGTCCTCCACTTTGTGGTTAGGACATCTCTGGTCACCTGAAGGGCCCTCCATCTTAGGAGCCACAGAAGAACTTTAAACATTGCCCTCCCCGCCCCAGCCCTTCGCTTCGCCTCAGACGAAGACAACAGCAGCGCTGCTGACGTCACACGCTGCCCGGAACTCAGCTGGCTTTCCAGAAGCGCGGTGGGAGGAGGAAGCCGAGCCCGGAACAGCCCGATAAATAATGAAAGCGGAGGCGAGAGATGATTGGCTTTCGGAAGCGCCCTCTGCTGAGGGATCCTCAGAGCGCGCAGGCGATTGGCCGGCGACGTTAGGGGGCGGTGCCAGGTCGCCTCCCCCTCCCCCTCCCCCAGGCAGCAGCTGGGGCAGGGCAAAGAGAGCCAGGCGCTGGGAAGAGGCAGAGGCTGAGTCGGTGGGCAAAGGGCGCCTGAGGGGGGTCCCAAAGGTAGGCCAAAAGGGCGGGAGGCGAGCTTTGGTAAGGAAGAGGGACTTGCCTCTGGGCATGTGCAGAGTGCAAAAATGAAAAAACCAACAACCACTCCATTTGTCGCTTTAGTTTGGGAGGAGGGACAGGGACAATCTCAGTCACAAGGCAGGACTTCCAGGAAAGCTTGGAGCGATGGCATTTGAAGGGACTTTCCTCTCCGTTTGGGGGCTTTAGAGAGAGGGATGGCTGGGAAGGCAAGTTATGGGAGGGAAAGGTAGTAAGTGCTGGGGATGATGGGATCTTGAGTTCATTCACTACTGCCAACCTGGGTTTGTTGGGAAGAAGTGTGTTCTGGGAGGGGAGCCTTGAGAGCAAAGTGACTTCCAAGGCTGGTCTTTGGATCTGGGAAGTGTGTGGGGCATAGATTTGCCAGGAGGAGGGTGACCAGACTTGGTCCTCCTTTTCCAGGACATGTCCTACATTCCAACGTTCTGTCCAGGAGCAATTCCATAATGTCCTCCATTTTGAGCATGACTAAGAAGTATGAATTTATATTTCTAGGAATATTTTTGGCTTGTCTTTGGTCACGTCCTATGTTTTTCTTGTATGCCCTACATTTTGTCCTCCTTTGCCTTGTGACTGGGATTGTCCTCCTTTGCGGTGAGGACATCTGGTCACTCTGGCCAGGAGGGAATGGATAGCATGTTGGACTGTGTGAGGGCGGCTGGGTTTCTTCTGAGCAACACCAGACTTTGTTGTTGTTGTTGTTGTTGTTGTTAACTGATTTCAAGTTGGCCCCTGTGGGTGAGGCGGCTCCAAGCTCCCCTGTCCTCCACTGCTCTGCTTAGGTCCTACAAATTCAGACCCTTGACCTCCCTGATTGAAGGTCTGAACAGCCAGCCAGAAATAATCCAGTTTGAGACCACTTTAACTGTCCTGGCTCAGTGCTAGGAAATTATGGAAATTATAGTTCTTTTGAGACATCGAGCCCTCTCTGTCAGGGAGTTCTGGTGCCACAATAAACTACAGTTCCCATGATTCCCTAGCACTGAGCCAGGGCAGTTAAAGTGGTCTCAAGCTAGATTATTTATGGCAGTCTGTTCAGGCCCTGAGTCTACCAATCTGGTTTGTGGTCTTCCTCTCTTCCTACTGCCCTCAACCTTTCCTAGCCTTATTGTCTTTTCTACTGTCATGCTTTCTCATGATGTGGCCAAAGTATGACAGCCTCAGTTTAGTCATCTTGGCTTCCAGGGAGAGTTCAGGCTTCATCTATTCTCGGACCCATTTTGTTTGTCGTTTTGACCATCCACAGCTTTCTCAGCACTCTTCTCCAGCTTGTTTGTTGTTGTTAACTGCCCTCGAGTCAGCCCCGATTCATCGCAATTCTGTGGATGAGGCATCTCCAAGATCCCCTATCCTCCACTGCTCCGATTAAGTCTTTTAGGGCCTCTGCAGACGGGCCCAAAGGGGCAGCGGAGAGCCGCCCTGGGAAGTGGCGTATCGGGGCTGAGGCTGCCGAACCGCGCAGCCCTGATCCTCCCTTTTGCCCCCCCAAAAAGAGTGGCAAAATGCCGCTCCTTTTACGGGCGGCAAAAGGCCACCCTAAGAGCCGGCGCGCAGCTCTATAGCGCCCCTTCCAGCGCAGTGTGTCAAAACGCTGCGCTGGAAGGATGTCCTGATGCCGCGTGCCGTTCGTAATGGCACGCAGTGTCAGGACATCCTCAGCGTGGGGTTGGGGTGGCCGGCGTGCGGCTGCCCCTCCCCATCTCTGCCTCCAGGCTGGCCCTTTGGGCCGGTCTGTAGAGGCCCTTAGGTTCAGGCCCATGACCTCCCTGATTGAGTCTCTCCATCTGGTGTATGATCTTCCTCTCTTCCTACTCATGATGTGGCCAGAGTATGACAGCCTCAGTTTAGTCATCTTGGCTTCCAGGGAGAGTTCAGGCTTGATCTGTTCTCAGACCCATATTGTTTGTCTTTTTGATTGTCCATGGCAGGGGTAGGCAACCTTTCCCCTTTAAGGGCCGAGGGACTTCAGCTCCCAGAAGCCTCAGCCATGTTGGCCAATAGTCCCATGTTGGCCAATAGCTCCTGGGATTCTGGGAGCTGAAGTCCCTCGGCCCTTAAAGGTCCATGGGATCCTCAACACCCTTCTCCAGCACCAGGTCTCAAATTAGTTGATTTTCCTCCTATCCACTTTTGTCACTGTTTTGCTCTCACATCCATACATAATGATGGGGAATACAATGGCTTAAACCAGACTGAGGTGTTAGAATTCAAAGTATTAGCTTGGAAAAGTATGCAAAGGGATATCATAGTACCTTTGAGATTACCTGAAAGAAATAAGCTGGTAACATGAGCTTTCATAGCTTTGAGCCCCCTTCTTCAGGTGCATGATTGGAGTGGAGAAGTTAAAGAGTTATCATACCTTGGGTCAGACATTGATCAGACCGGAGACTGCAGTCAGGAAATTAGAAGAAGACCAGGAATGGGAAGGATAGCCATGAAAGAACTGGACAAGATCCTAAAGAGCAAAGATATACAGCTGAGCACTAAAGTCAGAATCATCCAGTGAAGAAAGCAGCTAAGAAGAAAATAAACTCATTTGAGATATGGTAGTGGAGACATGTGCTGAAGATACTGTGGATGGCCAAAAAAGGCAGACAGATCAAGCCTGAAATCTCCCCTGAAGCCAAGATGATTAAATTGAGGCTGTCGTACTTTGGCCACATCATGAGAAGACATGACTCACGCAGAGCAGTGGAGGACAGGGGGTCTTGGAGATGTCTCATCCACAGGGTCACCATGAGATGAGGACAACTCAAGGGCAGTTAACAACAACAACAAAGCATGAGCTTTCATAGACTTGAGCCTACTTCCTCAGATGAATTTTTAGATGGAGAATCCAGAGGAAGAGGAAGTAATCTCAAGTCTACAAAAGCTCATGCTACCAGCTTCTTTCTTTCAGTTAGTCTCAAAGATGCTACAAGATCTCTTTGCATGCAAACTAAGGTGTTGTTAGTCTGCTGGCATGGAAGGACAGGGTTGTCCTGTTTATGTCTTGTGAGTCTCTATCTCATGAGTTGTTGAAGTATTGGAAACTCCTTAGGCTCACTGAGAGTGTGTTTGCACTGCAGAAACAATTGCAGTTTAACACCACTTTAAATACTGTAGCTCCATCCTTTGGAATCCTGGTATTTGTAGTTTTATTAAATTATTAAATGAGGCACCCTGATGGTGCAGTGTTTAAGTGTCAGTATTGCAGCCACAAGGTTGTGAGTTCGATCCCAGGGCTCCAGGGTTGACTCAGCCTTGCATCCTTTCATAGGTCACTAAAATGAGTACCCAGCTTGTTGGGGGCAATTAGCTTACACATTGTAAACTGCTTAGAGACTACTTAGTTCAGTCTGAAGTAGTATAGAAATGTAATTGCTATTGCTATTAAATCTGTAGACTTCTCTGCCACAGAATACTGGTGCCTTCAAAGCTACAAATCCCAGGATTCTGTTGGATGGAGCCATGGCAATTAAAGTATAGTGGGCCCTTGTTATATGCGGGGGATCTGTTCTGGACACACACTCCCGCATAAGGCAAAAAACCTCAAGTCCTGTTCGTTCCTATGGCTGCACACGGTGTGGTGCAAGCACCATTATAGTGCCCAGGGGCTTGCCGCCCACGTGAGCTCAAGTCCACAGATGACAAGCCCACATACGGTGCGGGCACACTGTAGATGCACCCTAAGATAAATGTTTGAAGGCAAAACAAGGGAACAAGAAGAGATATGAGGTTGTGTGGATAGATAGCATAGGAGTAGTGAAACCTCCAAGCAATAGGGAGAACAGCTAGCATCTGTAAGGAGTCTAGGGCAAGGCAGGCCTGGGGCCCTTTCACATTATACCATTAAAGCACTGTGATTCCACTTTAACTGTCATGGCAGCATCCTACAGAGTCCTGGAGTTTGCAGTTTGTTGAGGCACTGGAACTCTCTCTGGTGAGGATTCTGAATGCCCTTCCCTAACTGCATATCTCAGAATTCTGTAAGATGGTGCCATGGCAATTAAAGTGGAATCATAGCACTATAAGTGTGAAAAAGGCTCTGGGGTGTGGATGTCAGTTGCCTTGTCTGCAGAGTGGGCAGGTGTGGTGACCACCAAAAGCTGAGGTGCCTTTGGACTTGCTCTTGGTTATCTTATCATGCAACACAGAAAGGTCATGGCTTGGCACCAGCTATGCCTTCTCATTGCCATGTGGCCTTGTCAGAGCTTGGGAAAGTTCCTGTTTGGACTACAATTCCCTGAATCTCAGCCAGGTTGGCCAGCCTGGCTGGGGATTGAGGGAGTTGTAGTCCAGACAGGAACTTTCTTAAACTAATTGCTTAAAGTGGGAGGAGGAGCTCTTGTTTGGGGTTTTCCTTTTGGTTCCTCTCCGCTCCCTGGCATAGCTTGCAGCTGGCAATGCCAACGCAGCATCCCTCTGCTTTCTATCTGTGTAGAGACTGTGTTTTTATTTGTGCAGCTGAAGGAAAGGCTGTGAAAATTCTCTTTCCCCTCTCCTGATGTCACAAAAATGTGACCTTTTTCCCCATGGTTTGTGACACTGGTGGCTAAATTCGGTGTTGGTGCGTAGCCAACAATGAGATGACAGGAAGCTGCTGTTTGCACAACTATCTCCTCCTCAATAGGGGAAGGTGTTCGTGTTGAGCAAACTCCACTGTAAAATGGGGCAGTCCAAAGGCAACAGTCTGATAAAGCCTTGAAACTCTTATTAATATTTACCTTTCTCCTTTAAAAGATAACTTTTTTCTGGGGTAGTTTAGCTTACATTGTTGTCCTCCCAGCTTAAGACTGGAGGGTGGGGGAGAGAAAAAGATGTGAGAGACGTGTGTGTCTACTTTGGATAATGCATGATCGAACTTGCAAAACCCCAAATTGTCTTTAGGACCTTCTAAGAATAGTTAAATGCATTGTCTTTCACTAAAGCACTCAGGCCCTGCAAGTCCTGCTGTGGCTTGTGGATTGAAAAGAAGGGAACTAGCATTTTTGACAGTGGGTTGTATAAATTAGAATCATAGAATTATTATTGTGGGTGGGTTGTGTGCTTTCAAGTTGTTTCTGACTTATGGTGACCCTAAGGAAAACCTATCACAGGGTTTTCCTTGCAGGTTTCTTCATAAGGGGTTGCCGTTGCCATCCTTTGAGGCTGAGAGAGTGTGATGTGCCCAAGGTCACCCAATGGGTTTTAATGGCTGAGTAGGGATTGAACCCTGCTCTCCAGAGTCATGGTCCAACACTCCTATTATTATTATTATTATTATTATTATTATTATTTCTTACCCGCCTCTTCCCATCAAGGCATTGGAAAAGGCCCTCCAGTCCAACTTCCTGCCATGCAGGAACACACAATCAAAGCACTCTTGACAGGTTTGTTTATCCCTTTTTGGGTAGCTTTATAGAAATTCAACCTTATCTATGATTAATAGGTGGGGTATTGGGCATTGGATTAATAGGCGAGGGGTATCCTCAGCATCCTTATTTCTAGGGCTGCCTTTGCCACCTCCAGATGTTATTTAGGCTGGGGACGATGGTGGAGACTTCTCTCGGACAGGGGTGAGGAACCTGTGGCCTTCCCACTCTTGCCCGGGGACAGCTCCCACAATCTCTCATCATTGGCCTTGCTGGCTGGGGTGATGAGAATTGCAGTTCATGAACAGGTAAAGAGTTACATGTTTCCCATCTTTGCAATGAACCAGTGGTTCCCAAACTTTGGGCCTCTAAGTGTTTTGGACCTCAACTCCCAGAAACTCCAGCCAGCTTGGCCAGCAGTCAGGACTTCTGGGAGCTGAAGTCCAAAATACCTGAAGGATTAAAGTTTGGGAACCATTGCCTAAATAAATAGTGGTGCATTTCTGATCCCATCTGCTGTCCAGCTGCAGGGAAGAATGGTAATGGCTAATCATCAGCCCAGACTGAAATCAAGCAATGAAGCAGAACCATTCCACAGTTAGTTGCCCATTGATTTGGGCAATATTATTATTGGCACAGTGATGGTGACTGCACTAAAATTATCTGGGATATAAACTCAGGAAGCTATCAGCTGTGAACCTCAACCCTCACGACTCCCACTACTGTTTGCAGTAAGTCAATTTTATGATTCCCGGTTGGCTGTAGTCGCTGTTCTCAGCTGCTTGCAGAATGGTATCAAAACCACAGTGTTATGTTTTGTGTCTGGTTGGGGATTTATAGAAGTAAGCTGTGAAAAGGGTGACATCTTATTTAGGAGTTTAGCTGTATAGATCAGGACAGCTATTCTGTAAGTGAAATCCATCATGATCCAAAGGAAGCCCTGCTGCCAGGAATCAAGTTAAACCCGTTAATAGGTCAGGCATGCAAAACAACTTTGCTTCCACCCCTACCCCACCCCCCAAAATAGTGGGCAGACTGTTTGTTTGTCTTGGAGAACATGAGACATCAAACCTGGCTTTTATTAGGAACAGATTTTGAAATATTACACTGTCTACCAGCTATTAAGGTCTGGGCCTGCCTTGCAAGGAGAGATGTGAAGGCCTGGGAAAATTTACAAGGGAAATTCTGTTCCTGGTTTTGGGAGTGCATGGAGAAAATATTTTTTCCATTTCCCCCCCTTGGATTTTCACGTCCCAATCTGCAGATCAGGATTTCTGATGAGGGTCTTTTGTCAGAAATGTGGTTTTAATGCATAGCAGTACAGCGAGCCCTTGAGGTATCCATTGAGGTTTGGTTCCAGGAACCAACATGGATACCAAAATCGGATTAATAGGTGAGGGATAATATGGAGGGCTGACTATATTTACTAGAGAAGCAATATTTAAAGTAAAAAGGTTAATCTGTCTGTCCACCTGCTTGTTACAGAATAATTCTGTGCAAAAATAAGATAATTAGAATAAAACTTCAAATATAATGTTCGGGGCACAATTCTACTCTTTTAAGTACGTATGCTATCTTGACCTCATCTCTCCCGTATATTCTCCTTTTTAAAAAGTGAATGAAATATTTGAACTGTGCTACATGATTTTGGAATTTCTGACAATCTGCTTGTTCATTAAGATCTTGAGGCATAATTATAAAGAGTGAACACTTGTCCCCTGTAATGTGATTCTGTGCCAGTGTTTGTTCTGACACAAGAACTACCTTTCTAGAGCAGATCCAGAACTTGGAAAAGTTAATTTCTTTTATTACTACTCCTAGAATCCCTCAGTCTGCATGGGATTCGTTAATGCAATACCGAATCTGTCCCAAATAGAAGTTCACACTATGTTTACCCCGATCGAATCTCTCTGGTGCAATTTAATCCTATCAAGTTCACACTGACCAAAGTACGGATTAAAAATGGAGCCTCCTTATGGATCGCATTTGATCATTTTCGTGTTTTTTTTATTATTATTATTTTTATTTTGTCAATCAAATGATGTGCATCTACATCACACTGTTTGGGTGGGGGGGAAACCCATCCTTGGAGAATGGAGAGGGCAAGCCTCTTGGAGGACCCCTTGCCATGAAACTCCCATGAGAGCTTCTCATTGGGGGGATTCCTCCTGCCAACCTCGGACGATGGGGAGGACAAGCCTTTTGGAGGACTCCTTGCCATGAAACCTTCATGAGAGCTTCTTATTGGGGGGATCCCTCCCGCCAGCCTCGGATGATGGGGAGGACAAGCCTCTTGGGGGACCTCTTGCCATGAAACCCCCATAAGAGCTTCTCATTGGGGGGATTCCTCCTGCCAGCCTCGGACAATGGGGAGGACAAGCCTCTTGGAGGACCCCTTGCCATGAAACCCCACTAAGAGCTGGCAATTAAGCACGAGCACAGAAATGGCGCTCACCACTCAAGGTAGACTTGTGGGATGAGATGGCCAACCTCTGCCCATTAATCCCTCCCTTTAGGATGCCCCGAATGGGATTGGGGGCAAGTTCACATTGGCGCCACCCTGGTAAAACCCGTTTCCCCCCCCAAAAGACACGGGGGGGAACTCGATATCAGAAAACCCGCGATGAGGGGGATTTACCCCAGGTCCACCCCTATTCAGGTGTGCAAAACTCAGCGACAGTGTGAACTACCCACTTTTAAACTCATTTACAAATCGGTTCATAACATAGTGTGAATGGCCCCAGCGTTGGAGTGAAAAGTGGGTTGAGTTTGCAGCATTACAAGATTCCATAATGCATTCTGTTCCTCTGCCACCTCATGTCTCCCCTACACCCTTTCTGTGCTACCTCTCATGAAATTAAGGTGAAGGTTGTGCGTCGGCTATGGCCTGTTAGTTCCCCACCCTAGATCTTAAACCTAATTTTTATAGGCATAGTCAACATGTGCTCTTCAAGGTGGTGTTGAAATGCATGTTTCATTATTAGAATCAGAGCACAGAAAGCTGCTTTTTGTGAATTATAGTTCCCAGAATCTCTCAGCCAGTTTGGCGAGTGATCTGTGCAGGAATGAACACTCAACACTTGGGAAATTTCAATTTTATTTATTTTAATTTTTTTTTGTAATGCAATTCCCAGAATCCTCCAGCCACCATGGCTAGGAGCTATGCTGGCTGGGGAATCCATTTTTTATAAAAAGCTTCATCTTCTGGTTAGGATTGTGATAGATAGGTTTAGGGCCTTTACAGACTGCCAGAAATAATGCAGCTTGAGGCCACTTTAACTGTCCTGGCTCAATGCTATGGAATTATGGGAATTTTAGTTTTTTCTGAGACATTGAGCCTTCTCTTTCAGAGAGCTCTGGTGCCACAATAAACTACAGTTCCCATGATTCCCTAGCACTGAGCCAGGGCAGTTAAAGTGGTCTCAAGCTGCATTATTTCTGGCAGTCTGTAGAGGCCCTTAAAGGCTTAGGCTTTCTTCAACGTTTTTAATCTTCCAAGTGTGTATTGACTGTATAATACTATGTATTCCCATTTGTTGTTTGTTGTGGTCATTTGAAAGTCATGTCTTCCATTTAAAAGCTGATAGTTCCATGTTTGCATCAGAGATGTATATGATCTCTGATGCAGTGTCTTTTAAAATATTAGTGCCATTTTAAAATATAATTATCCTAGGTAGATAGGTTGCACCTTCCCAAGCTCATCCTGTCTATCATATTCCAAGTAATGTTCTGTGAATACCATATGATAGCATTATATAAAATGAATACTAACATTTATCACAATGCTGCAGAGTACATATTGCCATCATAATACCCACAATTTGAGAAAACTAACTTTTAGACTACAGCTCCCAGAATCCCTACCTAGCATGGTCAGTGGCCATGGTGGCTGGTGGATTCTGGGAGTGGCAGTCCAAAAAGTAACTTCTTTAAACTTTGAGTATGCCCCATTCCTCTTTTTCATCATTACCAGAACCTGTACAACCAGAAGTACAAGACAGTGTTTCTGTTGTTAATACTTTATTGATATTTTTAAATTTTATGTTCAAACAATCCCTGTTCCCCATCCTCATCTCTGTCCCTCAACAGTTTACTTTCCTCTCCCACCATGTTTATACAAAGACAGGCATACACATGATACTAAAATATACAGATAAATAAAATAAGGTGATACAAAGAAGAATAAATATGTATGTGCATTTAAAAAACTCATACAGAACTAAAGTGCCAAGTTAAAATGCAAGCATCCTTGACATGTATTTCTGGCATGGTCCAAGTGGTATCTCACCTGAGCAGAGCTCCAAACATTTAAAAATCTTTCCAAAATGAACTTATCTCATTTGTGCCAACTCTAGCTCTTTTCATCAGTACACATCTCTCATGGCTTGGTGAGATTTGCATTCTTTTATGAAAGATCATGTGTTTCTTAACTTAAAATACCCTCAGTAGCTGGTTGTTCTTGTGGATCAGGTCAGCTGGGGGCAAATCACATATGCCATGGATCAGGCTTGAATGTGTCATTACCTGTAACATGTTACTCTTTGGGGGGTAATTGAAGTGCAGTTGCCTTCTTTTTTTTGGTGAGAAAGATAAGGACTAGCAACTTTCCTTGCAACTAATATTACCGTATTTTTCGGCATATAAGACGCACTTTTTCTTCCCCAAAACGAGGGTGGGGAAGTTGCTGCGCCTAATGAAGCGAATATACAAGCTGAGGGCAAACTGCCGAGGCCTAGGCTAAAAGTAGGCCTCATTTCAACCTCAGCCTTGGTGCTCCAGTGGGCTCCTCCCATCCCAGGAAGAGCCCATTGGAGCAGCCAGGATGGGGGTGAAAAGAGTCCTCTTTTCCTGGTTAGTTAAATGTGCTCCTCCTCTTTCCACCCCCATCCTGGGTGCTTCAATGGACTCTTCCTGGGGTCAGAGGACATCCTCCCATCCCAGGAAGAGTCCATTGGAGCACCCAGGACGGGGGTGGAAAGAGTCCCCCCCCCCTCATGGTAGTGTCAAAATGAGCCAGAAATTACTCCAAGGCACTGGATTATTACCCTGGCCAAGTTACACTGTCTCAGCCTCAGAGGGTGGAAATGGCAAACTCCCTCCTCTGAAGAAATCTGCCAGGAAAACCCTCATGGTAGGATCCAAATGAGCCAGAAATTACTCCAAGGCACTGGATTAGTACCCTGGCCAAGTTACACTGTCTCAGCCTCAGAGGGTGGAAATTGCAAACTCCCTCCTCTGAAGAAATCTGCCAGGAAAACCCTCATGGTAGGATCAAAATGAGCCAGAAATTACTCCAAGGCACTGGATTAGTACCCTGGCCAAGTTACACTGTCTCGGCCTCAGAGGGTGGAAATTGCAAACTCCCTCCTCTGAAGAAATCTGCCAGGAAAACCCTCATGGTAGGATCAAAATGAGCCAGAAATTACTCCAAGGCACTGGATTAGTACCCTGGCCAAGTTACACTGTCTCAGCCTCAGAGGGTGGAAATGGCAAACTCCCTCCTCTGAAGAAATCTGCCAGGAAAACCCTCATGGTAGGATCAAAATGAGCCAGAAATTACTCCAAGGCACTGGATTAGTACCCTGGCCAAGTTACACTGTCTCAGCCTCAGAGGGTGGAAATGGCAAACTCCCTCCTCTGAAGAAATCTGCCAAGAAAACCCTCATGGTAGTGTCAAAATGAGCCAGAAATTACTCCAAGGCACTGGATTACTCTGGCCAAATCACACTCTCTCAGCCTCAGAGGATGGAAATGGCAACCCCCCCCTTGAAGAAATCTGCCAAGAAAACCCTCATGGTAGGGTCAAAATAAGCCATAAATTACTCCATAAGCTAATGGCCTAAAAACTCCAAAGGTACCAGTCCATCTGATCTTGGAAGCTAAGCAGGGTCAGCCCTGGATAGTCCTTGGATGAGAGACCGCCAAAGAATCCCAGGTGCTGCAGGCTGTATTTCAGAGGAAGGAACTGGCAAAACCACTTCTCGAGTCTTCCTTGCCTAAGAAATTCCTAAGAAATTCATGGAGTCACCATAAGGCGACAGGAGACTTGCAAGAAAGTTGGGCAGGGAATTTGTGCAATACCTGGCCCTGCTGCTGGCTTAAACTTACATTTACAACTTAAAATTGTTCTTAAACTGCTGTTAACTTTATACAGTTGATATAAAATATTTTACTACAGTATTTCGTTAAGAATCTTTTTTTTCCTAGATTTTCCTCCTTTAAAATTGGGTGCGTCTTATATGCCGGTGCGTCTTATATGCCGAAAAATACGTTAGTTATGTTTGTTGGGGGTAGAATCATAGAATCACAGAGTTGGAAGAGACCACAAGGGCCATCCAGTCCAACCCCCTGCCATGCAGGAACTCAAAATCAAAGCATCCCCGAGAGATGGCCATCCAGCCTCGGTTTAAAGATCTCCCAAGAAGGAGACTCCGCCACACTCCAAGGGAAAGAATTATATAAAATATTTAAGTAAATTAAGTGCTCTTAATGCACTTTGCCATTTCTTTAGTAGTGAAATGTAAAGCAGGATAGCACTGTCAGCCTCAAATTACAGATGGTTGAAAAGAAATCAACATTTATGACTTGCTTATGATCAACAACAACATTCGTATCTTCCCTGGAAAGCTGAATCGGGTACAGTGGGATCAAAGCCCACATTTTTAACCCCCAACAAGATATGTGGATGTGATAGGAAAGGCAGGCAGCAGGCTTTCCATGCTCCCTTCATAGCTATATAAGGACAGGTTGCTTACCTATAACTGTAGTTATTTGAGTGGTCATCTGTGAATTTACACAAATGGGTTATTCTGCACCTGTACAGCCAGCCTGGAAACCTCCGGAACCACCAGGGAGAATTTCTTTAAATTTTCAGCACTTTTCTTCCTACTTCAGATGATTTTTTTTCAACATAATGAGCAACTTTTATTAAAATGCATTAACGACAAAAAAAAATTTAAAAATCACAGTGAGGTTGGGGAAGACTACTCTGTATTCTGTGCTGCTGGCATCTCACAAAGATCTTTGCAAATGTTCAGCAGTGCATTTCTACTTTGTGGGATTTTTCCACTCTGTGTTTTCCTGCCTACCTGCTAAGCAACGTCTCACACAATCCTTTCTCACTTATACCGTGGCTATTGTAGAATCCTATAGAGATATTTCAAGATACAGTACATATCAGTGCTTGACTTTCAGCAACTGGCGTCTTCAGCGATATACACCTGTTCGTGCATGCAGCAGTTTGGTTTCTTTCTTTTTTTGTGGTTTAGTTTTGTTTGTTTTTTTAAAGCTAAATATAAGGTATAACCCACTAATCCTGACCCAAGAAGTTGTGTCTACATTCAGGAAATGCGTAAAGAGTACTGTGGGGCAAAGCATATAGGAAACAAAACTAAAACTTTAGAAAAAAATATCTGAGAATTTTGACAGGCTGAATCTGCACTGCAGAAATAATCTAGTTTGACGTTGCCTTAACTGCCATGGCTTAATGGTATGGAATTCTGGGAACTGTAGTTTGTTGTGACACCAGAGCTCTCTGACAGAGAAAGCTTAATGCGTCATAATACTACAGTTGCCATAATCCCATAGCATTGAGGCATGGCAGTTAAAATTGTATCAAACTGAATTATTTCTGCAGTGTGGATGAAGCCATAGTCTTAATATTGGCTGACATCCAGTTAAGGAAAGATTATTTAATTACAACACAATCATATATAGGTCTATCTCAGAAGTAGGTTCCATTGATTCACTAGATTTACTCTGACATAAAGGGTGAGAGCCAGCATGATATAGTGGTTTAAATGTTGGACTATGACTCTGGAGACTAGGGTTTGAATCCAGGCTTGGCCATAGAAATGTACTGGGTGCCCTTGGGTAAGTCATACTCTCTCAGTCTCAGAGGATGCCAATGGCAACCCTCCTCCGAATAAATCTTGCCAAGAAAACCCTATGATAGGTTCACCTTAGGGTTGCCATAAGTTGGAAACTATTATTTAAATACAGTGAAAGTTAGGAATATTTCTAGTTGCAATTATCATGACTTATATAGTAGAGGTATTTTAAAATGAAAGTCATCATAGCTCATAGTTCGAAGTAGTCAGTAAGTGCACTTTTTTTTTCCTTTTCAAAATATTCTAACCGTAGTATAATGGAGCTTCCCATGCCCACTGTCTTTATTTATGCATGATTTACTGGCCTTGTATGTTCTGTTGAATAGAAAAGAATTGTAATACACATAGAGACAGAATAGGATGAGTCCTCTAAGGATGAGTAATTCAGTTATAGTTGCAATGAGAGTGATTGAATGACATTGTATGAATCTCCTGCCATGAGCAGAAGCTGATTGAAAAGAGGCAAGGTCCCTTGTGCCAAGGTACAAGTGGCCGCCTCCCTTGTAAGGGAGAACTGAGAGCTTGTGGGAGCCTCTTCATGATTATTTTTTTTAAATGTATATTTTAATAATATATTAACACACACATAATTGTAAACATCTGGTAAAATAAATAGCAGGAAGAATGTGCATCTCCTTTGCTTCAGACTCTACCATCTTCAAGCTTTTTGGCAGAGGTGGAAGCTCACTAAGGATATTTTATTTATGTATTTATTTTAAATGTATATGCCAGAGGTGGAAACTCACTGGGAACATTTTATTTATTTTAAATTTATATACAGTGGTCCCCCCACATTTGCTGGGGTTAAGGGTAAAGGACCCCCATGAATGTGGAAAAAACACAAATTAAAAAAAACACAACACTAATTTTTATAACCTAAGAAATTCTTCTCTAGGAATTTCTAGGTCCTCCAGTGCAACTCTGTGGTCAACATCTGCCAGAAATTGATCAAAGAATCATGCTAAAGGACCTACAAATGCCCAGAGAAGCATTTTCTCTAGGAACTTCTAGGTTCTCCAGCGCAATTCTGTGGTCAACTTCTGGCAGAATTGCACTGGAGGACCATCCTAGAGATTCCTGGAGAGGACATGTTAATCAAACCCGCGAATAATCAAATCTGTAAAAGTCAAAGCTGCAAATGTGGAAGGCCAACTAAAAATTCCTAAAATAAGAACAGGGGGAAATGGGACCTGTAGGATGTTTATGACTGTGACCCATTTCAGAGCCCCTCAAAGCCAAGGGACACGGCAAAACACAACTCCCAAATGACTGAAAATCTCCCAAGATATTGGCTAGAATGGCAATTTCCATGAATTCTCTGTGGTTTTCCAACTCAAGCTAGACAGTAATTAGCTGGGGGGAAACAAATTCAAAAAGGTAGATTTCCAATCCTTGTAAGAGTGTTTCCACCTGATTTTGGCTTAAAATGCCATATTGCTGCCTGCTGTAAGGTCATGGAAGCAAAATCTTACCCCAGGCACTGCTGCAGTTGTTCATTCCTGATATCCAGGTGGCTCTAACCACTACATAGTTATGGCTGGTGATAGGTTTCCATGTTATATTCCTCTTAGAAAATAATGGTAACTATTTTCTTCCCTTTTGGCTCCCTCTTTGTTCTTTGCTATTATTCACTTGAGGTGGCTGTTCTACCTCTCAGTTCTGCCATCGTGCGAAAGCTTGAAGTTTCTGTTTGTGCCTCTTATCCAAGTGGCCAATATAAAGCGGCAATTATGGGGTGAAATTTGTGGTTTTCTCACTTCACCCTCTTCCGGTAGACTAATTCTAGTTGAAATATTTCTGATCCTGAAATCCTGAAATAGGTTCTCTGATGTTCTCTTGAACAGCACATCAAGATAATGTGAGGGGTTCATTTTATGAGAAACACTTGCTATTTATTATATTATGAATGACCTTTCATTTTAAGGGGAAGGCTTAAATGGCAATAGCAACTCCTGTTCTTTTATGAGTAAATGTGGGTTTCTTAATGAGTCAGATAGAATTACTCGGGAGAAGTTGGTCTACTTTGTACAATCCTGTTGACTGTATACTGTACTTTGTTTATAGTTATGTCTCTCTGTAATTTTTCTCATTATGTCTTTCTGTATTTCCAAAAGGAGCAAAATAGCTATGAATTCCAAAGCAGGAAAATTTAGAACACAGATATCCCAGTCCCCATGCTTACACAAAATATGGCCAGATGATGGGCCCTTTACTTCCACCTCAAGGAAACAAGAGACAAGGTCTTATGTTTTTGATGCCCTAAAAACTAAAATCTGTTGATTTAAAGCCAAAATTAAGGTTATGAGGCTGCAGGAAGTTCAGAACACATATCAACATTTTCTTCAAGCAAATTCTAAACATTCGCACATTCAAAGTTCCTGTCTTCTCCATCCCGAGTAAAGAAACCTACAGTTTTTAGATAATTACAACCCAATGTCAAACAGCTACCATTGTTCTAGTACTGGAGCAACTGAAATTACTTACTTTTCAGAGCAGGATGTTTACAAGTGGGATAGCATAATATGTGGCAAAAATAAATTAACCTTGTTGAACATGTCACTGAACTTCCTTCTGGGAGAAAGTCTGGATGAGAAGAGACATCATTTTGTTAGAAAGAGGTAGAACAGAGAGTAGGAGGGAACCTTTAATCTAAGGATACATTCTTATTGAAAGCTGCACATGTTTACAAGTGGAATTCCATATGTATCTTACTTGGAACTTAATGGTAAGCCCATTAAACTGAACAAGACTTCCTTCAAATACAGATCAGTTGGCCTGAACTAGTAACGGTGGTCTAACTGTACTGAGGACCATACTGCAAATCTTAAGGATGGAAAGAAAATCCATTTTTATTTGTTTTCCTACAGAGAAAGGGAACCCTTTTGATAAGATTTCTGTGTGTTCTATTTGTATCTGAAGTGCTCCAGGGAATTATTCCATCCAGAAATATGTCTGGGTTTTCTGTACAAAAATATTGCATGTTTCTTGCTCGTAAATAAACTGTCTATTTCTGCATAGAATAATTTCTTCAGAGAACAGTTCCCCAGAATAATTCCCTAGGCTGGAGAGCCAGCAAGATGTAGTGGTATGAGTGTTAGACTGCGACTCTAGAGACCAGGGTTTGAATACCATCAGTCATGTAAATTCACTGGCAAGTCACACTCTCTCAGGCTGAGAGGATGGCAATGGCATACCCTCAAGAAACTTGCTAGGAAAACTCCATGATAGGTTTGCCTTAGGGTCGCTGTAAGTTGGAAGTGACATGAAGGCACACAATAACAACAACAGTAACAGTTCCCTGGATTCCCTATTATTTACATCCAGAAGGTGTGAATAATAGGAGAATATTACACAGAAATCTTTGTTCTCTCCCTAGAACCAAGGCCCTCCAGGAATTACAGGCACCCCAACATCTACTAGCTAGACTCAGATAAAAAAAATCTGGTTCCTGGCAGGCATTTGTATGCTACAGATTATGGAACTGAGTGTCTCTGTGCACCTGTTCAGCCCAGGAATTTATGATCCACATAGAACCAAGGTCACAAGCCAGTTAATACAAAAATCCATTCAATCTTTTTCTCCCAAGCTTTCTTCATCAGCTAGGGGAAGACTACAGGAGTTGTTTGCATTCAAGGGCAGTCTAAACCAGGGGTTGGCAACCTTTTTGAGCTGGGGGCCGGGTTGCTGTCCCTCGGACAATTGGGGGGCCGAAGCACCAAAAATAAATAAATAAATAAATAAATAAAAATTAAAAATAAAAATTAAAAAAATATGCATGCACACTCACTCAGCCTCAGAAAAGTCATGGCAAAACCCCTGTGGAGATTTTGCCAAGAAAACCCCAAGGACAAGTAATAACAACAATAATCAATATCATCATGGCGGGCGGCGGCGGCGGGGGGGCAGCGGCGGCAGGACTGGCCTGGGGCCGGTCCAAAGGCCTCGGGAGGGCGCATCTGCCCCCCCCGAGGCCTTAGGTTGCCTACCCCTGGTCTAAACAAACACTCACTTCCTGGAAAATCTGCAATTTGTAGTTTTTGCCACCACTAAGATCTGTGTTTCATTTTACCAGTTCTTTACCACGGAAGATGCATTATGTAGGGAGTGGAGTTGTTAGTGGGATTATACTATAGTGTTTACTTGAGGTGGAAATTTAAGGTGCAAGAAGAGTTCATTGAGGTGTCTTTTGGGAGTAAACAGGGGCAGAGGTGGAATCTGCCTGCAGACCTAATTTCCTTGTTTAGAGGATATAGCTGAAACCATAATTGACTACACTGAGAGTTGTATTTTTCCTCTGGGGAGTTATTTTCAGTTTATGTGCTTTGCTTTCTCCAAGGAGCTCAGAGTAATATGTTGACATTTGTCAGAGGATTATTTGCTGAGGTGTTGTTTCATGTGCAATCCTTTAGTGTAATGCTGTGCTGGCGAAACCTATGGCACACGTGCCGGAGATGGCATACAAAGCCATTTTCCCTGGCACGCGGAGTGAGGAAAAGGAGGGAAAGGCATGTGACTGTTCCTCCGCCATTCCACCCCTCCCAGCCATTCCAGGCCTTCAGCTGCCTCTGCAGGTTAAGGCCTGGGAAGGTGTGGTGGGGAGAAGTCCTGCTCTCATAGGGCGAAGCCCCATCCCAGAAGTCCCATTCTCACCCCCCTCAGACCTATTCCTCCCCCCTCAGAAGTCCTGCCTCCATCATGGGGTGACACCCAGTCCTGGAGGGTCCTTTAGTTTGGGCACTCGGTGCCTAAATGATTCAACTAATGAAATGCTTTGTCTGGAGAGGAAACACCTACTAGCGTAGAGAGGCAGAGTTCCATTCAGTTTTCATTTCTGAGTCTCCCACAGCCTGTCTTGCAGGTCATATGGCAATGGCAAGCCACCTCTGAACAATTCTTGTTGAGATTCTTGTCGAGAAAACTCCATGAGAGGGTCGTCTGACTTGAAGGCACACAACACCAACAAATTTTGCTTTAGTTTCCCACCCCACCCTGGTACCTCTCCAACACTTTGAAACTTTTAGCTTTCTATATTGAAGAAGGAATGCCTGGCCCCATGTGCAGAAAATGTTCTCAGTAGTGAGAAGTGGTGAATGTATCTGATGTTTTTGTATTGCATATGCATATTGTGAGAGCCAGCATGGTATAGTGGTTTGAGTGTTGGACTCCTGGTTCAGCCATGGAAACCCACTGGGTGATTCTAGGCAAGTCACACTCTCAGCCTCAGAAGAAGGGAAAGGCACACACACACCCCAAACAAATCTTGTCAGGAAACGCTGTGATTGGTTCGCCATAAGCTGGAAACAGCTTGAAAGCACACTACAAGAAATGTATGTTGTATTTCAATTTCTCATCAGGGATCAGACTGAAAGGATTGTAAATGCATGGCATAGCATAGGTTTGGGTAGTGCATACTGTCCAACTGAAACAGTTTGGCAGAGACAGTCCTGATTAATCTCCCACCATCCCATTTTTGTCTCCACCTTTTAAAATGTTTTTGTTTCTTTCTTCTTTGCCCACTTTCCCCTTTGCTGAGTTCAAAGTGAAAAAGTACATAGTTTCCATCCAATTAACTCAACAGGAGGAAGAAGAAAGGAGGGGTGGAATCTTGCTCTTCCCTGTGGGATCAAGCAAAACCAAACTGCTGTAGCCTCTTCTAGCTTCTGTGTTCTTCCCTATGAATAACACTTGACATCTTGACCACATTTTGACATTGCTTAGCCACACATGGCCTAGTTTTCATCTGCTACTATAGTACAGTAAAGAATTGTATATGGATGGTAGGAGGCTGAACTAGATAGCCCTTCTGCTTCCTTCCAACTCTGCGATTCTATTGTTTTATTATTTTATTGTATATACATATTGCATAGTGCTTCCAACAACTACTAGGTGGTCTGCTTTCCTTTTTATTTTATGTTTTTCTGTGTGTGCGCACATACCTTCAAGTCGCCTATCTTCTTATGGCAGCTCCATGAATATCATAGGGTTTTCTTAAGCAAGGACTACTCAGAGGTGGTTTTGCCAGTTCCTTCCTCTGATATGTAACCTATAGCATCTGGTATTCATTGAGAATCTCCCATTCAAGTCTCCCATCTCCCAACCAGGACTGATCCTGCTTTGCTTTGAAGATCAACCAGGATCTGGTGCCTTTAGCATTCTTCCCCACCCTTTGCAAGCCCAGTCCTCCGTCAAGGCATTCCTCTTTCCTGATGGGGTGTGTGTGTTTGTTTGTGTTTAAAGTACCTAAGTAGGATTAGAGCAAAGTGAAAACAATATTGGTGGATACAGAGACTTTTTGGATGACAATTCCCAGAATCCTCTCCATGGTTATGGATGAGAAGTCTGTCTATGATAACCATACTTGAACCTTTGCACCCAGCACCTGGTTTAATAGTGCAGTGGTAAAGCAGGGGTGCACAAACTTGATGATAGATAGATAGATAGGAATTACAAGCACCCCAACATCTACTAGCTAGACCCAGGTAAAAAAATTTGGTTCCTGGCAGGCATTTGTATGCTACAGATTATGGAACTGAGTGTCTCTGTGCACCTGTTCAGCCCAGGAATTTATGATCCACATAGAACCAAGGTCACAAGCCAGTTAATACAAAAATCCACTCAATCTTTTTCTCCCAAGCATTCTTCATCAGCTGTCTCATAGGAGGGGGGGGATTTTTAATCAGTGCTTTTATTTTTGAATCCAAACCCTTACCTCTACAATGACTCATCCAGAAGTCTAAAAGTAGATATCGATCAACCTCTGGCCCACCCTCTTAGTAGAATAAATGCGTATGTGCCCATAAGAGGCAAGCCTGTTGTGTAAACATGGTTTCATTTTTTCTTCCATTCTTATTCTCCTCGCAAAATGAAGACAGTTGTGTGGTTATGTTTTATTCAGCTTCATCCTTATGTATGTTTGGAGGAGGGTCTTGGCTAGTTGCTTCAGGACCTTGGCAAGATGTTCTGCCTTTTATCCTGCCATGGGTATTTTGGGGAGTGATTAGAATAGATGAGAGGGTAGTGCTTATAAAAGACCTTTGAGATGCAGACCCTTTATTCATCATACTGGAGGAGCACTTTCTGATAATGAATATCTGGTTGTATACAATTCACATTGCCTCCATCCTCTTGTCTGCTTGGGAGAGGACTTCTTGTTGGGGTGATTGATTAGTTAAGGATTCCCTATGGGGTCAATTTCTACATTAGCCAACATCTTAGTTTTCATTTATTTATTTATTGCAAGTCCTATTTCCCTTATGTCTTTGCATCCATGATCCTAGGATCAGCTGTTCTTTGTAGTGCTTTTGCTTTTGGGACAAACCAGTTCCCTGCCTCTCATATGGAGGCAATGGTGTGTTTCTACTCCTTTCAGTCTGCTCCCTGATGGGAAATTGAAGGCATTTCCTGATCAGCACAAACTTCTCTTTTTTTGTTTCTTTCACTATGTACTTCTGGGTTTGAAAAGAGAAGCAAGTATCAAAACTTGTGATTATTTTTTTTTAGTGGAACAGGAGCCTATGTGCTGAAAATATCCACAGATTTCTTGACTCTTAGTAATGGGCAGCTACTGGCCATGTTAGCTGGAGGTCCTGAGAATTGTAGTCTGAAAGAGTTAACTTGTCTATGTAACATAGGATTAGCACTCTGCAGTGCAGCCTGATTTTGTGATCTGTTGATGCAGCAGCTCAAGTGGTTAAGACGCTGATTCTGTTGGTTGCAAGATCGGCAGGTTGGCAGTTCGAGGCCCGGGTGCTGCATGATGGGGTGAGCTCCTGTCACTAGTCCCAGCTTCTGCCAAGCTAGCAGTTGGAAAACATGCAAATGTAAGTAGATAAATAGGTACCACTTTGGTGGGAAGGTAAACAGTGTCGTGTGCAATCATGCTGGCCACATGATCACAGAGTAGTCTCTGGCAACGCTAGCTCTTCGGCTTACTAACGGAGATGAGCACCACCACCACCACCCCCCCACGGTCAGACACGACCTGACAACCTTGTCAATGGGGAATACCTTTACTTTTTACCTTGCAAATGTTATTTGCAGAGAGCATATCTGAAAGCAGTGTCTCCTTTTGTCTCTCATGTATTTCTGAGCAGATTCTGCCTCCTTCATTTTTGTTGTTGTGTGCCTTTAAGCCCTTTGCAACTTAGTGTTTTAAGGGGTTTTCTTGGCAAGATTTGTTCAGAGGGGGTTTGCCTCTGCTTTCCTCTGAGGCTAAGATTGTGTGATTAGCCAAGGACCACACAGTGAGTTTCCTGCTGCTCAAGGGAGTTGACAGAAGATAGCATTTAGTTGAGACTTATGAGAATCTCCATCAGGCATGTGACTGCTGAGGTAAATTGATTATGATACCTTTTGATGCTCATATGGGCCTATGGGGAGACCATGGCATCTGCTATATATTCAGATTACAGTAGTATTAAACCATCCTAAGCAGTTTACAATTGACCCTCCTTATACGCAGATTCTGCATTCAAAGATTCAACCATTGACAACTTGGGGGGGGGGGGGGATCCTAAAAGGAGACCTTGATTTTGCCATTTTATATATGGGACACAATTTAACTATGCCATTGTATATAACAGAACTTGGCATCCACACATTTTGGTATCCATGGGGGTCTTGGAACCAAACCCCAGCAGATTCCAAGAGCCAACTGTACATGTAAAAATGCATCAAAATAATAATAAAAATAATTTTAGTACACACCAATAACAGCTTAGCCTTTAACAGCATTAGATCTCCTCCTCACAGATGTACTTTCCATGATCCTAGGAAACTTAGAGGGCACCATCTGGGTGCCTTTGCCAAATGTGGTGTGGTGGATGGATAGTAGAGAAAGAAATCATCCCAGAGAGATTTGTCTGGTACCTGCATTGTGGCCTTTGGGGTGCTAGGTAAAGACATTGTAATTTTTCCCCAGATGGCTTACAGTAGTTCTACAACATAGTCCTATGCAGGTTTGTTTGCAAATAAGGCCAGCAGTGTTCAGTTCAGCTTCCTCAAAGATGATTTTTTAAAAAAGTTCATAGGACTGCATCCTTAATGCTTTTACAGATGTTATACTGTTGTTTTCTGTTACTCTTTTTTTGCTGGTTTAGGTGGTTTAATATTTTATGTCTTTTTAAAAATACTTCATGGATTTAACTTTTATTTCTGAATTGTGCAGAGAATTTTGAGTTGGTAGACAATCAATGAAACTAGCTGATAGTGATCAAGGTTTAAAAAGCCAGCAGCAGTACACTAAAAGCACTGTTTTCAAACATTAAAAGTTGGCTTGTACAAAATAATCCTTCATAATCTCAAAATACTTTGGAGGAAGTGTAGTACTGTAGTCTCTGCTAGCAGATTGTCTCATTTTCTTGGTCTCATCACTAAAGAAGTTCATCATTCATACTTGGTTGCCTGTCCTCACAACTGGATGGTATAGCAGTCTCTATGGGGAAACTAGATCAGGGTTTTGTAGCAGTGGCCTCATCTGCACAACAGAAATAATTTGTATTATTCCAGAAATAATCCTGGAATTTGTAGTTTGTTGTGGCACTAGCACTGTCTGAGGCTAAAAAACAACAGATCCCAGAATTCCATAGCATTGAGCCACTGCAGTTAAAGTGGTATCAAATTGCATTATTTCTGCAGTGCAGATGATGCCAGTGTTACCTGTGGTTGACTAGCAACACAGTTTTAAGCTTCTTCCACTGTTTTGATTCAAATTCCAGTGTCCCACTATTAACAAGCTGCTCTGCTTGATTGCGAAAGTGGACATTGCCAACCCACTGAGGTTGCAGTTACCAAGTGCTATGATGTTTTTAAAAAAGCATTATTGTCTATCCTCAGTTTTGCTTGCTTACTTTTGTCTGGTCATCATAAAAAAAACAGAGGAATGTGACATTGATTTATTATCCTACTCTTACCATGTGACATATAACGTCAATATTTGGGGCAGGCTGCACTTCCATTATTCCTACATTTCAACATTTGATTCCCAATTTTTAAAAAGCAGTTCTTCTATTTTCCATTGCACCCCTTGTTTTAATTGTATTTTGTATAGAGTGGTGGAGGGTCACAGATACAGTGAGTTGTGAATCATATAGGGTCCAGCCTGTCATCACTCCAGCATAACAGATCAGAAAAGATTGTTCCTGCTAGGCTGATGGAAATCATAAGGCTGAAATTGGGGTGGTGGAGAAGTCAGGCCCCTAAAGCGGGGAGATACATCATAACCACCCAGGACATCAGAGAGAGAGAGAGAACACATGGAGACACAACAGATGTCATGCATTTTACATTGCTGAGTTTATAAAAGCATAAAAAAAAGTTAAGTCCAATGTTGGGAAATGAGGCAGAATAAATCATGATAAGGAGTACATTATTGTCTTGCCGGAAAGAAAATGCAGTGTCCCATGTACAAATAATCCTCTAGCTAGAACGCAGTGGTAGGCAACCTAAGGCCCGGGGGCCGGATGCGGCCCCCTGAGGCCTTTGGACCGGCCCCAGGCCGGTCCTGCCGCCGCCGCTTGCCATGATGATATTGATTATTGTTGTTATTACTTGTTCTTGGGGTTTTCTTGGCAAAATCTCCACAAGTGTTTTGCCATGGCTTTTCTGGGGCTGAGGGAGTGTGCATGCATGTTTTTTTAATTATTTAAAATTTATTTATTTATTTATTTATTTATTTATTTGTTTATTTATGGTGCCTCGGCCCCCCAATTATCTGAGGGACAGCAACCCGGCCCCCGGCTCAAAAAGGTTGCCTACCCCTGAGCTAGAGCATGATGATGCTGTCATTTTATTTCCTTCTCTGTGTCTCTCAGCCAAAAGTCTAGGCAAGTTCATGTTGCATCAAATATATTCCTATGAAAGCATAATGTCCTCAGTACCGAAATGGCTTAATAAAATCTGCAAACATTTTAAAGCCACACAATAATATCAGGCAATATATAATACAGTAGTAGTTTCACTGATGTGCATCTGTCAAAATTATTTCCTGGTAGGTTGTTTTCATGGCACATGACTGTATGGACAATCTGTGTTTCTAATATTTTTGAAATTCTGGGGAATTTCCCCCTCTTCCCTGAATTTGTGCCAAGTGTTACAGACCTCAGAGATTCTTTTGGTGATTTTCAACCCTCCAAGGCCCAGTTCCTACCTTCTCGGCTTGGATCTGGGAAGATGGGGAGACACTTGTCCTTGCAGTGATTCTGGGTCTCAGAGACACTCCAAGTGCTTCCAGACCTCTGCTTACTATCACAATCACAAAGCATCTTAGTAACAGGTTGTAGGCAGGCACAGACTCGGCAGGTTAACAGATTTGGACCTCCTGTTGTAGAATCATAGAGTTGTAAGAGACTTCAAGGACCATCATGTCGAGCTCACTGCCATGTAGCAATACATAATCAAAGCACTCCTGACAGATGGCCATCCAACCTCTGTTTAAAAACCTCCAAAGAAGGAGACGCCACAAACTCTAAAGGAGTGTGTTCCAACGTTGAATGTCTCTTACTGTCAGGAAGTTCTTCCTAATGTTGAGGTGGAATCTCTTTTCCTGTAGTTTGAACCCATTACTCTGGGTCCTGTTCTCTGGAGCTGCAGAAAACAAACTTGTTCCATCTTTAGTATATTCCTTACAAATATTAAAACAGGTCCATCATATCACTTCTTAACCTTCTCTTCTCCAAGCTAAACTTACCCTACTCCCTAAGTCACTCATACTGTGTATGATTTCTACAACCTTTGGTCTATAAAGCAATTCAGGTTACTTGTACTGTATGTGTAGTGATGGCTGACCTCTTGTACAACTTAAAAAGGAGACTGATCAAATTCTTGTAGGATGGGGCAATCAGAGACAGGCGAGATCAGCTATTGGGGACCAGGAATGGGACGGTGGTGTTGCATTTGCATCTTGCCTGTGGGCATTCCATGGACACCTATTTGGCCATTGTGCCAACAATTCAGGGCTGGGTAGATCTTTAGTTAGATCTAGTGTACATAGTTCTTCTTGTGTGCCCATTATTTAAATAGGTGTTACAGTAACCCTGGCAACCATTGTGGCTTATCATTTCCGTTCAACAGATAATTAGTTTGTGGGGGCTGATGTGTGAAGATGGCATCTATCCAGAACAGATGCAACCAATTTCATCACAGCTGATAACTAAAGGGAACATTTCTAGAAAGGATGCAAGCATTCTGTTCTCATCCCAGACCTACACATATAAAATTCAGTCTTTGACAGGGTTCAAATGGCATGACCAAAGTTGGCATGATCTGAAGTCAAGGAGAACTTGCTGAAATGAAGGGCTATCAATTCCACCCCCCAGTGATGCTGCCATTTTGAACCAATTAAGAGCATTTTCTTCCCAGAATTTGGGTCAAGCAATATCTCCATATCACATAACCATCTCTCATTTTAATTTGAGAAAAGCAAATAATGGTCTGGCTCCAAATCAGATCTTCTAGCATGCAGCTGTGATAGCCAGCCACCTGACCAAGTGTTCTCTCTACAGCCTGATGGAATGGTAGCTAAATGATTGCTAGGGAAGAGGCAAAGACCAATAAAGCTGGCTTCTCAGCAGGCAGACGATGGCCATGTTTTCCTCCTTATGTCAATTTCTAGTCACTTACCAAGGCTGTTATTTCGAAGATGGTTTATTATATTACAAAGTAACGGGATTAAGGAAGTAGACCAAGGAACGTTTATGCTGCATCTTTCTCTCTGTTAGTCTCAAAGTTGCTACAAGATCCCTTTGCATACTGACATTTGCAGACTCAGGGCCTTTGCAGACTGCCAGAAATAGTGCAAATTGAGTCCACTTTAAAGGTTAGGTTAGTGCTAAGGAGTCATGGGAATTTTTTTTTTTCTGAGAAATTGAGCCTTCTATGTCAGAGAGCTCTGGTTCCGCAATAAAATACAGTACCTGCTGAAATTCTCTCTTATACACATCCATTAAAGGTACAGGAGTCTTCTCCAGTTTGCATAAATAAACAAAAACATTGGGAATCTTCTACAGAGGCCATTTGAGAGCTCCTTCCAAAGAACATCTAGGGATGACTTTTCCTTTTACCAGCCTCTGTTTTTCTTAGGAGTTTCATTTTGATAGCCAGACATAGAGATCTGTGTTTCTTTAACTTGCTAGGGCTAGCTGGTGATAAGGCAGGTTTATATACTGCTCTTTCTTTTTCTCTCTGTTCTCTATTCATGGATGCTCTATGGGAGATTCTGGAGGCACCTGCTGTTTACATTGGCTGTTTCAAACAAGCACAGATCACTTCAGTAAGATTGGTTAGAAAGAATCTTGTGCTTTCCCCACTCAAGCTTTATTGCATTGTTTTACACACTACTGCAACCTACTACTGAAAGTACGTGTTTCTCTAGCCCCTCTTCCCCATCCTCTGGATCAGGGGTAGGCAACCTAAGGCCCGGGGGCTGGATGCGGCCCCCCAAGGCCTTTGAACTGGCCCCAGGCCAGTCCTCCCACCACCACCCATCGCTGCCCGCCATGATGATACTGATTATTGTTGTTATTACTTGTTCTTGGGGTTTTCTTGGCAAAATCTCCACAGGGTTTTTGCCATGGCTTTTCTGGGGCTGAGAGAGTGTGCATGCATATTTTTAAAATGTTTTAATTTTTTTCCTAAAAATATATATATTTATATATATATATATATATTTATTTATTTTTGGTGCTTCGCCCCCCCCCCCAATTGTCTGAGGGACAGCAACCCGGCCCCTGGCTCAAAAAGGTTGCCTACCCCTGCTCTGGATGCTGATGCTACTTAAAAAAAACCCTTCCAGCTAGACAGATGACAAGGAGCAAGTCTAAACTTACCATAAAATCCAGGTTTGCTCAACAATTTCCAGATTCACAGTGACTCTGGGCTTGTCTGCACTATAACTATGGACATTGAGACAATTTGCAGTAAATTTGACTTAAGTGGCCACATGTTCCCCCATTCTGAGGTCACTATGTAGTAAAACATCAGTGCATGAGCCAGTTTCCCTGAAATATTTTTGGCCACACATCCATGGCTGCTCCACTTTATTTTTTCGTGTCCGTCAAGCATGCAAACATATGCATTTCCATCCTGGTCCAAGGCATTCGTCTGCCTTCTTTTTTTACCATCAGATGACTGCCTTTTGTCTATCACTGACAAGCAGTTAATCGGATCTGCGCAGGAAAAAAAAATCTACTAAGCAGATATACTGATACTCAGTTAAGCACACAAATCCAGTACCCTTTTAAAAATGGCAGCCAAGTTGCTTGAAATTCCCAGTCTCCTGAGAATTGTTGCTTCATGGCGGGAACATCCATGTGATCCCCCCACTCCCCTGTCCTACCCCATCCACTACAAGTTCCTTCCTCTGCCACCAGTGCAAATCCCCTAGTCACACATCTGCATATCTGAATTTTCCAGGAAATTCCGAAGAAAACCAAGAAACTGTTTTCTGTGGATTAAAGCCCTTAAATGCACAAAAGCCCCGCACTCATTGCAAATTGATCAGAACATTACGTGGCTAGTTTGCAGCCAATCCAAAGCAAATGAAGAGATTTTTAATAGCAGACAATCCCAAAGAAGAATGAAGATGTAAAAAGACTTTGAAAGAAGGAACTTTTTTATCAGAGGCTTTGTCAATTGAGGTATGTCGGTATTCACATAGCTTTACATATCCATATATTATTTTAGTAATATCCTTTCAACAGTTCTGTATGTGAGGTTAGTATTATTAACCTTATCTTTGCATATAGGGGCTGAGATACAGTTGTTTGCTTGAGGTTGTGCTGTGAATTCTTGGTGAAGATGAAATTCAAGCCGGACTTCCCAGGTTGTGCTTTTTAAACACCACCCTGAAGCAGCCCACAACTTTTTATATAGTTGTCTCATTATTTGTAATTTCTCTGAAAAACAAAATTTGAGGTGTCAAATTGGTTGCAGTGATCAATAGTACTCTTTTGAGCTCTGAACAGCAACTGAAAGTTGTGCTGCATTTTCTGTTCATGACTGGGCTTTGCATATTTGCTGTTGGTAATCCCCAGGGTTTTGTTTTTTTTCTATACATGAAAAGGATCAATTCACACACAGGCTTAAGTTGATCAGATTTCTGAGATACTTCTTTTCATTTTTGTAAAGCAGAGCCAGGAGTTCAGACTTATTTTAAAATCACAATATAAGCCGGATTCTGTGATGTCATGGTCAGTCAGGAGCTGGACTCGGAGGATGAGGAGGAGGATAAGCCTACTCCAGTGCAGGAGGAAAGGGAGGCTCTACCAGGTCCTAATCCTGCCCTGCTAGGTCCCAGCCCTGTCCTCCCAGCCCCAGAGGAGGAAGGGCAGCCAGGTCCTAGCACTAGTAGGATCCCTATGGAGGCACAGCAGCCTAGTGGTAAGGATCAGGAAGAAACAAATGTGGAAGTGCCTTCCTTCAGACAACGCAGGGCAGAGAGTGCTTGCGTGTGTCGGTCAAGGAGGCTTGCAGAGAGGCAATTGACTAACAAGCCTCAGCTGGCACGGAGGAGGGAATCTCCTACTTAATCACCTGGGAGAGGACCACTCAGTGCCAGAGCTTATTGCAGTTTCCTTGTGTGGTTACTGTCAGCGCTGGCTCCTTGCTCTCTGGAACCCTTATGTGCCGTGAACCTTTGACTTTGGAACGGACTGGACGCTTGTTACCTTCTGGCTGCCCCGACCTTGGACTGAACTGGCTACTGTGTACTCTGGAATCCTGACCCTGGCTTTGGTACTGGTGTGCTTCTTGGGAACTAACAGAAAGGTCTATAGCCTGCCATTTAGCTCCTTTCTTGCTAAACCATTCTTATCAGCGTTTGTTTGGACTGGTGCTGGCCGTAGTCCAGGACATGTAAGCACAGATTCAGCCATCCACAGCTTGAAAATATTTTTAAAAATAAACAAATTGCAAAAAACAAACCTTGATTTTATATAAGGGACACCATTTTACTACACCGATGTATATAATGGAACTTGAGCATCCATGGATTTTGGTGTCCATGGGGTAAGAGTCCTAGAACCAAACCCCAGTGGATACCAAAGGCTCACTGTAAAACTACTGAGAATACCCCATCAAGCCATTGGCCATACTGAGTGGGAGATTCTGTGGCTGAAGTCCAAAGAAGTAACTTTCCCAGGATCTACATATAGCCCCTCAAGCCCCTCAATGTCTGCAGGACCAAATCTTTTCCCCATTCTTTCTAAACCCCAAAATTCATAGCGAAGTGGTTTGAGTATTGGGCTGTGACTCTGGAGACCAGGATTCAATTCCCCGGTCGACCGTGAAACCCACTGGGTGACCTTCGGCAAGTCACATGCTCTCAGCCTCAAGGGAAGGCAGTGGCAAACCTCCTCTGAACCAATCTTGCCAAGAAAAGCCCATGAAAGGTTCACCTTAGGGTCACCATAAGTCAGAAACAACTTGAAGGCACACAACACAAAGCATTAAGAAAGTACATCCAGTCTGCAGCACATCTGAATCATCCTGTAGTTAATGGGTTTTAAAGAGATCAGGTGCCTATGATAGGAAAGATTAGTGTATCCCTTTGAAGTAGTGGAGAGCAATTGGCCAGTACTGGACTGCATCAACTCATAGTCTGACCTAGTATAAAGCAGCTTCCTTTGTTCTTTCTACAGTTGATGTGGAAATGGTTCAGCTCTCCAGATGTTGTTGGACTGCAGCTGTTAGCTGCCTTAGCCAGCATGGTTCCTAGGTAGGGTTGCCAGATTAAAAACTGGAGTCAACTCCTGTAGTTTTAATGACTGTGTAGAAGATAGATTTTAAGGAGGTATTGCTTATTATGTGACGAGCAATACCTGCTGAAATTCTCTCTTATACACATCCATTAAAGGTACAGGAGCCCTCCAGTTTGCATATTGGCAACCTTAAGAGTCTCCCCAGGCGCTACACTTCAGGATTCCGTAGGATGCAGCCATGATAGTTAAGGTGGAATCATAGTGCTATAATTATGTAGTGTGAAAGGGCCCTAGGGTATAATAAGCTGGAAGAGACTGGAACACAGCATTCCCATTCTCGTTGGGTTTTCCATTTGTTTTCCCAAATGGCAGCATTCCATGGCAACTTATCATGCTCAGTTTTCCATCAGACTGTTTTGAGGGCATATTTCCCTCCCCTTTCAATTTTTCAACAAACTTTTCCCCCTGCCAACCATAGTGTTCCTGAGCATGCTGATATGTCCCTCTTGTTCCCCAGTGGCTCCATTTTGTCTATGAAGCTGTCAGCTCAGACAACTGATTCAGAAGGACTTACGGTACTGTTTTGTTAACATTGTTTTAGTAAGCATGTGTCAGAGCTTGGCAGTTTGCATGTCATGATCATCGGTTTTAAAACCACAAAGTTTTACTTTGTAAAGCTTTTGAAAAGGTGATCATCTGATGCTGCCCCGAAGTTCTTCTTCCTCTTTTTAAAAGTTCTTTTTAAAAACACAAAGGGGTTTCCTACAGGCTGTTGAGCCTCATTTTCCTTGCTAGATCAAAATAGGGGATGAGTACAGTAGATCTGATTTGCATCAGGCGAAAGGAAACCCATCGTTGAGAGTATAGCTCAGGCATTTCCTAATAGTGTCGGGGCGGAGAACTGGATATTGTTGCAATACAGTTCCCATTATCCCCTTGGCCAGTGGCTGGGGATGGTGGGGTTTGTAGTCCAGCAGCATCTGAAAGTGGAATGGTTATCCAACACTTTTTAAGCCCTTTATTCCCAGTGTGAATTTTTTTAAAAAAATCTTTGTTGGAAACTGTCTTCTTACCCTTTATCCCTGTGCTAATCTTGAGCAGAAGACTTAAAGGTACTGGAAGACAGAAATATACTGTAAGTGTGACATGTAGCTATGTAAGGACCTGGAGAAAACCCAGAAAAATTCAGAGAGAAAAAACTAGTTTCTCCCTGCTATTTTTCTTTTTTCGACAACTCCCTGCCCCCCCCCCCCCCAATGAATTTAAAAAGGGGAAATTTGGATTGTGGGATATTTTCTGATAGAAAAACAAGTAAATGTTTAAGACAATGTGTTCATATGTTTAAGGTCCCAAAATAATTTAACAGGAAGACTTTTGTGTAAGACTGTGTACAGTGTTAGGTCATTACAATTCTTAATATTGGTTTCCCTTTCTAATTTCTTTTTATGGGAAAGACTTTTTTATGTCTGCCTGAAACTATGGTGAACTAGAGGGGGCGAACTAGAGATGATTTCCCCTGTTTTAATAATGTTGATGGTTTCTTCTGTTTTAATTGTTTTTTATATATTCTTTAAGAAACTGGCAAAACTGAAGCGGCTCCTTAGAGATCAGCTGAGGATCTTGTAGTTTGCTTTGTAACAAAACAAAACAAAAAAATTAAACAGGAAATTCAAGTAATAAATTGTACTTTTAATGCAGCAGACATTATAATTTTATGCCAACAATATTAAGCAATATATTTTATGTTCCTAAGGTAATAAAGTGATGTTCAGACTGAAAGGTATATCACATTTTTTTCAATTTGTTAGAACATTTCTTTCTCTTTTTTTCCTTTAAAAAAAGAGGAGGGAAGTTTGTTTCCATAGTTTCAAAATTTCTGGAAAGTTTACATCTCTAGCAGTGGGGCTTACCTTGCCCTCTGTAAGTTATCCTGCCAGCCTTTGGTAGGGTAGAGAATGCTTTCTCACTGCCTTTTTACTCCAATAGGTCTGCGGCTCTTAATTCGTGAGGCAGAATGGGTATTTTGTGCTTTGTTTTAATTTATTGTAAGCTGCCTTGACTCTTGTCCTGGGAGAACATCAAGATATAAATGAATAAATGAATACATGGAATTGCCAGTCATGAATTAAGATTCATTTGCCTGTCAGTTCCTGTATTTGAAATCAGGGAGTAAAGTCGGGCTTGTTCTTTGCCCTCAGGGCAGCTCTGTAGGGTGATGTGTCTTCCATTAAACCAAAGAAGAAAGGCATATACTGTACCATAGTTTTCCATTTCTCAGAAATGTATAAGCACTTTCTCTCCCGTGCTCCTGTCTTCACTTTTGCAGATCAGAGTCCTATCTTGTCTTACTGAATACCAGCTAAACAGTCTTCATCTTACTTCTGAGGACAGAAGATGAGGTGGGGAGGGAACACCAGGAAAAAATCAGAATGATCTATGAATACTGCACAGATATTGATAACAATATTCTGCAAATTATGAGAGGTTGTCCTGATAGAAGAATGGAACCAAAAAATGTGCTATACACTACTGATTGTATACATTTACATTACAAACAATCAGGATGATTTGGTGTAAATGTTTAAGCAGGTGTTAACTTTAGAAAACAATGGTTTTATACTGGAATTGAATAAATCCTTATGATTGACTAGGAGAAAAAATGTGGATATGATCTGTTTTTTAGAGTATGAATGGAATAGTTCCATTTTCAGTGCTCCGATTATTTGTTGTTGTTGTGTGCCTTCAAGTCATTTCCGATTATGGTTGACCCTAAGGCAGTGATGGCGAACCTTTTAGACTCCTGAGTGCCCAAATGCAAATGTGTTCCCCACACCAGGTGTCACCTGGGGTGGAGGGAGCAGGACTTTCGGGGGTAGGAATTCTGCCTTCTGGGGGTGGGACTTCCTCCTCTTCCTCCCTGGTGTCCCAGGCCATGTCTTTTGTAACTTCTTCTAAAGATTTTTATGTCCTTAAGTTCTAGCTTCATATCTTGTTTTATATCAGCTCTCAACATTTTCATTTCTCTTGACATGTTTATTTCCATTTCCATTTCCATCTTCATCTTTTTAATTTCTTCCAGAATGGATATTTATTCTGTCAATTGTCTTCTATGTGCTTGGCATAAATTTTGAGTTTGCATTGTTGTAGGTACAGCAGTGTTTCTTGAGGTTGCCGTGGTCAGTTAAGTTCCTTAATCAATTTGTTAAATCTTTCAGTTCAATTCAATTATTTAATTCCAATAGGAATATAAATCATGTATCTTATATCTTTAGTCAATACTTTTATTTCCCAATTGATTAATCAATTAATCAAATAATTTACTTAAGTCAATCAGTTTCAATTTATCTTCAAATTAATTTCATTGAGTCAATTTGAATCAAAGTTTTAACACAGTCCTTATAATTAATCTCAGTCCTGTATCTCTCAGTTGTATTTAGTCTCTTGTATCAATGTATTAAGCTTTACTCAAATCAAATTCATTCACTTGTATCTGCGCTTTGTCCTGTTTCACAAACAATTAATTCACTTGAGTTAAACAATTTCAGTTAATCTTCAATTTGTTTTCCTTAAGTCAACTTAAATCAAAATTTGAATCCAGTCCATATATTTAATCTAAGTCCTTAGTCTCTTAAATCAATTAATTCAATTAATTCAGTTTCAGCTCAAAACAAAGTTCATTCACTTACATCAATTTTAATAATTCAATTTAAAATGAGTCTTCAATCTTTCCAGACTTAAAATAAAGTTTAAATATCTAGTCTAAATCTTTGTGTCCCTCAAACAATTTATCACTTAAATCAGTTGAGTGAAATTAATTCACAACATATTGAGTTCCTTTAAATAAATGGGTCTGTTTGTGTTCAAACAGTTCTCTTAAAGTAATTCAAATTATTTTAAAGTGAAAGGGAGAGAGGGGGGAGTTATGTGTCTATATGTTGCTTCCTTCCCTCTTCGTACTGAACTTTTTATTCTTAAGTTATATTTTTCTCCTTTCTTCTTTCCTCTCTTTCCTTCTTTTCTCTTCTTTCCTACTCTTCCTCTTCTCCTTTCTCTCTTCTCCACTCCCTCTCAATTTCCAGTCGAAGGTCTCAATACTTTCTCTCATTTCTACACATCAGTATTTCCTCTTTATATTAAGCTTTTCTCTCTTACTGTCTTCCTTCTTTTCACTGTTGTTAGGGCTCTCAATGCCTGATATTTTAGGTTCTCAGGATGGCTTTTTCTCCTGCTTCTTTGAGGCTTAGTTCATAGAGTCAATTGGTATTTTGGCATTTTGCCAATGTGAATGGAACCAGGTGGGAGTGGTAAAAAAATTTTTTTAAGAATATGAATGTCTGACACTGAGCTTGGAAACATTACATTTTGGGCCAGAACTCCAAAATCTCTCAGACAGAATGGTATGCAGCCATACTGGCTAGAAGATTCTGGGAGCTATAGTCCAAAAAGAGACTCCAAGCTCTGCACTAACTTTTCATTGTCAGTTTGTTTTAATTTATTTTATTTTAAAAACTGGTAGTTGCATACCCTCCAACATTTTGCAGATGAACACTGGGACACATGTGGCCATGTATAAGGTCAACATAAAAAAAACACATTATGAATGAGGAACAACACATAAGCTAGGAAAGGCTGCTTCAGTTTGCCTTTGCCTAAGCCTAAAGGGAAAGGCAAGATTCCAATCCTTCTTCACCTCTTACAACTGCTGAGTTAACTGAGTGCAAACTACTTCTGCACTTTGAACTCAGTTTGCTAAGACAAAAGGGGAGAGTGGGAGAAGGAGAGAGATAAACTGGGACATTTTCAAAACAATTGAAAAAGCGGGACAACACTGGATTAATTGGGACTATTCGTGCCAAATCAGGATAGTTGGAGGGTATGCAATTGCATTTAATACATTATCAGTGCTGGCAACCTAATTCACCAACAGACTGCTTATGTAAAAATGTTTTTGTGTTCCCTGCTTTCCAGAGTCAGCTGCCAAGATGGCGCAATGGAACCAGCTTCAGCAGTTGGACACACGGTATTTGGAGCAGCTCCACCAACTCTACAGTGACAGCTTTCCTATGGAATTGCGGCAGTTCCTTGCACCCTGGATTGAGAGCCAAGACTGGTGAGCTGTTGTACTTTTCAGCATACGTACATGTTAAAGATGGAAACTTTTTCATAGCTAGCCTCTTTTCTTAGGGAATGGTTCGACTCGTCAGATAGTGGCCCATAGGCTAAACATGAATTGTGCTATGCAAATATTTGTCCTTCAGATAACAGTGGACTGCTGTCTGCCCCAGTCAGCCAGTAGTTAAGGGTTAAGTGCCTTCATAAGATGCCATTTCTCAGTTTTTCCTGCCAAGTGCTCTGTTTTCTTGGCGTAATAGGTCAGAGCAGGACAGGCCTAGGACAAAAATCCAAGCAGATCACAGAGAGCTTGAAAAAGTTACATTTTGAACTATAACTCCCTAAATCCCCAGCCAGCATTTTGGATGGAGGATTCTGGGAGTTGTAGTCTAAAAAAGTAACATTTCTTAGCTGTGGACATAGGTCTGGTATAATCACTTGCAGAGAGTTTTTGAAATGAGGTAGAAGGCCAAAGTCACCCAGCCCTGGTCTAAAAGGTTTCAGAGTTGAGGAGCACATATTACTGCATGCCTGTTAGCATGAAAGCCAAGAAATATGTAATAGCACACATTGAAGTATAGAATCTTTTGCTCTCTCTTACTGCTTGAAATGTTTTACTTCTTGTTCAATAAATGTTGATATACAGTCGCCCCTCCATTCTCGCGGACTTGAGGTCTGCAGTTTTGAATATTCATGGAGGGGCGACTCCTGTTAAAATCAATGGGGCCATTCAAGCCTATGGGGCTTGAACATTGTTTTCGCTGGGGTAGGGGTGGGGGTCCAGAACAGATCTCCGAGAAAACGGAGGGCTACCTGTAGTTTTCTGTGTTTTTTCGGACTATGTGGCTGCATTCTGGAAGAATTTATTCCTGATATATTGATATATATCGATATATGTTGATATATTTATCTTTCCCTAAAGCTTGGAGAAGTTATTGGCTGTCCTGTTCTGGGGTTCAGTCCAAAATAGGTCAGACAAAACTGTTCTGGAGGATCAGATTTGGTCTGTGAGCTGCTGGTTGATAGAACTGAATTCCTCAATCAGATAGATGCCTGCCAGATGTATTGAAATAAAAACCCCATCACCCCTAAATATTCTCTGAAGATGGCAGAAGTTGCAGTACCAAATGTCAGGCAAGAACCATGTTGACCATGGCTGTTTAGCTGTTTAAACCATCAGACTTCTTTCTTTATCACTTCATGGTTGTCAAATTAGTATTCTAGAACTTGAAAAGAAAAAAACACAATGCAACTGATATCTAAGATGTTGACACTTATGAGTGTCTTTAATCCATTTGTGGATGTTCTTGAGTTCCCTGCATTGTGCTTACAGAACTCAGTTGGAAATTAACAGAAACCTTTGTTTTGTGAAAACATACAGAAGTTTCCTGACATTAATTGTGCTTCCTGGTTTTAATGGGAGAACAACATTTAGAAGACTGAATGGAAGTTCTTGACCTTAAGGACCACCCTCTGAAGATTTTCCAAAGTGCTAGCCAAAGAGTCCTTGTAGCAGCATCTTAAGAACTTACAAATGTATTGTAGCATGATCTTTCATGCACAGTAGCCTAGGTTATCAAATACAATGGGTTATAGTCCATAAAAGCAGATGCCATAATACATGTGTTTTTGCATTAGTCTTAGGACATTTTGGTTTTGCTCTAAACTGCAGTGAGTTCAAGAGTCAGTTTTTTGCCCCAGGGCCTTTTGGGGAATAAACATACTGCCAAAAATGCCAAAAAAACCCACAAATGCAGGAACCAACCAGAAGTCCTAGTTTTGAAAAATGTGTATTTTAAATGTGAAGCAGTGCAGGGGCCCCCTGCAATCTCTTGAAAATGTAGATTTCCACTCCTGGATACTTTGAGAGACAATTCACCTAGAAAATGGGCAGTCTAGAGAGCATGGAGGGAATGAGGGCTGCAAGAACAACTGGGTGGAGAGGAGAACACATGGCTGTACTTTGCCTGCCTCTGCTCTAAAGACTGTTATTTCAGATCTGTTTTCTTCCTTTTCTCTTTCCACCCACTCAATCCTGTAGGGCATACGCTGCCAGCAAGGAATCCCATGCCACGCTGGTGTTCCACAACCTTTTGGGAGAAATCGACCAGCAGTACAGCCGCTTTCTTCAAGAATCCAACGTTCTCTACCAGCACAACCTGCGCCGCATCAAGCAGTTTCTGCAGGTGGGAATGACAGGCAGATTTTAGTTTTGCCTCCCCTCCTCCTTTTGGCCTTAAGTGTCAACCCAAACTGCAAAGGTCAGAGGCAGAAGGAGGGTGCAGTATGTGAAGTTAATGGCCTTCAGCATTTAGAGATGCAAAACAGAGAAGCCAATTCTTGCTGTGCCCCTTTAATTAGGAGTTACTTCAGAATCGTGGCTGGTCATTGGTTGAATACTAATCTATCTGTTGAAAGAAGTCTATAAAGTTGTAGAGAAACTACTGCTGCAAACACTGAGTTTTAGAGGAGGTCTGAATATGTTCAAAGTACAGTCGCCCCTCCTAACTCACGGAAGATCTGTTCCGGACCCGCCCCCCCCGGCGGGTTAGGAGACTTGCGTATATTTAAGCTCCATTGAGATGGATGGGGCGCGCTCCTGCGCGCATGCATTTGGTGCACCACGGGGGCATGCCCCATTCACTTAAATGGCAGTTCTAACTCATGCTCTGTTAAGGAAACATATTGGATGAGCCAGGCCAGTTACTCCTTTCGAGCCTGATCTACTTCATTAACTTGCTATGAATTGGGAGGAGAAGAGCCATGTATATGTCACAACAAACAAGACGTGAATGAGATTCCAGTATCTCAGCCAAAGCTAGAGATACCAGGATGAAATCAGGAAGCTGAACTGGACTGCTCATGGTGAAGATATTTATTTACAGGTGATAAGGAGATACGATTTACAGTAGAAGCAACTGAACAAATAGAGTTCCTCTCAGTACTCATAGTAGCTCTCAGCAACTCTCACTAACTTCAGCAACTCTACAACAATCCACTCAACGATAACCCACAATTGTTGACATTAGACACAGCTATATATACCCTAGGCTGATGCAACTATCCAGTCCATGGCATAATGTATTATCTCATAGTGCTGAGTCATACATATCACAGGTGCAGTATACAATACACATCTTGGTGTCTGGCCACCTCAAGGACATTTATCTACATATCCTGGCCTTGTCACTCACACCACACACACATTATGACTGTGCAGTTCACTAGATCTTAATTTTACATTGCCACAGGCTGACAGTATACTGTCTTGAGCACACTGGAGGAAAGGCAAGAATATAAATGTGTATTTGGTTTTTGCTTGTTTGTTTTTAAATCTGAGTACCATTTGGTGGGAAGGCAGGATACATATTTAGTCAACAGATAAAATAAACCAAGGGCTGTCAGTTCTGCTGAGCCATCACATCAGCTTCTTCAAAACAAACAATTAATAAAACTAATCTAATACTTCGTATGTTAGTTTGTTGTATTATTGCTGGAATCATGAATATATTGAATACATTGAAAGATTAATATATGTGCTTACCAAAACTTGGAAACATTACATTTTGGGGCTAAAATGTCCACAGTTCAAGATTCCCCCCCCCCCCCCCAAAAAAAAAAAAAAACTTTTCCAACTGCTATATTCAGTGTTATCCCCACCAGCCACTTTATCCATGTCACAGATAAAATCCTCTCGGCTCTTTAACAGCTCCTAAATCCTTCTACACATCTCAGTTTAGTTTTTGTTGAGGTACAGTTCCACAAGAGAAGCTGTTATGATCAGGCAGACATGCCATAGGCTCTAGCGCTTAATTTCCACCAGCATTTGGAAGATGGGTATGGGAGATGCAAGCAATGGCCTTAGATCTAAGATGCTCCATGCAACACTATCTATGGCAACACAAACTTTGCATTGTTTTCCTAGGTTCTAACAGATCCTGCTAAAGTAATTGATATTGTTTCTGTAGTCATGCCAAGGAAAATTTTTATAGTCACCAGACTCTTTTGCAGTCATCCAAATATCAAATGTGGTTTCCTTTGTTATTGTTTTGTTCAGTGTTCCTGGTTTGTTTTTGTTTTTTTAAAGCACACTAGCAAACCAGCTGTGGTGAGAAAAGCATGAAATGCAAAGAGTTCAATACAAGAAAATTAAAGCTAAAGCACTGACTACAAGCATCTCCCTGAGGCTCCTCTTGCCATATGCAGGAGGAGCATCCCTAATCATTGTATTTTGTGGTGAATTTTAATGGTAACTTCTCTTTAAAAGCTGAAAAGTAGGACAAGCAGGTTTTTTTTAAGTGGATGTGAGAACACTGAACTTGAGAAATTATGACTCATAGAATCATAGAGTTGGAAAAGACCACAAAGGCCATCCAGTCCAACCCCCTGCCATGCAGGAAATTATAATCAAAGCATCCCTGACAGATGGCCATCCTGCCTCTGTTTAAAGACTTCCAAGGAAGGAGACTCCACCACTCTCCGAGGGAGTGTGTTCCACTGTCGAACAGCCCTTACTGTCAGGAAGTTCCTCCTAATGTTGAGGTGGAATCTCTTTTCCTGAAGCTTGCACCCATTGTTCTGTGTTCTAGTCTCTGGAGCAGCAGAAAACAAGCTTGCTCCATCCTCAGAGTAATACCCCTTCAAATACTTAAACAGGATTACCATATCACCCCTTAACCGTCTCTTCTCCAGGCTAAACATACCCAGCTCCCTATGTCTTCCCTCATATGGCATGGTTTCTAGACCCTTCAAAATTTTGGTCACCCTCCTCTGGACACACTTCAGTTTGTCAACATTCTTCGTGAATTGTGGTGCCCAGAACCGGACACAGTATTCCAGTTGCGGCCTGACCAAAGCAGAATAGAGTGGCACTACTACTTCCCTTGATCTAGACGAGGGGTGGGCAACCTTTTTGAGCCGGGGGCCGGGTTGCTTTCCCTCAGACAATTGGGGAGCCGAAGCACCAAAAAAAAAATAAAAAAAAAATAAATTTTAAAAAAAATATATTAAAAAATATGCATGCACACTCTCTCAGCCCCAGAAAAGCCATGGCAAACCCCCTGTGGAGATTTTGCCAAGAAAACCCCAAGAACAAGTAATAACAACAATAATCAATATCATCATGGTGGGCGGTGGTGGCGGCGGCGGCGGCTACAGGACCAGCCTGGGGCCGAAGGCCTCGGGGAGCCGCATCCGGCCCCCGGGCCTTAGGTTGCCTACCCCTGATCTAGACACTATACTTCTACTAATGCAGCCTAAAATCGCATTGGCCTTTTTAGCTGCTGCATCACACTGTTGACTTAAGTTCAACTTGTGGTCTACTAGGACTCCTAGATCTTTTTCACACGTAGTCTTGTTAAGCCAAGTGTCCCCCATCGTATATCTATACATTTCATTTTTCCACCCTAAATGCAGTACCTTACATTTCTCTGTGTTGAAATTCATTTTGTTAGCTTTGGCCCAGCTTTCTAATCTATTCAGGTCTTCTTGAATTTTGATTCTGTCCTCTGGGGTATTAGCTACTCCTCCCAATTTGGTGTCAGCTGCAAATTTATAAGCATGCCTTCTATTCCTTCATCCAAGTCATTGATAAAGATGTTGAATAGCACTGGGCCCTGGATAAAACCCTGTGGCACCCCACTGGTCTTCTTTCCAGGATGAAGAGAAGCCAATTGCTTTTAGGTTTGGCTGGTCAACCAATTACAAATCCATGTAACAGTTGCCTTGTCTAGCCCACATTTTACAAGCTTGTTCGCAAGAATGTCATGGGCCATACTGAAATCGAGATATGCTATATCTACAGCATTCCCTTTGTCTACCAAGCTGGTAATTTTATCAAAAAAGAGATCAGAATCCAATGTCTACATCCTTTAATCCAATATCTAATTAATCTTGCAGAATCTTGTAGCTCCCAGTTTTTATTATTATTATTTTAAGAGTATGTTTCTAGCCTTCGTGGATATTTTTTATATCCATGATGTTTTAAAGGCTTGGGCAACAGAGACAGGTGTAAATGGGACATTTAAATGAGTTGAAGGGTCAGTTTTCTACACTCATTCAAATACTTATTTTTATGCATTTATTAAAATATGTTTGTCCCATCCTACATCTGAGGATTTAAGGGAGGCTTGTAGCAACAACACTAACAACAACTGTAGTTTTAAAGGATTAAAAATATATTAAATAGGTTATCAGTTAAAACCAGATGGTTTAAAAGTGTTTGAAACAATTATAAATAGTATCATAGGACATGTGCATCCTGGATAAAATTGGTTAGGCTGAAAGGCTTTAATTAAAAAAAAAAACAGGTTTTGACTTGGTGCTGAAATGATCCCATTATTGGTTCCAGTTAGGCCTTCAGGGGGAAGGAACTCCACAACTGGGGTGCTGCTGTATTTCTCCTATTTATGGGACAAAGAGGAGGGACCATCCAGTAGATCTCATTCTCAGCCAGATATATATATAGAGAGAGAGAGAAAGAGAGAGAGAGAGAGACTTTATCACGTATCGAGGTTCCAAGCAGTTTAGGGCTTTAAATACTCTCACCAGCATCTTGAATTCAGACCAGAAACACATTTGTAGCCAGTGCAGTTGCTTGTCTTAGATCCACTTCCCTTATCTTTACCTTTGTGTAAGCATTCCTGTTGTGCCTTTGGCATTCCAAACTAAAAACAACAATGCTTGTTTAGCTTTACAGTATTGCAAAGTGAACTACGAGGGTGCACACAAATGAATCTTACTGGCATCTTACAGTGAGATTGCAAAACAAGACTGTAGGACATGGAGCATCATTGTGCACACAGACAGTCCTACTTAGAATTCAGTTTATTCCATGGAATATTTTAATATCCTGGGGTTTTAGTACAAAGATACCCTCAAAGTGGGTTACAAAAAACTCAGAACAATAAAACAATACAGATGTTATAGAAAAAAGAACGTTTCAGCATTTAAAACAGAAGAAACAAAATGAAATAAAAGTTGAGACAAACCACAACATTTGAGGAAAAGTTTAGCAACTTTCTTGCTTCTGAGATCTAAGCCAAATGATAACTCTTGTGGGTAGGAATCTAAAGAATGCCCTAAAGCACACAAATGCACTGCTATATAATTCTAAGTCTACAAAGGGGGTGTAACTAAAAAGAACATAGAGTAATATGAATAAGAAACCAGTCTATAGATTTAATAAAAGTACAATAAACAATGTGAATGCACAAAGATAGAAGAGATTACTAGATAACCACTATCACAAAATTCAGGTTTATATGTAAATAGTGTTAAAAATTTGTAATGCCAAGAAGAATAGAAACAAATAGTCGGCCCTCATTATCCATGGATACTTGAATCCACGGATTCGAGTATCCACAACTTGAAAATATTCAAAAAAGTATAAATTCCAAATAGCAAATCTTGATTTTGCCATTTTATATACAGGACACAATTTTACTATGCCATTGTATTTAATGGGACTTGAGCATTCACGGATTTTGGTACCCATGTGGGGTCCTGGAACCAAACTCCAGCGGATACCAAGGGCCCATTGTAAATAGGAAGAAGCTGGCAAAAATGCAGGCTTTCCATATAGTCTCCCAAATGTTTGATGTATCTTTTTCAGATTGCCTGTAACTTCTTGATAAACTGCCAAAATAGCCATTTCCAAGAAAGGTCAGATAGATTAAATGTAAGACTATAAGAGATAGCCACCTCAGATATTTTATATGCTCTGGGTGTCATGATAAGTTGTCCTACCTAAAGCAGATCCATTAAATCAATGGGATTTTACAGTGGTTTGAATTCAACAATTCATTGAATGGGTCTACTCTAATTGGGAGTAACCAACAAGATTGCAGCCAACGTCTCCCAAACAACTGAAGTCCAAACTAATATATCTTCAAAATCCATAAAAACATGCAATGTTGCCAAAACACTGTTCTATTAAAAACAAACAAACAAATAAAACTCCAAATATGGCTGGTTGAATTCAAGAGGTTTCTGATTTAAGCAATCAAGTGTATGTGGCCTGCTGACAGGACCTTTTGAAATGCTTTAATAATCAACCAGGTTGATATCTCCCCAGAGGAACATGCTAAAAAATGAAGTAGAGTCACATTGCAAGCTAAATGCAAAGACCCAGGGAAAGCAAAATGGATTCACATGTCTTTTTACAAAATGCAGACTAAATCTAAAAGGGCACTTAAACCTTTAGGGGCAGCTGTATTTAATCTGAAGAAATTCCTACATTTCTATATGTAGGAATAATATGTCATGGTCTATCCAAACAGACTGATGGCAATAAATTCTGTTTATTATAATAAACTTAAAATCACTGAAATAATGAGAATAGTCAGTAAAGTGCTTAACCATTGGTGCAGTCATAAAAAGATTCCTGATTTTTGAATGATGATCTATAAGGTGTGTTTTTATGCTACAGCAAGTTTTTTTCTACTCACAATAAATCAGAAGAACAAATATTGATGTAAATGCAGAATTTAGTATACACCAGGTAGTGCTGCTCAGTTCCAACACTATCCCATTTTATTGCACAATTATCCCCTTAATATGATTATCAGTTTGCCGTTATATTAAATTTATGTTACTTTTGTTAAATCTATTTGATTGTTAAAGCCATTTGCTTTTTCATTTCTATTGCAAGAAAGCAAGGGAGAGTATAGTATTATTCTTGCTTTGTAGGCTTAAATCCATGTAACTTTGCACTTGTGTACTTTCTAGCATTTATATTCCTGTTTCCCCTGTTACCCTTAATTGGGATTTTGATCTCTTATGGGCAGCCATGAGAACATTCCTATCAAAGCATGCCTTTTCTTTTCACTCACTATAAACACACAGGTGCATGGAAAACCAGAGCTAGAAAGAGTTACTTTATGACACTACCAAATCCCAATCAGGCAGGATGACCAGAGGAGTTTGGATGCTGTAGTCCAGAAATTTAACTTTTCCAAATATACATGCAGGTCACTGCACCATCTAAATTGACATATTCTAAAGTGATGGTTTAGGATGCCCTTCTGCAGAGTTTAAGGACCTGCTAAGCCCTTTAGCTGACAAGATGGCTCATACCAGACTTATTTTAACTTTTATGAGGACGCCCTGTAGGACATAAATTCTCGGCTGCTCTATTTGGGCGCCTGGCATGTTTTTGTCACCTGCTGCTCTGACTCTGAAACCAGAACAACGCTGCCTTTTCACTGTACCCTTCTTCCTCTGGTGGAAGGGGAACTAAACGTCCCATCTCTGTATACCTTTGTACATCTCAAATCAAGGTTGGCTTTTTAAAAAAAAAACTTTCATAAGACTTTCTTGAGTTCCAGACTAGTGACTTTACCACACATGGCTTTTGAACTGCCATAAAAGTTTGATAATAGCACCCTTGGCCATACCTATCACATGACAGCTTCTCCCTCTTGCTGCTGCTTCATCTTTGAAGCGTGGTTAGCCTGTACCTTCCCATTAATGGAAAGACCCCTCAATAAGCTCCCAGTAGCGCTGGTATATACTAGTCCTCAGGTGTGATGTTACTCTTGTGGTGGTTCTGGGATTGCACAGTCATGTGGTGTCAGTGTCTCCTCCTCTCCCCCATCCCCCATCCTCTTTGCTATTGTGGAATAGCCTTTTGTTGTTGTTGTTTTTACTCTTTTTGTCTGTGTTAAACTGCATTCATATAACTCTGGAATTGCATTTAAAAACAACCTGCCTGCACACACGCGCGCACACACGCACACACGCACACACACACACACACACAAATGCAAGGCATGCTGGGTAGTGCATAAGGCAGGAAGTTGCAATTAAGGCCAAGGGTGGATGAGAGCACGAGAGGCAGCCACAGCCCAGTTGTGCCAACAGAGGAACGTGCTGTAGGTAGTGGTCCCAAAGCAATATGTATGCATCTTCCTTCATTAATACAGTTGTGGTGAAAATGAGGATAGTGTGATAACGTCCTGGGGAAGAGGCAAGATGTTGAGGACAACAATAATAATTTTCACAAAAGGTTGGCATCAGCATCAGGGCCATGGTGTTTGCATCCCTTCCACACCCCAAGTCTAATCATGGAAGACTGAGCCCACTTTGTGAATGTTCTTTTGGTTTCTTTTTCTCTTTACAGAGCCGATACCTGGAAAAGCCAATGGAGATTGCCCGCATTGTGGCCCGTTGCCTCTGGGAGGAGAACCGGTTGCTGCAGACAGCAGCGACAGCAGCTCAGGTAAGAAGAAGCTGTCTTGGCTTGCTTGTCCTCCTGTGTCACACCATTGATTCTTGTACAGCTGCTGCAATCCACCTAGGTGTCAAAACAAAAGCTAGGTGGTGGACCACCTAAGTAGTTCTGGGTGTACATGCATATACATGTTAACAACATGATCAGCACACCCTCCTGGGTTCTGCTTGCTATGTTTAAGGAGTAGCATATTTGTAGATTGGTTCTCTCTTGGCTCTCATTTTGATGCTTTTTCAAAAATCTACAAATATGTCAGGAAATGGTGCATCCTGACTGTGCCATGACAAGCAAGTCACTGCATGCTGCTGCACCCTAAGCTTTCCTTTTTAACCTGGCAATGAATTTTTCCCAGTGTACAAAAACATTGAGAAAGAATGCTATACCTGTAAAACTTGGGGAAAGCAGTTCCTGATACTAAATGTAGAAAGATTTAGAATATAATGCTGGAAAGTGAACTGAACTAACTAAAGGACATGAATGTTTCTCTTCTCAGACCTGGCTTTAAATTAGAGCTTAGAGGTATTCCCTTTTAAAGAGTTGACCATGCTGGCTGAGGGATTCCAGGAGTCATAGTCCAAATAAGTAACTTTCCCAAACTGTGGTTTAAATGTAGTTTTTTCATCTGCATATTAGAAGGAGAATGAAAGGGGTTTAAACAAAAACAGTCTTGCCCACATTGCCCTCCTGAGGTTCAGAACAGCACTGGCCATGCTGGTTGGGGATGACTGAATAGCTGAGTTCAAAGGTGCCTCATAGGCCATTGTATCCTAACCTGGGCCCACATCCAATGCAAGATATTCAGCTAAAGCATATGCAGCAGGTAGCTGTCCAACTTCTTTTTAAAGGCATCCAGAGAAGGTGACCTCACCACCTCTCTAGGTAACTGCTGCCATTACTAAGAAAGACTTTATCGTTTAAAATTGAAATGGATTTCTATCCACTTCCATATTATGGTTCTTGAATGTGTGCAGGTAGGGTTTTAGGGACAGAAAGATCTGGTGCAGCTGGCAGCTCTTCCATTTAGAGCAACAGATTGTTGCTGTACTTTCTAAACATACTTTATGGCATCAGGAGCATCTCGGCATATTATTGGCTCCTTAATTACAATACAATGTTGGTGCATCTCTATCCCCTTACAATGCCAGTGCTGAATGAAGTTGTACTCATATGCACGTTAACCTGGGAGTTGGCTAACTTGGGCTAACTTCTGAGTACATAGATACAGGATTGTACTTTCACACAATATTCTCTTTCCTGCTTCAAACTCTAATCTAAAAGTTTCTTGAGAAACCACACTCTAAATCATGATTGAGAAACCTTTAGCATTGTAGTTGTTTTGGATTTTTGTTCCCAAGAGCTCCCACAAGCATGGGACTCTGGAAGCTGAAGTTTTAAAAAAATCAACTCCAAATCTGTAAATGAGTCTGTTTCCACACGTTCAGAGTCAAGTAGCATCCAGCGAAGTGTAAGATTTTCTAACAATGGGACTCCAGAATTACCGTATTTTTCGCCCTATAACACGCACTTTTTCTTCCCCTAAATGTGCGTGGGGAAGTGAGTGCGCCCTATAGGGCGAATGGACTGGTGCTGGGATCGAAGCGATCCCGGCGCCAGCCCATTGAAAGACTGAGGCCACGGGGAGAAGGAGGGCTCCTTCTCCCCGCGGCCTCAGTCTTGGAATCGGCTGGTGCCGGGATCGAAGCGATCCCGGCACCAGCCGATTGAAAGACTGAGGCCGGGGGGAGAAGGAGCCCTCCTTCCCCCCCCCCCCCCCCGGCCTCAGTCTTGGAATCGGCTGGTGCCGGGATCGAAGCGATCCCGGCACCAGCCGATTGAAAGACTGAGGCCGGGGGGAGAAGGAGCCCTCCTTCCCCCCCCCCCCCCCGGCCTCAGTCTTGGAATCGGCTGGTGCCGGGATCGAAGCGATCCCGGCACCAGCCGATTGAAAGACTGAGGCCGGGGGGAGAAGGAGCCCTCCTTCCCCCCCCCCCCCCCCGGCCTCAGTCTTGGAATCGGCTGGTGCCGGGATCGCTTCGATCCCGGCACCAGCCGATTCCAAGACTGAGGCCGGGGGGAGAAGGAGCCCTCCTTCCCCCCCCCCCCCCCCCCCCCCCCCCGGCCTCAGTCTTGGAATGGGCTGGTGCCGGGATCGAAGCGATCCCGGCACCAGCCGATTGAAAGACTGAGGCCGGGGGGAGAAGGAGCCCTCCTTCCCCCCCCCCCCCCGGCCTCAGTCTTGGAATCGGCTGGTGCCGGGATCGCTTCGATCCCGGCACCAGCCAAGACTGAGGCCGGGGGGAGAAGGAGCCCTCCTTCCACCCCGGCCTCAGTCTTGGAATCGGCTGGTGCCGGGATCGAAGCGATCCCGGCACCAGCCGATTCCAAGACTGAGGCCGGGGGGGGGGGGGGAAGGAGGGCTCCTTCTCCCCCTGGCCTCAGTCTTTCAATGGGCTGGTGCCGGGATCGCTCCGATCTCGGCACCAGCCCATTCCAAGACTGAGGCCGGGGGGGGGGAAGGAGGGCTCCTTCTCCCCGCAACCTCAGTCTTTCAATGGGCTGGCGCCGGGATCGCTTCGATCCCAGCACCAGCCCATTCAAAGACTGAGGTCGCGGGGGGAAGGAGCCCTCCTTCCCCCCGCGACCTCAGTTCAATGGGCTGGTGCTGGGATCGGAGAAGTTCTCCGATCCCAGCACCAGCCCATTGAACAACCGGCCTCCGGCTAAAGGGAGGAATCCTTTTTTCTTGGATTTTCCTCCTTTAAAATTGGGTGCGCCCAATATGCCGGAGCACCTTATATGGCGAAAAATACGGTAAATACTTGCTTGCCCACTAGTTAGATGCCTGTTGCTTCAGTTTCATAAGATCTGGGGTAGGAGCTGAGCATCACCAGCTCTTCACTCCAACTTTTATGTAGCATTTGTGCTCCTATCCCAGATCCAACATGCATCTAGCCAGTCCCCTGTTCACACTCTTACTTCCAGGCTCCACTTCTCTAGTCAAAGAAAGTCTCATCTAATGCTGACAAAGTGATCCATGTTGCTATCAGAGAGAGACCAAAGACTAAATCTACCTATGGTCTACATCTGCATAAAAAAAGGGTTTCTCCTTCCTAAACTGCACAATATCTGGCACTTTGGAAGTGGAATTGTTCCTTTTTGAGTCCAATAGGAGCAATACACAACTTCTGCTGCCACTGTGGAATGTTGGAAGTATCTGCAATGTTGCTTTAAAACAGGGCACATGGGGGGAACACACCCATGTTGAAAACCAAATTGTGCATTAGGGAACAGAGTTTGGCTCAAAAGCGAGCATACATTTTCTCTTCAACTTTTGTTGTTGTTTTTCTTTGCTTTCAAGGCATTTCTGACTTATGGCACCCCTAAGACAAAGCTATCATGGGGTTTTCTTGGCAAGATTTGTTCAAAGGGGGGCTGCCATTGCCTTTCTCTGAGGCTGAGAGGGGGTGACTTGCCCAAGGTTATCCAATAGGTTTCCATGGCTGAGCAGGGATTTGAACTGTCGTCTCCAAAGTTGTACTCCAACACTCAAAACGCTGCACAATACTGGCTCTTCACGTTATATTACAGCAAAAAAGAAGAAAGAAAGACAGGAAAAGAAAAGAAGTACCCTTTTCAGTGCTGCTGTGCTGCCCATTTCAGGGGAGCCAGCAGAGGTACTGTGATAGCAAAAGCAAGTAGGAGTCACATGTGTCTTAGAACCATGCAAGTGTAAGAACTGTGCGTTTAGGATAGAAGTTAAACTCAAGGAAGTTTCATTACCACCAGGTAGTCCTTAATTTCCTTGGATGATGGAAATTGCAAACCAATGACATTTGGAGGGCCATGCTTTACATGATCCAAGTCCAGCCAAGATGCTTTTTTAGGAAATAGATAATCAAACTGCCTGTCCGAACAAAGCCCATTACATAAACATATAAAGTACACTGCATAAACATATGTAAGATCAATGTGTAAGACTGTAATCGTCCCCCTAGGATCTGAGTTGCAACAAATCCATTGAAACCTGCTTATGAGTAAAAATTAAGATCATTGGCATGTAAGCATGCATTTGGCACATCTGACTCTCATATCAAATGAAGTCAATATCCAGAGGCTTTAATTCCCTTCTCTCTGACCCCAGCAGCTCCTTGAACCAAGCCAGCAACTATAGGTGTGATGCAAGAGTCACATGGACTTGCAGATCTAACCTCTCCACTCTTTTCCTGCTAATCTTGGTAGTAAAACTATTGTTGTTGTCTAAGGCTGAGAGAGTGTGGCTTGCTCAAGGTCACCCAGTGGGTTGAACCCTGTTCTCCAGAGTCATAGTCCAACAGTCAGACCAGTACATAGAATTAATCTGAAGCCCAATATGTAGATGAAATAATTCTGCCAAAGTAAAATATAATGTATTCTATTTCAGTGATGTTCATTAGTTCTAAATGTGCACTTTAAGTTAGCAAATGCAAATTATACGCACATCTTGTTTTCCCTTTTGTACTTTTCCTCCCAGTACATAAAGTGGCCATACACTGGGACATATAGTGGAAGCTCTTATATTATAATAAAAAGCTTTTCCTTTTCTCCACCACTGCAGCAAGGTGGACAGGCAAACCACCCTACAGCTGCAGTTGTGACAGAGAAACAGCAGATGCTGGAGCAACACCTCCAAGATGTGAGGAAGAGAGTGCAGGTAGGTAAGAGAGGCTGTGCCTATGCTTCTTTGGTTCCAGATTTCAGATTGAGTCCTATGCAATCAGATTGACTCCTATGCAATCTTCATGACTTTCTTGCAGGACCTTGAACAAAAGATGAAGGTGGTAGAAAACCTCCAGGATGACTTTGACTTCAACTACAAGACCTTGAAGAGTCAAGGGGGTGAGTAGGACCTTGTTGAAAGTGACTGGCAAAAGGAGGGGTTTTCAGAGACAGGTGAAGAGTGCACATGTGGAGCGTGTGGTCTCCTAATGCTGTTGTACTGCTGCTCCCATTATCCTTGCCCAGCAAAGTCAGTGGTAAATGGTGGTGGTAAATATTCCAGGACTATTTGATATGTCTTAGTTAAGAGTGGTTTTTCCTTTCTTTTATGACTCCTCTTTAGATATGCAGGATCTGAATGGGAACAACCAATCAGTGACCCGACAGAAGATGCAGCAGCTGGAGCAAATGCTGACAGCACTTGATCAAATGAGGAGGGTAAGGGTGGTTGTGAGAAGCCCTGCTCCCTCTTTATCCAGTTATTCTCCTCCCAAGTTCCAAATTGTCTTATCTGAATTGATTGTAGAGGGAGGCAGATACCTGGTATCAGCCATGTTCTTGCAGGAACCTATCCACAATGCACCGGAAAGTTGAATGATGCAGGATATGACCTGAGTTGCATCATGTGCCTCTGGAGAAAATCAGCAAGCTTTGACAGAGCACTCATTCCATGTTGTGTATAGATGCTCCTGGCAAGCAGATGCCTTATTTATTTCATTTGTATGCTGCCTTTCTCCCCAAGTGGAACCCCCTTTGCCTCTCTTTATATATAGACACTGTCTCTCTAAAAAGCTGGTTCAGCTTTGCATGAATATGAACCCCACACCTTACTGCAGGAGAATTCACTATCACACATGGAAACTACTGAGTCACATCCAAAATTTAATCATACTTTGAGTAGACCTATTGAAATCAGTAGAGCTCAGCCTTGACTGGATTTGAGTCTTATTGGAAAGCACTTAGCCACTAGTTATGTTAGCTAGGAGATTCTGGAGTTATAGCTCCCTCACCCCCCAAAAAACTGTTCCAGCTCTGATTCAAAGTATGGCTTAGTTTAAGGTGATAAAAAACAATGCACAAGTGCTGTGTCTCTGGTGTGCAGTTGCTTCACACATGCAGTCATCATTTCACTGCTTTCCTAAACAACGGTGTGTATGTGAACTAGAAATGCTAACTGGAAATATATGGGAGTCTCCATTATGCCTGTTTTTAACCAAAACTAGGGGATTGTGAGTGAGCTAGCTGGGCTCCTGTCTGCCATGGAGTACGTACAGAAGACGCTGGTGGATGAGGAACTGGCGGACTGGAAAAGAAGACAGCAGATTGCATGCATTGGTGGCCCACCCAACATCTGTCTTGATCGCCTAGAAAACTGGTGAGAACTAAGTGCCCTAGCTGCCTTTCACCTTTGAGCCATTTGACCAGTTCTGTTTCCTTGATGTTACAAGAGAAGAATCCAGTTGTGAGTGAAAAATTCAGTTTCCCTATAGAGCAGAATGGATCATCTCTTGGTGTCCAATGGCCAGTTTTCTGACCCTAGGACTTAGTGTAGACTGCACCAGTCCCCTCCAACCTAAAAAAACTAGAAATGGGCAGAGGTCCACTTCCAGCCTTGAAAAAGGCATTTTTGAGCCCCCACCCCTTTTCAGTAGAATAAGGCACAGGGGGAGGATCTGTTCTAAGGGAGAATTGCCTCCCCTAGAGGCTTTCAGTGGAAGCAGTTGAAGGGGAGGATAAGTCCTGAGAAAATGAGTGGGAATGCATGTGACTTGCCCTCTGCATTTGTCCAAACCCTGTTCTATTGGACATTGTAAAAGGGAGAAACAGCCTCACCCGGCCCTGCAATTCTGAGGCTTGTTGAGTGGCCAAGTCTGGCTTTAGATTCAGGGTGGAAAATTGTGTCCTCCCAGAAGTTCTTACATTGTGGCTCCCATCATCCCTCACCCATTGGCATTTCTATTCGGGGCTGAGAAACAGTTAGGAATCCAAAAATATCTGGAGGGCCTCAAGTTTCCCACCTCTTAGCTTAGTGGTGGTTCAACTTGTAGGGATCAAACAAGAGGATGGAAGTTACAATGTCTTTTATAGCATATATATAGCTCTTCATATACAATATTGAGATCAGATCTAGTGAACATAGCCAGGAGTGGAGAGTTTTGTAGATGTGCATTTACTTCCCTCTTCTGCCTCATCTCAGGATAACATCATTGGCTGAATCACAGCTTCAGACACGTCAACAAATAAAAAAACTCGAGGAGCTCCAGCAGAAGGTCTCATACAAGGGTGACCCCATCGTACAGCACCGACCCTTGCTGGAGGAGCGCATTGTGGAGTTATTCAGAAACCTCATGAAGAGGTATGTCCTGTCATTCTTGGGTATATAGGGTGCATAGATGGGATAGGCTATTTCCTGTCCATTTCAGATTTGATTTGCTCATCTGTAAGTCTCTTTATTCCTACTTCTGTACTATGCAGGATTATTTTAATGTACAAAAATTGGCATTGTGTTCATGTATTTTACCTTAAACTATGCATTTTTTAATGCATTTTACCCTAAATATATTTTAACTAAAAGCAGACATGCTTTTTTTACACATTTTCACCTAACATATGTATTTTTATATGCATGTTGTACAATTTTCTGTAACAAAAAATTTATAAAACCTCACAGAATTTGGAGATGCGCAAAAGCCAAAGGATGGATATGTTCCAATGCTAGCAATATTCTGGGAACTGCAAGACAGATTGGGTCATTTTTTGAATGCAGAACACAATCTTTAAGCATTCCAATATACATCCTGTATCTTTTAGCTAAGCTTGGAACTTTGGAATGACAGCTTCCCCTCCCCTCCAATTCCCACCACTCTTTTCTCTCTCATTCCTTGCAGTGCATTTGTAGTGGAGCGGCAACCCTGTATGCCAATGCACCCAGATCGCCCACTGGTTATCAAAACAGGGGTACAGTTCACAACAAAAGTGCGGTGAGTTGTTGACTGTGTTCTTACATGCATACTTTTAGAGTAAGGAAGAGAACTAAGGGTAAGATGATGTATGCAAGCTATAAAGAAGCTTGCATATGTGATGCATTTAAAATTCTGCATCAAAGTAATCTGAATTCTACAGCAGAGAAACTAATTCTGTGGGCTGTATAAATTATATGGATCATTTCCTCCTCCTTCTCCCCCAAAAAGACTATTCCATTTTGAGAAGAGACAAAAAGTGATGTAGATGTCAGCAGGCATCGCACATTTATTTTCAAATCTATGGAGGCAATCATAAGGATTAGCAATTTTCTTTTCTTTTTTTAAGGTAATGATTCTTGAGATTTTCAAGATACTGAATTGAAACTAAATATCTGCTTATGCAGTTACAGAGTACAACTGACAGATTGTGAAATGAAAGTGTTAGTTATAATGAAACCCTGTTGCCTGAAGATTGGCAGTATGCAATGAAAACTAGTTTCATTTTGGCATGTTCCATTTTCTATCCATTCCTTGTTACCTCAGTGCTTTTGATAATGAACAACTATTGTTAAGTTGTTTTCTCTCAAATCTATCCCAACCTGGAGCTAATAAAAGGCAGATAAAGTCTGTGTTGTGTGTATATGTAGTACAGAGCATGGTGCCCTCAAACATTAATGGGTGTTTTATCTTCTGCAGATTGCTGGTTAAGTTTCCAGAGCTCAACTACCAGCTGAAAATCAAAGTCTGCATTGACAAGTAGGTCCAAACACTTTAAAAAGAAGCACTAGGAGGACAGAAATTGCAGCCACTCTCCTTCTGCTTCAAACATTTTGTGATGTTTGTACTGTGCAACATAAAACAGTCCTTTCTATGTACTTCCTCCTGAACTGACTGTGAGATTTTTTTCTCTTATCTCTCTCTCTTGCAGGGATTCTGGTGAAGTGGCTGCCCTCCGGGGGTAAGTTAAAGGAACTGCACCCTGTAGCAACCTTTCCAAGGGCTGTTTCACACTCCTCAGATACAGCATTTCGAAAGCACTGTTAATTGCCGTGGCTCTTTTCTGTAGAATCCTGGAGTTTGTAGTTATATAGAGGTATTTAGAAGTCTGAGCCAGAAAACTCTTGTACGTCACTAAACTACAGATCCTACAATTCCATAGTATGTAACTTTAGTAGTTAACAGCGGTTTCAAAATAATATAATTGCATGGTGCGAAAGAGACCTAAGATTCAGCTCATGGCTCCCCAATATGTTCTTCTATTATTGAGATTCGGGGTTTGTCAACAATGATAATTATTTAAAAAGCATAAGCACTCTTAAAGCATTTCCCTTTCCCATCTCCCCCTATTGCCTATCAAGATCTCGAAAGTTTAACATCCTGGGCACAAACACAAAGGTGATGAACATGGAGGAATCCAACAACGGTAGCCTCTCTGCAGAATTCAAGCACTTGGTGAGCAGTGTTGCTTTATTTCTCTTCCCTTTCCCCAGCCAAGCCACTCCTTGAACATGCAGATGTGATTCTCACATAATGCTAAGCCATAGATTAGTGTTACAAGTGGGACAGGAATTATGAGACCCTCCAGATATTGCTCAGCTGCTGCTCTTAGCACTCCTCACCATTAGGTGCTGGAAATTATAGTTCAGCAATGTCTGGAGGCCATATGATTCTCACCCTGGAGTATTCCTTGAGCTCATACACCACACCTACTACCTTAAATAGAAGAGTCCACTTCCAACTTAGTTTAACCACCCTGAAATGTGGTTAATTTTAGGTTTCTTTAGTTTTTTAAAAAACATTGAAGCTGATAAACAATTATTTGAAGTTGGCTTTTCCCCATTAACCACAAGTTATCCAGGCTGAGATGCCATGAGAAGCTGCATTTAATAAAAACAGAAGCAAAAGCTTCTGTGTTAATGATTCCAGCAGTGATGGAGAATGAGTTGAGGGGAGAATGTCTGAGTCAAAGAACTAAGCCCAATATAAAATGAAATCAATGAGGCTTCAGCTAGTTGTGTGTAAGGCTCATTTGTTTCAGTTGGTATGTTCTTGGTATGGCTGACATTGGCTTTAGCCCAGATACTCACCTCGGTTTATGCTGGGAATGATAAATGGTTGATTTAGGGGCATTGCAGACTGGCCTAAAGGGCTGGCCTGGGGGTGGAGTTGGGGTGGGGCAGCTGCATGCCAGCTGCCCCAACCCCACCCCGACGCCGTGCGCCCATGGCGTGCAGCGTCAGGATGCCCTCCCGGCACAGTGTGCAGACATGCTGCACCGAAAAGGCATGAAAGAGCTGCAGTGCCGGCTCTTAGGGTGGCATTTTGCCACCCCTAAAAGGAGCAGCATTTTGCCGCTCTTTTAAGGGCGGCAAAAGGAAGGATCAGAGTTGTGGCGTGGGGTTGCAGAGGTTCCGATCCGCCACTAGCAGGGGCAGCCCAGAGCCACCCGTCTGCATAGCCCCTTAGTTAAGAGATGTTTTAGCATTGTGTCCAGACCAACCAGCAGTGTTTAATTCCTCCTTTTCTCCCTTGCAGACGTTGCGGGAACAAAGATGTGGTAATGGTGGAAGAGCAAACTGCGATGTGAGTGCCCCATCACCCTCTTAGAGAAGCATTTTACATAGGACTAGTGACTTGTGTATCTTAAGTGTGAAATAGCAGTGTTGTCTGCTCTGGACTTACCTCTTTCTCTCTCTCTCATATTCCCTCAGTTTCTCCTCCCCAATCCATGACAGCTTTTCTGTGGAAATTTTCAGAGCTGTTCAGGCCTTTATCTGCTGTCTTAAATGTTTACCACCATCTATTTCTTATTAAACAGAAAGCAATACTGGCCTCTGTCAGGACTGACTGCAGGACAAACCCGTGTTCAGACTGTTTTATAGTCCTGAGGCCTCTGCCTATTTGTCACCTCTCAGGTGACCTTACCTAGTGATAGTGGTTGCAGTGATGAAACCAGAAATGCAAGTGCTTCAACATGCTAAAGCCACTAATCTGGAGTTCTCCTGTGTCGCTTCCTCCTCAGGCCTCTCTCATTGTCACAGAAGAGCTTCATCTCATCACCTTTGAGACAGAAGTTTACCACCAAGGGCTGAAGATTGACCTAGAGGTGAGGACTGCAAATGACCTTACTTGGCTGACAGCCCACTCCCTGGTCCAACTCACTTATGAGCGGGTTTTATTTGACACTGGGATAGAAGTCTTCTTTGCCTGAGTCATGTTCTCTTGTAATTCTGGAGTTTACTGTAAGCAGAATTTTTTAAAACAACCTTGAAATCCAAGAGCTTAATATGCATATATAGTAACTCTCAAGAAACAGCTTCTGTGAAATGGAATGGGCATTGGCATGAGGCAAATGTAAGTGTTTGTATAATGCAACTCTTCATGTATATTCTCTTTAAAGAATACAAATCTGCTTCCTTCATTGAAATAAGTGGGGCAGCCTTTTATATGCATGCATTTGAATGGGCGGCTCTGACCAAGGGGTCAGTATATGTTAAACCAAAATCTGGAATGTGGATCCAAAATCTTGAAAACCTAGATTGGCAACATCCATCAAATACCCCTGAGAATGACCTTAGAAAATCACAGCAGGCTTTAAACAATAAGTACAAATTCTAGAGAGCTAACCATATTATAGTCTATTGAAGCAACAGCTTGGAAATAAAGTTTCAACAACTTTTGAGGAAAACAAAGTAGTCACACCCCTTTTCAACAGGACTGAGCAAAGTGTGTCCTCCAGATGTTGGGCTTCAACCGTCACAGCCATTGGTAAGGAACACTGGGAGTTGTAGCCCAACAGCATCTGGAGGAGTGCACTTTACCCACTCCTGCTTTTGAAACTGACCCAACAATAAGTGATGGTACCTTTTGTGGGGCAGTAACAACTAACCTTTACTCATTCCTTGTTGTTGTAGTTGTGTGCCTTCAAATCGTTCCCAATTTATAGCAACCATAAGGCAAATCTATCACAGGGTTTTCTTGGGCTGAGAAGGTGTTACTTGCCCAAGGTCACCCAGTGAGTTTTCATGGCTGAGTGGTGAATCGAACCTCCAATCTTCAGACTCCAAGTCCTATGTTCAACCCACTGGCTCCATTACTTTTGAGAAAGTTTTTGAAGACAATTTCCCATTCCCATGTTTATGCCATTTTCTTACTTCTTCAAGATATATTTCCCTTCCAAATGCAAGAAAAACAGTAATGGATTGCTAACTTTACAGACTTTGGTTGAAAGGAACCCCTCCCAACACAAAGAGTGGCGGGTTAAACTGTTTATTGCCTGCACTCTTTATCTACCTTACTTATAAACCCCAAATTCCCCCTGGGCTCGCTACATACTGCATACATTGCACAGGCCCCAAACCCCAAATTGGGTCTGAGCTGTTTACACAATGCCGGGCCCAATTTGCAGTTTCCACTCCTTGTCACACATTAAAAAGTCTTACATTTTGCACCAGGTTTCCCAGAAAACATGGAGCAAAATGCAGCAACAGTGGCCAGCTCCCATTCCATGTGGTCCCTGCAAACGTTGCTGAGTTGCTCTGTGGCTGCAAGTCACTCTAAGGTGCCAGTGCTGATAATATGGCTGGGTACCTCATTATAACCTCAGAGTGACTTGCACCCAGAGCAGTGACACTAGCCTATTTGCAGGGACCATGTAGGAAGCAGCCACTCATTGTTGGCCAGAAACCTGAAGCAGATAATGGGGAGGATTTGGGACTATTTGAAGGGCAGCCTGCAGTATTCTGGCAAATATAGACAAGCCCATCATCTCTCTTTTGCTTTATGTTGATGCCAACATTGCCATCTCATTTGAAGGGATCCTGTTAGCCCTTTGCCCGAATACAGTCATGATGCTTGAGGACTAGAATTTTGATAGTTTCATTGCTGGCTCAGATAAATGTGTGGGTGTACATATTATGCAACAGAAACAGCAAAGACTAAAAAAAAGAGAGAAAGAAGAGCCCAGAGCAACTGTCTTTCCTTTCCACAGACCCACTCGCTTCCTGTAGTAGTAATCTCCAACATTTGCCAGATGCCAAACGCTTGGGCATCGATCTTGTGGTACAACATGCTTACAAACAACCCCAAGGTATGTTAAACTTTCCAAAACTTAGAAGTATGAAAGAGAACCAGAGCTTTTGTTTCTTCTGATTCCATCATTTCCTCTCTTGGTAGAATGTGAACTTTTTCACCAAACCACCAATTGGCACATGGGACCAGGTCGCAGAGGTGCTCAGCTGGCAGTTCTCCTCAACAACCAAACGAGGACTCAGCATAGAACAGCTGACGACACTAGCCGAGAAACTCCTTGGTAACACACTCTCTGCTTCTTGGACACAAGGCTACAAGGAACTCCTTCCTCATCTCTTGGTCTATCTCACTGGGGAATTTCCACCAGAGCTAGGAAAAGTTACCATTTGGGACTAAAACTCTGTATCCTGCAGGCCAGCCTCACCACTGACCCTGGGGGAATTTTGGGAGTTGTACTCCCAAAAAGAAGGTGTTATTTTTTTGAAAAAAAGTCTTGCTCAATCTAATTTCAGAAATCATTCAGTTGAGGACTGAAACATAGATGTAAATTATACAAAGTGTTGACGTAAATACTGAATATTACAGTGGAAGCTTTTCTTATAATTTTATGTGAAAATCAACAAATTCCAAGTAGGACATGAATGTTGAAAAGTAAAAATTCCTTTTCTCCAAGGAAAGAGCCTAAGGTGATACATATGAGTTCCCCCTACTTGGTTTTTATCCTCAGTATATAATCCTGTTAAGTAGGATAGGCTGATAGAGAGTGACTGACCTGAGGTAACTTGAGAAACTTCATAGTTGAGCAAGGGACTAGACTTTGGGGCTCCTCAGTTCTAGCATGACACTGAGGAACTTATATCCTGTTATACTGCTGATGGGAGTTGTAGTCCCACATGTTACCACACTGTATGTCTTTAATGGCTCTTTATTTACTCTTCATTCCAGGGCCAGGCATCAATTACTCTGGATGTCAGATAACATGGGCGAAGTTCTGTAAGGTGGGATCTTTCATAAGGTGAACTGTGGTGTTGGGACATAGGGTGTATCTGCCATTTTGTTTATGTGGTTCTCCTTCGTGGTTTTCTCTCTACAGGAGAACATGGCAGGGAAAGGCTTCTCTTTCTGGGTCTGGTTGGATAACATCATTGACCTGGTGAAGAAGTACATCCTGGCACTCTGGAATGAAGGGTGAGCATCTTCCGGGAATGCCAGTGCTGTTACGCTCATAAGACCTCCTTTCTGTCTACTTCTGGGTGCTACAAGGATGTAGACAAACTGGAGTGAGGATGCAAGATGGCAACAAAGATGGACAAGGGATATGGAAAACAAAACCCATGAAGAAAGTTTGAAAGAACTGATTATGTTAAGCTTGGAGAAGAAAAGACTGAGTCTTTTTGACACCACTTTAACTGTCCATCCTATGGAATCCTGGGATTTGTAGTTTGTTGTGGCACCAGAGAAGTCTAATTATCTCACAAAACTACAAATCCCAGGATTTCATAGCATGGAGCCATGGAAGTTAAAGCAGTGTCAAACTGCATTAATTCTGCAGTGTAGATGCACCCTTTCTGTGTTTGTATGTGTGTTTAATGTTAAACTGCATTAATTCTGCAGTGTAGATGCACCTTTTCTGTGTTTGTGTGTGTATGCATGTGAGCTCTTCATCTACCTGAATGGCTGTTACAGTCCTAAAATTACAGGGAGGTTAGACTGGGATAAAAGATCCTGATAGAGCTATTTGACAGTAAAACTGATTGCTTAACCAGGTGATAGCTTTTCCTTTTCTGGAAGCCCTTCACAATGAGGCCATTGGAGGTGCTCTGTCTATTGGCTATCTTACAGGGTTGTACTAGACAGCTTACAAGATCCCCTCCAATTCTGTAAATTGCATTAGCCTCCATTTTGAAAATCTGTGAAGCAAAACCTCTTTACTTTCTCCTCTTCAGGTATATCATGGGATTCATCAGTAAAGAACGTGAACGAGCAATCCTGAGCACAAAACCACCTGGCACCTTCCTGTTGCGTTTTAGTGAGAGCAGCAAGGAGGGTGGGATCACCTTCACATGGGTGGAGAAGGACATCAGTGGTAAGGAAGGTAGCCTTGAACACAGATAGGGCTGCCACTCTACTTGCATTAATTCTAATTTGATAATTACACACATTCCAGTCAGTTAATTAATTTAACTTTTACAAAGCTTATTAAAAATTATGCACAGGTGTTTAAGGCATCATCTCAAAAGAGGCATTATTGTGGTACCAGAGCTCTCTGACAGAAGGCTCAATGTCTCAGAAAAAACCACAATTCCCATGATTCCCTAGCACTGAGCCAGGACAGGTAAAGTGATCTCAAGTTGGATTATTTCTGGCAGTCTGTATAGGCCCTAAGTTTCAAACTCTTGAGACTTTCTTGATCTAAAGTCCTGTGTCAGTAGCTCTACAAGATCTTATGCAAAAGTCTTTTCCAGACCTGCTGAGATCATCTAGCCAGAAAGTGGCAGGAACTGAATTCGGGACCTTCTGCATGTAAAGATTATCCTCTACTTTGGAACTGTACCATATTGACATCTCATTAACTGCAGAAGATGTAACAGTCACTGGTAGTCTTATTACAAACAACCTTTCCCCAGTTCAGGAACATCAGAGCAGCTCAACCAATGGTTAAGGGATAGCTCCATCAATGACAGACATTGTCTGTCTACAATTTTTTTTTAACTTTCCAAATGTTTATTGGAAATATGCATTGGGTAACATTTTTCATTCTTCATTTCGGGGGGGGGGGCAAAAATTGTATGTGATGTTCCTTTTTATACTATTTTTGTTTGAAAAAATAATCCTCTTGTAAACTTTTGATATAGGAAAGACTCAAATCCAATCAGTGGAGCCATACACCAAGCAGCAGCTCAACAGCATGTCCTTTGCTGAGATTATCATGGGCTACAAGATCATGGATGCCACAAACATACTCGTCTCCCCACTTGTCTACTTGTATCCTGATATCCCCAAGGAGGAGGCCTTTGGAAAATACTGTCGCCCTGAGAGCCAGGAACACCCTGAAGCCACCGACCCAGGTAGTTGTAGGCTTTCTGTGCTCTTCTCCTGAATCCTTCGTGGTTCAGGTTCCAAGGTGGAAATTCACCTGTCTGGTTTCTTTGCAACATGTGCATTACACTGGGTGTATTTTGAGCTCTTTAAGCTAAAGTGGGCCCTCTGTATCTGCTGTGTTTCAGTTCCAGAACCACTTGTGAAACCAAAATCTGTGGATGCTTATATCCTATTACAAACAATTACAGTGAAATGGCATCCCTTATATAAAATGGCAAAAATCATGGGGGAGGGGATATCTTCAAGCCATGGAAGGCTGAATCCGTGGATAGGAAATCCATAGATACAGAAGGCCAACTGTACAATCCTACCTACCATGGGTGGAGAACCTCAGACCCTGAAGCTGAACCTGGCTCTCCTGTAGCCACAGTCTAGTCTTTTGGGGTTCTCCAGATGAAACTGTCAGTTTGCAATCATTTGGTCATTTTCCTGCTTTTGTAGCCCCCCACCTCCCAAACTGTAAAAGGTTGAAAAGCCTCTTCCACAAGCATGTAAGAAGGCAAGATCCTCAGCACCCATCTGGAGTATATCTTGGTTCTGTCTCCTTTCTGCTTTTCGTCATATTCCAACTAATAAAATATTTCTCCTCTACCCTCAGCAGGTACTGCTCCATATCTGAAGACCAAGTTCATATGCGTGACTCCGTAAGTATTCTCTTGTTTTAAGAGAATGGGACTCCCTTACAGTTCTAGGGAGGCAGAGGATCTACACAGCAATTAGATAGAATTTGTTAATATGGAGAGTTTATTCAAAGCCAGTGTGGTGTAGTGGTGTGTGTGTTTGATCAGAACTCTGGGAGACTAGGGTTCAAATTTCTACTGAGCCATGGAAACCACAGGAAAACCTTGGGTAGGTCACACTTTCTCAGCTTCAGAGGAAGGCAGTGGCAACCACCCTCTGTCAAGAAGGCCCCATTATAGGTTTGATAGGAGGCTGCTACCACTAAACATAGCACAAGGTGACATTTTAAACTGACCACCTTGTCCTTATTTCACCCCATTTCCTACTCCTGGTGCACAGTGTGGGAACAAAGTCGCATAAAGACTTCTTTACTGACATCATACAATGGACAGAAAGAGAGCATTCCCATTGTTTCAACTTAATTCCCGCTCAAAAAGGTATTTTAAGTGTGTATGGATGTTTGAGCTCTCACTAGGCACTGCTGCACAGAGTGGACTTAGTGGCTCTGAACTGATAATGTGGACCTTCTTTTTTGCTCTCTCTCCCCTCCACTTTGTCTTTCCAGAACAACTTGCAGTAGCACCATTGAACTACCCATGTCTCCCCGGACACTCGAATCCCTGATCCCCTTTTGCAGTAATGGGGAGGGTGCAGAGGGAAATGCTAGCGGCCAGTTTGGTAAGCATGGGACTGGATTGGTGCAGCTGTTTGTGATGGGGAAATAGTGGTAGAAATACTCTGTTCCTTCATTTGTTTGTTTGGTGTGGGATCCAAGGTGGCTTACAGTGTAAGCTCAGCATTAAAGTACTATAGGAGGGAAAGAGCTATATAGTGCAGTTTCCTAAGGGCCCATGTTTCTTCTGGCCTGAAGTGGGGGAAAGGGAGTGGGAGAAGAAAAATCAAAATTCTACCTCATAGTCTTGTGACATGTATGAATTATACATCTTTGTGTGATGTTACCATAGCTCACATACTTCACTTCTTTTAGAAATGGCAATAGGCAATGAGTTCAGCAGGGTGTTGGGGCTTTGCCTTTTATTTGAGGTCCTACGCTTCTGTATTTGGATTATGGAGGTGTACCGCCCACAATCCTAGAAATCTCTCTCTTGCAGTCATTAGGGCTAGAAACTGAAAAGTTTCTCAAGGATGCTGAATTCTACAACTCTGTTCTGTTCTAGGATATTGTTTCTGAACAATCATGGAATCTACAGTCTGGGAAAAATGCTTTTTGTTCTTTTGGACTAAAAATTTCAGAGATCACCCAGCAGTCAAGCTGTCTGGAAGTGGTAGTCCAAAAAGGAAATTTTCCAGGCTGTTATAGAATTAAGGGCCTACATGCAATTGCTAGTTTCAAGTAGAGTTAGATCCATTAAATACGTAGCTGAATGGTAAGCCAATGCATATGTAAATCCTATTGATTCAATGAGTCTGTTCTAGTTTATTTTAGCAGCTCAGTTTAACTTAAGGAAAGCAACCAGTTCTGAGCATGGTGCAGGTCCTGAATTCGCCATTTCTCAGGATCTGGGTGAAAATAAGCTTGCAACTAGATAACATCACATTTTTTACATCTTTTTCTGTAGAATCATTGCAAGTCTTTGACATGGAGATGACTGCTGAGTGTGCCAACTCGCCCATGTGACTGGCCCATCTTAGGCAGCTGACCAGCTCTGGTTTCCTGGCATGAAACATTTCCTTTTGCACCATTGTGGCTGGCTCAACAGAAGATTCTTGATTTTGGTTTCTCTTCTAGCCGCTCGGAGTGCCCTCTTGCTGGCAGCTCATTGCCTGAGCTGGTATGGCTTGAGGAAGGGCCCTCCCACTTAATGTTAGTAAGGATTTATCCCCTTCTCACCAAAAGTATTTTTCCTTTTGTACAAAACTTTGATTAAGGGGTGTCTTATTTTGCTAGATCAAGTGCCTCTTCATGCCCTGCTCTCTTAGCAGTACTTCTTGGTCTCCTGTTTATGTTTGCAGCATGCTGCTAAAGGCTTATTCGTCCAGCTAACAATCACATCCAAATGTTTTTTCAGTATTCAGAAAACAGATTGTTCTAAACAGGCAGGCAAGATGCTATCTGCTGAGCACGGGGCAGAGGGTGAGGGGGGAAATGCTTCATAAAGATAGGTGCAATTTTATTTCTTACATCTGTGATTTTTATAGCTTCCCAAATGGTTTGAAAATGAATGTTAACCTAGGACTACAGTCCTGCGAGGTGAGGTGACTGTGACTGTGGCTTACACTGGCTCAGTCACCTTGGACTTTGAGGCTGGTGGGCACCAGGGATTTGAAAGTATATATATTTTTGAACCCCTAAGTCACTTGAGCTGTACAGATGGTGAGCAGTGGCCAAGAGTGATCTTTAGGTTGATGACAGTATGATAGAAAATTAACAAGAGTAATGTTCCCAGGGCTAATGAGTAAATTCATGGTGGAACTATGATCTGAATCCAAACCATCCAGCTGAAAGTCCAGATTTCTTTCTATTCTCTCTCTCTCTCTCTCTCTTTCTTTCATGCAAGGCTTCAGGTCTAGAGGGATCTCTTACTCTCTATCCTTAAGGCTTTGAGCCCAGATAGCATAGCAAGAATGAAATCAGAGCTTGATATTTGGCAGATTTGTTGCCAGCATTTAGCTCTAGTTAATTTTTGTTGTTGCTGTTGTTATTTATTTGCACTTTTATGCTGCCCTTCCTTGAAGGAGTTCAGGGCAGCATGCCTGGTTTTTTCCTTCTCCTTCTCCTTCCCCACCCCCACCCCAGGCACTAATTCCATTTTATCCTCAGCCTTGTGAGACAGATTTATCAGAACGTTCGTTACTGGCCCACAGTGTCCAAGTGATAACTTCATGGTCGAGTGGAGACTTCAGCCTGGGTCTCTCCAGTAGATGCCCACTGTTGAAGCCACTGTGCCCCATCATAACTGTATGTTAGGAGCAAAGAGCAAGCATTTAAAAAAATGATGCCTCTTCTCCCATCCAACAGTTAGTTGCTTGAGCTAGTTCAGCTTTCACCAGCCCAGCACCTGTCAAATGTGTTGAACTACAACTCCCATAATCCCCTACTCAGCTGTCTGGGGTTAAGGGAGTTGTAGTCCAAGATGTCTGGATGCACCCAGCTGATGAATTCTGGCCTAGCTCATTTCTTCCTTGTAATATATGTTTATATCCTCGACTATACCGAAGACATTCTCTTCCCAGCCTTTGTGTCCACAGCCATGGCCCTCTCTATCCGTGCTTGTCCCCCCCCCCCCCCCATTTGTGGCCAAGTGATTTAATTCTAGCTGTAAGCAGTGCTCCTCAGAGGCTGTTTGGCTGTGATATTGGCACTCTGCTGTAGGGAACAAAAAACCTGGATGCTGATGTTTTAGCTGTTGGGCTTAAGAGAGTTATCCACCAGGGCCCACATGTCCGTGGAAGAAAGTGATAAAGCAAGTTTTTCCTCAGTATTATTTAGAGGCATGGACTGTGCTTGTCCAGGGCTTCTAGAAGTCATAATCCAACACACCTGGAGGACACCAGGTAAGGGTAAACTCCATAAGATCCCTAGCTAGTATACAGCTGCACTGGTTCCTTATAACCAAATAGCTTATTTATGCCAAATTCCATTTTGTATCCATCTGCTTCCCACATCAGTGAATTTGCTGTTTCTTTGTAACTAACTGCTCTCTAAGAGCATAATGACTTTAATTTGTTTTGTATATTTTACTGCTGTATTTACAAGCTCCAACTTTCTCTTAAATAAAATCTAACACCATATTGCTCTGATGGATTGTAATTAGTGAGTTGTTCTGTGTGTGGTTGTCTGTGGCATGATCCCAAAAAGCAGACTGCTTGTGAGAAAACGAAGAAATTGGTTTGGAGCAGAGAAGTGTGTCTATATGTTTGACCAAATGCACTGATGAAGCAGTGTTTTTGTGCTGTGGGACAAAAACCACAGTGGAATTTTCAGTGTGATACTATATATTGAAGAGGATGATGGAGGAGAGATCTTTGGCCCTCAAGATGTTCATGAAGTGCAATTCCCAGCAGCCCTACCCATTAGAGCCAATGACGAGTGGTCGTAGTAAGCCAAAAATTTCTGAAGGACTACAGTTGACCACCTCTACATTTTATGCACATTTTACACAAATGTAAAGCCCTTTAAGCTGGTCCAGCTACCCAGTGAATTACTGTGTCCAATTCTGGGTACTACCTTTTAAGAAGGACCTGACAAATGCCCCGACACAAGCCATATCTGAAGCCCCTGGAGGGGGTGCTATTGCTGCTTCTTACTGGTGAGAAGGGAAGGGAGTGGGAGAAAAGTCAGAATGAAGATGCAGCTCCTCTGGGCTCCTGGGGGAAGGAAAGGAAGAGTGTACTCCCATCAGTGAATTCATCCTCATTTCCCCCTTCCACCAAACTGGGTTCATCTGCTACTTCATGGTCTGAATTCCCAACCCAGTCCCTCCTATTCCCACTGTTAAGAAGCAGCTGTGGGGTTTTTCAGCTAATGGGGAGAGGCACATGGAACTGCATGGGTAGAGCTATGTTCTGATGTAGGATGTCAGCCTGTCTCTTACGAGGAGGGTTTGAAAATACTGGGTGTGTGTAGCCTGGAGAAGTCTAAATGGAGACAAGCTGTCCAAAGGGCTCTTTCACAGTAGATGGGGCAGAAGAGGTCTACAGATAGTGGGCTCCTCTTCTACAGATTGAAAAGGACAGTATTTCTATTATATCCTTTTCCCTTCCTCAGAGGACTTTTAATACTGTGGAGAGCTAAAAAGACAAACAAATTGGCCCTTGAACAGATCAAGCCTGAAATACCTGTAGAAGCCAAGATGATCAAATTGTAGCTGTCATACTTGGCCACATCAGGAGAAGGCACAACTCATCAGAAAAGGCAGTAGAGGAAAGGTTGAGGGAAGACATCGAATCTTGGAGATGTCTCCTCTACAGGGTTGCCATGAGTTAAGATAGACTCAAGGGCAGTTTAACAAAAAGAAGAAGAAAAAGCCATGGGAAATATGAGAGGACATGAGGAAGAAAACAGTGTTCCATCCCCTGTAAAATCCCAATTTGTGGTTAAGACGGTTACAGAATAAGAACCTAACTAGGACCAATGAACAGAAATGTCAGGGAAGCAGATTCCAACTCAATACTGGGTATGCTAGTAAGTGAGATTTTCTTAACAATCAGTCTGCTTCAGGAGGCAGTGGGCAACTGGAGGTCTTAGGTAGTACAGTCATCTGTCAGGGGTTGTACTACTATAAAGTCGGAATAGAATATATATTAAATAACCTCCAGACCATTTCAAGTAAAATAATATATACACACACACATAGTTAATATTTGAATCTGATTACAACACTTTTATAATTTGCACAACAGTCTATTTGAGGCCCTTATCTACTCCATGCTTCTGTAAAATAGTTGCTTTCACTGCAAACAAGACAACTCTAAGAGTTATGAAAGGCTCTACTTCTTGCAGTAGCAGAGACATCTTGCTTTCATCATCCCTTTCCCTCAAATTTCTGAGGATGGGAGCCAGATATTGCTCTCTAATACCATTATATAACTGACAATGCAGCAGATAATGTGCAAGATCTTCAACAGTAGGGGCCCCACATATACAAAGTCAAGAAAAGGAATACCCTGGTATCTACACTGGATCACTCTTGAATCCATTTGCTCAAAGCAAAGGTTGGCAAAAGCCTTCCGATGTTCTCTTTTCATAGGAAAAAACAGATATTTCTCTTCTTGGAAGAACATTTTGGCCCTTGATAGCCATTTCAAGGATTTTACTGAGGCCAGAGCTGTTAGATCCAATTGGGCCCTAATATTGAGCACTCTTTGTTTAAACATGCTGCCAGCATTTGTATTGATCTTTCTAGTGACCATTATGCTGAAACTCACACTGGAGAGCCTTTTTGAAAAGTTGAAAAACCAGGAGTTTGATGAAATATTCTCCTGTTCAATTAAGCATAACTTAGGTAGCCTATCATCACACATTTGTGATAACTTGATCCAATAATTAAATATCCGAAATAAACAGAGGCCAGAAATAGCTGCCATACCAAATTCTGCTCTAATTGCTTGTGCTGGGGTACTTCTTGCCACCTCCAATGTCAATCTTAAAAATTTATTCTGAGTTCTTTCAATTTTCATATTTGTATTGATTCCCCAGATTTCTGAGCCATATATCAAAATTGGCAAAACCTTTGGCTTATATACTTTTAAAACAGGATAAAATGAGCAGGGATACTTAAAATTCAATAACCTATTTAAAGTATGGATACATATAGATGCTTTCAATTAATTCTTCTTTATCTGTGGAGCCCAGGATCCTCTAGATGCAAATGTAATGCCCAGATAATTATAAACTTCCACTTGCTCAACCTCTTTAGAATCTATACGCCATTTATGAATTTTCCTTTTTTAAAAAAAAACAAAACAAAAATGACAACTTTAGATTTGCTGTAGTTAACTAGATCATTGAGCTGGCAATAAGTGCTAAACTTTCTCAACAATCTACGCAGACCTATCACAGTATAGGAAAATAAAATCATATCATCTGCGTATAAAAGCACATTAACAGCTCTATCCAATACTTTGGGCATATGAAAATCCACACCACACAAATCTAAAACAATATCATTAATACAAAAATTAAATAGAAAAGGGACCAAAATGCAGCCCTGCCAAACACCTTTGAAAGTAGGAATCTTATTGGTTAGAGCCAGATTAGCACCTGTTCTAACTTGTAGACCGGTATCTGTATAGACTAGAGCTCCTTTATTAGAAGAAGTCTCCTGTCAACATTAGACTTTAAAATTTTTTGCCACAGAAGATTCCTATTAATTGAATCAAAAGCTGCTCTTAAATTTATAAAAGCTGTGTAAAGTCCTCCACCTCTTGTAGAATATTTTGAAATCAGGTGTAAGAGGGTGAAACAGGTATCCACGGTACTTCCTTGTCGGAAGCCTGCCTGTTCTTCAACTAAAATCACATTTTACTCAGCCCAATCCTCCAATTTCAACAGTAAGAATTTTGCATAGATTTTAACCGCCACATCTATTAGACTAATCAGCCTGTAATTTTGGGGGTCTCTTCTATCTCCTTTTTTATGCAAGGGTATAACTATGCCTGCTCTCCAACCTTTTGGGAAGCAGCCAGTATTGTTTATATGGGGAAATAGGCCTGCAAATAAAGTAGCCCACCAGTCTGTTCTGTGTTTAAACAATTTGGGAGGCATACAATCCTCACCTGATGCTTTATTGCACTTTAATATTTCAATAAGGCCTATAATTTCCCGTACAGTAACTGGAGGCCATTTGGGGAAATCATTTATATCCCCAGAAGATACTGCCATTGTTGATGTTTTAACTAGCTTTGGCTGCTCTTTAAACATATTTAGGAAGTAGCTTTCCCAGATTGATGCAGCAACTGGAATCTCCAAATTGTATCTCAAATCACCCAGCCTCCTGGCAATTAATTGCCAGAACAACGTTGAGTTTTTATTAGTTGCCTCTTTTTCCAATTCAGCCCATCAGTCATTCATCATAGTTGCACTCTGTATTGAGAAGAGACTGGATGAACTCTAGATCTACTCCAACATGGCTGCCAAGGTTCAATGCTGTATTTTGCATCTGGTTTAGTTCTGTATTCCTCTTCTACTGCAGCCCATTGTGGTGCAAAAAACGTGTTCCAGAGGATTTCCCTGCCTTTCAGAGAAAGGATTTAGGGGGCATGAGGGAAAGGGATTGATGAGTCTGGTGGAAGCTGCAAGATCCAACACAAGTACACTTTTGGGCATCCTGGATTTATGAATCTGTGAACTTTATGTGACTCGGATAAGTATGGATTTGTGTATAAGGTTGCATTATTTTTCCACAGATCGTGCACCTTTGAGTGTGCATCTTTTAAGGTAAAAGTAAAGATATTCCCAGTTGACAAGGTTGTCAAGTTGTGTCCGACCATAGAGGGCGGTGCTCATCTCCTTTACTAAGCCGAAGAGCCAGCGTTGTCAGAGACTACTCTGTGATCCTGTGGCCAGCATGATTGCACAGAAAGCTATTTACCTTCCCACCAAAGTGGTACCTATTTATCTACTTGCATTTGCATGCTTTTGAACTGCTATGTTGATAGAAGCTGGGACTAGTGATGCTCACCCCATCATGCAGCACCTGGGCCTTGAACTGCCAACCTCCCGATCTTGCAATCAACAGAGTCAGTGTCTTAAGCACTTGAGCCACTGCATCACCTTCTTGTACAAACTCTTATAAGGAAAGGCGAGGAGTATCCTCACCCACCCCAAAAAATGGAAATTCATAATGCACCAACATAGAGACATGAGTGTATGTGCGTGTGTCCTAGAATGTGCCAAGCCTTTCCTTTCTATTCCAGAAGAAGACGTCTAGGAATGGACAAATTGTCCTTGCCTGTCATTACTGTTCTTCAAAGTTCTTAATAAGTTGGGAAGAATCAAAATGTAACAACCAGGCTTTTGAAAATAGGTGAGTGAGGTGCTGCCGCCTTATGTACACTTGGAAACACTGCAGCTGTAATTCTTGGATGCAATGGCAAAGTGTGTGGGCAACTTCTGGTGTAAAGAGGACAAAGTCTGAGGCCTTGCTTCTGCTGCTCCTGGTCTCTAGCAATATTCTGAAATATTTAACCTGCTTTTCCATGGTGGCGGCTAGCATAATAAGATTTTAAAAATAATCTGCTGTTACAGTTGGGCCGCCATAGCCAAGGATATTTTTAACCCTGGATTCAACCATCCACAGCTTGAAAATATTTAAAATATATATAAATTCCAAAAAGCAAACCTTGATTTTGCCATTTTTATATAAGGGACACCATTTTACTATGTCACTATATTTAATGGGACTTGAGCATCCACAGATCTTGGTATCCATGGGGGTCCTGGAACCAAACCCCAGCAGATAGCAAGAGCCCACTGTATTTTCCATCAAGCTGATTTCAACTTATGGTTGAATACATGAGAGATCTCCATGATTTTTCTGGTCATCATCTGCCCTGCTCAGGTCTTGCAAACTTAGGGCCATGGCTTCCTTGATTAAATCAATCCAAATGTAATTCGGGTCCCAAAACACACCAGAAATAATCCAACTTGAGACCACTTTAACTGCCCTGGCTCAATGCTAGGGAATCCTGGGAACTGTAGTATTGTGATACCCAAGCTCTTAAAGAAAAGGCTAAATGTCTCACAAAACTACAGTTCCCAGAACTCCCTAGCATTGAACCAGGGCAGTTAAAGTGGTCTCAAGTTGGATTATTTCTGATGTGTTTTGGTACAGTTCCCAGTCTCAAACTGGATTATTTCTGCAGTGTTCAAATATCTGATGCGCTCTCAGGCAGAAGATGGAACAAGTGTATTTGCTGCTGTTCCAAGGGGACCTGTATTCAGAGGAGCCTGAACCAGTGCATTCAAATTACAAGAAAAGGATATTTGGACTAAACATTAGGAAAAACTTTGCTGTGTTAAGAGTTGTTGGATAGTGAACAGACTTCCTCAGAGTGTGGCGGACTCACTTTCACTTGGACTTTTATAAGCAGAGGTTGAACAGCCACCTCTCAGGAATGTTTGAGTAGCCATTTTTACTGTATTGGTGGGAAGTTAGGTTCCCTTCCTACTGTACATTTCTATGTTAGTAATGCTGTTGCTTTTTAAAAATGCAATATATCTTAAAGCTTTTTTTTTAAAGCCCTACTTTAGAAGGAGAAGAAAAAATATTTAGAAGGTAAGATCCTGCTGATACAAAAGATCCTGCTGGTAAAAATGGTTTTAGGTAGTAAAGCAAATAAAAGGGCAAGATGGGTTACTTTGGAGCATGGGTTTCATAGCCTGGGCAGCATAGTAAAGTAGTACTATTTAAAGTGGAGGTCCATGGTCTTGCTGGCTGCAAGCCATTGGCTGCCAGTACATGGAAAATTTCCAGGAAAGAAAGAAGCAGCTGAGGTCAACAGACATAATCGTGGTACTGGTCCATGGCATGTTAAAGGGTAGGGAGGATTTCTGGTTTCACAAATCAGATGCGATAGCCCGAGAAGCATTGCAATAGAGAACTGCATTTCCCGTGTTCCCGTCAGCCTTGCGCCAAACCAAAAGAAATGCAATTTCTGTATATCTGTAGCTTTTTAGCTGGCGTGTGAGAGTCTTTCTAGCCTCGATCTGGGTAGAGGACTGTGTGCTTGATCTATCCATTGGGGAGGGAAAAGGTCCTGTTCACTTGAGTGGCAAGCATGGGAGGATCAATCCCTAACAGCCTGAAAGTATTTGTGTTAAGCTCCTCTGTCCCACACCAGGATTAGGGTCAGGCACCCCACCCCAGTCATTTTCTTTCAAAAAGTGATTTGTCCATTTGCTATTTGCAAGAATGATTTCACTTTCAGTTTTTCCCTGCTATAATGGCAAGAGATGCAAAAGGGTTTCCTTCCCTACTGGCCTCAGTTAATGGTCAGAATTGACTGGAAGAAGATGTTCTTCTGGTCAGCCAGGCACCAAGGCAGTTATCGCTTTAAAGATAAATATTCTGGATCATGCCCAGAAATCAACTGCCAGCCTGCATAGACAGTACAGTAAAGGAATCTGACTCTTTGGAAAAATGCTTCTTGAGAGTCCTAAAGACCCTAAAGCAGGGGTCGGCATACTTTTTGGGGGTGGGGCTGGTTTCACTGTCCCCCCCGATTGTCAGCGGGCCGAAAAAAATGGCGCCGGAGGATGGCATGATGGTGGGCGCCATTTTGGAATGCAAAATGGCGCTGTGCGCCGTGAGCGCATGTACACGTGCTGGTGCCGTTTTGCATTCCAAAATGGTGCCCGCTGTTGTGTGCATGCGTGTGCGAGCGCGGGCACCATTTTGGAACGCAAAATGGCACCCCACGTCATGCCTGCGGCGGCGCACGCGCAATGACAGCAGGACCAGCCACGGGCCGGTTACAAGGCCTCGACAGGCCAGGTTCGGCCCGCAGGCCATAGTTTGCTGACCGCTGCCCTAAAGTGAACCTGTCATGGAGTTTTCTTGGCAAGATTTGTTCAGAGGAGGTTTGCCATTGCCACCCCTGAGGCTGAGAGAGTGTGACTTGGCCAAGGTCACCCAGTAGTTTTATGTGGGTTTTTTGGGCTGTGTGGCCATGTTCTAGAAGAGTTTCTTTCTGACGTTTTGCCAGCATCTGTAACTGGCATCAGCCACAGATGCTGGCGAAACATCAGAAAGAAACTCTTCTAGAACATGGCCACACACCCCGAAAAACCCACAAAAAACTATGGATGCCGGCCATGAAAGCCTACGACTTCACTCAGTAGGTTTGCATGGCTGAGCAGGGATTCAAAACCTGGTCCCCAGAGTTGGAAGAGGCAAATTAACTAGAGTTTATGTTCACTCGTCATTTATATTAAAATCAAATGTTTCTACTAAAAGTTGTACCAAAATGAAGCTGAAAAATGCCATCCATTATTTTATTCACACACCCCCATCCCCCATCTAAGCCTGGTATACAAACAAATGCATGATTAGACCCAGTTTCTCTTATACTCCACCAAAAAACTTCTCCCTTTCTTTCATTTCTTCCCTTTCTAACTTTCTAACACCTCCCTTTTTGTCAGTTTTCTTATTCCACTAGATCCCATAAAATTCCTATAGTTAAGAGCTTTAAAAAAGTTCAGTTTCTTTTGGACAGATAAGCGGCCTGGTTGTGGCACCTGGCCTAGAAAACAGGAGGATCATCTGGGTGCAAAGGGGATCACCCCCCTCAAATCTGTTTTTTAAAATTTTAACCTTGGAATTAAAATATCATACTCTAATCTTGAACTAAAATAAATAGTATTAATCTTGTGACCTTATCACTGTAATTCCCCAGCCATGACAAATTAAGAAAAAGCAAGAAGTCGTCTATGTGAAAAACAAACAATCCAAGGGCACAAGAATTTGGCTATAAGGCCAGCTGGGAAATGTAAAATTTGTTGGTGCTTTAGTAATATTTCTCATTAATAATAAATAAACTTAGTTATAGAATTAAGATTCACATAGTACTCCCTCTATAATAAAATTATGCTGAAGTTCCAGCAAAATCACTTTAGTTAAAAAATTAAATTTGATAGTTTCCCATTTTAATATTCACCTTAATAACTTAATTGATTTTAACTTGTTAGTTTCTATCTCTGACCAGGCGGCCCTCACATGCCAAGAGAGTCCCAGTAATGTAACTTTTGTGCCTCAATAAAACAATGTGATACTGTCACACGTTGAGTATCTTGCATGTATCTAGTGATAACAATGCCATTAAATCCATTTCAATTTCATAGACTCATAGAATCATAGAATCATAGAGTTGGAAGAGACCACAAGGGCCATCCAGTCCAACCCCCTGCCATGCAGGAACTTCCAATCAAAGCATCCCCGACAGATGGCCATCCAGCCTCTGCTTAAAGACCTCCAAGGAAGGAGACTCCACTACTCTCCGAGGGAGTGTGTTCCACTGTCGAACCGCCCTTACTGTCAGGAAGTTCCTCCTAATGTTGAGGTGGAATCTCTTTTCTTGCAGCTTGCATCCATTGTTACGGGTCCTAGTCTCTGGAGCAGCAGAAAACAAGCTTGTTCCCTCCTCAACATGACATCCCTTCAAATATTTAAACAAGGCTATCATATCACCCCTTAACCTTCTCTTCTGCAGGCTAAACATCCCCAGCTTCCTAAGTCATTCCTCATAGGGCTTAGTTTCCAGACCCTTCACCATTTTAGTTGCCCTCCTTTGGACACGCTCCAGTTTCTCCACATCCCTTTTGAATTGTGGTGCCCAGAACTGGACACAGGTCATAACAAAATTTCTGGTCATAACACAACCAAGTTTGGGAAAGTCAACATCTGTGTGAACAAAACAACTCTTCCCTTGAAGGCTTCAACTGCGCTCTTCTGCCTCTTCTAGCAGGGGTTGAATGCAGCCACTCCTGTAATCAAATTTGAAGTGACTCCCTGCTGCTAATACTCTTATCTGTTGTTATCTGGGTTTAAGTCGATTTCACTTATGGCGACCCTATGGATGAGACGCCTCCAAGAACCCCTATCTTCCACTTCCCTACTTAGTTCCTACAAGCCCATGCCCGTGTCCCCCCTGATGGAGTCCATCCATCTGGTGTGTGGTCTTCCTCTCCTCCTACCCTCTACCTTATTTATTTATTTATTTATTTATTTAATTTTTATCCCTCCTTTCTCCCAAAGTGGGACCCAAGGTGGCTAACAATATATATAGAACACATTACCTTTCCTAGCATTATTCTTTTTTCTAGTGATCCGTGCTTTCTCATTATATGGCCAAAGTATAATAGGGAAGAAATAAGCAAGGAGTCTACCTAGATGGATGAAAGTTGTTGCCGCCGAGTGAAATAAATCCTCAGATGCATGAATTAAGTGGAAGGGGGTTTGCTCCAGTCCTGTAACACTGATCTTTTTGTTAGAGAGGTTACTTTCCTCTAGAAAGATGGGCCTCCCTCTTCAAAAACACTCCCTCCCAGAAAATGCTGCCTCTGAGCCCAGTGCAGCCAAGGACAACCTGTGCAACACTTTCCCCTCTCAGCCACCCTTCTTTCCTTTTTTTCTTTCTGTGGAGAGTTTATTTACCATCTCTGCCACTGATAAAAATCTGGAGTAGCAGAAGTGGCAATGACCACATAGCTGAAGAAAAAAAACACATGACTCTCATTCATATGCATGGACACCACAACAAGTGGAGCGCTGGTCCAATTCAGGCGCCATAGTGTCTCAGGTGGCTGCTTATGCATTGGCAGAAAAGAACACAAAAGAAGGTGCTGGTTTGTATTTGCAAATGCTAAATCCATATTCGGTAGCATATTGTCTTTGTGCACAATGCCATTGTACATAATCCATAGTCCCTTGATTTGAAAACAGACAAAGCAAAAGGAGTAGAATATGCAGTTAGAAGTAGAATGGAATAAAATAAAATGCAGAGTTGTTCAAAGTGGAATTAATTATTAAAATACACTAATTTATATGTAAAGATGCAAATTTTGAAATTATAAGTAGAAGAGAAATATAGTGCTTGTTGCCACCGTAGGGAAGATGGTGGCATATCCTCCAGCGCGTCCCATTTGATAGACAGTCCCTATTAATCCTCTGCTTTCCCATTTTTCATCTGCCCTTAAAATGTCCCAGTTTCTCTCTCCTCCTGCAATTTTCCCCCTTTGTTCTCAGATTACTTCCATTGCTGCAAATTGAATTCAAAGTGCAAAAGTAATTTTACTCATCTCAGGGGATAGGGAGGACAAGAATCTTGCCCTTCCCAGTTGACTCAGACAAAAGCAAACTGTTGCAGTCTCTCCTAGCATGTGTGTTCTTCTTCACTAGTAACTTTAAATTGAGTAGGCTTTGCTTACTTTTTAAGACTGACCATCATTTTCTTCTATAAATTATAGTTTGGTTTTACCAAAAGTTTCTTTCTTTGCTTCCCAGTGATCATCCCATTCATATTCCTCCTCCTGCGCTACTCCCTTCATATTTCTCATTGAAATGGCTGAGAGTTACAGTTCAATTAGGTTTTTTTTAATCATTATTTACCAATATTCACAAAATGTACATGTTGAAAGAAAGTGAAATTGACAGACTTGTCCTAACAGGGGCATGTGGGAGTTTTGTTTCAGTTCATGTTTTACCAGAATTTACCAAAAGTCACAACATTCAAGAGTAGGAGGAAATAGGACTGCCAGATTTGTTCATTTCTAGTTTGTTCGCCTTTCAAGATTCTCCTTCCTTCCCTTTTTTCCTGCTGTGGAAGGATTATGATCACTGTCTCACTGACCTTAACACAACAGGACTGCCTGCTCAAAACAGTCCTCCCATCTGTTTAATCTTGACCTTTTCATCTTTCATCTTTTAAAAAAGAGTTGTCTTGAATTGGGATGGGTTTCTCATCAGGAGAGTGAAAGAGGGTCTCGCATAAGGTCTTTATTCTCCTATAGATTGTAGTAATCACTCTTAAGGTCTTTATTCTCTATAGATTGTGGTAATCACTCTTTTCCCAGCTGCTATTTTTATTGAGCCAACTCTGTCCCTCACAACCATTTCCATCCTTGTTGACAAGCCCCTTCTTCTCCAGCTTTAGACACCCACCTTGCCTGAAATTAATCTATTTTTACCTTATATCGTTGTAGCTATTTCAGTGCAATACCACAAATTGCTTAGGTGGAAAATCACAACCATTAACTTTAATCTGGGCCTAGCTCCCTCCCTACTCTCCCAAATCCAGAGCATTGTGTCTACCCTTGTTTATAACCTATTTTTACTGTTGTTTTTCCACATTTCTCCTCTGTTTTCATCCCCCACATTTTTTCCATGAAGTCTCTCTAAGTGGCTGCCACATTCCCCCACCCACACCTTGTTTGATATATCCAGATTACTGATCTCAACTGTAGTTCTGATGAATGGTGTTTTACTATAACGGGAGGCAGGAAATAGGTACCATACCCTCCAGCATTTCACAGATGAAAACCAGGAGACTTTTAGCCAAGCAACGTCAGAGTGGGATCAAGATGGCAAAAGTAATGAATGAGGAAGGATACACAAACGAGGAGTGGCTTCAGCAGTTTGCTTTTTCCTGAGCTCATTTAGGGTCTAATCTGCACAGCAGAAATAATTCAGTTTGACACCACTTTAACTGTCATGGCTCTATTCTACCCAATTCTAGGACTGGTAGTTTGTTGTGGCACCAGAGCTTCAGGAAGGATGCACATGGCATGGTGAGGGAGGAAGGGGACACCTGCCTAACAGCTAGATCAGCCAGATCAACCCTGGCGTTCAATAAGATAACAAATGTTTCAGCCAGATCGCCTTCACTTCCACTTAAAAGACTAAATATCTCACAAAACTACAAACCCCAGAATCCCACAGGATGGAGCCATGGCACTGAAAGTGCTGTCAAACTGCATTATATCTGTAGTGCAGTTTAGTCCTAAGAAGGGCAGGACTCTGTTCTCTCTTTCTGTCCTGCTGAGTTAACTGAGTGCAAATTAATTTTGGGCTTTCAACTTAGTTTATCCCAACTGAAGTAAGCTGAGGACAAAGGGGGAAATGGGATGAGGAGAGAGAAACTGGGACATTTTAAGGGCAGCCGAAAAACTGAGACAACAGTGGATTAATCAGGAGTGTCCTGACCAAATCAGGACAGTGGGACACACATGATATATGAATCCCATTCTGGCTTCTCGCATCCCATATGGTCATGGACGTTTTCCATGAACTTGGTCTATGTGAGAACTGCCACCATGTAGCTGTATGGTCTGAGAGGATGGACCTCAGCAATGGTGGTCTAGTGGTATAATTTGAAATCTGTATTCTCTCACCATGACAGTTTCCATTCCCCCACCCAGGCCCAAATGTCAGCTTTTTTTGACAATGACTCCCAGAATCCCCCACCCATAGTAGGCAAAGCAGCCAGTGGCTATACTGGCTGGAGGATTCTAGGAGTCATCATCTAAATAAAATAATGGCACCCATTTTTGGATGATATGTAGTTTGTCTGTCATCTGTCTAGTTCTAAGTGCATATGTCTACTATGTACTGTATTCACATTCATGCATTCCGTATTTCACTTGTGTCAGAATGATGAAAGATCTCGATAAAAGTGTTGAAGAAGAAAGAAAGAAAGAAAGTCATCTTATTTCCCACCACATGGCCTTTAACCAAATGACCTTTGAAGCTTTCCTGTTTGGGTAAGCTTTGGAGACATGAAAAATTTAAAGCTGCTGTACTAAACTGTATTTGTTTTTTATGTTGCTGCACAGAATTGTTTTACATTTGCTGCAAAATGTTGAATCATTTTAATTACTGCCATGTATTTTTTCTTTTTTAGGGGGCTATTCTGCTTTTTTTTTAAGTGATGGGCAAAGTGGACCCAAGGAAAAGCAGAGTGGCAGGTCTTCCATTTTATCCCAATCCCTGCTAGTTCACACCAGCCAGGATAGAAAGTGTTTGTACAAGATTGCAAAGATTCCCTGAATTCAGCAAAAAACCCTGAATTGAGATGGACTGTCTTCGCGAAGTCCACACCATGATTCAGGCTTTCCTGAAGAGGAGGAAAGAGAGAAGAGAACAGAATCTTGCCCTTCCCAGTAGATTCAAAAGTAAACTGCTGCAGCCTCTCCTAGCTTTTGTATCTTTCCTCATTAATAATTTTTGCCATCTTAACCACACTCTGAACATGTGTCTTGGGAACATGTGTCTCTGTTTTCATCTGTGAAATTCTGGCCTTTGACTGTGTAGATTATTAGGAATTATACTTTGCGCTAAAAGAAATGGTAGTGCCACATCATCTGATTGTCCTGATGTATAACCTCTACTTTGGACCAGTGGCATCACTAGGGTTGGTGTCACCTGGTGCAATAGCTCATAGTTTCATCCCCCCTTGGCTTCCTCCCATACCACCCCATATAGAATCCTTAGTAATGTTTTTTGTACTAATGTTACTCATAAATCGTAATTCCCGTATATCACTGAATCTAACGGTAATAGTTGGGCATAAACATCTAGCAAAATTAAAATGATGCCTTTAAATTACAATATCATATGCACAGCCTCAATGTATTTAAATATGCACAGTTCCATGGGGTTAAAGTGAAAAAAATTGGTAAAATGTGATGTTTTTAAAGAAAATGTAAAAAAGAATAAAAATATTTAATTCTTTTTTTTAATCTATATTTAAATTTGAATTTTAAAAAAAAATCTGGGGTCTCTCCTTTCTCCTCTCACTGACACTCACCCCACTCACCCCATCTCTTACAGCATTTTCAATGGAAACAGGCAAATGCCACAGCCTGCTTCTGCCAAAACAGAGATATTTGAAGAGCATTGGTGTCACACACTCCTTAGGTCTGCATCCTCCACGCCTCCCTAATGATGCCACTGCTTTGGACAAGAAGCCTCTGACAGGGCACAATACAGAGAAAGAGAATGTTTCCATTGGCAAGAAGGTCAAACAAGGCTGAATTTTATCACCTTATCTGTTTCATATAGAAAACAGGAATAGCCTCAGAAGAGACAGGCATGAAAATTAGGGGAAGGAACATCAACAAGATGTGCTGATGACACTACATCGCTTGCAGAAAATAGCAAAGACTTGGAATGACCACTGAGGAAATTTAAGAAAGAAAGTGCGGAAGCAGGGTTACAGCTGAATATTAAAAAGGCAAAATAATGACCACAGATAATTCACATAACTTGAAAGTGGGTAAAAAAGACATTTAACTAGTTAAAGATTTCCTGTACTTTGACTCAGTCATCAACCAAAATGGTTATCTCAGCCAAAAAGTCAGAAGACAACTAAGACCTGGAAAGGTAACCATGAAGGAACAACGTAAGAACCTCAAGTGTTAAGACATATCACTAAATAACAAAGTCAGAATCATCAAGGCCATGGTATTTCTGATCTATATGTATGGTTGTGACAACTGGGCAGTGAAGAAAGGTGATAGGAAGAAAATTAACTCATCTGAAATGTGGTACTGGAGAAGAATTATACGGATACTATGCTAAAAAGGTGTGGATACTATGCTAAAAAGACAATTGATTGGGTCTTAGAGAAAAACAAACCTCAATTCTCATTAGAAGTGAAAATTATTAAACTGAGGCTATTGTACTTTGGACATGCCATGAAATCTAGAATTTGAAAATAATGTAAAAAATAGATTTGCACTATTAAGCCCATTTGACCAAGAGCCAGAAGTTATGGAAGAATTGCCATACCTTGTCTGAGTCATTAATCAGAATGGAGTTTGCAGTCAAGAAACCAGAAGAAGACTAGGACTTGGAAGAGCAGCTCTGAAGAACTAGACAGGATCCTGAAGTGTAAATATATGTCATTGAATTCTAAAATTTGGATGGTCTATGCTATTGTATTTCCCATTTCTATGTATGGTTGTGAAAGCTGGACAATGAAGAAAACTAAGAAGAAAATCAACTTATTTGAAATGTGTTGCTGGAGAAGAGCTCTATGGATACAGTGGAGTACTAAAAAGACAAATAAATGGACCCCTAGAACAAATCAAGCTTGAACTCTCACTAGAAGCAAAGGTTATTAAACTGAGGCTATTATATTTTGGACATGCCATGAGATGACATGACTCACTGGAAATGACGATGGTGCTTGGCAAAGTGGAAGGCAGTGAGAAAATAGAAAAACCGCACTACAGATGGATTGACTCAATCAAGGAAGCCATGGCCCCCAGTTTGCAAGACCTGAGAGAAGTCCATGGCCAGGGTTCTTGGAGATCTCTCATTCATAGGTCAAAGTCAACTTGTGGGCAAACAACAATAAATGCCATAATTCTACCTGACGAATTTTACAGCAAGTCTTTTTGATCAAAGATCTGTTAAATGTTAAAGCAACAGGAGCCCTTCCTCATATTCAACCTGGCAACCTATTAAGATTTGACTTTTGATGATTGGGGAATGGGATTGCAGCAGTAAGCCTGCTCGGTCTGGGGAAGCAAAGAACAAATGAGGGTTTGTAGGTCTCTTGTGCTTTTAATTATATGGCTCTCTTGCCAGTTCAGCCCATTTTATTATTTCCTGTTGAGCTGGGCTAAACTTCAGTGATGAATAACCTTCTCCTTGCTTCTTGTACAGCTCCTCTTAATTGACCCACTGTCACTTTCTGTTGCCATGCAGCTGAAGTTTTAATTATTCATCTCCTCTCATTTTTGTGCCTGCTTGCTTTTAAAATAGTTGCTAGTTCCCTATAAAAGAAAAAAAATGCAAAGAACTGAGCAGTTAAAACTAGCCCTCAAGGAAGCAAAAAAAAACAAAAACAAAACCCTGATGGTGCAGCAGTTCTAAAAGGCCATTTAGGAGACTATTAAAGAGCAATACATCATGAATCTCCCAGCCCTACTGAACAGGAAGCAATAAAGTAGGTAGAACTTGCAAATTGGGTACTTAACATTAACATCAGAAAAGGACTTGGCTGGACAGAAGGACTTACCTGTTAAATATTATAGCAGAAGTGCCATGTGATCCAATGCATATTCTCCTGTTTAAATTCATCTAATTACAGAGATATCTTTATCTGCCTTAAGCACCTCTAGTATAGAAGCAACCATCAGCTTACATCTGCACAGAAGGCATACGAGTCTAAGGCTGCCCCAGGAGGTAAGTCTATGGCATTTATTAAAACTAATATCACTTTTGCCTTTTCTGTTCTTTTTGCTTCTTCATGTTTTTGTCAAACGCCACGGGTGTTATTAATGCAGGGAAGTGGAAGCCAACATATTTTGAGTTCAGTTCTCCAATGCCAGAAGGCAACAGTCAAAAAGCTGAATTTCTGAGTCAGCCCTTGGTACAGAAGAGGGAGCGGAGCAGAGGAGAGATTCACCTCACCTTTCCCACATTTCTTGGATGAATGCTGAGAAGGGGATGGAAGCTGTTTGCCAGAGAAAGAATAATCTCTGTTTTCCAGTGCAGAAACTGGAAACAGGCAAGCGTGTAAATCCTGATTAGCTTGGACAAGAGCAATGGGGTTTTGTTGACGAACAAATGTTCTCATCGTGTTGTGTTGAATATTTGTGATTACTGTGGAGTTTTAAATGAGTCATGGTGACCAGTCCCTCACCCACTCTTTTTGTTTTTCATGGTGGAGAGAAGGTATTGCTTACTGGTAGGCAGAAAATGAGAACAGCCTGATGATGGTGGAAGGAAGAGATGGCAAAGGTTACCCTGGCAACTGCTCAAGCCAAACAAAGGAGGAACAAACACAATGAATGCTTTTTCTCAATAAGTCCTGTCTAGCCCACTTGTAACTATTAGATCTTTCCCAGGTCCTTTGCCAGTGAGCTCTTCCTCTAATACCTATTGAGCTGTCGTTAATTTTCTGAACCCAACATGATGCTGGCTCTAATTGCTAAACTGTCACTAGAGCATTAGAATTTACATTTCTTGAAATGCAACTGTTGCTTGTTGCTTTGTTTCCCCATTATCTTTTCAGTTCCTTATCACTCAAGTTCCCTCATTGCATCTCCATTTCTCCTCCACTTAAAAAAAAAAAAATCAGTGTAGACAATAGAAAACTGTCACAAATTATGAACAAAAAATACCCCTCATAGTGCTCCACAAAGCATCCCTTCCCCCCAAAGAGTAAAATTAACTAGGAAATATAATAATTATGAGAGGAAATACAAGCAATAGTGTTTAGCATTGCCAGATTGGAAACTGGAGATGTACTGGACCTGGACCTTTAAATGGTGGGTAGAAGAGGGAATTTCAGCAGGTGTTGTTTGTTCCCTGGCTGGCTGTATGACAAACAACAGTTGTTGAAATGCCCTCTTCTATACAACCATTAAAGGTACAGTTCTCAATTTGGCAACTCTAAATTGGCATTCAACACTTGCTACATTTCTTAGGACCACTAGAAAGGAACCATCTTGCCCTGAGCAGATGGAATTCATGAATAGAAAGTAAAAGATAATGAGAAAGAAAAAAGAAAAGAGGAACATGTCAGTCCATCTGGACAATAAAGTCGGAACAAACCTAGGTACCATCAATTGAGTCCACTATGACTAAAACCACATTTTCTTCCTCTCAGTGCTTTCCTTGAATCTTTTGACTTTTAGTTTGCACATCTGAAAACTGTACAATGACTGTTTTTTCCAAGTTGCTCATAAGGCAGCTTCCTATGATCCTACATTATGGTAATCATTTCTAGATTTGCACCTATATACAAATCAAGGCTGACTTGGCAATGCATAACAGCATCCACAACCACTGCATATAAGTTAGCACATGCAATCTCTTTTGCATCTTCTTCAATGGGGCACCATTTTTCCTCTGCCGCCTCCTCCTCCCTATATCCTGCATCATCTGCACATCTTGAAGGCCCTGCTGTCTTGATCTTGGACATACTTCATCCTGGCTCCATTGCGGATCATGGGTTATCTGTAAACTTCAGCTCAGCAGCCTTAGGGGACTCAAGAGACCATACAGTAGACCTAGCCTACTGTAACTATTGGTTTTTAGAGCCACTGTTGGCTGGCTTTCCTGAATCCACTGAACTGTAGATCTGGGTTGCTAAACAGGTGGGTGAAAGGAGAAACTGGTGCCTTGTCTTGTATCTGAAATGGATTGCCTTTTTCAAAGTCTGGCTTATGTCTGCATTTTTGTGAAATGAAATAGTAAAGTGGAAACAACAGGCAGGAATGGAAACCAGCAGTGTCTCTTTTGCAATCACTGATCTTCCAATAATGCAGAAAAACAAGTACCAAAGAAGGTGGAGAATATTAGAAAAAGAGAGGTGTCCAACTGGCTGAGCTGTCAAGAACTTGTAAAACTACTTTTGCTCATCACTAGTCTTTCTCAGATTATACTGCTAGATGAATGAGATGGAATACTGCTAGATGGGAGAGATCTGTATCTATCAGGTTTGTTTGAGATTAAACTGACATGGAGCTTTGAAGTTTGCTATCCAGACCAGAAAGGAGAGGTGAATTTAAAACTGCAACTTTCTCCCAATTTTCCTTGTACCCCCTTAATCAAAACTGTACCCTTAAATTGCTGTTTGCCTCATGAAGAAAAATATAAGGATTTCAGCAGATTTTGATTAGGATAACAGTGCAGGGGAAAACTACAGACTTAGGACTCTTTCACGCCACAGTTATAGAGCTATGATTCCACTTTAACTGTCTTGGTAACATCCTCTAGACTCCTGGGATTTGAAGTTTACTGATTGGCATTTAAAATTCTCAGCCAGAAACTCTAGTGCCTCACCAAACTACAAACCCCATAGCAGTTAAAGTGGAATTGTAGTGCTATACTTGCACAGTGTGTGCTTCTTCAAACAACTTTATATAACACAGCCCCAGTAAACTTTGGGGTTTGTTTGGGTTTTTCGTTTTCGTTTTGTTTTTTGGTAAGTTAGGGGATTCAACCAAACACAGATTCACCACATAATGTGCCCTCCTTTTTTCCTTTTTCCCTTCTGTGAAGTTGCTAGCTTTAATGGTTTTTAAAAATATATATATTTTTTAAAAAGAAAAGCAATCTCTTTAAGTAATTGGTGGCATGTAATTGGCAAAAACTGTCACCATGTCAATATAAACTTTGGAGAGATTTCTGAAGCACTTTCTATTTTTCCTGTGGGAAACCCAAACACATCCAGCTCAGATTCCAAACTGGGGAGCAGCTGGAGTACTAAAGCTGGAACCCACTTGATGACAGCAGGAACAGCAACATCACTTTGCTTGATACATCGTTCGATAGATTCCACCCAGCAGGCTCTCTATATGTTAGCAGGGACATATTGGAAGAGAAAAACATTTCACCAGTGGTTGGACCCCTCAGGCTGGTGTGCAGCTGAGTTTGTTCACAAAGTGTCTTTGGCACTAGGAATAAGTGGAGATATGCAAAGGCTTTCCCTTCCATGTCTCATCTCTTGGCGAAGCAGATACATATTCTTTAGAGGGTAATTGAAAGCATCATTTGAAGGGTGGGAAAGGTTACCATGAAAACAGTCCATTTTTGTACTTCTGACATGGAACAAGGAGAGACAATTTTCTTGGAAATCAATTAGAGATCATCATCAGCCCATGGTCATAACATAGGCAACTTTCTGCATTTCAAATGCATTTAGAAACTTGATCGTACTGTAGACCAACATTTGTACAATCTGAGGAGATAATGTTTTATCAGCGAGGCTTCATATGTTACTTTTTTATTATTCTCTTTATTAAATTTTAATAATTAATAAAAACATAACATAACATACCACTACATACAAACGAACAAAACAAATAACAATACAAACAGAAATACACGACCATCAACCATTCATCCACTTACATCTTCAGTTAAAAATCTACTTCCATGAGCCTATAACTAAGGTGATATATCTAGCAACCTGTCACTTGAATCTCCTTTATATATTACAAACTCATAACATATAATTCAGTAATCTGACCCTTTGATACTTTCTGAATATACATAATATACAAATCAGATAAACTACATAACGATTGTTTATGTTTATTATATCGCACTATTCTGTTTGCATAGCTCTATAGTCAATAATCAACTTATCGTTGAGTCATTCACTGTACTATGGAGTTTAATCAATTCTTTAAGTTATATTTATATTTGCATCTTATAATATATTTTGTCTATTATTTCCTTCCATTTGTCATTGTATTTTACATTATCCAAGTTTCTAAGCCTATAAGTCAATCTATCCATTTTAACGTTATCCAAAAATCTTTCATACCATTCTAACACTTCAGGGGATTTCTTTTGTTTCCAGCAAGCCGCAAAAGTTATTCTGGCAGTGGTTATCATATAAAAGATTTTTTTTCCCCAAATTTCTTTTCTAACTCTTCATTCATGATTCCCAATACAATAATAAAATGCTGGGTCCATATCGAATTTAATTTGTGACATCTCTTGTATCTCCTTGTGTATACTTTCCCAGTAATTTTTAGCAAGTGGGCAGCGCCACCACATGTGGAAAAATTTTCCATTGTATTTTTGACATTTCCAACACAGAGTGTTTAGATCTTTTTTAAACTTCCCTATTTTAACCAGGGTATAGTACCACCTAAACTGTAGTTTCTAAAAATTCTCCCTCAGATTATAATTTAAAGTGTGCTTTAACTTTACTTTCCACGATTTTTCCCAATCTTCCAGATGTATTGGTTTTCCTAAATCTTGTGCCCAACGAACCATACAATATTTTGTATATTTGTCTTTTGTTTCCCATTGCAACAGGACCTTTTAATCTTTGCTATTGTATGGTGTGTTTCTGTCAGTAATATTTTTTCTAATGGGCTGTCTATCGATGTAATGCCTTAGTTTTTTGATCCACTGTAAATCTGTTTTATTTGTAAATACAAAAACCAATTGGTTTTTATTCCATCTTTGTCCAGCTCTTCTCTAGATTTTAAGATCCATTTTCCATTTTCCTTTTTTATTAAATCCTCATATGTTAGCCATTTGTTCTCTAGCATGTCATACATTCTATGAAATGCTTCTTCCGGTGATGCGTATATGGGGATACCTCTATTGATTCTCAATTTATATTTTTCGCAGATCTTCCATATGGAGTTTCTTACATAATGATTTTTGAACTCTTTGTTAACTTTTACTTTATCGTAATAAAGGTATGCATGGAACCCATAGGCGTTGTTAACCCCTTCTAGGTATAAAAGTCTCCTATCCGAGAGTCTTAACCATTCTTTTGTCCAATCTAGGGCGCATGCCTAAAAGTACAGTTTTAAACTCGGCTTCATATGTTCCATCTCAGGGCAGCATTCGATGTCCCATCACCTGACAATAGGGCATGGACACATCACACATCATTTTCTCTCACAGCTCAAACCACACTGCTCCCATCCTCCTCTCTCCACCACTTGCTTCAACTCAGAAGCCTCACTCTGAATAGTTAATCCTTCCTCAGAGGATCGTGTGGGTCAGCGTGACATTGGAGACTGCCTGGGTTCCCAATGGCACAGGACTCCTCACAGCCACCCCACAAATAATGCCTGGCACTGAGGGAAAAGAAGGTGGGTGGGTCTGATGTCAATGGGAGGAATAAATCTATTCCTGGTTTTCATCTGAAATGTATGGGAATTATCCAAGGTACTGAACCTTCTTTGGAATCAGGTTCAGACTCCTGCATAGTTCCTTTAAAGTTCAAATTAAACCCCACACTGCTGACATTAGACTCACCCTTTCTCACACCTGAGGCATTTAGGAGATTCTGGAGAAGTGGTTCTTTCCATTATTGTTGTCATTGTTGTGTGCCTTCAAGCTGACTCTGATTTATGGCAACCCTAACATGGGGTTTTCTTCAAACAATTTGTCCAGAGGGGACTTGCCCTTGCCTTTCTCTGGGGCTGAGAGAGTGTGACTTGCCTTAGGTCACTGAGTGGGTTTCCAGGGCTGATCAAGGTTCCAGCCCTGGTCTCCCAGAGTCCTAGTCCAACACTCAAACTACAACACGACATTGGTTCCTCTGATTGCCTTTTGTCACTTATTTTTTTGCTGCATCTCTCCACAACCTGCCACTGCCTTGCTGTGGAGAGTTTGCCTGGTCACTGCCCAGCAGTGCCATTTCCTGCAGCCAGTGAGGCTGTCCAAAGAAGTGGCAGGGATGGTTGAGTTAGTGGCATGACTCCCTGTCTCTTGTGCATCACCACTTGAAGCAGATGCTCGCTCTACTTGGTGGGAGAGTCATTCCTGGGTCCATCCTTCTACTTGTAAAATGCATTTGGTGCTGATCTTTTGCTAGGCTCTGACCAGAAATATTGCAGTTCCTGCCTCAAAGGTTTGCCTTCTTCCATATTTTGAATGACGTTCTATACTGAAATAGCAGTGAATGCATGTTTAATTGCTCCAAGGCAATGGCATCACTAGGATTAGCATCACCCAGTGCAGTAACTCATGGTGTCACATCCCCCATTGACCTCCTCCCATTCCACAGCATACAAAAGACTCAGAAATGGATTTGGGTTTGTTTGTGGTTGGGGTTTTTTGTTTTATTTTTTGTATTAATGTTATTCATAAATTGTAATTCCAATATTTCAATCAGCAGAATGGCAATAGTTGTGACATAGACAACTAGCAACATTAAAATTATACCTTCAAATTACAATATCATAAGCACAGCCTAAATGTATGTACATTTACATAGGTTTGTGTGATTAAAGTGAAAATTTGGTAAGACGTGATGTTTTAAAAGAAAATTTTAAAAGAGTAAAAAAAATCTTTAAAACCCCTTGAGTCCTCTCCTTTTTCCACTCACTGACCCTTGGTCCACTTACTCCTTCTCTTCCATTGAGTTCCAGAGTTATAGAGGGACACAGGTGAATGCCATAGCCCAATCCTGCAAAAAAGCAATACTCCTCTGAAGGCATTGGAACCATCAAAAACACATCCTTTGAAGATCTCAAAACTAGTATAGGAAAATACAGTCTTTCAACTGACCTGGACCCAAGCTGTATAGTCCAAAACCAGCCTTTTGAATTGTTCCCAGAAGATAAAGGGTAACCACCAGCAAAGCTATGTAACAAAGAAGTTATGTGTTTTTAGTAACCAGTTCTGGTTGGTAGTCTGGCTGCAGCATTTTGACCTGGCTCAAGTTTCCAGAAATGTTGAAAATGCTCAAAGACAGACCCACAGCACACAGAACACAATGCAGCAATCCAATGGAACAGTACTAAAACATAGTATATTGTTCATCAAGGCAACCAAAAACATCTCTGTTTCCCAACTGGGCCTGAAACCAGATTGAAATTAATTAGATAATCTATCTCATCTGGAAACTCATAGAGCTGAGTTGCTACCACACACTCAAAGACTGTTCCCAAGCATGGACTATTGAGAATGTCCAGAAATCATCCAATAAAATGGGAAAGGGAAGGTTTTATATTTTTATGTTTTATTCTGTAACAGTGAGTAGAGAATTTGGGACATGAATAATTATGTTTATTAGAATAATAGCACATTGTTTACATCAGGAGTAGGAAACTGTGGCCATCATACCTGGCCATTAACCATACTGTCCGGGGCTGATGAAATTGTGGTCCAATGATTCACCACATCTAGACTAAAGATAGGAAACATATTTACAAATCCAGTCATATGTGAATAATCCTGTCTATACATCCAAGCTCTTGATTAAACAACACCATATCTTCTTTCTAGAGACTTTCTGATCACTCCTCAGCTTTCCCAACTTCCAGATGAAATGAGGTACAAAGCTGAGCAATGATCACAACCTAGCATGCTGGGAATCCAATTTTGGCTAGAGATTTTATTAATAATTATAGCCTTGTAACCTTTTCCCAAGCATCTTGCTGTTTCTTATTATCCACTAATAGGTCTTTTAGATGTTCCTTCTAAACTGTATGGTACATGTCTTATTAGGAGAGAAAGGAAATCATATAATTCATCAATAAGGTTTCAGAAAAGGTCAAGTAAAATTGATCATGTAAGAGTCTAGAGCAAGTTATGTAATAATACCATAAAGAAGTTTTTTTTTCTTTTCTATTTGCTTCTTATATTCCAAAGTTATCCTCTGGCTAGAATCAAAGTAGGGCTTCAGGTTCTTTGGTGAAATAAATTCCAGTGAATCAAAATGTTAAGAATTGGCTGTATTTTATGATTCTTTACTTTTCATGCATGCTGAACGTATCTGGTCAACTATTATTTCCACCTTCAAGTGGTTTCTTTTATTTATAGATAAAATATTATTTTTCAACATCTGTAGCCTTTAAAAGTCACTTGTCCAGACTTGGGTAATATTATAAGGAGGAGACAAAATATTAATTATGGAAAACTGTGGAAAGAAATAGTAGAAATGCTGTTGAACAACTGATATCTTTCATAAGATCCATTTCCCCCTTATTTGCATTTGGAACCCTGTTTGAAGTGTCTGGCTACCATTTTAATGGGATTTTATTTTAATACTTACCAGTAAATGCCACCTATTGTTAGGTGCTTGTAGCCTCAAGGCTTTCTGCAAAAGTGCTTTTACAAAGGTTTATAAATTGTTATAGCAATGCTTGGATTTGATCTGAAGATAATTTATATTTTTTAATGCTTGCATTACTATTCTTGAATTTCCCCCCTTATTTTTAGTGTTTTATATACCGGTATGTAGCATTCATGCTTGGTATTTGTAAATGCAGCTTGCAGGAGATTATATTTTTCTATTTGTCTGAATATTTTGCAAAGGCCTTCAGCCATAAGTAATAAAGGTTTGGCTTGGTCTGGCGACTCTTTCAAAAGGAGGAAATTCTCCAAAACAAAGAAATACTGCTATTTCATTTTATAGTGGTAGCCAGGTTACTGTACACCAAATATTGGAAAAGCAAGCAAACTCACCAATGAATGAAGTGTTACACTGAATTATATGATATGGCTGTTCTGTCTGGATTAACCAAAGAGTATGTACTATAAACTAGAGACAGAATGATACTCTCCTTGATTGAACTGCAAAACAAAGTTCAATTATTTCCTCTTCTATAGATCTTTTATACTTGTTCATCATTTAATTCTGTTGTCCAAATATGTATTCTTTTGGATTTTTCTCATCCAATGGATTTGTTCAATTTAAAAATTTCTAATGAAATACTGAAATCCCTTCTGACCTCCCAACAGAAAAAAACAAAGCTCCAGGATCAGTTTATAATCCGAATAGTAAACCACAGTCTTGTGAGATTACAGCAGATAATAATACACACAAAGAATTACTGTTGTGGGAAAAACAATTGCTGCTTGGTACCTATGTATGTTTTCCCTCACGGTTCAGTGCCACATCAGCCATGAAAGGACACAGACCTTGGAAAGTTACTTTTCAAACAGAAATTAATTCCAAATACTCATAGTATTGAAGAAATGAATTGTTGCAATACTTTTTTGCACTGCTTACTGTTTTTCTATTACAGGTTGAGTCCCTTATCCAAAATGCTTGGGACCAGAAGTGTTTTGGATTTCAGAGTTTTTTGGATTTTGGAATATTTGCATATACATAAATCAACAGCATTTCTACTATTCTACTATAGAGAGCCAGCATGGTGTAGTGCAGGGACCAGCAACCTATGACTCTTGCACATGAACAAATGCGTCACGGCCGCCATTTTGATTTCCAAAACGGCAGCCGCGACATGCGCCGCCGCGGCTGCGGCCGCGCACACTGCTATAGTGCTTACACTGTGGTGGCGGAGGCCGTGGCGGCGGAGGGCACGTGCACGCGCATGCGCACGCACCGCCATTCCCCCCCCCCTCGGCCCAGCCGAGACTTGGGCCACGGGAGATCAGCTCAGGTCTTAAAAAGGTTGCCTTCCCCTGGTGTAGTGGTTTGAGCATCAGACTATGGGCCTTTATAGACTGCCAGAAATAATGTAGCTTGAGGCCACTTTAACTGTCCTGGCTCAGTGGTAGGGAATCATGGGAACTGTAGTTTATTGTGGCACCAGAGCTCTCTGACAGAGAAGGCTCAATGTCCCAGAAAAAAAATACAATTCCCATGATTCCCTAGCACAGAGCCAGACAGTTAAAGTGGCCTCAAGCTGCATTATTTCTGGCAGTCTGTAAAGGCCCTATGACTCTGGAGACCAGGGTTTTATTCCCAGTTTGGCCATGAAACCCACTGGGTGACTTTGGGCAAGTCACATGCTCTCAGCCTCATGGGAAGACAATGGCAAACCTCCTCTGAACAAATCTTGCCAAGAAAACTCCATGATAGTTTCACCTTAAATTGGAAATGACTGGAAGGCACACAACAGGAACAACAAAGGAGAACTTGCAGATAGGACCCAGGTCTAAACACAAAATTCATTTATGTTTCATATAACTTATGCACATAGCCTGATGGTAATTTTATTTTTCAAAAAATTCAACAATTTGTGCATGAAACAAAATCTGTGTAAACTGAATTGTCAGAAAGCAAAGGTGTCACTATCTCAGCCACCCATGAAAAAAGTTTTGATTTTTGGAGTATTTCAGATTTTGGAATTCCAGGCAATGGAGACTCAACCTTATCTTCTGTTCCCTTTTTTTTTTTTTTTTTTTTAAAGGGCATGAGGGTTAATATTCTCTTCAGTGTTGACAAAGTATGCCTACTGGGGTTTTCTTTCTGCCCCAGATACCACCTCATCTTCAGGTGCTAGGGTGCACTCTCATGGCCAATCTGTGGCCAAGGAATAGGGCAGACAGGCATCCCAAGCCTTTTCCCTTCTGCAGTTTTGCAGCTTGAATAAAGGAAGAATGAATGCTCTACTGGATCTCTGGACACTAAGGATCCTTTCGCACTACACAATTATAGTACTAATACTGGAATCATAGTACTATGATTCCACTTTAACACTCGTGGCTCAATCCTATGGAATCCTGGGGTTTGTAGTTCAGTGAGGCACTGGAGCTCTCTTTTCTAAATGCCTCTTCCTAAACTGCTGGCCCCAGGATTTTGCCAAAGGGAACCCTGGCGGTTAGTGGAAACAGAGTGTTATAACTGTGTAGTGTGAAAAGGCCCCAACCTAGGTGAATATTCGAAAAATCTAGCAGAGCAATTAGTTCTTTTTTTCTGTCTTCAGAACTGTAGGTGGATGGTACCTGGGAGCCCTTGTGTATATATATATATATATATATATATGTACACCAGCATATGTACACTATATATATATATATATATATATATATATATATATATATAGTGTACATATGCTGGCAAACTGGCAAGCATATGCTGGCAAGCATATGCCATCTATAGAATTCTGGCATAGAATTGGTAATAGAAGGAAGCCAGTGTAGTGTAGTAGTTGAAGTACTGGACCAGGACGTCTGGAGACCAGGGTTCAAATACCTGGTTATTCATGAGAACTCATTGGATAATCTTGGGCAAATTACACTGTCTCAGCCTGAGTGGCACGCAATGTCAAATCTCCTCTGAATATAGGAAGAAAATTGTATTATAAGATCACTTTGTATTAAATTGTACTATAAGATCACTAACTATGAGAAGGTAGACATAAGGCAGAGATGGAAAGAGAATGGTATACAATTTGAACAGTTCCTGTCACATGCCTTGTAAAAGTAGGTTTGGGAAATCCCTAGAAACCATGACTCATTACATCAAGAAAGTGGCTTCATTCTTACATTGCGTTACTTTTGAAAGGCTTTTTTCATTATTCAAAAATAATTACTTATGGAGTGGGAAATGAGAGCAGTGCTCCCTCTGAATAAGAATTCTAGTCCACAGATGAAATTTTATCTCAGTCCCCAAAGTTCTAACACTGCAGACGCGTAAAACTTCAGCTGAGGATATTATCACACCAACCTGCTGTCCTGCCACAACTACTATAAGAATGGAAGCATGCTGATTTGGCATCACATCCCGCCCCCATGATAGCGCTTTGGCGATCCATAGCTGCATGATCTGCTACTCACCCCCTCTGCTACTCACCCCTTTTGGCTCCAGCACTGCCACTGCCACAGGTCCTCCACACAGCAGTCCTGCACTTTGGGGAAAACAAGGGGTCAAGCAATCCTGACTGCCAACACTTTCCCGAAGCTGAGTGAATGTGCAAAGAACATCTGGCTTTGGGAAGGTGTTAGCAGCCACATTCACTCCCCCTTCCTCCTTCTGATAGATATAGCGCTTACATTTCTATACTGCTTTATAGTGCTAAGTGCTCTCTAAGCGATTTACAATGTATAAGCCAATTGCCCAAAACAAGCTGGTACGCATTTTACCATCCTATGTAAGGATGGAAGGCTGAGTCAGCCTTGGAGCCCTGCAAATCGAACTCATGTTTTGGCTGCAGTACTAGGATTTAACCGTTGAGCCACCAGGGCTCCTTGTGATGCATGGGGCGGCTGTGTGCACATTCACACAGCATCCCTGGGTTCCAGTGGAATGTGGCAAAGCAATCCTGGCTGCCAACCACCTCCTGAAGCCTGCTGCTGTGTGAATGTGCATGCCACACTGACTTCAGGAAGCTGTTGGCTGCTGCCGTTGCTGTGAGAGGGAAGGGGGGAGAGGCAGACAGGAGCAGAAACATACCCACTCACACCATATAACTGCCTGAGAAGCAGAACTGCAGCAGAAGGGACTTGTTGCACAAAGGCAGTCATGGAATAGCAGTGAGACTGAGAGCCTATTGATGGGATTTTGCCTGTAGATGAAAAGATGCACAATAGTAATGTAACTGACTGCAAGACAGCAGCAGGAGGGACATGATGTTGTGTAATAAGTACTAGCCAAAAACACTTATTCTGTAAAAATTCCACTTTTTGGTGGATAATGTCCTGAGTGTTTCGATATTCAGGCTGCTGCCATACTGCAGAAGGAATGCAGCTTGACACTGTCATAGTTCCATCCTGTGAAATCCTGGGATTTGAAATTTATTGTGGCACCCAAGCTCTCTGACAGAGAAGGCTAACAAAACTACAAATCCCAAAATTCCACTGCATTGAATCATGACAGTTAAAGCAGTATCAAACTGCATTCATTCTGCAGTGTAGATGCAGCCACAGTTTGGATATCCCGATAAAAGGGGCATACAAAGTTAACAAAGGAATGTGAGCACAGTAAATATGAGCATTCTAAATGTCAACAATTCTCAGTATCTTACTGTCTGCAATGCTAGTAATTTGGCGATTGAAGGAAAATTTAATTGGAAGGGCAGAATTCTTATGTAGGGGGTAATAAACTCACTTTGCCACCTCCCCAGCTACACCCCTACATTCTACATATAACTACATTCTTAGAGTTACACATTGTGAGTTTTTACTTCCAAGCTCTGTGAATGGAGCTGTGGTTTGAGTTAACACCACCAACACAATGGGAAGTGCACAACATGTTGTAGTGCTGATAAAAATATATGTAGTTTGGGGGCATATGTCAGGGAAGAAATGTGTGCTTTAGCGCCTTGCTCAAGTAGGCACCACATGCTGGGTTTAATAAGAAGGAAAGGGAGGTGTTCCCCAAGTGATTCCATCTAAGGACTGAACAGGAACAGAATGTACTAACATTTTGTAATAGGAGCTTTTTATTATTTCCATCCATCCGGCAGAATGCTTCATTGAGCAAGGGCCAAAGAAGCTGCAGAAGTGATTTTCTGGCTCATTAGCAGGTAGAAATGCCAAGGGCCCAGCCAGACTCTCATGCCGCAAACTAACTAGCTAACTAACTAACTACTCACTTTTCTTGCTGCAGCTAGTCTTCCTGTGCATACAGAGGCAGGAATGCCTGAAAGGTTTTCTAGGTCCTGCAAAGGAGGTTGGGAGCAGGAAATATACTGGCAAATATATTAGGCAGATGAAATGTTAGCTTCATTTTCTATTATTATGTTGCAGAAGATATTTCCTAAGAACCAAGAACTGTTTAATAGCAAGAATAATGTGCTGTAGAGTGAGGAAAATGGAAAGTCAGAAAAACTATTAACACTTGACAAATCATTTTTTTTAACTTAATGAATGTTTAGTTGGGCAAGTTGCTCAGGGAGACAGGAAATCTCCTGCATCTTCTTGCAGACAGCATTATATATAATAATTGTCTGTTTCCTGTGCTCAGGTGTGCATCTTGTAGCTTATGTACCCAAATGGCATCACTCATTACGTGATGCTGAAATCAGTTCGCTTCCAATTCCTTACTTTGGTACCCACTGGGGTTTGGTTCCCGGACCCTCCACAGATACCAAAATCTGTAGATGCTCAATTCTCATTAAAGGAGCCCTGGTGGTGCAGTGGTTAAATGCCTGTACTGCAGCCACTCACTCATAGACCACAAGGTTGCGAGTTCAACACTAGCCAGGGCTCAGGCTAGACTCAGGCCTGCATCCTTCCAAGGTTGCTAAAATGAGTACCCAACTGTTAGGGGGCAATGAGCTTACAGTTGTAAGACACCCCATATGAAGCAGTATATAAATGAAGCTGCTTTGCTTTGCTTTGCTTTGCTTTGCTAAACACAATGGCACAGTAAAATGGTGTCCCTTATATAACATGGCAAAATCAAAGTTTGCTTTTTGGAACATATATATTTTTAAAATGTTTGCAAGCTGTGGATGGTTGAATCTGTGGATATGGAGGGCCTACTGTATGTGCTTTCAAACAAAATCCAGTTTGGGACTGCTCCTTCAAGATAAACAATTATTCTTTTCAATCCAAATACTTGTTTCATGCAACATATTGATACATGATGACCCAAATGATAACTGCAAATAAGAAAATAGAACCATATACCCAACAGTAAGTTTGAGCCATTCCAGTTGGCAGAGTCATATATCTAGGAGATTGTCTTCTAGATAACTGAATTCTGTCCAGCACAAAGCTTTATGTATATATGGGACACTGTCATGTTCTCACCTCCCTCCAGAATAGTAGTAAAAATAAGTAGTCCATTGCCCACCTCAGGTCTTGCAAATTCACTGCTGTCACTTCCTTGGGCTGCATTAATGAATTCTACCTAAATGCTTGACAACACATGTATAAAAAAACCCTAAGCAGACCACATCTCACACATGCAAATTGCTTCAGTTAGCAGAGTCAAAGGGCATTTCAGGTCCATTAGAAAGGCACAGTATTCTCGGAAGTGGTTGTTGAAGTTATCTCAGCTATTACTGAAAGTGAAAGTGTAGGAAACTCCAAGTGTCTACCTAGAATACTGAAGTAAAAACAAGTACATATTGCTTCCTGCATCATATTGTACTAGAACACACAGAATTCATGGGAACTGCTCTCAGAACAGAAAGGAAAATAAGTCCCTGAATCTGCACCCTATCTCCTTTTTTCAGTGGCAGAAATGCACCTAGCTTTTCATTTGGCTGGTTGTGGTTTTTAGAGAAATCTGCAGTTCCATTTTACACTGCACACACTGGTTATTCCGAATTGTACTCATTTCTGCAGCATTAGGAGGTTTCTTACTCATTCATGTAGATCTTTTTCAGTTGCAAAATGCTTTCGATACTTTCTTGCTTTTACTTCAAGAGTCTGGAAAGCAGGCAGGGCATGATCAGCTTAGGAATGGTTCCAACAACAAGCCAATTATGACATTGTTGTTAACTGCTGTCAAATTGACTTTGACTACTACCCTATGGATGAAAGACATTCAAGTCATCCTAACCACAGCAGCCCTGCTCAGGTTCTGCAGACTCAGAACCATGGCTTCCTTGATTGAGACTATCCATATGCAATGCAGTTTTTCTCTTTTCTTACTGCCTTCTCACTTACCAAGCATCACTTTTCTAGTGAGTCATGTCTTCTCAAGTACAACTCGGTTTAGTCATCTTGGCTTCTATGGAGAGTTCAGGATTAATTTGCTCTAGGGCTCATTTATTTGTCTTTTTAGCAGTCCATGGTATCCATAGAATTCTTCTCTAGCACCATATTTCAAATGAGTTGATTTTCTTCCTATCAGGTTTCTTCACTGTTCCGCTTTCATAATCATACATAGAAATTGGAAATACAATGACATGGACAATCCTAACTTTAGATTCAGTTATTTATCTGAGGATCTTATCTAATTCCTTCATAGCTCCCTTTCCAAGTCCTAACCTTCTTCTAATTCTTGGCTGCTGTTTCCATTCTGGCTGAGCCAGAAGGTATGGAAAATCTTTAAACTAGTTCAATGTCTTTATCATTTACTTTAAAGTTAAGTAAATTATCTCTGGCTATTATTTTTGTTTTCTTAACATTCAGCTATAAACCTGCCTTTTCATTTTCTCCCTTGACTAAGGGCCTTTGCAGACTGCTAGAATTAGTGCAAATTGAGTCCACTTTAACTGCCCTGACTCAGTGCTAGGGAATCATGGGAACTGTATTTTTTTCTGAGACACTGAGCCTTCTCTGCCAGAGAGCTCTGGTGCCACAATAAACTACAGTTCCCATGATTTCCTACCACTGAGTCAGGGTAGTTAAAGTGGACTCAATTTGCACTATTTCTGGCAGTCTGCAAAGGTTTTTACTTTAATAGTCCTTGCAAGTCTTTGCTGTTTTCTGCTAGTAGCATGGTATCATCTCCATATCTTAAACTGCTGATGTTCCTTCCTCCAATTTTCACCCCTCCTTCCTCCGAGTCCAATCCTGTTTTATCTATGTTCTATGTACATTCAGCATACAAGTTAAAAGGGCCTGGAATTGAGTGTTTCCAGTCTGTGGGCCATTGTTTAGTTTCCCATATTTGTTGACAGATTTTTAGTTAGAATTAGAGTAGAATCAATCTCTGTAACCTGAAGCACCTCTATTGGCATTGTCAGTGAATGGTGGATGATGTGTGTTGCAGTTACCAAACAGCAGAGTTGTTAGGAAAAGCTGACCATCTTTTCCTGCTTGATTCCAGACTTCTTCCTCTGGATCCAGATAATACTGCCTTAGCTCTCCAGCCTTACTAGCAGTCAGGAAACACACCAGTTGTAGTCTAAGAACACTACCTTTATTCTACAACTAGGAATATTTACATCAGTTGATTATTTACAGAAACAGATTTTGCAACACATTAACCCTGTGAAACACGTTTTGAACCTTCCAAGCCTCCCTCTCTCTCTCACACACACACACATGGACAAAGCATTATTATGATTTGCTCAAGCTACCACTTGTACATCCACGATGATTGGTTGGGTTCCACTTTCCCAGACCTCCAGCCCAACCCATGTTGCTGACGTCTGTGTCCATGTGACACAACATGTTTATGTAGTGTGTTTTGATTACAGTGTACCTTGTTCCCAAAACACACTAGAGCTGGCTCCTTTGTTATTGTCTAGTACCTGTTGTTTGTCTGCCTAACCCTTGTTTTTCTGAACTCTTCCCACAGGAAATGTCTGCCCCATACATCTTTACATTTCCAGTCTGACTGCATGTCCCATCAAGCATTTTCTGAGTGTTTCCAGTCTGTGGGCCATTGTTTAGTTTCCCAAATTTGTTGACAGATTTTTAGTTAGAATTAGAGTAGAATCAATCTCTATAACGTGAAGTACCTCTATTGGTATGCCATCTGTTCCTAATGATTTATTGCTCCCAAATGCTCTGAATGCAGTTTCCACTTCTCTTTCTAAAATTGTAGGTTCATCTTCACCCATCCATTGCTGCACCGGCCTGGAGATTGAACTGGGTGGAAACTGTGGAAAGGATACCATGAGGTTGACCCATGGTATACTACTCATCTGTTTAGGCCCTGAGAGAATCTCTGCCAGCCTCACGCTACACTACTGCTGCTGCCAAGTAGCTGTTTTTCATATCTAGTCTGGCTCTTTAGCAAAAGCTTAGATGACATGGGACACCCTACCAGCAACACTGCTAATGTCAGCATAGCCTCTTGTCTCACAGAAGCACACAATCTCACCAAAGCAGAAAGGTAGTGCCATTAGTGGGAATGATGATTATTTATGTGCCATCATTTCACAGATGAAAACCAGGACACATGTTGCCAAGCAATATCAGAATATGGTCAAAATAGCAGAAGTTATTAATGAAGGTAAAGGTAACCTTTAGGAGAGGCTACAGATGTTTGCTTTTGCCTGAGCCTACTGGAAAGGACAAGACTTCACCCCCTCCTCTCCCCCATGTTGAATTAATGGAGTGCAAACTACATTTGTGCTTTGAGCTTAGTATTCAGCAATTGAAGTGAGATGACGATGAAAGAGAAAAATGGGAGGAGGATAGAGAAAGTGGGCATTTTTAAAAAATGCTAGAAAAATGCTGAAAAAGTGGGAGAACATAGGATTAACTGGGACTGTCCCTGCCAAATTGGGACAATTCAAGGGTATGTGATGACAAACTACCATTGCAAAAACACAATTGACCACTTCCTGGGATTTCCACTCTCAACTTCCCTTCTGTGGGATAGGAAGAGAAGAATTGCTGAAGTGGCAAATTTGTCTGAAGAGAGCTCTATCATCATTAATGATAATTCTTAGTTCTGCTTTTGAACAAAGGAGGAGGAGGAGGAGGAGGAGGAGGAGACAGAACTTGGGAAAAGTAGCTGTTTGAACTACAAATCCCATAATTCTTCCCAGAGTGTGAGGGATTTCCCCCAGTGTCAGAGAGGAGGCTATAAGAATGCAGTTATGTTGGTGCGGATGAGGGCATTGTACCTTCCAAATGAGAATTTTGCCCTCTTAGGTTAAATTTTCTTCCAGTGCTCAAATTACTAGCATTGGAGTAACTTAAAACTTCAGTTGAACATTTAAAAAGAGAGATTTTGTAGCACCTTTGAGACTAACAGAAAGAAATTGGCAGCATGAGCTTTCATAGACTTCAATCTTCTTCCTCAGATGCATCTGAGGAAGTAGACTGAAGTCTACGAAAGCTCATGCTGCCAACTTCTTTCTTTCAGTTGGGGCCAATGCAGATCGGCAGTTTAGGCTGGCCTGGGGATGGAGTTGGGGTGGGGCAATAGCACACCAGCTGCCCTGACTCCAACCCGACTCTGCCCCAACACCGTGCACCCATCCACACAGCGCACAGCATCAGGGCGCCCTCGTATACACACTGAGCCAAAAGGGCGCAGAAGAGCCGCAGCAGCAGCTCTAAGGGTGGCTTTTTGCTGCACCAAAAAGGAGCAGCATTTTGCTGCTCTTTTGGGGGCAGCAAAAAGGAGGATCGGGGCCATGGCATGTGGTTGCTGCGGCCCCGATCTGCCGCTCCCAGGGGCAGTCCAGAGCCACCCCAAATGGGCCACCTGCATCGGCCCTTAGTCTCAAAGATGCTACAAGATCTCTCTACACACTGATTCTACAGACTAACACGGCTATATCTTTGAATTTAAAAAGAGAGTTTAGGCATATAAAGAAAAGGGGGAACCAAAGTTGTTGCTGTGTGCCTTTAAGTCATTTCTGACTTATGGCAACCCTAAGTTATAAACACAGCAAATGTAGGAGTTCTAGGTGTGAATGATTTTGAATGTCTCTCATGAATGCTAGAATTCTGGGGACTCTGGGAAATTTTAATCAGAGAGACAAAATTCTTATTTTCAAGACAATGTCCTTATTTTGGTAACTCTTTAGCTATATACCTCAGGTTCAGAGACAGTGCGCTTGCTTCAGATATTTCAAAGCCTAGCTACATGCCTGGGAAGAGGGCATCTTGTTTAAGGTCCCATCACTCTCAATAAAGAACACTACCAAATTACAAATAAACAAATAAATACTAATGACTTTTCTAGACTCTTCTCTGTCCCCTCCATCAGTTGCTATGAGGAATCCAGATCTCTGTTCACATTGCAGAGAAATCACTGTCTCTGGAGGAAGGTGTGTTTTCCCACATCCGTTGGGATATTGGGATAATTTTTGTGTATAGGCTGTGGTTCATGTGTCTTGAGCAAACCTGCTGGCTAACGTTTGTGAAATTAGTAATGAGCAACTTAACTCTCCCTTTCTCTGTAAATGACCTCACTCTTTTAGGTATGCAATTTTTAAAATGTTATCTTCAAAGGCTTCTGTATCCACCTAAGTACAATGGAGGTCATCTGGGAAGTTTTACCAGGTATATCTCATCCCTTGGGGGCTCAAAGGGGATTATGCAGCCTCTGAAGCCATTATCCAGTCTTTGAAGGTTGTGGAATGGGCAATATGGTTTTCTTTGCACTATCACATAGGCCTTGTCTGCACTGCAGAAATAATGCAGTTTGACACCATTTTAACTGCCATAGCTCAATATGATCAAATTCTGAGATTTGTAGTTTTGTGAGATATTCAGCCTTCTCTGTCAGAGAGCTCTGGTGCCTCACCCAACTACAAATCCCAGAATTCCATAGCATTGAGCCATGACAATTAAAGTATTGTCAAATTACATTATTTCTACAATGCAGATGCAACCACAGACCACCTCTTATCTTACTTTTGTAGCAGATGAGTGGTGTAATTCCTCACTGCTGCTACTACAAACATTGGTGTTAAAGGTACCCATTTGATCTGTTCTTAACATGAAAACTAAGTAGGCCAGAATCTAGGCTGTGGTACCAATATAATCCCCTCAAAGACAAGGTGCATTTATATTTGTCATGCCTGGACAAATAACTCTAGTGTAGCCTTCCACCCCTGGTATCCACCATCATTTCTGGACTACATCTCTTGTCAGACATCCCAGACCATTGACTATTTTGGCTTGTGTCTGGCAAGAGATGTAGGAGATTATCACACGGGGGGAAAAAACAGGAGAGAAGCACTATGCTCCCATCATGTTTTGTCATGCTGAATACTATGTTTTCCCAGCTTGGCTGAGGACTCAAGAGGACGAACTGGAGCCTCAGCTTGAACCTGAGCCTGGCCCTAGTTCTGCTCTGCAAGCTCAAGCAGAGTCTGTGGCCTCCAAGGAGGCTCAGCAACCAAGCCTCCTGGAAGCAGAGCCTTCAGTCATGGCAGACAGAGAAGAAGAGGACAACATACCTACCTTTCACCAACAAAGAGCTGAAAGGGCGTGCCTCTGGCGTTTGAGGAGGCTTTATGAGAAACGCCATCTAATCACCAAACAGCTGAGCTCATGAGAGCTGGTTATATAAACAGGGGAAGGATGCCAGACCTGTTGTCAGAGATTATCTGAGTTTGCTGGTGATCCTGGCCTTCCTTTGTCTTCTCGGCTTGGATCTTTGATTCTTGGACTGCCTGATTATCTTGCCTCTCTGGAACCCTGCTCCTCGGACTGCTTGACTACTCTCTGGTTTGAATCCTTGGCTTGTTAATTTGCTTTGTTTCTACTCTGTGTGTACAGGACTTTGCTTTGCACTGCACAAGCTTCATGAGCAGTTTTCTTTGCTTCTCATTTTGGACTGTGGCTATCAGCATTCTTGGCATCTTTCCCAGACATGTTCGTGTGATTGCAGGAAGATTTTCACATGACGTCATGCACGTACCGTTCTTGTCCTGTCATGGAAGCTTTGTGCTAGTGCAACTTCTCATGAATGACACAAAAGTGTTGATGGCTTGCCACTAGTGCTTTATTAGTGCTATTGTGAACATATAAAAGGCAACCACATTTCAATAGCACCATTGAGAATCCATCATTAAACCTTCCAGAAATAAATTGAATCCCCCAGTCCCCCAGTGTGCCATTTGGTAGAATCACTTCCTGTGTCACACTTGTGAATCACAGGAGAGCTCCTTAGTAGCAAGAGATTACCCATTTTTTTCTTTCCGATCACAACCCCTTTTGCCGACATGCAGAATGTGAAAGTGCTATTTTACTGTTTGTGAATCATTGGTGCCTTGTTATTGTGACACTGTGAAAGTAAGTATTTCAATATCACCATTGTATCGTCTTCTCTATATAACATTAGAATAGTGCTACTGAAGTGTAAATAGCCCTTGTGTGATAATCTCCATAGTCTAAAAATGCTGATGGATATCAGGAGTGGAAGGCTACACTGCTGTCACCATCAATTCTTACTTCACTTGAGCATGCAATCACACTACAGCAGAAACGTATTGCCAAAGTGGGATTTCCAATATTACTTCACTTATTTAGGAGATGAAGCTTGGCACTAGAGATGATCTCTAGGGAGCTCTGGCTAATTAAATCATGTAGCCACAACTGAGGGCAGAAGTAAAAAAACCCAAAAAACAGTGCACCAAGAAAATGGAATTAGATGCCATATGAATAGTTATTGCAATATTTGCCATTGGACTTCATTCATAATTTATATTTCTAATTCTTTTCATATGCTTCTGATTTATTAATTTTTGTAAATATTACAGCAGACAGTTTTGTCTGCTAGCTATTTCCACTGTGGGTGCTCTGTTTCCTGGAAGGGCTCTTTCTTCTTGTAGGCTGCAAAGTACAGGCATACTTCAGTTAACAAAGGGCCAATGCAGACCAGCCTAAATGGCAGGCTTGGGGGCAGAGTTGGGGCGGGGCGACCTCATGTCGGCCACCCTGACTCTGCCCCAACACTGCTGTCATGCCATGTACCCAGCTGCATGGTGTGCAACATCATGGCACCCCATTGGCACAGTGTGCACACACGCTGCACCAAAGGGGTGCAAAAGAGCCAAGGTAGCAGCTCTAAGGGCAGCTTTTTGCTGCTCCAAAAAGAAGCGACATTTGCCAGCTCTTTTTGGAGCGGCAAAATGGAGGATCGGGGCCGCAGTGTGTGGTTGCCCTGGCCCCAATCTGGCACTCCCAGGGATGGCACAGAGCCGCCCCTTAGGGGCCACCTGCATCGGCCCAAAGCCTCTGACAAAGCAGCTACTTTTTCTTTTTCTGCTCCCCAGCCCGGTTGCCCTCTTTTCCTCCTTGTCCTCTGTCCAGCTGGAGCAGCAATGGCATTGGGAAGGTGATGAGGACTGAAAACACACAGTCTTTCAGTTGCTTGGTTGCAGTAGCGTGTCTTCAGAAAACAGTGAAATAAAGCTGAAGCTGGGAAAGAAGGGGATACACCTCAGTCTATCCTGCTCTACTTGTCTGTGCCTGCCTATAACAGACAAAATAATAGCAGTTGTCTCTAGAATCCATTACTGAGTATGTATAACTGAACAGCAAAACAGAAGGAGAGTGGAGAAGTGAATTAGACTGCCTCACCAGTTACCTTCAGCATGTTACAAAAGCATAAATCTATGAGTTTGGCCACTAAAATGGAAATCCTAAGAAAAGTGGAAAATGGTGAAAGAAAAAGTAATTCCTGGATGCATTCTGGAAGAAGCTTTAAAGTTGCCTGTAGAAGATTCAAAATGTTTTTGTTTACTTCTGCAAGGCTTACCTGACCTGGTTGTTTCATTTCACATGTGCATCATGTTAGTTTTGAATAAAAGCTTTAGTGAAACTTATTGAACTGCTTTTCCTTTTTTGTAGTGTAGGCACGTTTCCTTATTCTTTCCAAGTCTGTAAATTTTCTGTTAAAGAAGTAATGTCCAGGAACACATCTATTTCATTAACTGAGGTACACCTATAATAAGTCATCCTACCACAATTTTTAAAAAATGGCATAGTTCCTCTATGTATGTACATGTGTGCATGTGAATGTGGAGAGAACTAGTAACACACACACACACCCCCAAATCTGAAACGCTTGATGCTATGTTCTTGTTATCTTACATGGTGGCCAGATATCAGGAAAAAAGGAGAGGCCAGGAAGTCTGAAACATGGCCATAATGTTTGGATATGTAGTTTACCAGCTAATTGTTATACTTAGTTTTCCTTAGTTTTCAGCACCACATAAACACAGGGCTTTGGGTTTGCTATATTAAATTTTAGCCTTAGTTGTTCTTTTCAAAGGAACCTGCATGCCTTCAAGTAAATGGTGAGTTCTCTCAAAACAGTACATTCATACTGAAAGAACTGTTCATTTAGGACATTCTTATATTGCTTTTCAGCTGGCTCTCACCAAGCTGTTGACATATGATTATTAAAGAAATTGGCACCAATAGGAATTATGTAACAAAAACTATGCAATGCAACAAACAATGGAAAGGAGGACGCTGTCTGAAAATGTGCTTTTTTCATCCTGCACTCTTCAACCTTTTCTCTCTATGCTTGGAAAAGTTGCTTTTTTGGACTACAAGTCTTCAGAATTCCACCAATTTTGGCTGGGGAACTCAAAAAATAAAAGCTCTGTGGTGTAGAGATTATTGAGGGAGGGAGGAGACATCTCAACTGGAACACTTGGTGGCACTCCACCAAGCTGTTACAGTAATAGCTGAACAGGAGCTCCAGCCAAGGCATGAACAGTGAATGTGTTGGGTTGTTTTATTGTCCATTCAGGCAAGGCATTCCCAAAGGAGGTCACAGAATCTAGTACAACATCATGTTACATTTGATTGATTGTTGAAATCTGTTTCACCCGGAGCACATTAATTTACTCTGCAGTTCTGGCGCTACCTTGTTGTACAGAAAGGGAATCTCCAAGTTCCCTGCATGTCTGGTTCACTTCGAACTTACATACAAAATACAGCATTTCCCATGCTTCCAACTTAGAGCTGCAAATACTGTAATTATAGCTCAGGAGTGGGGAATGTGTGGCCTTCTACATGTTGTTGAACTGCAATCCCCATCAGCCCTATGTATTTCAGCAAGATCTGGAGGGTCACACTTTGTGAAACCAACAATTGCTATGTTTTTGATTCCTGAAGCTGAAAACTACCACTTATGTGGTTACCAGTAAGTGGCTAGGAGAGAGAAGCTTTACAAAAATTAATTTGGAGGAGAGGATTACAGTTGGCCTATAGTTGCGGCTTTGACTTTTGCGGCTTTGGTTATTCATGGTTTTGATTATTATGTTCCCTCTAGGAATCTCTAGGTCCTCTAGCATGACTCTATAGTAAACCTCTGCCAAAAGTCACACTGGAGGACCTAGAGATTCCTAGGCATTTGTAGGCCCTCAAGCACAATTTCATGATCAACCTGGCAGATCTTGACCATAGAACTGCCCTGAAAGACCTAAGGATTCCTAGAGATGTGTCCTCTCAGGTAAAAAGAAAAGTGATTTTTTTATTTGCAGTTTCCCCACATTCACGGGAATCCTTTGCTCCTAACCCCAGCAAATGTGGAGGGTCCACTGCATTTTAATTTTAAGCCACAAATAGAGTATGTGTGAATCAGACAAATGGAAAGAAGTACCTATGGTCTAATATTTTGGGGGAAGTGGCATTGCAAACTTGCTTATACAGACAGAAATTAAGCCCGATGCAATAGCCCTGAACAAAATACTAACTGATGAGTCTACAATAACTTGTTTTTAACAGAATAAGGGAGGGAAGTGGCTGGACAGTGTGGATTGCCTCTCATCCCCCTGCAGTTCACCGGGGAGAGAGAGAGAGAGAGAGACAGAGAGAGAGAGAGAGAGAGAGAGAGAGAGAGGCAGGGGAATGACAATTGCTGTTCTCTCTGCAACAAACTGCATGGAAGCAATAAGCTTCTACTGCCCAATTGCCTGCTTGCTTGCCTGCCTGTAGCTAGAGCTTGGCAGTTGTCTGGGTGATGGTTTTGGATAGGGTAGAATTGGCTACAGAATAGTCACAGGTATGCCATTCAAAACAAGACGTACATACACATAAAGCCAGTCAGAACAGTATGACCAGTTATGCAAACAAAGCATTAGCAGTCCAATGGTTACACCCAAATTAGACCCAGAGCATTCCAGTACAAGCATTCTTGCTTACTACATCTATGGGACTTCTGCTCAGCCTTTCAGATAAACAAACTTATCTCAGCAGTTACTAAATTCAGTTACAGAAGTAAATATGTACAAGAGAGAGCAAATAAAAGCTAGTAATAAACGGAACAGTTGCTGATGTCTGGAACAGTTTTAGAAGCACACTATCTTGTCATCAAGAAAAGCACAAGATTAGAGCAAACTCTCAGTCCAGAAATCCACACAGATACAAACACACACCCTGCTCTGTGGTTGGAGAAAGTTGTGTGGCACAAGCTTCCTCTGGATTTCCCTGAAGGCAGCTCGACATTCCCTTTTCCTACTTGCTATTGTTCTGGTTCTCAGAGGTCCGTCAGGAAAATGGGGAATCTGGACCTTTTTGTCCTGCCTCAACCACACTTTCCACTAATATGTCAAAGCAGGCAAGCACAGCCCCTGCTTACTTCTCCATCAGTCTCCAAAGCCTCTCTCACCTTCAGGTATTACCCTTATGGGCCTTTGCAGACTGCCAGAAATAGTGCAAATTGAATCCACTTTGGGTTAGGGTTAGTGCTAGGGAATCATGGGAATTGTTTTTTTTTTTCTGAGACATTGAGCCTTCTCTGGACGTTACCACACTGGCCCTACAGCAGCGTCATTTCAGCCTCACTTCAGCCTCGTTTCAGACTTTTTTTCCGTGTGTTCACACGACGTCACAGCAAACCCCGCCCTTCCCTACCTCGTTTCGGCGTCATTTCAGCTTCGTTTCAGTCCTTTTGACTTCCGAGAATTTTAAGGAATACACCCGAGCGGTCGGCACTATACCGGAATGACGCTGATCTCGGCATAGGTATAAACACGAGATCCTTGTCATTCCGGTATAGTGCCGACCGCTCGGGTGTATTCCTTAAAATTACGGCTGATGGTTCCTTGCGGTATGTGGGAGAGGCGAGGCGCTGGGGCTGCCGGGGGACCAACACCTTCCCCACCAGCACACCTGGAGCTGGAGCGCAGCCGGGAACTTGTGGTAAGTCCACTGCCTTGCCTTGCCTTGCTTTGCCAGCGCCAGAAGAGAGGGATCCCCTCCTGGACCCCTTGCCTTGCCCTTCTTTGCCAGCGCCAGGGAGGGATCCCCTCCTGGACCCCTTGCCTTGCTTTGCTTTGCCAGCGCCAGAAGAGAGGGATCCCCTCCTGGACCCCTTGCCTTGCCCTTCTTTGCCAGCGCCAGGGAGGGATCCCCTCCTGGACCCCTTGCCTTGCCTTGCTTTGCCAGCGCCAGAGAGGGATCCCCTCCTGGACCCCTTGCCTTGCTTTGCTTTGCCAGCGCCAGAAGAGAGGGATCCCCTCCTGGACCCCTTGCCTTGCCCTTCTTTGCCAGCGCCAGGGAGGGATCCCCTCCTGGACCCCTTGCCTTGCCTTGCTTTGCCAGCGCCAGAGAGGGATCCCCTCCTGGACCCCTTGCCTTGCCCTGTCTGCGCATGTGCATGAACATCCTTGCCGGATCGAGGTAGGGATCTTTCAACTTGTGTGTGAACAGGAGTTCCGAGCCCCCAGAGCGGAACCATTCCGGAATCTCACATTCCTCACTGATTCCATTCTAGTGTGGTAATGTGTTCCGCTTGCCGGGCACATTCCGGAATGAGCCCAAAATGGTTCCGAAATGATTCCGACCAGCTTTCTCGCCGCTCTCTTGCTGCAAGTGTGGTAACGTCCTCTGTCAGAGAGCTCTGGTGCCACAATAAAATAGAGTTCCCATGATTCCCTAACCCTAACCCTTAAAGTGGACTCAATTTGCACTATTTCTAGCAGTTTGCAAAGGCCCACCTCCTGACCCCAAGGATCTTGATGTTTTCACACTTTCTCTTGAACAACATTTCCCACTGGATGAATGTTATCTCTTAGAATCCTCTGGCAGTGCTGTCCCTAAAGCTGTTGATCTTGGTTAACTGGAAATCAGCTCTGTTGCCCAGGACAATGGCAAGACTATAATGCAATTACTAGAAAACCTCAGTATAGTCAAGCAAGAGAAAATGCTAAAAATTTTGCTTACCAAACCTAAGCTACAACCAGCTTTGGTCACTCAAAGGATCCTAACTGAAGCATCCCTCTACCTGAAAAACAATTGCTTCCCTGTTGTGTGCTGTACCACAGTAATATCTTGAACATCCTCAAGCTCCATGATTTGGTTTGTTCAGGTAGTTCCTCCACTGATAGAGATCACATCTATTTCACAATTTCTTGTGGTGTTCATAGTTGCTGTTGTTAGTTTGTTACCTGCTGGTCTACCTTCTGTTGCCAGATCTCTCTGAATGCTTAGCCCAAAGATAGGACTGACTTGGCAGTCTTACAAGCATATGCATACATACATACATACATGCAAAACTATAGTATAGTCAAAGCTTCTACCTTGGTTAAAAGACATCTGATCTACCAAAGGCCAGGTAAACCTTGCTTTGGAAGGCAGGTTCATGTTAGGTAAAATTCCCACTATATTCAATCTGAATTACTTCCCAGTTAGGGCACATAGCATGGCAAATGATTTCTTATTCAAAACAAGTAGGGAAATTTCCCTATTAATTGTTTATACTGTTTGGAATTTATAGTATAATAATAATAATAATAATAATAATAATAATAATAATAATAATGTTGTAGGCTTTCATGGCCGGCATCCATAGTTTTTTGTGGGTTTTTTTGGCTGTGTGGCGATGTTCTAGAAGAGTTTCTTTCTGACGTTTCGCCAGCATCTCTTCTAGAACATGGCCACACAGCCCAAAAAACTCACAAAAAACTATATAATAATAATAAAATTTATTTTTATCCCGCCCCTCTGCGGACACAACCAGGGCAGCTTACAACATTAAAAGTGCAATACAAATGCAATACAAATCCTACAAACCCACCCACCCCTTAAAATAGAATTAAATGATAAAAGAATTTAAAACATACTCAAAATAAGTCCGAGCAACAATAACAATAACTGTGGCAGAGTTGCCAGCAGAAGTTACCTATAACTTGGTGCAAGTCCTTTTTCATCAGAGGCATAGTTGTGGGGGAGTAGGGCAGCATAAACTCTGGGGTGCTGCAGACGGTGCAAAGCGCTGTCTTGGAGCCAGGGAAGGGGAGGGACAGCCAGATGTTGGACGCCCCAACTGCTTCTTGAGGACGTCATTGGAGCGCTCGCCGTTGCACACATCGAGCGCTCTGATGACGTCCTCCCGGCCCAGCCTCTGCATGGGCTGAGCCGGAAGAGCCACGCGACGGCTCTTCTGGCGCCCCTTCTGCCCACTCGGAAGGAGCGCTATTTTAGCACTCCTTCCAGGGCTGGCAGAAGGGTGGATTGGAGCCGAGGTGTGGGGCAGCCTCAGCCCCAATCCTGCACCCTCAGGGTGGCCCATGGCCGCCCGTCTGCAAAGGCCCTATATCACGAAAGAAAGCTTTGTCTCTATCAGTCTATTCCCTTGCCACCGCTGTAAACATAGGATAAAAGATCCTATTGAAGACTTGGACTTTAGTAATTCCCCAAGTTCAAGTCCTTCATACACTGCCTATCAGCAGTTACCACCTGGTCACATTGCCACAGTCTTTCACACTATGCTGAGATATATTTCTCTTTAAATCTAATAGTTATTTCTAAATTCCCAGCTATACATCTAAATTAGTACATATAGTTTTTGAGTAAAACTCTGTCCTTTTCTGTTCTCTTTTTGTCTGGAAAAGAGTGCTGAGGATACCATGGATGGCCAAGAAGACAAACAAATGGGTTTTAGAACAGATCAAACCCAAACTCTCCCTGGAAGTGAAGATGATTAAATTGAGGCTGTTGTACTTTGGCCACATCACAAGAAGTCATGAATCAGTGGAAAAAAGCAATGATGCTAGGAAAGGGTAGAGGGCAGTAGAAAGAGAGGAGATCCACATACCTGAGTCTGCAGGACCTGTGCTAAAGAGCAGAATGACCTCAGGCTTGCTAGTGAGGTTAGAAAGGACTTTTTTGGTTATGTCTATAGCAAAAGGAAGAACAAGGAAATAGCAGGGTCATTGTGTGGAGAATATCAGGAAAGATTCTAGAGCAGATCATTAAACAGATGTTCTGTAAACATGTAAAAAGGTATGTCATAAGCATTAAAAGTTAACACGGGATTCTCAAAAACAAGTCATGACAGACAAATCTGATCTCTATTTTTGATAAAATTACCAGTTTGGTAGATGAAGGGAATGCTGTGGACATAACATATCTCGATTTCACCCCCCTTGATATTCTTGCAAACAAGCTAGTAAATGTGGTCTAGACAATGCAACTGTTAAGTGGATTTGTAATTGGTTGACCAACTGAACCCAAAGAGTGCTCAGCAATGGCTCCCCTTCATCCTGGAGAGAAGTGGCCAGTGGGGTAATAATAATAATAATAATAATAATAATAACAACAACAACTTTATTTATACCCCACCTTTAGCCAAGGCTGTCAAGGCGGCTTACAGTTAGAAAATGCACCCATACAATCAACAACAAATACCCCCCCTTAAAAATATATTAAATCATCATACAAATTAAAATCTCATAAGCAATAAAACATTAACATTTACATAAATGAACAGCGGCGCTGTAGCCATCTCAAGAGGAGTTGTCTAGTGGCGGGAGGGAGAATGTGTCATTCTGGGAATGCCTGCCGGAAGAGATCCGTCTTGATGGCTCTTTTAAAGTCATCTAAGTTGGTTATTTGGCAAATCTCTTCTGGCAGAGCATTCCATAATCTGGGGGCCATGGCTGAAAAGGTCGTCGCCAGCCTAGTTCTTATTGGTTGAAGCAACTTCCCCCAGAGGACCTAAGGGTGCGGGGTGTATATGGAGATAGGTGATTCCCTAGGTAAGATGGGCCCAGGCCATGTAGGGCTTTAAAGGTCAATACCAACACCTTATACTGTGCCTGGAAGCTAATTGGCAGCCATTGCAATGATTTCAAGATGGGAGTAATATGATCACCTTTTGATGTTCCGGTGATCAGTCTGGCTGCCATGTTTTGCACTAATTGCAGTTTCCGAGTTAGGTATAAGGGTAGCCCCATGTAGAGTGCATTACAGAAGTCGAGTCATGAGGTTACCAGTGCGTGCACTATGGTTTCTAGGTCCCTTACTTCCAGGAATGGGCGCAGCTCGCATATCAGCCGAAGCTGATAACAGGTGCTCCTGACTGCCGCATTCACCTGATCTGTCATGTGAAGCGATGAGTCCAGGAGCACCCCCAGACTGTGGACACAGTCCTTGGTGGAGAGCATGACCACTGGGTACCACTGGGTTCTGTCCTGGGCCCAGTGCTATTCAACATTTTTATCAATGACTTGGATGACGGAATAGAGGGCATGCTTATTAAATCTGCAGAGGACACCAAATTAAGAAGAGTAGCTAATACACCAGAGGACAGGATCAAAATTCAAAAGCAGAGCCAAAACTAACAAAATTAATTTCAAAGGGAGAAAGGTAAGGTATTACACTTAGGCAGAAAAAATGAAATGCACAGCTATAGGACTGGGGAACACCTGGCTTGAGAACAGTACATGTGAAAGAGATCTAGAAGTCCTAGTTAAACATGAGTTGTCAATGTGAAGCTGACAGAATTGATAATTTGGATTCAACACACACAAAAATATATAGATATATGTACGTATATGTATAATTTACACACATTCTCATGCTAGATGGATGGACTTTATTAAAGAGACCATGAACATAAGTTTGTAGGAGCTGGGCAGAGTAGTAGAGGACAGGGGGTCTGGAGATGTCTCATCCATAGGGTTGCCATGGGTCGAAACCGAGGCGAAAGCAGTTAACAACAAAAGCTGGATGGCCATCTCTTTCTCTCCTTTAATTGTGTATTCCTGCATGGCAGAGAGGTTGACTGCATGGCCCTTGAGGTCTCTTCCAACTCTATGATTCTTTAATTCCAAGTGGCTCCCAGGCTCCTTTCCTAAAGTGAAATAGCATAATAATATGGTGCTAAGAAGAAAAAGGATAACTGAAGTCTTCATGTTGTGACAGAGGCTTGAACACATCTCCCAATTTTATTTTATTTTTTGGAAATAGTATACAGACTGGTATAAACTATGGTGGTGGGGGTGGGGGACTAACCCTTTCTTATCCCAATGTCCTCTTCATGAAAACCCTCACATAAAGCTATTTACTTTATTAGAGGAAAAGATGGGCACATATGTTTGGTCTATTCTTTATCTTTTAATGGTTGCTGCCCATGCCTATTAGCAATGGACCAATAGCATTTTAGGAGGTGTGCATGCAATGTTCTCACTATAAAAAGACAAATGATAGAGTCTGGTTCAGGTCCTTCCTGTGCTGCTATTTGCAAAAATAAAGTTAAATAAAAATAGAGATGCATTAATTCATCTCTGCCACAATTTTTTTATTATTATTATTATTATTATTATTAGTATTATTATTTCTTATACCCCACCTTTTGCCTTGGCAACCAAGGCAGCTTACAAGTACAAATACAGATTAAAAACATACATGCCATAAAACCGTAATACAATACCTGCCTTAAAACTAAATGCAATAATAAAAGCATAAAGATTAAAACAACATACGTTCTGGGACACCAGTAGGAGTGTATAACAGAGATTTAAAGTTATGAGTCAACATTAGATTGCTTGTCCTTCACTGTTTCTAATTCTGAGGAAAGCAAGAAACTGAACCTTGGGGTCAAGGTTTCTGATTTGGCAATCTCTTTTTGGAAGAGGTTGAGACCTCCCTTTTCAGATGTTTTCCCATAAGTTTAGTCTGCACAGTTTCCCCCCCTTCCATTTAAGGGAAGAAAGGCACCAGATCCTGTCTGACCTTGGAAGCTAAGCAGGGTCAGCCCTGGTTAGTACTTGAATGAGAGACCACCAATGAATATGAGATGCTGGTAGGCTGTTTTTCAGAAGAAGGAACTGGCAAAACCATCTCTGAGTATTCCTTGACGAAGTCTGAATCCACACTGCACAAATAATCCAGACTGATGCCACTGTAACTACCATGGTTCAAAGCTATGGAATTCTGGGAACTGTAGTTTGTTGTGGCACCAAAGCTTTGTTGTGGCTCCAGGTTTGCTCTGGCGTCACAACAAACTACAGTTTCCAGAATTCTCTAGCATTGAGCCATGGCAGTTAAAGTAGTGCCAAACTGGATTATTTCTGCAGTGCAGATACAACCTAAGAAAATTCTGTGAAATTCATGAGGGCACTGTAAATTGAGAGATGACTTGAAGGCACACATACAAATACACTTCATATTTGTGGTCCCTGTTGTTGTGTTGGTCTGGCTCATTTAATGATGGTGCATGATGTTTTGTTATCATTTCAAGTGTATCTATATATAATGGGCCTTCTATGGGTATTTTATATTGATGGGCAATATAAAAGTCAAGAAGAGAACAGGGGAGGGGTGTAATTGAAGGCTATAAAGATCCTGAAGTGTTGTGTTTTTTATTTCCACAGTTTATTACAAGTACCATGGGTCCTCCACATTCACTGGGTTTAGGGATGACGGACCCCCATGAATGTGGAAAAATGCAAACAAAACAAACATTATTCTTTTTACCTAAGAGAACACCTCTTTAGGAATCTCCAGGTCCTCCAGTGCAACTCTATGGTCAACATCTGCCAAAAGTTGATCATAGGATCATGCTGGAGGACCTAAAAATGCTTAGAGAAGTGTTTTTGCTAGGAACCTCTAGGCTCCCCAGTACAACTCTATGGTGAATATCTGGCAGAGTTGCGCTGGAGGACCTAGAAATTCCTAGAGAGAACATAACTGTGTTAATCAAAGCTGCAAATAATCAAATCTGCAAAAGTCAAAGCCGCAAATGTGGAGGGCCAACTGTACACTGCAGTTAAGGCATGTGTCATTTTTACAAAGTAACTACAAGTAATTGGAGGCACTTATAGTGTAAACTTTGCCACAGTGGCAATGTGATAGATGGAGGCCAGGATAAACAAGGGAAGGATGTGGGCGCTGCTTTATCGAATGTTTAAGAACAAGATGAGGACTAAGAGAGGCTGTGTGCCAATGGGTTTATTGGAAAGGTCAGATTTCAAGGGTGTGAGAAACAAGTTACTTAACTGTTTTTTTTTTTGGGGGGGGGGGAAGGAATGCCAGGCATGGGGCTACAAGAAAGAATGGGGCTGGTAAAGTTTGAGAGCTCCTCTTTCAGACTAGCTAGGAAATGTGTAATGACAATGTGGGGTGTATGTGTATGTGCCCATCGAACTATGGTGACCCCATGTATCTCAAAGTGGTTTGAATACTGGGCTACAATTCTGGAGACCAGGGTTTGAATCCATGCTTGGCCATAAAAACCCACTGGGCAACCTTAGGCAAACACTCTCTCAGCCTCAGATGATGGCAATGGCAACTCCCCTCTGAAGAAACTTGCCAAGAAAACTCCATGATAGGGATACCATCACCACCACCACCACCACCACCACATTTTATTCTATTATTATTTTAGCAAAGAGCACACAAATATATAACACAGACAGGCAGACACACACACACATATATATAACAAATATATATTGTACACAAATATATAACAAAAAAGGGAAATCTTAACAAATTAAATTACTGACAGTCCACTTTCAAAGAGTCAAATCATTTTCCATACCCTTTGTAAACTTTATAGCAAGTTGTTTGTAGAGCCTTAACAAGGAATTTAGATGTTCTAAAAAGATACAAATTTCTCTCTGTCAGACAACAGAAAACAAACCTTTACAAGAGATCAACTTCCCTTGAATGATTTTAACAGAGGATAAATATAGGGCCTTTGCAGGCTGCCAGAAATAGTGCACATTAAATTGAGGCACTGCCCTGGCTAAGTGCTAGGGAGTCATGGGAACTGTATTTTTTTTCTGGGACATTGAGCCTTCTCTGTCAGAGAGCTCTGGTGCCACAATAAATTACAGTTCCCATGATTCCCTAGCACTGAGCCAGGGCAGTGCCTCAATTTAATGTGCACTATTTCTGGCAGTCTGCAAAGGCCCATAGTTCTTTCTAAGATCATTATAAACAGGACATTCAAGAAGCACATGAGTTAAATCTTCTATTGAGACAGAATTACAGCCACGTACTCCGTCTTTCATAGGAACCCTCCTATGCCACCCCATTGAAACTGCCCTCTCCGAACAAATCTTGCTAAGAAAACCCTATAATAGGTTTGCTTTAGGGTCCCCATAAGTAGGAAAGGACTTGAAGGCACACAAGACACCCATACAGAGGGTCCATGCAAACACCCACACAGAGCTAGGAGAGAGAACACTTGTATTGTTGTTGTTGTTTATTGCCTTAGACCAGGGGTAGGCAACCTTTTTGAGCTGGGGGCCGGGTTGCTGTCCCTCAGACAATTGGGGGGGCCGAAGCACCATAAATAAATAAATAAATAAATAAATAAATAAAAATTAAAAAATATGCATGCACACTCTCTCAGCCACAGAAAAACCATGGCAAAACCCCTGTGGAGACTTTGCCAAGAAAACCCCAAGAACAAGTAATAACAACAATAATCAATATCATCATGGCGGGCGGCGGCGGCGGCGGCAGGACCAGCCTGGGGCTGGTCCATAGGCCTCAGGGCCCCGCACCTGGCACCCGGGCCTTAGGTTGCCTACCCCTGCCTTAGACAACAGGCTGAATGAAAACGTATGGCTCAGAAGTTTGAGTGTTGGACTGTGGAGACCAGGGGGCAAATCCCAGCTTGGCCATGGAAATTTACTGGGTGAGCTTGGGCAGCTCACACTCTCTCAGCCTTAGAGGACAGCAATGGCAAACCTCCTCTGAAGAAACTTGCCAAGAAAAACTCCATAATAGCTTCACCTTAGGGTCCCCATAAGTCAACTTGAAAGCACACAACACACACACACACAGACACACACACACACACAGAGTCCATGCAAATACACAGAGAGAGGCAGGAGAGGTGCAATGTTGTTGTTGTTTGGTGCCTCAGGCAACAGGCTAAATGAGGAGGCATGGTATGGCACAATGGTTTGAGCACCGGACTGTGACATGGCCTCTATTTCAACCTTCTGTCCAAGAGGAATGTCAAAACATCTTCCATTTTGAGCATGACTGAGAAGCATGAATGAATGTTTTTAGCTGTTGTTTGGTCATGCTCCCATTTTTTTCTTGAACCCTCTCTATTTTGTGTGCCTTGTCCTCCTTTGTGGTAAGAGGGATATATCTGGTCACCCTGTATGTTGTTATTGTTTGATGTCTCAGGCAATTATTATTATCATTATTATTATATTTGCATCCTGCCCTTTTGCAAAAACTGAGACTCAGAGCTGCTGACAAGATTAAAAACAGTACAATTAAAAGCATAGAAAAGTGTTGCATTAAAACAGAATTAAATTATTATTAATTAAATTATATTATTCTGAAAAGTAGTGAAATCAAGTTGCTGATCTTAAATATGTTGCATGCATTTATTTCCAGCTTGGGTCTTTTTACGCATGTTTTTAAAGCATGCATGTTCTAATATCTATGTACCGGTATTTATAGATGTATTAATAACCTGAACTCAGTTACAAAAACAACAAAAACCAGAATTAAATATATACAGTCCGCCCGCACCATACGTGGGTTTGCCATACGTGGGTTTGAGCTTAAATGTATAGCAAGCCTGGGCAAACAAAATGGTCCGTGCACCACAGGAGTGTGCCACCATAGCATTGAATGGGCCTTAAGCATACGCGCTTTTCCTCATACGCTGGGGAGAGTCCGGAATGGATTCCCCATGTATGCCAAGGGCCCATATATATAATATTATTATATTTTATTATTTATTATATATATTGTATATAATATTATATAATTATATATAATATGTAACATATATATGTAATTATATATATTATATATAAAATTATACATATATATGTTATACATAATTATATAATATTATATACAATATATATAATAAATAATAAAATATAATAATATTATCTTAATTTAATAATATACAAAACATATTTTCATAGAATCATAGAATTACAGAGTTGGAAGAGACCACAAGGGCCATCCAGTCCAACCCCCTGCCATACAGAAACTCAAATTCAAAGCATCCCTGACAGATGGCCATCCAGCCTATGTTTAAAGACCTCCAAAAAAGGAGACTCCACTACTCTCTGAGGGAGTGTGTTCCATTGTCGAACAGCTCTCACTGTCAGGAAGTTCCTCCTAATGTTGAGGTGGAATCTCTTTTCCTGGAGCTTGCATCCATTGTTCCTATTCTCTGGAGCAGCAGAAAACAAGCTAACGCCCTCCTCAATATGACATCCCTTCAAATATTTAAAGAGGGCTATCATATCCCCTCTTAACTGTCTCTTCTCCAGGCTAAACATACCCAATTTCCTAAGTTGTTCCTCGTAGGGCATGGTTTCCAGACCCTTCACCATTTTAGTCACCCTCCTCTGGACACGCTCCAGTTTTTCAACATCCTTTTTTGAATTGTGATGCCCAGAACTGGACACAGTATTCCAGGTGGGGCCTATTTGTATAATAGTATACAAAAACAACTTGATTTCACCAATTATAATATATCTTATATATTATATAATTATATATAAAGGCAAAGGTAAAGGTATTCCCTGTTGACAAGGTTGTTAAGTCATGTCCGACCGTAGGGGGTGGTGCTCATCTCCGTTACTAAGCAGAAGAGCCAGCATTGTCAGAGACTACTCTGTGATCATGTGGCCAGCATGACTGGACAAAACGCTGTTTACCTTCCCACCAAAGTGATACCTTCTTATCTACAGTTGTCTGTCCGTTTTCGTGGACTTGAAGTTTGCAACCCTCGCTTATCCGTGAGGGACGAACGGAGGGGCACAAAATGGGGTGCACGCCCATGGAGCACGCCCACTCATCCCCACGGGCACATGCCTCCATTCAAGCCAATAGGGCTTGAATATTTGCATTTTTCCTTTTTTGTGGGGAGGGGGGAGGGGGTCCGGAACGGATCCCCTGCAAAAAAGGAGGAGTGACTGTACTTGCATTTGCAGGCTTTCAAACTGCTAGGTTGGCAGAAGCTGGGATTAGTGATGGGAGCTCACCCCATTACGCAGCACCTGGGCCTTGAACTGCCAACCTTGCAATCAACAGCGTCAGCATCTTAACCACTTCAGCCACTGCATCCCATAATTATATATATATATATATATATATATATATATTACATATATAATATTATACATATTTCGACAGAAATAAAAGAGTGCTTTCCACATTTGCCCCCTCAAGAGTTAGCACACAGACACCGACTCTTTGTTTCTATCCACTGTTCATTGCCTGTTGCCTGTCTTCTTTTTAAAATGTGTTTTAAACACTTTTATCTTTTTATTATATATATTTTATTCTATACACACACACGCACACATATATATTATAATTAAATTATTATAATATGTAACACATATGGAGCTTCGAAAGCTTGCAACAAGTATATTGTGCACTTTGGTTGGCCAATAAAGGTATCACTGATGGATTTTTATTCTTATTTTTGTCTGAGGAAAAAAACAGTGACGAGAAGAAGGAGGAGGAGAGGGAAGAGTGGCGACTCCAGAGGCCTCCTGCCTTCCTTCCTTCCTTCCTTCCTTCCTTCCCGGTGGCCACCAAGCGTCGCCTGCCTGAGGGGAGTTTTGGCCTTCCCCGGCTTTCGAGAGGCGGGCCTCGGAGGGAGGGACGGAGGGAGGGAGGGAAGCAGGCAGGAAGGGCTGTGGCTGGAGCCGGGGCTGTGGCGACGGGGCAGGGCCGAGGGACCCAGCCAGGCCCGGAGTCGGAGGCGGTGAGGGACGAGAGGGGAGCCCCAGGAGACGGACTGGGCCGCCGAGGCCCAGGTAAGAAGTAGCCGCAACTGGGGACCAGGAGGGAGGAGGAGGAGGAGGAGGAGGAGGAGGAGAAGAAGGAAGAGGTGGCCAATAACCACGACACCACTTCCAAGTTGGATTCACACGTTACTTGCGGGGAAAACAAGCGCCACAGAAACGACACGCCTCACGCGTCTTGCTTTTTCTTACCATGAGTGGAAGAGGAGGAGGAGGATGCTTTCGGGAGACTCTGCTGGCCGAGCCTCATTTTGTTGACATTTTGTTTATATATAAGACACATATGAGACATTCCCCACGTGTTGGTGGTACACAGATATCTATCTATCTATCTATCTATCTATCTTTATATCTGGTAGTTCACAGATATATATATAATATCTGTGGACCACCAGCACGTGGGGAATGTCTCATATGTCTTATGCCTTATATATTTTATTTTGAAAAGTTGACAAAATAATACAGATACAATAATACAAAATTATATATACAGAGAAAGAGAGAAATGGGGGGACGGTTTAACCCACTCGGCTACTACTATATATATATATTGTAGTAGTCGAGTGGGTTAAACCGTCCCCCCGTTTCTCGCTTTCTCTGTCTGAGGTTGTGTATATATTGTGTTGTTGTTGTTGTTGTATGGTTTTCAAGTCGTTTCTGACATACGGCGACCATCAGTGGGGTTTTCTTGCCAAGATTTGTTCAGAAGGGGGTTGGCCATTGCCTGAGGCTGAGAGAGTGTGACTTGCCCAAGGTCACCCAAGTGGGTTTACCATTGCTTTCCCCTGAAGCTGGGAGAGTGTGACTTGTCTAAGATTACCAAGTGGGTTTGCCCTCAGGCTGAGAGAGTATGACTTGCCCAAGGGCACCTGAGTGGGTTTGTCACTGCTGTCTCAGGCTGAGAGAGTGTGACACATCCAAGGTCAGCCAGTGGGTTTACCATAGCCTTCCCCTGAGGCTGAGAGAATGGGACTTGCCCAAGGGTACCAGAGTGGGTTTGTCATTACCCTCCCCTGATTCTGGGAGAGTGTGACTTGCCTCCTTAAGTATGTTATTAGGTTTTTTTATGTTTTTATATTCTGTTTATTGTAACTTTTAATCATATGTTATTTAATGCTGTTTTAAGGGGATGGGTCGGTTTGATTGAAATGATGTGGGGATTTTTACTGTAAGCCGCTTGGATTGCTGTCATTAAGCGAGATACAAATAAATTTTATTATTATTATTATTATTAAGGTCAGCCAGTGGGTTTACCATAGCCTTCTTCTGATGGTGAGAGAGTGTGACTTGCCCAAGATCACCCAAGTGGGTTTGCCATTCATTGCCTTTTCAGGCTGAGAGTGTGTGGCTCACCCAAGGTCAGTCAGTGGGTTTACCATTGCCTTCTCAGGCTGAGAGAGTGTGACTTGCTTAAGATCACCCAAGTGGGTTTGCCATTGCCTTCCCCTCAGGCTGAGAGAGTGTTAATTGTCCAAGGTCACCCAAGTGGGTTTGCCATTACCTTCATCTGGGGCTGAGAGAGTGTGACTTGCTCAAGGTCACCCAAGTGGGTTTGTCATTGCCTTCCCCTCAGGCTGAAAGCATAACATTCAGGGTGGTGAGTAAATATTTGCTACAGTGTGACACATGGTGTTGACCAACCCAGAGTGTGTGTTGTGAACAAGATAAGGATTTGCAGGGTTTTTGTTGCAGCAGTTACTAAGATCCTCCAAAATAATAAGCATTGTGTTTAGGTTTGCCTTAGTAAGGTCGCCATAAGGCACATAACAACAGTAATATGAGAACGAATATGGTGCAGTAGTTACTTTAAGCCAGGGGTAGGCAACCTTTTTGAGACGAGGGCCGGGTTGCTGTCCCTCAGACAATTGGGGGGCCGAAGCACCAAAAATTAATTAAATAAATAAATAAATAATAAAATTTTTATTTTTATTTTTTAAAAAATATGCATGCACACTCTCTCAGCCCAAGAAAAGCCATGACAAAACCCCTGTGGAGATTTTGCCAAGAAAACCCCAAGAACAAGTAATAACAACAATAATATCATCATGGCGGGGGGCGGCGGCAGCGGCAGGACCGGCCTGGGGCCGGTCCAAAGGCCTCAGGGGGCCGCATCCGGCCCCCGGGCCTTAGGTTGCCTACCCCTGCTTTAAGCATTGGATTAGGGCTCTGGAGGCTAGGGTTCAAATTTTGGCTCTGCCACGGAAACCCAAGGGGTGGTCTTGGGCAAGTCACACTCTCTCATCCTCAGAGGATGGTAATTGCAAACCCCCTTTGAAGAAACCTGCCATGAAAACCCCATGATAGGGTCACCATAGGTCAGAAATGACTTGAAGGCACACAACAACATGTTGTTTGTATCAGTTCCTGCAGACAATGCCTCAGCCACCTGCAGTCTGAAAGACAAAACAAAACAAGCTTCTTTATTGCTTCTCATTAATTCTGTCCTTAAATTTCCCAAAAGTTCAGCTGGCCACCCTGCAAGCCCTTCTTCCTCATCCTTACAGCAATAGGAGCAAAACACTCTGCATGTGAACCAAATACACATACACACACACACTCCAGGGTGACCAGTGTGTGTCTGTGTGTCTGTGTATGTATGTGTGTAAATATATAGATAGATATAGATATAAATAGATAGATAGATAGATAATATATATCTATATATAAAACCACACACACACACTCCAGGGTGACCAGTGTGTGTGTGTGTGTGTAAATATATATATATATATATATATATATATATAATCACACATACACTCCAGGGTGACCAGTATGTGTGTGTGTGTGTTTGTGTGTGTGTGTGTATATATATATATATATATATATATACACATAAATATATACATAGATATAGATATAGATAGATAGATAGATAGATAGATATCTCTCACACACACTGCAGGGTGATCAGTATGTGTATGTGTGTGTGTGTGTGTATAATATAATATAATATATATTCCAGGGTGACCAGATGTCATAACTGCAAAGGAGGACAAGGCACTGCAAAATGTAGGCCACTCAAGAAAAATTGGGGGGGGGGGGGGGGAACATTGCTCAATGAAACCTAAAAACACTCATATTAATATAAATTCATGCTTCTTAGACATGCCCAAAATGAAAGGCATTTTGGAATTCTTCCTGGACAGAAGGTTGAAATGTGGGACATGTCTAGGAAAGGAGGAAGTCTGGTCACCATGAGTGATTCGCAGATGTCAAGACTATTTTTTAGATATTGAAAATAGGTTTCTTCTCGAATGAAACCCCTGGCGCACAATAAATTTGGGGGTTGATTGGATTCTTAAAATCGCATACGAGGCACATCTATCTGCCTGCCGTCACACATCACTGTGCATGGATGATCAAGAGCTGCGCAAGTTTTTGTGGGTTTTAAAGCAGCCTGTTTTCCTTTTTTTGTTTTTTGCCTTTCCTGCTGTGTTGTAAACAGTGCGTGCTGGAAGTGGTGGAGTGTTTACCTTCCAGCAGCGGGAGTCATAAATCTGCTGTGCTGTTTCTCCTCCCTGGTTCTTTCCCAAAGTTGCTGTGGACAGTTTCAATTTCAAAGCAATGTCATTGGTGCAAGGGTTACAGATAGGAGTGATCTCCTGGCTGGCTGTTGCCCTGTGTTTGCCTCTTCCTGTTGCTTCTGATAGCATTGCCTTTTGGAGAAAACAAAGTGTGTGTGTGTGATGGGGGGGGGGGATTTGTGAATCAAGGGGCTAATATCCCTTGTAACTGTGGACCAAAACATACACTGCAGAAATCATCCAGTTTGAGACCGCTTTCACTGCCCTGGCTCACTGCTAGGGAATTCTGGGAACGGTAGTTTTGTGAAACATCGAGTCTTCTTTCTCAGAGAGCTGTGATGCCACAATAAATTAAAATTCCCAGGATTTCCCTAGCACTGAGCCAGGGCAGTGAAAGCAGACTCAAACTGGATTACTTCTGCAGTGTGTGTTGGACCGGTGCTAATTTTCAGGTGGAATGGCTGTCATAGAGCACATGTGTGCTACTTTTATTATTAATATTTATTTCTCTCTTATAATCACCTAATGACTCTTCTAGTGAGCCAACACGTAATCAACCATTTGCATTATGTGGAATTGCTCACAATTTTCTTGATTATGCATGTTCCAGGAATCAGAGCCTTGGAGAGTTCAGCAGAATTTTTCTGTGAATTGCATATGATTCCTGGTATCATTGCAATATATGATTATTATTACTATTACTATTACCATTACTATTATTATTAGCTGTTACACCTTTTGTGGATATTGGCATTAAGAGCACTGTGCTACTGTTCAAGTCATATATCTTAAAATTGCATTTATTGTTTAATAGGGATTCCTATTGTGATTTTCTCACATCGACTGAATTATTCATTTTTTTGGAAGATGTATATGGTGCCCTTTGGTAGTACTTTGGGGCCAGTTTACAAAAATGTGATGAAATATAAAAATCAAAATTCAAAATACTTAATTACAGTATGCTAAAATAATATGTTTAGAAGCCTGGACAAATAAAAAATATTATTGTCTATGCAGAGAATACAGAAATAGTGACATTAGATGTGCTGCTTGAGTAGAGAATTCCATAAAGGAGATATTACAATTGAAAAGACTCTCCATAGCTGTCATCCACTCTAGTGCAGACAGTGGGAGTTACCAGAGAAGAGTGTCTAAAAATTATATTCGTACATGAGGAAGTTAAAAGAAGGTGCCAAAGCATGTAGGGATTTAAAAGCAAGCACTAGCAATTTGAATTGGTTTTAATTCTGTTGTCATTTAATACTATTTTACAGTCAGCCCTTGGTGGGGATTGGACCGCCTGTCAATACTAAAATCCATGGAAACTCAAGGCCCATTATATACAATGGCATAGTAAAATTACGGTATGTCCCTTATATATAATGGCAAAATCACATATATAAAAATCATTTATAAAACCATATATTAAAAATGGTGCATAAAATGGTGTACCTTACATAAAATGGCAAAATTAAGGTTTGCTTTTTGGATTTATTTTTTTTAAATCCAAGCTGTGGATGGTTGAATCCGTGATGCAGAATCTGTACATATGGAGGGCTCACTGTAGTCTTAATCATGTATGTTTTTAACTATATGTGTATTACTGTATTCTCTGTCTTCTTGCAAGCCACCTTGAGCCCCAGCCTGGGAGAAGCACCATCCCAGGATATAATAAAAGGACGGATGGAATTGTTCTCAGAAAGAGAATGGTAGCCAGCAAAGTTATTTTAAATATCAGCACAATGGCTGAGATGGTTGTGTAGAAGAAATCTCCACATGTAGACTATGTGTTGAATGGTAATATTGCTCAGTCCAGTGCACATTTGCGTGCTCAGCTCCACTATCTGAACATGGATGTCTACATTGGAAAAATTGTCCAACTAGTTCTAGAGGGGATCTTACATTTGTGTAAGATACTAGCAGGATTCTGGGCAATATATTGAAGTTGATTGGATCCAGCAATCCAGCTGCTGTATTCTGGCTTTCAAAGGCAGCCCTACTTGGAACACATTACGGTAGTCAATCCTAGATGTTACCAGGCTATAGATAACTTGTGGCCAAGCTGTTAATACTAATTTTCATGGCCTAATTCTCTTTCTTACATTTGGTATTAGAACACATATATTTTTGGTGGTGCTCTTCAGTGAACAAATGAAGTATCTTGAAATAGGTGAGGCAAAGAGAAAACAATCTGAACTCTCTCTGTATTGTTTGTTTCTCATGCTCTAAATTTGACTTATAGTCAGGAATAGAGCCTATCACTACCACCAGGTCAGATTGTATGATGACCATGACAGTATCTTCTGCAGAATTTGACTTGACTTTCTCGTATTATTAATCCTCACTTTTTTACTCTGTAAACTGCTCCTGCAGTATTTTTTTACAGAAGACATCTTCTCTTACTGAGAGCCAGAGTGGTCTTGTAACAAGAGCACTGAGTTGAGATATGAAAGTTCAAGTCCACACTTGACTGTAAAGTTCATTGAAAAGTTAAGGGCAGGTTTGCCTTACTCCAGTCTATCTGGGGGACAGAATACAAATGTTAGTAATGTATAACTGGTTGCAAAACTGCTTGCAGAACTTTATGTAGAGTTGGCTATTGCTTATACCATGCCTATCGTAATTCAGCAGCTAGGTTTGCATCTTTGGTCCAAAGCAAACTGCAGAAATAATCCAGTTTGAGACCACTTTAACTGCCCTCACTCATTGCTAGGGAATTCTGGGAACTGTACTTTTGTGAGACATTTAGCCTTCTCTGTCAGAGAGCTCTGATGTTACAATAAACAACAGTTCCCAGGATTCCTCTGTACTGAGCCAGGGCAGTTCCAGTGGTCTCAAACTGGATTATTTTTGCAATGTGTTTTGGACCTTTGTGACTTCAGGTGAGAACCTGGAATATTGTCCTTTTCTGAACTCTAGGCTCCAGACTCCTCTGGCCAGCATGACCAGTTGCCTTGCTGGTTGGGGCTTCTGAGAGTTGTTCTTCAAAAAAAGTAAGATTTTCAAATTCTGTTACAGAAGTCAGTACAAGGTTGAGACTCCCTTATCCAGAGTTCCAAAATCCGAAAAACTAAAACTTTTTTCATGGATGGCTGGGATAGTGACATCTTTGGTTTTTGATGATTCAGTGTTAGTTCATGAAACAAACTTTGTTTCATCCACAAAATTATTACAAATTTGTATAAGTTTACCTTCAGGCTATGTGTGTAAAGTGTGTATGAAACATAAATGAGTTTTGCGTTTAAACCTGGGTGTTATCTCCAAGATATCTCATTATGTACGTACATGCAAATACAGGAATTTAAAATCCCCAAAAATCCAAAATACAGAATACTTCTGGTCCCAAGCATCTCGGATAAGGAATACCCAACCTGTAGTAGCATTGATTGACCATTTGGAATGGAGGAACAGTGCCATCATTCTACCCTTTTCGACAGAAATAAAAGACTGCTTTCCACATTTGCTCCCCTCAAAAGTTGGCACATAACATCTGATGCAATATCTGATTATCTTGTTAGGGTGTGACTAACACATGCAAGTGTAGCTGAATTGGGGCAACAGTCTCTTAAATTAACCTGTCAGGATTGTTGTAGTGATAAAATGAGATCTCACTTGACATCTCCCCAGTTTTGAGATCCTTTGGGGATGGGCATGGTAAAAAGGTGACTAAGCCAATAGATGGGCATAGATGTGATAATGTGGCTATATAAATAAACATGAATAACCAGTTCAAGTCTGGCGTGTCTGAAAAACAGAAGCTAGGTTGATGCAAGCAGGGGACAAGATTTCTTCTCAGTGACTCCCCTTGTTTTTGTAATAAATAGGAAGTAAATTGTTGGGGTTTGTGTGGAATACTTGTCCCATGTCCCAGATACTGGGATATGTGCAAAGATGTTTGCAATTGCAGGCCATTTACTTTTCTTTCATATGTAGAGTATAGATAGATGAATTGATTGTGCTCTCCTGTCCTGCAATGTATGGCCTACCATCCTGCCTATCAGTCATATTGGTGGGCTCTTTGTGAAAAGGACAGTAATGCTGCATGGCTGAACAGGGCTTTTTGCACATGAGTCTGCAGTGGCTAGAAATATTGTCTGCTGTACTAGCAGTTCTCATGGCACATTTCCCTCTGGGGCAAATGTTGAGCAGCCGCTCTTAAATAGGATAGCTCCTTCTTCCAGCTGGCCTGTAAGTTGATTCCACTTGCTGTTAAATGAACAGATACCATTGCTTATTCCTTATGCAGTGCAACTGATAGCACATTTTGCTTCCAGTTTCATTTGCAAAGTCTTCTTGTGTTTTTTTTTAATAGTGTCGTTCCATGCCCTCCAATATTTCACAGATGAAAAATGGGAGAGGTATGACCATGCAGCAGAGTGTGGTGAAGGTTATTAATGAATAACACAAAAGCTAGGAGAGACTGCAATGGCTTGCTTTTGCTTGAGTCTACTGGAGGGGGAAGCAGACGGGCGGCACGGGGCCACCCCAGGAAGCTGCGGATCGGGGCCGAGGCATCCCCATTCCTCGGCCCCGCAGCACAGCTTCGCCGCCCCTGGAAGGAGTGCTAACATAGCGCTCCTTCCACAAATCGCCGAAGGTGCGCCGCAAAAGGCTGCCGGCGCACCTTCGGCGACTCTTCTGTTGCAGCGTGTGCGGACGCTGCAGCAGGAGGGCATCCTCAGAGCGCCGGCCGTGCGGAGGGCCGGCTGCTCCGAGGACGTTTTGGGGAAGGGGTTGGGGCGCCCAGCGTGTGGCTGCCCCTCCCCTTCCTTGCTCTGAAGACGGCACTTTGCGCCGTCTGCTTAGCCCCTGGGAAAGGCAAGATTTTGCCCTCTTTCTCCCTCCACTGACTAATGATTGCAAACTATTTTTGTACTTTGATCTCAATTTGCAGCAATTGAAGTACACTAAAGAAAAGGGGGAAAGTGGGAGGAGGAGAGAAAAACTGGAACATTTTAAAGCAGCAGAAAAAAAAATGAGACAACTGGATTAATCTGGGCTGTCTCTGCCAGACTAGAGTAGTTGGAAGATATGTTGTTCATTTTTTGTTAGTTGTGTTTGTTTAAGAGCTGTAAGTATCATGCAATGAGCTCAAGGGAGTATATAGAGCTCTTGTCTCCCATCCCAGTTCTCAGAACAACCTTTGACATATTTCAGACTAAGAAATAGTGACTGTCCCAAGATCACCCAGTGAGTTTTGTAGCATAGTGATGACTTGAACCTAGATCTTGGAAATCCCAGTCCATTAATATAACTGCTATATCACACTGGATGTCTTGAAAGAACTAATCTTTTTATAAGTAGAGGCTGTATGCCTTCAACAACTGCATGTGAGGTCAAATTCAGTTGTTATAGCACCTTTTTACTGTTACTTTCTTCTTGCATGGGGAATCTTGGGTTTGTTTTCTTTCAACAATGTAGTCATGGAACAACTTATTTATATATTAGTTGCATTATATGTTTTGTTAGATAATGTTGTTGTCCTACAAAGTGAATCAGAATTACTAGAGCAGTACCCTAGTTTACCTTGTGAGAATGCATGGCTTCTGCTACAAGTTGAATGCATAACTTTCTTCATATCAGATATTCTGTATGCATAAACTCCAGTTCTCATTACCAGAGAGTAAGTAGATTGAAGGACTGTAAGAGAAAAAGGAAAACTGGACATCTTGAACAATGCTGCAAATAAGTAAAATGCTTATTTAGACATTAGACATATATGTGGAGATATTTGGGGGGTGGTTTGTGGTCTTGGAGTGTGGGATCTCATCCCAAAACTTAAGGATGAAGCAGCCTCCCTGCTTAGGGTATGGACTACCTGTAGTTATTCTGCAGGTTTCTTTTGTAGTGCTAGTAGTGCTTTGTGATCTGGACTAAATGAGTTGATGTAAGTATTTAGCTGGATGTTAGATGGATGGTGCCGATGAATTGGTTGGCAGCTTTTAGTAGTCCCTTCTCATTTGATGATCCCACAATATTGATTCTAACTATAAAATTATAGTGAGGCAAATTGGGGTTTGTGGTGTGTGTTATTACATTAATGATACCTTATTTTTCTTATGAACTGAAAGCAATTCAGAATGCTAAAATTATACAGGGGCCATATTTTCAATTTTTATTTTTCTTAATTGAATTATTTTTGCAGTTTCTATGAAAAGTGATTGAGGCAGAATTCAGCCTTGTAAAAGGGTACATTGAGCTTCCCTTCTCTTTTATAATTGTAGAAAGGGGGCTGAATTCATAATATGATGTTTTGCACAAAGTGGGATTTCATCTGCCTCCCATCTGCAGGGACTCTGGAAAAGCTGTTGTCATGTATTGGGAGCAACCAACCAAGGAATCACAGTCATGCTTAATACTGTATAGTCTGGTTGTGTTTGGAGTGGAGTCTGAAAATTTTGCACTGCATTTATTTTTTTGTTTCTTTCTTTATTTTTTGTAGTGGTGTTCAAGAATTCTGGTCAAGTTCAAGGAACCAGGGGAGGTAAGTACTATAGAAACCCAACTTTACTCATGTATATTCTCATTGTTTTTGGTATGAAGCTTCTTTTCTGTAATTTATTTTTTCTTACTCCACCTTTGATTCTGGCATGTGCTTTATGCAGCATCAGTGAAATTAACATTTTCCTTAAGAACCTTTGGGCAAGGATGGTGTAATATTCTGGAGGTCTGCTGCGGAATGTTGTTGTGGTCTGCATTTTCTATTAGATCATAAATCTGACAAAATATATAGATGGGCTAAGAAGGGAAGCTTAAGGTGAGCCAGCAATTTCTAAGGACTCTGATCAAGCAGTTTTGAAAACAAAGCGTGCCATAAAATTAGCCTGTTGGTCAATATGATTCTAACAGATCAGCTATGTGTCACTAAAGCTATGACTAAAAAGGAGGAAGGAAGGGGGACATTAAAAGAAATGTGGCAGCATCTTTAAGGCTAACTAGTTTATATTTTAGCATGAGCTTTTGTGTGTATAAACCCACTTTGTCAGAAGTAGTACAGAATGATAGTAAAGTCTCATATTATAAAGCATATGTATACAGTTGTGGGAGTGGAATAGAATATAACAGAATCCACAAAGATGCAAATTTGCACCTTTGCCTTAAATTTTTAAAGGACTGCATAAGGTGATATAGACCTTTCAGATCTTTGCAGAAGTCAGTTAGGGGCTCTGCAGATGGCGCAAAGCCGCCATCTTGGAGCCAGGGAAGGGGAGGAGCAGCCAGACGCCCTTCCTGAGGATGTCATCAGAGTGTGCACCATTGCACACGGCAAGTGCTCTGATGACGTCCTCCCGGCACAGCATCCGGACACGCTGCACCGGAAGAGATGTGGAAGAGACATGTGGCGTCTCTTCGAGTGCCCCTTTTGCCCACTCTGGAAGGAGTGGCATTTTAGCGCTCCTTCCAGGGCCGGCAGAAGGGTGGATTGGGGCCGCTGCGTGTGTTAGCAGCGGCCCCAATCCTCTGCTTCTCAGGGCGGCCCATGGCCACCCGTCTGCATCCCCCCTTAGTGTTGATACGTGAAAGCAATGAATCTGCTTACCATAAGTCAGTTTCCCAGGGCTCAAAATATTCTTTTGTTACATGTGCAGTATTGAGGACTCTTGTATTATGTCATATATATATATATATATATATATATATATTGTGTGATGAAACCATTGTCTTTGTTCAAACTACTGCTAATAGATTGGAATTAGTGGCTATAATTCAATTATCATAGGCTGTTTCTCTTTCTAGTCTTCCTTTTTAATTTCCTTGTTCAAAGACTGCAACTTGTGCATCCCTTACTGTATGTCTAGGAAGGCTGAAATGTTCTGCAACTGATTTTTAGATGTTGCCATTTCTAATGTCAGACTTGTGTCCATTAACCCTCTTGCATAGAGACCATCCTGCCTGTCCACAATTCATATGAAAATAAGTTCTGTTCGTTTGGGTTGGCTTTCCTTTCTCATTTCTCTTAACCCATTGAAATGAAATTTCAAAGCTGTCTCACTATTTGAAAGATATTCTCTTTCTGCCAACACTTCCCAGGCTTTCTTATTCTTACACATTTCCCCCTTTCCCTTTGTTTGATTCCCCTGTCCATTTATCCTTCCATAAGGCTTCTGATTCTCTGCCAAGCTACGACTTGTTCCCCTTTCTTCACCCATACTGGCACTCTCGTCCATTAGCTCTTCTATCTTCCTCTTCCCACAAAGCTTTCAGGCACACTGTCTTTCATAACCTCCTACACTCAGTTCCATCTTAGCCTTAAGAGATTCCCCTTTCCCTGGTTCAGCTAGAACTTTCCATCCCAAAGCAGCATTACTGTCATTACTTCCTTGCAGACATTTTTACACACTTTCTCTTCCTCAGTGGTTATAATGGGTGGATAGAGAGTACCAACTTACCAAGTGGTTAATTGAGGGAGGGAGAAGTTTGCCTGCTTTTTAACAGTGTGGTAAAATTCAGCAGTACAGGCAACTGTGGCTGGCTTTGTAGCATTCTGTGGTTGCTCTTACTCCACCCCTCATTACTGACAAGTTCTGTTGCAATGAAGAGAAGAGCTATCTGTCTATGACTGGAGTTGTGTTTTGCTATAACTTCCTGATTCTTTGTTTAGGGATGTAGATAGTTGATATATTCTCACATTTTAAAAGAATGTATTCATAGCAATAATGGCGTTCCTTCTTTTAAAATAGCTATAATTTCTTTAAAATATAAAAGATTTAATGCATGTTGTAAACAGAGATAACATTCATAAAAATACTACTAGCATGAGGTTTAATTAATGTTCCTACAAAATAATATTCAAAACAGATAGTTAATACACTGTTAGACACAGAGAATATAAACCTGTTGAATATAACATGTAGAATGAGAGGGCAAGAAACAAGAAGTGTTTACAATTTAATTGAATTGTAATGAGGAAAAACTCCCAACCTGGGAGTAAATCCCATTAAATAAAATGGAGCAGTGATGGCAAACCTTTTGGGGGCCAAGTGGCCAAACTAAAAGGCCTTCCGATGCTGGGGGGACGACTTCTGCCCTCTGGGGCTGGACTTCCAGGACGAGACTTCTTCCCCCTGCCCTCCCGGGCCTTCAGCTGCCTCTCAAGAGACAGCTGAAGGCCTGGGCGGAGGAGGGGGGGAAGAAGAGGAACAGGCACACACCTATTCCTCCTCCTCTCCCCGCTCCGTCCCTGGCCTTCAGTTGCTTCCAGAGAGGCAGCTGAAGGCCAGGGAGAGTTGGAAATGAGGAGGAACAGGCGCGCGCCTATTCTTCCTCCTCCCTGACCTCCACGTGCTGGGGAAAATGTCTTCACGCATTCCATAGGTGCACCATCATGAAAATAGGGCATACTTCTGAAGGTGCATTTATAGGATTGCAGACTGATAGCAAGTAGCAGCAACAACAACAATTGTTGTGTTGTTGCAGTTGAGCTTTTTGAAATTAGTCATCCAGACATTAGAAAAATGTGCAGTCTTTTGTCTGCCATTGATTAAACTGACATGTTCCAGTATTGCAGGCTTAGCTTGGAAGGCAGGCAAGAGTGCAGAGAGGCATACACAGAAACACACAATATTTTGGGAGAATACAACTGTAACACTGTTGCTTGTACCTGTATAGATTTGGCCAGGCTTGAGGCCAAGGATCCAAGTACAGTTGTCCCTCCCCATTTGCGGATTCCGAGTCCATGGTCTCGCTCTTTGCGGGGAGGGACAAGGGCCTATGTTTTAAATGGCCGTGTGCATTAGTTTCAGTGGGGCTCCAATATTAGTGAGCCGCCATTTTTGGCAGGGGGGGCAGAACAGATCCCCCACGAATTGGGAGGGGCAAATGTATTGGACAACTTGTCTGTATGCCCAAACTACCCTAACCTCCCTGCCTAGGGGAAATCCCTGGACTGACATAATGGTATCCAAATTTAAAGACAAACTGCCATTGCAGCACTGAGGAATCCTTTACGTCCCTTCCAGGCCTACATAATGTCTGCTTGAGGAGACCCCCACCTTGACTGTATATTGGCCAGACTCAGAAGTCTATGAGTAGGTGAGGGTGTGTGCTTGGTTCTGTGACAGAGAAGATGACAATGGGAAGCTGAAGGATCCTTGCTGCTCAATTACCTTTGTTTGTTGTTGTGTGCCTCCAAGTCATTGTTGATTTATGGTGACCGTAAAGTGAACCTTTCATGGGATTTTCTTGTCAAGATTTGTCCAGAGGGGGTTTGCCATTGCCATTCTCTGAGGCGGAGAGAGTGTGACTTGCCCAGAGTCACCCAGTGGGTTTCATGGTTGTGCCTAAAGCCATGCCAAATGCAAACAGGAGGGGGGGTCATGCATGTCTGTCTCCTTCCAAACTTTACACCACTGTTCTTTCCAAACAATATATTTGCTCTCCATATCCATGGATTCTGCAACCACAGATTCAACCAACCAGTGGCTTGAAAATATTTTTTAAAAGCCCCAAACTAATTCAAAAAGCAAATCTTGATATTTGCCATTTTACTTTGCCATTGTATATAATGTAATGAGATTTGAGCATCCACGGATTTTGGTATCCACAGGGGGGTCATGGGACCAAACCCCCAGTGGAAATCATTGTATTTGTTGTTATTATTATCTTGGCTTTGACTTAGGATAATCCTGTGAATGAGAGATTTCAAAGAGCCTTGGTTGTCAGTAGCCTTACTTAGGTAAAGGTAAAGGTATTTTCCTTTGACAAGGTTGTCAAGCTGTGTCCGACTGCAGGGGGCAGTGCTCATTTCTGTTACTAAGCCGAAGAACCAGTGTTGTCAAAGAGTACTCTGTGGGTCATGTGGCCACCATGACTGCACAGAACGCTGTTTACCTTCCCATCGAAGTGGTACTTGTTTACCTATTTGCATTTGTATACTTTCAAACTGCTAGGTTGGCAAAAGCTGGAACTAGTGATGCGAGCTCACCCCATCATGCGGCACCTGGGCCTTAGACTGCCAACCTGCCAATCTTGCAATCAACAGAGTCAGCGTCTTAACCGCATGAGCCACCACGTCCACCGCCTTACTTAAGTCTAGCAAATTTAGGCCCATGGTTTATTCTATCAATAAGCAAACAGACCAGCATGGTGTAGTGGTTTGAGCATTGGACTTTGGGCCTCTACAGACGGGCCCTTTGGGCCGTCCTGGAGGCAGGGATGGGGAGGGGCAGCCGCATGCCGGCCGCCTCAACCCCTCCCCGAAGACGTCCTGACACCATGTGCCATTATGCATGGCGTGCAGCGTCAGGACATTTTTCCGGCACAGCGTTTTGACGCACTGAGCCGGAAGGGGCGCTAAAGAGCTGCATGCCGGCTCTTAGGGCGCCCTTTTGCTGGTTCTGAAAGGAGCAACATTTTGCTGCTATTTTCTGGACCGGCAAAAGGGAGTATCGGGGCTGACATGTCCGGCAGCCTCAGCCCCAATCCTCTGTTTTCCAGGGCAGCCCAGGGCTGCCCAGCTGCATCCCCCCTTTGACTCTCGAGACCAGGGTCCAAATCCTTCCTAGGCAATGGAAACTTAATGGATGGCCTTAGGCAAGTCACACACTTACAGCCTGAGAAAACCCTATGATAAGTTTGCCTTAGGGTCGCCATAAGTCAGAAACAACTTGAAGGCACACAACAACAAACAAAGTGGCCTTCCTCTCTTCTTGCTATTTTATTCCTATTGTAAAAGGCATACAGCACACAAACAAACCTGAAGAAATATTTAAAATGCTTCACAAAACAAACATATGTTTAAATCTTCAAAAATATATGAACAAGAATAGAAGTCTGAAATCTTAGGGTCAAATTACATGTAATGCTACTTAAAAGGCCAAAAGTTTGGGGTATTTTATCCCACTTTTTGAGGCATAGCCTGCCAAATGGAAATCTAATAATAAAAATTAGGAAAACAAAAACACCTTTCAAAGAAAATTGAAAATAACCACAGCAATATGACAAAAAGATAAAGCTTTTTTTTTTTTTTTTAAGTAGTAAATAGCAGCAGGAATGCACTGTGCAGGGAAGGCTTTCACCCCTTTTCTCCCACCCTGTAGTCCTGATGAGAATCTTTCCCACCCTCAGTTACTATTTAGCTGAGGAAAGAGGCAACTGATGCCAATGGAAGTTTCACTCTTGGAATTAACAGTCATTTTATAACATTATTTCATCAGCATTGCTGTGTGGACTAACATGATGTGGATCTGATCTTAATCCCCTTCCTAATAGCTGGTATATACAATTTTAAGGAGATATACGTAATGCTAAGCTTTGTGATTAATCTTACATGTAATTTCTCTCTTAAAATCTTAAAGCCATAGAGGAAAAAATAGGAAAGACAACCTTTTTCTTCAGTTAATAATAGCGGCAAAACTCAGTAAGTAATTCCTTTTTGAATCATTGTGCAACCATCTTGTGTTAGTCATAGACATTTGCAGAGTTTTCAGATAGTTGTATTCCATTTATTAAAGCTTTCCCTTCTTTTTTCATCACTTCCATCTTTTTTCCCCTTCCATAAAATAAATAAATAAATAAATAAATAAATAAATATGGGGGAATAGAAGGAATACCTGCACTTTGTCTTTTCATTATATTGATTGGAAATTACCTATGGCCTGGGGGATCCTTTCTCTACTCCATGTCATCTATCATGATGCTGTTGTGTGCCTTCAAGTTGTTTCCAGCTAATGGTTACCCTAAGCCTTAAGGGTTTTCTTGGCCATCAATTTATCTAAGTATCTGTGTTGGGACTGGTGCTTTTCAGCATTTTCAGAAACTACCTGGAGATAGGCATGAACAGTAAGGTGGTCAGATTTGCTGGTGCAGAGTGGTTATAACAAAAAGGAATGCTGGCATGGAGGGAATGGACTGCGGGGAGTGGGGGAATGGACTGCGAGAAATGAACATTACAATGGCAAATGAGGTTTAGTGTAAATGAGTATAAAGTGATGCACTTTAGGCAGAGAAGTCTTAACTTCACAAATATGGAGGTAACAGTTGAGTTTCTGGTGACTGACCAGGAAAATGAACTAGACTGATAAAAGCATCTGCTCATTGTAGGGTTGCCAGATCTCAGGGTCTGGCCCTGAGTCTCCAGTTTTCATGTGTTATCTCCAGGGAGGGGTCTTGTTGTTGTATGCCTCCACGTCATTTTTGACTTATGGCGACCCTAAGACAACCCTATCATAGGGTTTTCTTGGCAAGTTTCTTCAGAAAGGGGTTGCCATTGCCATCCTCTGAGGCTGAGAGAGTGTGATTTGCCCAAGGTCACCCAGTGGGTTTCCATGGCTGAGCCAGGATTTGAACTCATGTCTCCAGAGTCCTAGTCTAACACTCAAACCACTATGCCATGCTGGGTGCAAATTATCCAGTTTTGATGAGCTCAGCTCCAGGCAAGAGGAAAGAACTATATAGATCTCCAGTTCTGCTATTAAAACAGCAGCTTGCTACAATGTGAAAATCTTAATTGATTTCTTCTTGCAATTTGCAAATTCTCTAGGGCAGTTATGTATTTACTTTGGTAGCTTCCTCCTTTCCTCCAGTTGTGCTGCCAGGGCTAATCTCTGCTCTCTGCTAGAAGCAAGTAGGCTGGAATAAATGTTCTTTGTCCGGTCAGCCAGATAAAGTGAAATAAAGGAACTATTCTTTCTCATATAAGAAGATAGGATAAAGAACATTTACTACTTGCTTTTAGCCAGAAGTTGAATACAGAGCAGAGGGTGAGCCCTGGCTCCATAACAACTGCATGGAAGGTCCAAGGGCAGGAGTCCTCAAACTACGGCCTGTGGGTCACATGCAGCCCACCAAGGACATTTATCCAGCCCGCCGGGTGTTTTTGCCGCCGCTGCCTGTCCTGCTTAGCAGCCGACTTTTAAACTATATTCCTGCCCTCGAATGGTCTGAAGGACAGTGAACTGGCCCCCTGTTTAAAAAGTTTGAGGACCCATGTCCTAGGGCAGGGGTAGGCAACCTTTTGGAGTCCTGGGCCGGTACCCCGAAGTCCAGGTCTCCGCTGGGCTGAGGGGGGGGAATGATGGCGCGCACGCACGCGCACACCCTCAGCTGCTGCACATGCCCCCCGTGCGCCGCCACTGCGACACGCGCGGGTGCAACTGCTGCGGCACATGTCGCGCCCCCATTTTGATTTCCAAAATGGCGGCTACGACGCGTTTGCACATGCGCAGGAGTACTGCGCATGCGCAAACGAGTCATGGCCACAATTTTGGAGAACAAGATGGCGGCCGCACGGATGGCAAAACGTGCGGCGGCGGCGGCAGGAGTCTGCCTGGGCCGGTAAGTCCGGCGACCTGGACCGGAACCGGCCCGGGCTCCGTAGGTTGCTGGTCCCTGTCCTAGGGCCTTATTGCACGAAAATGTTCTCCTGCTACAGTGCCATCATCTGTACAAACACTATGCAATCAGAATGGCTCTCTTTCCTTGAGCACTTTCTGAACTGTTATGGGATTACAACATCTGTTTGCACAAAAACCTTACCACCCACAGCCTGTCCACTATCTCCTCCATCTTTGCCCCTTTTCCATATTTAGTACAAATGCACGTGTGCATGCACACACAGAGATGTCACCTGCCCACAGAAATAGTATAAATGATAATTGTTATCTTTAAAAAATCCGTTTTTTCCTTGTGGTGGGGAGGCTTTCTGATCAGGATAGATCAGACTTACCAGGCTCCCAGACTAAACTAATTGCTGACAGAGGAAAGTGTGTGTGTGTGTGTGTGTGTGTGTGAGAGAGAGAGAGAGAGAGAGAGAGAGAGAGAAAGGGAGGGAGGGAGGGAGTGTGTGTTAAACACACCATGCTGTCATAGCATTGTAGAGACAGAGAGACACCTGAATGGGGCTAGTGGGCTGAAAAAGGCGGTGTGTGGTTGGTCAGGAAATCATATTGTAATGTCCACTCTTTCTTCCCATCCAAACCATGCCCACTGACCACCCCAGATCAGCGTAACAGTGCACTTGAACTTTGGCACAGGAAAACATAGCACAACAGAAGCAGGAAAGGTGGTCAATAACAGAGAGTTTGTGTTAATTAAAATGCATTTAAAACTGTATCCCATGGAAGGACATTAAGAGAAGGACGACATCATGCAGTAAAAAAGGTGCTATAATCTTGCTGCAAATGCATTTACCTACATCAGGGGTAGGCAACCTTTCCCCTTTAAGGGCCGAGGGACTTCAGCTCCCAGAAGCCTCAGCCATGTTGGCCAATAGTCCTATGTTGGCCAATAGCTCCTGGGATTCTGGGAGCTGAAGTCCCTCAGCCCTTAAAGGGGAAAGGTTGCCTATCCCTGACCTACATTGTGCAATAAGGCCTTAATTTGTGAACTGGAAAATACAGTGTTTGTATGTGTGAATGACAAGCTGTGAGCAACTGTGGTTGGTATTTAGCATGTAATGCTTAATGAGATCACCAGGGACTGTCCATAGGTTTCTGGTTTTGACCCTGAAGCCTCAGGCCTTGAGATGATCCTGAATTGGCAACCCTAGTTTATTGTATGGTGGCTCCAAAAACAGGCACATTCCATGTTAGAAATGTTGAACAATGTTGGCCAGGGTGGGTTGGTTGGGGACTGCCAGTATCATAATGCCCATATACAAACTATGATTTGCCTATGTGTGGAATAACGTACAGTTCTGTCACTGCACTTAAAAAAAGATAATTGTAATGCTAGGAAAGGACAAGCAAAATAGTGTAAGGAATGAAAGCAACTCCTCTGTAAGAAAAGGTTGTAATATTTGGGACGTTTTAGCTTTACTGTAGAAGAAGGACTAGGAGAGGCATTATAGAGATTTATACAATAATGTTTGTAGTAGAGAAAGATAATTCTAGAACCTGTGGTCATCCAGTGAAGTTGAGTGTTGGGAGATTCAGAACAGACAAAAGGAAGAGTGTCTGGTGAAACTGTGAAGACATTGTCCTAAAATGTACTGATAGCCACTACAGATGGCTTTAAAAGGAGATTAGACAGATGATAAAGCTATCCAATACTACTAGTCATGATAGCTGTATATTGCTTCCAGCATCAAAAGCATTGTCCCTCTGTTTAGCGGGTTATTTAGCAGAGCATTAGAAGATAGGTGCTGTTAAAAAATCATGTATTGGTTGTGGCCTTCCCAGAAACATCTTTGGAACAGAATAAGGGATAGGATGGGCCTTTGATCTGATCCTAGAGAGCTGTTCTAACATTTTGGGGTGTTCTCTGTGTTTATTGTTTATGTTTTCCAATAAAGCTAGAGCAAATGCTTAAAACATGAAAAACAAAAATCTCTCATTCATACAAAATGCTGTGGCAATTTATAAATAAAAAGCACAGCTGAGAGATCTATAATATTCTCCTCCTGTAAGAAAGGTGTATTTGGTGCAGGCATTGCAGAGGGGGAGGAAATCATTGTTTGTAGAAATGACATTGTTCTGAGAGAAAAAGACAAAATGTAAGGCTTTTGGAAAACTTCATGTTGGGTCTGCTGTGCTATATAATTATTTATGTTTATTTATAAAAGAGTAAATCTCATACAGTGATGAACCAGGGATGTTCTGCTTTGAGATGGATTTGCTATCTGCTTTGAGATAGATTAGTATGCAACCAAAATCAATTTTGCTTATGTTGGTTTCTCTCATTTATCTGTTCTCTGTAGCTTTTAGAACCACAGGGGTAAAAGACGAATCAGATCTTGGGAGAGGGAGTGTAAATAGGGAATGTAGACTGGAAAAAATGGAACAGGGAAATCATTAACCACCCCCTCACTAGCACCACCACTCCAGTCAGATTCGAACACACTCGTACACTGTACATTGCTGTGGTTACCTTTAAGGAGAAAACAAAATGTCCTGGTCTCCAATTACATATGTCTCATGTGAAGTCTGGTTTGACCCTCAGATTTAAGATTAGAAAAATGGCTTAAATTCTGTTTCTCTCATGCTTTCATCCATCTCTTTTTCCAGCCATTCCATTTTAATCCCCTTTCCAACCATTTTGTCAGTTTTTTTTTTCCATTGTCTCACGGTCTGTTCTGGTATAATTTCCAAATAGGATACATTTAAAAGAACTAGAAATGGGGCTGTGCAGGCCAGCCCTGCCCTCTCAGTCCCAGAGATTGGAAAAGTTACTTTTTGGGACTACAGTTACCAGACCTCTCATCACCACTGCTATGGCCAAACTTTATTTCTGAATATGATTTGACTTATACTGGGAATTCCTGAGAGCGCAAAGGTTTTTCACTGAATTCAAGAAAACCTGACTAGACTGTCCCCCTGCAGACTCTCAACATTCAACATGTAAAGTTTGAAAAAGAGTGGAAGTGGCTGGCACAAGAGAGGATGTTGAGGAAATGGCTGGTGTGTTATCATAGAATCATAGGGTTGGAAGAATAATAGAGTTGGACACCATGGGACGTTGAGTCCAATCCCCAGCTCAGTGCAGCATCTCCAGCTAAAACATCTCCAGCAAGTAGCTGTCCAATCTCTTTTTGAAGATGTCCAGGGAAGGAGAGAGAGAGTATGCTAGAGTGGTGTAATGGTACCGCCACCTTGAGTCCCTATATTGGGGAAAAGGCGGGAAAGATGATGATGATGATGATGATGATGATGATGATGATGATGATTTCATTGTTGGAGTATGACTTTGGAGACCAGGGTTTGATTCCCAGCTTGGCCATGAAACACATTGGGTGACCTTGGTCAAGTCGCATGCTCTCAGCCTCGGGCAGGCAATGTCAATGGCAGACCTCTGAACAAATCTTGCCAAGAAAACCCTATGATGGGTTTGCCTTAGGGCTACCATAATTCAGAAATGACTTGAAGGCATGCAATAACAACAACAGAGGAGGAGACCTCACAATTTCTCTAAACCAGGGGTCGGCAACATATTCTTACCTGGGGCTGGTCCGCTGGTCTCCAGGTCCTCCGCGGGCCGAGGGGGGGGGAAATGGCGCCTCGCTAGCCCATGTGCAGTACTTCCGCCGTACTGTGCATGCGCGAGTGAGGCACGGCCACCCTTTTGGAAAACAAAATGGCGGCACAACTCGTTTGTGCATGCGCCGAGTACTGTGCGTGCGCAAACGAGTCATGGCCGCCATTTTGGAAAACAAAATGGCGGCTGCGACGTGCGCGCACAGCGGCATTCAACAGCAGCAGGCGGCGGTGGCGGTGGCAGGACCAGCCTCAGGCCGGTCCAAAGGCCTCAGGGGGCCAAATCCGGTCCCCTGGCCGTAGGTTGCCGACCCCTGCTCTAGACAGTTGGTTCCATTGCTGAACTGCTCTTACTCAAGAATGTTCAACTAATCTCTATCCTCTGGGGTAGCAGAGAATTGGCCTGTGCCTTTCTCTCTGTGAAAGCCTCTTGAGTTATTTAAAGAGAGCAATCATGTCACCCTTCAGTCTTTTCTTCACCAAACTGAACATGCCCTGCTCCTTCAACCTTACTTCATATGTTTTGTTCTCCATACATCTTAACATTCTTGTTGCCCTTCTTTGAATCCGCTTCAACTTGTTCTTCAAATTAGGTGCCCAGAACTGAACACGGTACTCCAGATGAGGCCTGACTAGTGCAGAATATAATGGGATTATTACATCTCATCTTGGAAACTATGGGCCTTTACAGACTGACCAAAATAATGCAACTTGAGTCCACTTTAACTGGCTTGGCTCAGTGCTAGGGAATCATGGGAACTGTAGTTTATTATGGCACCAGAGCTCTCTGACAGAGAAGGCTCAATCTCTCAGAAAAAAACTACCATTCCCATGATTCTCTAGCACTAAGCCAGGACAGTTAAAGTGGACTCAAGTTGCATTATTTCTGGCAGTCTGTAAAGGCCCTAAATTTCTATTAATGCAGGCTAAAATAGCATCCATTTTTTTTGTTGGAGCATCACACTGCTGGTTCATGTTCAGTTTACGATCAGCAATACACTCGTCCCTCCATATATGCGGATTTGATTATTCACAGATTTTATTAATATGTTCTCTCTAGGAATATCTAGGTTCTACAGTGCAACTCTATGGGCAACTTTAACCAAAAGTCACACTGAAGGACCCAGAGATTCCTAGAGAGAACACTCCACTAGACATTTGTAGCTCCTCTAGTACAATTCTATGGTCAATGTCTAGCAGATGTTGACTACAGAGTTGCACTGGAAGACCTAGAGATTCCTAGAGAGGTGTTCTCTCAGGTAAAAACATAGTGTTTTTGTTATTTGCGGTTTTTCCACATTCATGGGGGTTCAGTGGCTCTAACCCCAATAAATGTGGAGGGATGAGTGTAATCCCAAGAGGGATAGGGCTGTCTGCTTGGTAAATTTATTCAGAGGAGGTTTGCCATTACCTTCCTCTGAGGCTGAGAGTGTGTGACCTACCCAAGGTCACCCACTGGGTTTACATGGCTGAGCTGTGATTCAAACCCTGGTCTCCAGAGTCATAGTCCAATGCTCAAACCACTACACCACACTGGCTCTCTATTAAGGCTCAATGTTTGAACAGGATTTCAGTCTTTCAACATTTTTTTGCCATTGTTGTGGGGCTATTTTAGGGAGTTTTCCTGCATTAAAAATATACTTGTGAAAACTTTAGTGGTACTGTTGCTTTGACTGTATAATGAAAATCACTCACCATAGAACTTTAGAAGTAGAATATATAATGAAAAAATTCCAGATTTTTGTCTTAGTCAAGGGTTGATATATTTTGAAACCTCCTTGTTTGATTTTTCTGATATCTTGTCAATCTAAGATACTGCGTATTTCTGAAGAATGTAAAGATTGCTTGGATACTGAAAAAGAGTATTTTCCCTGGTTGTGTAATGGTGTTCACTTGCTTTTCAAAACAGAAGCTTGAAAAAATAACTCAATTTTCTACAAGAATTGTAAGTTTCTAAAAAATTCTTTAAGAGTATTTAAGACCTTTTTATTTAGTAATGCTTTTAGAATTGAAGGCATTTAGGGAAAGGACTTGTAAGTGGGTACTATATGGTTTTAAATTTTATTGTTTTAACTGCTTTTTATACTTTTAAAATAAGTTTTTAAATTGTCTTAATATCAATAATAGTTTAATTCCCTGGTGGCGCAGTGGTTAAATGCCTGTACTGCAGCCACTCACTCATAGACGACAAGGTTGCGAGTTCAATACTAGCCAGGGCTCAGGATTGACTCAAGCCTGCATCCTTCCGAGGTTGCTAAAATGAGTACCCAACTGTTGGGGGGCAATGAGCTTACAGTTGTAAACCACTTAGACATCCCATAGCACGATATGAAGCGGTATATAAATGAAGCTGCTATATAAATGAAGCTGCTAAATGCATTGAGTCTTAATCTTTGCAAGATGGTAGGGCATAGTAGTAGTAGTAGTAGTAATAGTAATATAACACATTTGCAGATACCACATTTGCAACATTTTTTGACTAATACATGTTGATCATTTCCAGATATGAAGGTATGTGATACTACACATTTCTTTATACACACTCAGTTGGTCAGAGTGTAAAACCCAGCAATTCATACAACCCCTGTACACATTTTCAGAAAACAAGCAAATTTGTGGTCTAATCATGGTTACCATATTCAAATATAGAAGCATGTTACAGTGTGTGTATGTACAGTTGACTGAGCATGATATAACTATGGTGACTCATTGTGAGAGCTATTCAGTTTCCTCTCAGAGACACCACTCATTCTGTCAATTGCTGAGATATAAAAGGAACTTGTCACTGAACAGGGGCAAGTATTTGGAACATCACTAGTTAATCATCACGTTAAACATCACCACAACATGACATTCACTTTCCTCGTGCAGCTATGGAGAAATAGAGACCTGTACGTTACTTCAGCTATCACAAAGTACTCATATATTTTTAGCAGTGACTTTATTCTTTGTAATGGTGGCATGGGAAGGTCCGGGTGCCCATGAGCTATGATTGGCTTGTGGAACAAAGACATGTTTCTGTTACTCAGCTAGTAATGAAGTGTCCCTCCCTAATTGGACTTGAGAAATATGTTCTTCCAGTCTTCCAGTGCATTTATAGGATGTCATAATGTATTATTTATTGGGCACGGAAAGATAAAAGCTTGGTTCACAGGACCATAGTCTCACGGATTTGGAAGAGACCACAAGGCCATCCCAGTCCAAACTCCTGCCATATAGGTATAGAATGCTCTGTCGAATGCTCCATGTCAAATGCTCTGTAAAAATTCACTGATGCAACCAAGATGACAAAACTGAGGCTGTTGTTTTTCAGACACATCATGAAAAGGCATAACTAATTGGGGGGAAAATGATGCTAGGAAACGTGGAGAGAAGTAGAAAGAGAAGAAGGCCACATGCTAGATGGACTTTATTAAGAAGATTATAGGTATGAATTTGCAGGACTTAAGCAGTCAAGGTCAGGGAGTCTTGAAGATATCTCATCCACAGGGTTGCCATGGGTTGAGATTGACTTGAGGGCAGTTAACAACAACAACAAACGCTAAGATGAGCATGTCCCACGTATGATGTTCCAGATGAAGCTATGTGTGCTGTTGAGAGATTTGCTATTTCAATGTATGTCAACAACGCCACAGAGAAGCTGTTTGTATAATGCAACTTTTGTGGAATTATTACCATCAACATGAGTTGTTCTTAAGATGCAGCAAGAGCACTCTCTCAGGATGGGCATTTCAGGAGCCAAGCTTTGCTTCTGAGGCCTGACACACCTTCCCTCCCCAGCAAGCTGGGGCTGGAAATGGTGTGAGTCTCTAAATGACGTTCCAAAGGTTTTCAAACTTGCCATCAGCTTTTCTCTGCTGCTTTTGTGTTTAATAAAATGATCTGGAAGCACTGCAAGTGCAAGAAGGATAACCTCTCAGATATTGTGCAGTGATCATGTGTTGGGGAATGTTGGAGCAATTATATTTAAAAACTTGAAACCATCTAGCTCAGCCCAAATTTTTATTAAGGTAAAAATATATGTTCAACATGAACAATCTAATTTACAATGCAAGACTATACACACAAAATAAGAAGACGAAACGAAAGGAGGGAAAAGACAATAGGGCTTTGACCCTCCCCCCTATCCTGATTGTAATGGGAAAAATATTCTACCATTACAGAACCAGCTATGGTTTCTCTTCCTTAACTGCTTGAAGAATTTCATTGAGGCTTCTCTTCCTTTTGAGTTGCAGATAGTGCCTTTCTTTCATTCCTCCCTGACAATGTCCCTGGATTCAGTCCAGAGTTCTTCTGGCTTCTGGTCACTTTGGCTTTATAGTGCAAATCTATTTTTTACATTATTTTAAAATTCTACGTGGATGTTCTCCAGGTTGTATTTTGGTACAATGGTTGGTTTAGTGTTCTTGTTTCATCTTTCATCCAATTTTTGATGTTAGTGTTCATGGTCTCTGCCACAGTCTGCTTCTGGCTTTGTTTATGCAGAGAGAGTGGAGCTTTTCCATCTTCTGTGTCTAATGTTGTAGTCTATTTGATCTCTGTTTTGGCCCTCAGGTGATGTCTATGTATACAGTCGCCTCTTTGGTTGTTTCAGTCACTTTTCTACTTCATTTCTTGGTCCTAGCCCAAAATTTCCTACAATTTTTCATTTTATTGTTTCCTACTTTTACAATCCAATCACTTATGATCAACAGAAAGTCCTGTTTTGGTGTGTGAACAGTTTCCTCCTGGAGGTTGTCCCAGGTAGAATCTTTCAGTTTTTTCTTCTTCTGCCTCTATAGTTGGAGCATAAACTTGGATTATAGTTAGATTGATGGGTTTTCCTGAAGTCTTACTGATATTATTTGGTCAGAATTTGTATTATATTTTTGACTGCTTTTGTCACATCTCTTCTCACTATTAATGCCACACCATTTCTTCTTAGATTTTAATTTAATGAGTAAAACACTATGTTATTCTGACCCAAAATGTCCCATTCCTATTCACTGTAGCTCACTTGCCCAAGCTGCTGCAATGTTTGTACGTTCCAGTTCTTGTTTTAATATGTCTAGTTTCCCCTGATTCTTGCTTCTCAGTTTCCATGCTCCTATGGCCCAAAGCAGATGGGCCAAAAGGACGGTGCGGAACTGCACCACTCCGTTCGCACCAGGACCACAGCAACCACACATGCCTGGTCCTGATCTAGAGTGCCCCCACGGCCCTGAACTGAACAGCCAGAAGGAGTGGATTCTATCCAGTCCTTGGCTCCATTCTTTCCAGATAGTGCAGCATTGGCACAACATCTGGACGCCTTTGGTGCATCATCTAAACACTACACACCCAACATGACCTGAAGCTGGCACTGTTGGCCTGTCTGCTTCGGGCCTTTGTGATGTGCAGCTTTTGACTTTCCTTTCACCTCTGAGCATGTTAACAGCTGAACATCCTTTCATCTTGAATCCAGTTGTGTGATTAGTCACAATGCTACTTGTAGTAATCTGCTCTACCCCAGTAGCTTGTTGAGTGCTATCTGGAAATCTCATTTTCGGGCACTATCTCTAGTTTCTTTTTGGATTGTCTCACATAGAATTTTCACAGTAAAAGACATTCAAAAGGGGTTTACTGAGCCTCCTTTTGCACAGTAGGAAAAAGTATTGTCTTTGAGAGGTCTTCCGCCAGTGTCACCTCCCATTACTGCTGCTGTCCAGAAGCTGTTTGGCATAATTTAGTCTGGTCCCTCAGCAAAACCCTGTCTGACATGGGATACCTTATCAGCAACACTGCTGCCGTCAGCATATAGCCTCTTGCCTCACAGAGCCATTCAGTACCATCACCTTGGAAAGGTAGTGGTATGGTAAGTTTGCCAGTTCTTTCCTCTGAAATATAACCTGTAGCAGTTGGTATTTTTTGGCAGTCTCCCATCCAAGTACTAATCAGGGCTGGCCCTGCTTAGCTTCCAATATCAGACAGGATCTGGTGCCTTTATGGTATTTAAGCTTTATATGGATGTGCATACATGTGCAATATTACATGCCTGCATATCTGAAAATGATTGCCCTGTTTTTGCCAACAAATGGTATCCTTTGTTATTTTTTTAAAAGTGTATGTTTGCTTGGCTGTACTGTTTCAGTGTTTTATCTAGCTTGTTCTTTTTACTGCCAGCACCTTTGACCTGGTGCACCATGGTCTCTCTTTTTTATGGTTTATGGTTCACTGTGATCAGTACAGCATGTATTTTGTATTTTGTACACAACATGTACTACCAAATAGTATCTGCTCCAGGCACTGAATTCAGCATCTTGTGAATCTCAGAGATAATGTAGAAAAGTATGGGCAGCAATGAAATCTCAGAAGCCAAGAAAAATTGAACAGGATTTCCTGTGGTCAAGGGAAACACTTGACTGTTTCTCATGTCTCCTTACCCCTTTCAGTGGTTAGTAAGACAAATATGCAAAATATGTATGTGAGCATATTTGCAAACATTTCTGAAGTTGCAAGTTTTGAGTTATGGTTGGATACAGTTTGGATCTCCTTGAAACGTTGTCTGCAGGGTATGTTTCTATTATTGATTAGACATCCGGGCCTCATAGCTCTCACTTGAAACTACTAGAAATTTATCTAGCACAACTAAAGTTGTATTTTGTTTGCTAGATGCTGTGTGAAGCACAGTGCTGCTAGGGCTGTCTTTTCTCCTCAGGGGAAAAGCTATGTGTATGGGAACATGTGAATCAGTCCTGTACTGAGGCAGACTTTTGGTCTGTCTAAGGGCCTGAACAGACTGCCAGAAATAATCCAGCTTGAGACCACTTTAACTGCCCTGGCTCAGTGCTAGGGAATCATGGGAACTGTAGTTTATTGTGACTGGATGGCCATCTGTCAGGGATGCTTTGATTGGGAGTTCCTGCATGGCAGGGGGTTGGACTGGATGGCCCTTGTGGTCTCTTCCAACTCTGTGATTCTATGATTCTATGATTCTATGTGGCACCAGAGCTCTAACAGAGAAGGCTCAATGTCTCAGAATAAACCTACTATTTCCATGATTCTCTAGCACTGAGCCAGAACAGTTAAATTGGTCTCAAATGGATTGTTTCTGGCAGTCTGTTCAGGCCCTAACTCAGTACTGTCTAGTCTAACTGGTAGTGGCTCTTCACAGTCTGAGGCATATCTTTTTCCTGACTGCTATGACAGAGGTTTAACTTGAGAATGCGGGGATTAAACTTGTCCTCACAAAGGCAAAGCCTGTCTTCTGCCATTAGAGGCAAGGTGAAACAGCGGGCAGATCAGAAAAGGCTTTACTGAGAATGGAGGCAAAAGGGAGGATTGAGGCCGCGCTGTCCGGCAGCCTCAGCCTCGATCCTCCGCTTCCCAGGGCGGCCCAGGGCCGCCCATCTGCATCCCTCCTTAGTCTCAAAGGTTTTACAAGATCTCTTTGCATACTGATTTTCCAGACTAACACGGCTATGTCTTTTAATCAATTTGACTTGTTTTGAAAAAGCGGTTGGTAGTCATTTTCTGTTGTAATTACAGGTTCCTTGAAGAAAGTTCTATCTGAAATGAAAATAATGTATTATTGAATATAATGTTTAAATACTTGCTTAGGGCCTTTGCTTCTGGGTTCATAATAACTAGAGTTAACTACTTTTAAGTACACCACAGGCCTATGGCCACAGACCTGGCCAGTTAGTTCAGTCCAACATTATGCCATTCAGCTCACAAACCTGCCTTAACTTCACAGTTCCTTAATCCAGAAGTTCTTTTGCATTTGTATTTATATTGCATTTATATTATTTATTCCTTAAATCAGGGGTTGGCAACCTATGGCCCGGGGGCCAGATCCATCCCCCCGAGGCCTTTGGACCGGCCCCAGGCCTGTCCTGCCGCCCCCCACCACCAACCCCAGCCGCTGCCGCATGCGTTGCGGCCGCCATTTTGTTTTCCAAAATGGTGGCCGCGACTCGTTTGCGCATGCGCAGTACTTGGCGCATGCACAAACGAGTCACGGCTGCCATTTTGGAAAACAAAATGGTGGCCGCGATGTGCTTGTGCATGCGTAGTACGCTGGAAGTACTGTGCATGCGCAAGTGAGCGTGCGCACACATGCACAGTACTTCCGGCGTACTGCGCATGTGCGCGAGCGAGCGTGGCGCCATTCCCCACCCCACCCTCGGCCCGCGGAAGACCTGGGGACCAGCGGACCGACCCCAGGTAAGGAAGACTTGCTGACCCCTGCCTTAAATAAATGAGTAGTACATCCTGACTCTGACAGCAGCCCAGAGCTACCGTGTGCTCACTGTACAAACTGTTATCACCCAATTGCTTGCTCTCTCCTTGGCTCTTCAGGCTTTCCCACACCTGCCCCCTTCCTAATTCTTTTAGGCCTTTCTACTCCTAGCAGTAGGCCTATAGGTGTGTATATGCCCTCAAGTTCCCTGTTGACCTATGGTGACCCCATGAAGTTCATTGGGTTTTCTAAAGCAAGAAGTACTCAGATTTCGTTTGTTACTTTTTTCTGAAATATAGCCTACTACCTGCTTTTCTTTTCTTTAGCCTCATTGTTATTCTCATGATGTATCCTGGCTCCACAGATTTTCTTACAAGTATCCTGTATGTATCATCATTCTTTTGAACAATGCATAGATCCACTTTGGCCCTTTGCCACCACTTTCTCCCCACTAAATTGACATTGCTTCCATAATAGAAGCTGTCTTGTCAACTTTTTCTGTTTCAACTAAAACGTGGGAAAATTAACATTTGGACTACAACTCTCAGAATCCCCACCAGCATGTCAGGTAGCCATTGCAAATAGTTCAAAGAATTATTTTTTCCCCCTAAGCTCTGTCTGAAGTACATTGAACAGTTAAAATGTTGGTGAACATTCCATGCAATGCATAGTTGAGATGACTAAATGAAATTTGTTAGTAAATGGTGACAGGTTTTGGCCTGTTCCGCTGTCTTGCTAATTTTACAGTAAAGCACACAGGATTTTGTTGTTGTTGAGAATAACAATATTCGGATATAAGAGTTAACAGGCAGTACGATGCAGGTGTGAATTATAAGTATTATAAGTATGAAGGAGGGCCAGAGGTGACAGAGGACAGCAGATGTTTAGGAAGGTAGAACAGGATGCAGAAATGATAGCTGTAGGCAACGACTGTTTAAGGTGGTATGGGCAGCTGTGGAAGACTAGGGTGCCACATCAGACCTGCAGGAAATCTTAGAGGCTGTACCCTTCACTGCAAACATTTTTTTTTGCTCCCATATATCTGTAAGGCATGGGGGCATGTTTTTGGGCCTTGCTGGACCCCTTGAGGGCATGTTAGTGCATTTGGGGGCATTTTGAGAAAAAAATAATATTTCAAATTATTTTTTTTTGAAAATTTTTGTTTTGACCTCTAGGGTGGTGAAAATAACACCAGCAATGCTTTGTACACTCCCTAGAAATCATTTTTGGGCATTTCAGAGCCCTGGAGAGGGCTAAAAAACAGCTCTGGGGGGTGTATGCAGCCTTTAGGCCACATTTTGCCCACCTATAGTTTAGGAAGATAGGGCTAGGAGAAAGAGGCTGAATAGATGCAGAATAGGTATGTCACTCTTGTAAGGATGAAAAACCTCTGCAGTTTTTTTCCCCCTGCTGAGGGAGAAAACAAATATTTCTGCATTCTGTATATATTTGCCTATAAGTCAACCTCATGTATAAGTTAAGGGCAGGTTTTTAGGGCCAGAATTATGGATTTTTATATGACCTGTGGATAAGTCGGGTAAAACTTAACAGGCTTGTAACAAAGGATCTGAAGGACAAAACAAAGGAAAACAATGCCAAAGAACTTACAAAATTCCAGCAGGCATAACTGTGCTCACACTAAAGGCTAGAGTAGAGGTCAATGCTTCCTGGACAGATTACACTCTTGTCTTTCACTATGGGATGGTTCCTTTTTTTTAATGAGAGAACTGTACTTTAGAGCAAGAGAGAGCAAGAATATCAAACATACAGCAAAATACCGTATATACTCGTGTATAGGTGTATAGGTTGACCTCGAGTATAGGTCGAGAGTAGGTTTGGGGGTCAAAAAACTGGATTTTAATATGGCCTGTGGATAAGTCAAGGGTAAAACTGAAGGGCAGGTAATGGGACTGGGAAGAGGTTTGGGAAGTGAACACTCCCTCCTCCTGCATCCCTCCAGCCCTGCTGCCCCCAAGGAAGCAACCAGGCTGGGAAGAGGCTGGGAGAACAAACGCTCACTCTCCTTGTGTCCTCCTGGCCCGGCTGTCTCCACAGACAAAGAGGCTTGGGAAGCAAACACTCCCAAGTCTTGGTACCGTATTGATGTGTTAAAACAGATTGCACTCGTCTCTCCACATTTGCAGATTTGAGTTTTGCGGATTTGATTATTCATGTATTGTATTAGTATGTTCTCTAGAATATCTGTATAGTCAACCTTAGCCAAAAGTCGTAGTGAAGGAGCTAGAGAGTCCTAGACAGAACACTCCACTCGGCATTTGTAGCTCCTCCTGCACAATTCTATGGTCAATGTCTGGCAGATGTTAACCAAAGAGTTGCTCTGGAGGACCTAGACAGGTCTTCTCTCAGGTAAAAACATATGTATTTTTGTTATTTGCTGTTTTTCCACATTCACAGGAGTCCTGTGCCCCTAACCCCAGCGAATGTGGAGGGACCACTGTATATGATACGGAAATCATTAAACATTGCAATGGGATTAGAGGAGAAGGAAAATAGTAACCAAGGACTAGCAGAAGGGTTAATCCAGAGGTAGGCAACCTTTCCCCTTTAAGGGCCGAGGGACTTCAGGTCCCAGAAGCCTCAGCCATGTTGGCCAATAATCCCATGTTGGCCAATAGCTCCTGGGATTCTGGCAGCTGAAGTCCCTCAGCTGTTAAAGGGGAAAGGTTGCCTACCCCTGGGTTAATCAAATAGTTCTTTCTCTGTATGTAAACAATTTATACTTATTTGTTACAGTGTTTTCTTTTTTAATCTTGTTTTAAAAGAAACAAACAAACAACAACAAAAAACCACACCAAAAATGTACTTACAAAACATCACATCTTAACAAATGTTTAGTTTAACAACATGGAACTATGTACATGTAAATACATTTGAGCTGTCCATATGATATGGTAATTTAAAGGTATAATTTTAATTTTGCTATGTTTGTTTATGTTACAGCTATTATTAATGTGTGTCTTGTTTACAATTGGAATCTCACTTTTGGAAGTCTTCTAGAAGTGTGACTCTGCCTTTAAAGAAGACCATCTTGTTTAGAAGAAACCTTTTCACAGCCATTACAGCAGATGTCACCAGGGATAGAAGGGGAGGTCGTACAACCTTTGTTAGGCTTATAGAATGCTTATGTGGCCCACTCCTAGCAGTTCTTCAGTCCTGGCTGACCAAACAGTCATTTCATCTTACTAGAAAGTGTACGAGTAGGATGCTTTTTAAAATATACATCTTTTAAGGTTAATTTCATTCTTTTTAAGAAAATGAAGACTACGTGGTATGGTTTTTGACTACAAAACACAGCTGGTTTGTAGGCGCACCTCTCTACTCCTGTTAGACCACTCCTGCTGCAAACCATTTTCCAGTACTGGTGGTCTTAATAATTTAGAAATGGTATAACACATACATTCTGTAAATTCCAATGCATAAGTATTTAGTTTCATGTGGTTTTTAAGGGGTACAGTGCATACTAATTCAGTAATCAGAAGAGAATGAACATGAGAGTTTATTCCCTTCCTGCCTGATACTGTAAGGAAGATCTTAGTTGGCTAATGCTTGAAGTTTCAAAAACACATTGCACAACTATCAGCACGAACTGTAGGCAGGATGATTGGACACTAGAGAAAGAGAGCAGAGTACATGAGTTGTGGTTTGGGCCTTTTGCTTGCTGCTTTTTTGCTTTAGCCATGTCCACACAAATTAATATACATGGAGGATGGAGTGTCCTGCTTTGTTCTAAATTGCTCCATTTAAAGGCCATCAAATTCTTTTTCAATGGTTTTAGAATGATTTGTTCTTGATGCTGTTTTTATCATGACATGGTTTTACTGCCTCTGTGGAAATTATCCTTTCCCCAGGTACAACAAATCTCTTTGCATTCATTTAGCCTTGTTCCAGTTGGAGATTAAATGGCTTGGAGGGGCACTGTGTCCCTACAGTTATCTTGGTGTGGTTGTCATATTACTCCATGGCAAAGGTTTGTGTGCTCAAAACTCCCATTTTGCCCTTAACCATTTCCCAATAATAGTGGTCTTTGACCAGAATTGACATCAAAGTATTTATATATGCTTGGGATTTCCCATCTTTCTATGTATATGTATGTGTATAATAACAAAACCTAAACTTTTTTTTTATCAGGAAATAGTTCGCTTCCATATCTGGGGATTTGTCAGTTGTCATCAGGGTGTGCGTAGGAGAGGAGGCATTTCTGGTAACTAAGTTCTGCTTTGAGTAGAGTGAATTCTGCTAGCGGAGTCTGCTTAGGACAGAAATTAATTTGATTCATTGGATTTTGACCTAGTCAGTAATGCCATCTACTCTGACTTGCGATTTCCAGCTGCTTCCAGCAATATATTTCAGTGAGTTCAAACGATGAGAAATGTGGGCATTTAAAGTCTTTCTTACAGAAATTTCCATTTGACTGTGTTCATGAGTAGAATGATAAAGTATATTGAGTGATTCTATTCTCCACTTTTGTCTGTTGATATTGATGATGTTTTACACCTAGGAATTTCTAAAATATCCGCTTCAGGTTTTGAAAATCAGCAGTTAGTTTTTGATTCTTACATTTTTCAAACCTTCCCCATACATTCTCCAGTCTTTTTCTAGCTCTTGAAAATAGGAAAATAGGAAACTTTTAGTGTACAGTACTAAAATCCACAATTGTGCCATCCCTTTGTTAGAAGCAACCAAAATGCTGCAAAGGTGTGTGCAGAAGGCCAAATTGATTAAGAATTCTAGAGAATGTCAAAACTAGCACACTTTTGTGGCATTTCTCTTGGCCATAATAAAGGTTTTGTCCAACTGGAAATTTTTATTATTATGATTATTATTATTCTCATGGAACAGCACAGTTACTTTTGTTCTCAATTTGGTTTGTGCACAAATGTGTTTTAGCAGATCAGAGGAAATACATCTTGGCGAGAGAGTATGTTCTGTGGTGTGCTTTCAGTAAATGCCTGCTTGCTTGTGCCAGGACATACATGAACATCTGTCAGCTGATATAAGGTGTGTCTCCTTTAACTGTTCTTCTCTGCAATGCTGGGAAGTGTTGGGGGTGGCTCTTTGCAAGCACAGCTTCCTGGATGATATGGCTAGGCTCAAGCTGCTGATAAAGCAGGATTCCCCCATCTGACTGGCCCAGGCTGTGGGACAGTAAGTGCCCTCATTCACTTGCAAAACTAAAAAGTACTGCTTAATCTGCTGCCTCCACTGTGCATAATTCCCCTGTTGTATGTGCCTCATACACTTGATGTTTTTGCCTTTGAGAAAGTAGGTTGATTCCCTAACTCACTGTTAACAGTTTCCAACTATGCAATGTTGTAATCTTTTCGCAACATGATTTGTATTGATTTTGGTTTATAGTATAATTATTGGTAAGTATGGCAAACACTCTTCCCTCCCTTTTTAAAATTGTATGCATGCAATACCTTTGTTCTTGGTCCTAGCAAAACTGCTTCTGTGAAGCAACATCCTGTTTGTTTTTATTTTAAAGACCGTACATTGGGTACATTGCTTTCGTGTTTAAGGTCCTATTGTTGATTCTGAGAGTTGGTGTTTTGCATGTTTGCCTGGTGATATCTGTTAGATGGCATAGGGAAAGCCAATGAAATGTTTGCCTATTTTTGTATCTTGTACAAATAGGCAGCATGCTCTAAAGCAATTCAGAATAGCCATGCTGTTTTTGAAAATTAAATAAAGATGTGACCTTCCCTGACTGCCAAGCTTGCGTGTTTGTGACGTCTCTGGCTGTCAGCTCTGGCTGCATTCATTATGGTCTCTTTTTGTAGCCTTTCATCATCAGCACTTCTTTTATGCTAATAAGAAAACAGTGAGTAGTGTTTTGAAGTGACAGCAAATTCATAATTGAGGTGGGTGGGTGCCACATATTGTGATGGTTTTATTATTGGCGGCTCTCTTCTTTTGCCCAAGAAATTGAAAGAGCCTAAAAAAAGTCTAATGAGAGAGTGTTTTTGATACCTTTCTTCCACTTCAGAATCTGCCCAAGCATTTTCTCTCCCAATTAGCTGGAAATTGATTTGTTGCAAACTAATTGCAAAGTTGTTTTGTTCCAAACTGATATGAAAATACTTCCCCTTTGGGCTGAACAGCAGTTACCAAAAGGTTCTGTTAAGCAAATTGGAGAATAAGGAAATTATCTTGGGGGTGGTGTCAGATACTTTTTTCTCCATTCTTCTCTCTGTATCCTCCTAGATCAGGGGTAGACAACTTAAGGCCCGGGGGGCCAGATGCGGCCCCCCGAGGCTGCCACCGTTGCTGCCGCCGCCACCGCTGCTCGCCATGATGATATTGATTATTGTTGTTATTACTTGTTCTTGGAGTTTTCTTGGCAAAATCTCCACAGAGGTTTTGCCATGGCTTTTCTGGGGCTGAGAGAGTGTGCATGCATTTTTTAAATTTTTTAAAAAATATATTTTTATTTATTTATTTATTTATTTATTTTGGTGCTTCGGCCCCCCAATTGTCTGAGGGACAGCAACCCGGCCCCCGGCTCAAAAAGGTTGCCTACCCCTGTCCTAGATATTCTTGAACCCAAAGCAGTATGCCACCCTGCAGGCTACGTTCATCACATGGAGATTTTGCAATGAATCCTGTCAGTTGGGTGAAGCAGAGAGATTTTGTGTGTGTGTGTGTGTGTGTATGTGTGTGTGTGAGAGAGAGAGAGAATGTATAGGCATAAGTATGGACTGAAACGCTTGCCTATGCTGCACTTCTAGGATTAGATGCAAAGAAGTATTGATAAAGTTGCAATCTTCTCCTTTCCTTTTAAATGATAGCTAAAAAATATGCTAGAGAAAGAGAGAGTTCACTCCACACCAGTCTTATGATATTCCATCTTTCTGTAGTGTTGCACATGGAAACAGTCCTAAAGTATACATGTGCGTATGCGTATGTGTGTATAATGAGGTCTTTTTGTAAACTTAGTTGCACTGTGACTTAACTCCTTTTAATATTTGTATGCTATTTCCACAAGTTCTTTTCTGGTTACAACAGTGTTTTATATCGTTTACTTGGCAGAGTGGGGAAAGGGGATTTACCTGTCTGTGATGTGGACTGCTTCCAAATGAAGCTTTTATTATGTGACTGCACAATTATTCATGGCATTCTGTTGGAGTCCAGACAGTGTCTCCAGTTTGTATCCTTCCTGTTTTTCCCACCATTACCCCCTCTCTTTTCCTTCTTAGCAGAAAACATTGCTTAAAGGAGACAAAGGTGGAATAGTAGCACAGTGCCTTTTGACTGATAGCAGAAAGAGTTCCGCATCTGGAAGTAACTTAATTCCTTGTCTACAAAGTGACAGTTGCGGCATTTGTCACCTTGGTGAAATAGGTGCTAAAGTAGAACATACATAAATAATAATTTCTTCCTTTCATGCCTTCCCTACCTCCCGCTTCACTTTTCACTCCCATTCATTGGATTTCCTACTTGGCTGGCCATGGTAATATGCCTGAATGACCATGGCCTTTGTCCTGAATTCCTGAAGCAATACTATTTTTGTGAATTTGTTGTTCATATAGGATGGCTCTGCAGCTGAAATTATTCATTCAACATATAAAATGGTAGCTGAAGTGTACCAAGCACTTTTCAGATCCATACCACACACTCTCAAAGTGGTCCATGATGCCTCTTGTTTTGTAGCATGTTCCTTTGTTTCTTTGCAGCTGTTATACACATACTTTATATTAAACACTTGCTGGGTTTACATTCTTAACTTTGCACCAGTCCATCTTTGTTGGCCATCACCCACAAGTCTCTAGACATCTCCTGCTTGGTTCTCCCTCACCCATAGGTCTCTACACAATCCCATCTTGGATACCTCTATTTTTGTTCTGCATCTTATAACATTCTCTCTCTTTTGCACCTGATTTCCCAGCTCTGCCCAAAATAACCACATATCTGGTTTTGCAATTATCCGTGTTCCATTTGCTCTTCGCAATTATCTCTGCTTAGAGACATGTGGCAGTTTTAAATTTGGTGGATATTTGTTTAGCTCTAGGCGCATACCAGTATCACTTATTTGAAGACAAAAGTTCTGCCTCAAAACAGAATTTGATGGGCAGATTGTCAGAAACTTCCAGAAGCAAAGCTTGTAATATGGTAGTTGCTGCCACAAGATGTGATGATGCCTACTAGTTTAAATAAAGGATTAGATAGATTCATGGAGAACTGTAAACCTGCCAGTGGGTACTAGTCATGTTGGCTAAATAGAACCATCATATTTTGAGGTAGTGTGGCTGTTAAATAACAAATGTGGGGAAGCAACAGTGGGAGAGGGCTGTTGCCTTGGTAGCTCTGCTTGAGGCATCTGGTGGGAAACGGGAACAGGATTTTGGACTAGATAGCAGGGAGAAGGAACCTCTGGCCCTCCAGATGTTGAATTACAAGCTCCATCAGTTCCTTTGATTTTAATACAGTTGGCCCTCCATTTTCGCGGGGAATCAATTCCAGACACACACACCCTGCGAAAACAGAGATTTGTGAATATTTAAGCCCTTTAGGCTTGAATGGGGCATGCCCCTGTGGGAGCGCACCCCATTGTTTTAAACAGAGGTTGCCCCTCCATTAATATACAAAAACGCAGACATGAAGTCCGCAAGAACGGAGGGGCGACTGTAGCTCTACACTAAGTTTATTATGTGAAACCTCTATCCATTTCCCATAAAAAGGGTTTCATTTTAGTAGGCTTGACAGAGGATCATGAATTTAGTTTTAAGAAATGTTTTGTGCCTTTGAGTAATTTCTAACTTATGATGACCTCTAAGGCAGATCTCTCATGGGGTTTTCTTGAATTTGTTCAGAGGGGTTTGCCATTGCCTTCCTCTGAGGCTGAGAGAGTGTGATTTGCCCAAGGTCATCCAGTGAGTTTTCATGGCTGAGAGGGATTCAAACCCTGCCCTCCCAGAGTCCTAGATCAGCCACCCAACCACTACACCATGAGGGCTCAAGAGATAAAGATAGAATTTAAGACATTTTGTATTAAATTCAGATTTCATTCTAAAGTACTTTCCCCACAAAGCAGCATGTGTTATAATGGAAATAATTTAATATTATTTTAAAAAAAGAATCTGGCAGGGCTAGAAGTGGACCTGCTAGAATGATGGGATGCAGTGGAACCAGGAATGAGATGATTTGTCTCCTTCCTACTGCAGCAATTTGGAGCCCCTAATAAAACCAGTTATTGAAGGCTAGGAAGACTTTAGGAGCTGGGTTTCCTCCAGCATAAAGATCTATACGTGTGTGTGTGTGTGTGTGTGTGTGTGTGTGTTTTGGGAGAGGGAAGGGGTTCTTTAGTGACCATTAGAACAATGTTGGATTTAGTGCATTGGTCCTGTAAGAAAGTCTGACTCCTGAGCATAGGACTGAGGCTGAGTATCTAATTTATTGAGATCTCCTAATTCGATGTTGACAAACGTATGGCATGCGTGCACATGAAGCCATTTTCCCTGGCACATGGAGCTGGAAAGAGGAGGAAAAGGTGTGTGCCTGTTCCTCCTCCTCCTCCTCCTCCTCCATGACCTTCAGCTGCCTCTTCAGAGGCAGCTGAAGGCCTGGGAAGGTGCACAGGGGAAGAAGTCCTGCCCCAGAAGTCTCACCCCCATAGAACAGAAGTCCCATTGCCCCCCGCCCCGGAAGTCCCACCTCCGGCACAGGGTAACACCCGGTGCCGGAAGGCTGTTTAGTTTGGGCATTCAGTCCTAAAAGGTTCGCCATCACTTTCCTAACCAGTTGGAAGGCTGAGGTAGTTAGAAAATGAAGAGATAAGTTAAACTGTGAAGGTTTTTTGCAACCCTGGAAAAAGTATTGCAGTGTTTCATTTTTATATATCCATATTTTATGTTACTACCTTTGCAGAGGCTGATCAGCTCTTATAAACAGGGATGTGAAAATCAGTTAAGAATTTTGCAGTTTCTGACCCACATTGTTCTGTTCTATTCTCCTATCAGATTACAGGATTTCTTTTCACCCCTATGGAAATTTGTGGGTATTTTGGTGCACATTTTTAAGTTTGTTGTGGTACATTTCTTGCACTGACTACAGTATGTTTGTCTTCATTTTCATCAAATGCATTTTAAAAACACGCACATAGCTTTGTGTGCATTTTCTCTCACATAATGCATCACAAGCCTCACAGCTTATTAGGCAAGATGCATCTCATTCTTTAGTCAATCTTGGGAGAAGCAAAATGGGCATTTTAATCTGGAACCACAGATCCAACGTATTTCTTCCTCATGCCTGCTAACAGAGTTTAGACATCATCCTCAGATCTGAGGGCAACTAGACACTTGGATTTTCCTAGCTATATTGCAGCACGTGCTTTCCAGATCTCCTACACAAAAGCCAGTCAGCTCTGAACCTGTCCCTGATCTTCATGGTAAGCACATTGGTTTAAACTGTTTGCCTCAGGGTGTTGTTGTTGTTTGCCAAAATCCTAGTTTTTCTTGGCCTTTGGTGATACAGAGGAGACAAAAAAAATTTGTGCAAATTAAAGGCAGAAGGACTTTAAAGTTTGATCCTAGATTGCACTTTCTGCCATATGCAGATATTATAGACTCTGGGAATGTGCCTGCAGCCAGTATTTGCAAAATGACACATTTTAAAATGTATATGTGCAGACAGATGCTGCTTCATCCAGAGTGATTTGTTATTATGTTAGAGATTAAGGACAGGTTTAACCTGGAATCTCCCAGTCGGATTAGGGTTTCATTGGCATCTCTCATCATAGTGAAAGAAAAATACCTTGTCCCATCTGATGCTTGAGCCCTGGGGTTTAGTAAACAGCTGTTGTGCCTGACTACGTTTGGAACTGTAAACATCTTTTTTTGGTCCATTTGGTCCAAGAGCATTTTTTACACAAATGCTTCTGTATTAGTTGGAGCCATCAAACATTTCACAGGAGTTTGGGGCAATTGAAAATTGTTTAGGCCACTACTTACCTATTTGTACTAGAACTGTCAAGCCCCAGAACCTGACACAAGTGAAAATCCTACCTAAAATTATTTTGGTTTACAGTTCTCATTATGGATTGTGTGGGTGGGGACCCAAGCATCATTTCTGGGGAAAAAATATTTCAGTTTAGTAGATAGTTTTTCCAAGACAGTGAAAATGCAGTTTTGTTTGCTGAGGAATTTCAGCTTTCACCTCTTCAAACACTTCAATTGGAATTATTTGTTTTGTCCAAAATGTGGTTCTGGATGACGTAGTGGTTTGAGAGGTGAACTCTAACTCTGGAAACTAGGGTTTGAATTCCTGCTGACCCATGAAACCCACTGGGTGACTTTGGGCAAGTCGCACTTCCTCAGCCTTAGAGGATGGAAATGGCAACCCCCCTCTAAAGAAACTTGCTAAGAAAACCCTGTGATAGATTCACCTTAGGGGTGCCATAAGTAAAAAAAAAAAAAATATTTGAAGGCACACAACAACAGCAGTAACAACAGCAACAACAACAACAACAAAATATATTGGGCACCTTTTGCACAGAACTCATAACTTCCTCATGTCCGTGATACTCTTTGTAAGTTTTTAAATTCTGCTTTTATTTCAGTTACTTGGTAACATTGTGCTTCCTTCACTGCTGGGGGAAAGGGGCCTCCTATGTGCAGTGTTGTTTACGTTTGTTTTTCTTCGTTTTAATGTTTTGTTTTTAACTGCTTTCAATGTTAATGATATTTATATATAGCAGGGGTAGGCAACCTTTTTGAGCCGGGGGCCGGGTTGCTGTCCTTCAGACAATTGGGGGGCCGAAGCACCAAAAATAAATAAATAAATAAATAAATAAATATAAAATAAACTTTAAATTAAAAAAATTAAAAATATGCATGCCCAGAACAGCCATGGCAAAACGCCTGTGGAGATTTTGCCAAGAAAATCCCAAGAACAAGTAATAACAACAATAATCAATATGATCATGGTGGGCGGCGGCGGCGGACGGCGGCAGGACTGGCCTGGGCCCGGTCCAAAGGCCTCGGGGGGCCACATCCGGCCCCCGGGCCTTAGATTGCCTACCCCTGATATATAGCCTCTTACCCAAGGGTATCCCAACAATGAGTTCTCTGTACTGTTTAAGGCTAAAACATTGCTTGCTTCACTCTTCTGTTTATTTGCTGATAGATGGCATGCTGCTCTTGAGGAACCTGGTAGATCTGTTCCTGAGGCCTTTTTCTTCCACAGGATCCTATGTCTCTGTTTCTCATAGGAGGTCTTTGAAAACACTTCCCATGAAAGAAATGAAACATTATTTCATTTCCTTTTTCTCTGACTCAGCCTTGTAGTTGAGAGCTGGTCTCTCAGATGAAGCTTGATGCCCTCTTTATTTAGCAGGAGCTATTATAGGTTATATATTGGTGACTAATCCCCCAGGTTATGACTTTCTAAGTCCTCTTGATTTTTGCAGCGTGGTACAGCATGTAGGTTACAACTGGCTCAGGACAGCTGGAAAGAGATTTTCATAGACTAGGTCTGTGCTGTGAAGAAGAATAAATCTCTGCCAAAAATTAAGTCTGAATGGCTGGAAGTGTGTGTAAGTGTAAAGGGAATATCACTGTGGAAAAGCACAATATATCAGTGAGGAACAGCTAAAGGGTTTGGGGTGTTTTTTGAGGGGGGAGTTGTCAGGAAAAAAGGATCTCGAGATAACTGGAGACAGATCCTCTACCTTTAATTGTTGCTTAAAAGAAAGAATTCATCATAAAAGATACAAGAACTGTATCCATTTTTCAACCTGCTAGCCTTTTCAGAGAAGGGAATGTAATGGGTTTATAATATGAGGGAAGAAAGAGTTTTTTCTCTCTCTGTCTCTCATAATATTAGAACTTGGGATACCAGATGAAACTGGTAGCAAATGGAGGACTGACAAAAAGGGAGTATAGGAATCCCCTGCTTATGAGTTATTGACTGGAGTACTGTCAGAAATTGGAGTTGGTTGAAAAGTAGAATCCTTTTAAAAAACAACAACTTGCAAATGCATTTTGGCCACTGAAAACACGAATAACACACTATATATCACTTTTAAATGCACGCAAAAGCTAAATTCACACACACATGCAAAAGTGCATGTGAGTGGTTCCAAGCAAGCCTCATAGCCAAGAAAGTGGAACCCCTTTCGAATTAAAGGGATTTGTCTGTAATTTGCAAGCATTGAAAGAGCAAGAGGTGAAAAGGTGGGGGAAGCCTGTACTTCATGCCACCTATAAAACTTTGGTGACTTGGATGGGATCTAATGCATTCCTGAGGCCTGTTAGCTGGTCACAAATGCCCCCTTCATGGACAAGGTGCTTGAACAGGTGGTAGCTGGGCAACTTCAATGTATTCTTGGATGACCACCCATTATCTGAATCCATTTCAGCATGGATTTAGCCTTGACTTGGAAATTGCTTTAAGTGTCCTGATTAGGGTTGCTAGAGGGAAAATTGGAGAGGGCTTCAGTACCTTTAATGGTTGTGTAGAAGAGTGTTGCTAGACAACAAGCAACCTGCTGAAATTCCTGCTTCTGCATAACTATTAAAGATACAGGCGTCCTTACCAGTTTTCACTCTGGCAGCCCAGGTCCTGATAGATGGGACATCTGAAATTTTATTGTATCCCACAGTAGCTCTCAATGCTATCAACCACAGTATCCTTGTAGACAGGCTCTTCAAGTCTAGAGTGGATGGCCTGGTGTTTTGGCTTCCTGCTCCTACTTGGAGATAGGGCAGGAGAGGAAAGGGAATTCTAGACCAGGGGTAGGCAACCTTTTTGAGCCAGGGGCTGGGTTGCTGTCCCTCAGACAATTGGGGGGGGGGGAGCACCAAAAATAAATAAATAAATAAATAAATAAAAAGAATTAATTTTTTTTAAAAAAATTAAAAAAATATGCATGCACACTCTCTCAGCCCCAGAAAAGCCATGGCAAAACCCCTGTGGAGATTTTGCCAAGAAAACCCCAAGAACAAGTAATAATAACAATAATCAATATCATTATGGCGGGCAGCAGCGGCAGGACCAGCCTGGGGCCAGTCCAAAGGCCTTGGGGGGCCGCATCCAGCCCCCTGGGCCTTAGGTTGCCTACCCCTGTTCTAGACAGTGGTGCTGAGAAACTGGTGCTAAGCCCTGTAGCAATTATGCTGCAGGATCATTAAGAGTTCCATTTAATTTTTTTGTTATCTGGTAACAGAGGTAGAAAAAGTGCACCCAGGGCAAAAAAGATTGTAGATTGTACAATTTTTCCTTGGGCAAGGGGGTTGGCTCAGTTGCTCTTGGCCCAGGAGAGTCCTTTGATCAAGCAGGAAGTGATGCAGAAGTTGGCATTTTTTGCAGTGAGAAGGTAGCAGGGTATAGCCCTTCAAAGTTCCCTAGGGTGGCAAAAACTCCTTACCCCTGACAATCCCCTACCCTTGCCCTATAACATTTGTTTGAAACGACTGGGATCTTGGGATTTGGGATGACTTGTCATCAATAACATGTACCGCTGAATTCCTCATTTACATCTGAATCAGGTGAGGCAGCAGAATTACTGAAATGATGCCTGGGATCAGTAGTGGGCCAGACAAGTCATAATATTTTATGACTTATGAATTTATTAAATTTACACTTTACTTTTCTCTTCCAAAATTGGGCTTCAGGCAGCTAATAAATTGAGGTAGGCTTGATGAGATGAAGAAGTAGTTCACTTACAGACATGCATTCAGTCTCTTCTACACAGTGTTTTATTTCTAAAGGATCAAGTTTGCCATATGGGGATACTTCTGGATTCATCTTCCTTACTGGAGGGTAGCCTCTGTGGTGCAGAGAGTGCCTTTCATCACCAAAGACTGTTGCAACAAACTGCAGACTCACCTAGATAGAAGCAGCCAGGATTAACTATTGCTATTTCCTGTATGTGAAACTATCTTTAAAAACTATCCTGGAGGATTCAGTTAATTTGAGATATTGTGAAGTCTAAGGGCCTTTACAGACTGCCAGAAATAATGCAGCTTGAGGCCACTTTAACTGTCCTGGCTCAGAGAATCATGGGAACTGTAGTTTATTGTGGCACCAGAGCTCTCTGACAGAGAAGGCTCGATGTCGCAGAAAAAAAATCCAATTCCCATGATTCCCTAGCACTAAGCCAGGACAGTTAAAGTGACCCCAAGATGCATTATTTCTGGTAGTCTGTAAAGGCCTGAAGGCTTTCATGGCCGGCATCCATAGTTTTTTGTGAGTTTTTTTCGGGCTGTGTGGCCATGTTCTAGAAGAGTTTCTGAAGTTTCACCAGCATTAGTTATTACCTTTCTTTCTCGGTGTTTCACTGACCTGATCTTGACCTGTGGCAGTTTACTAGGGTCCAACCTGCCATCCTAACCAGACATATGGCTCCATTGAAATTTATAGGTGTCTTTCCAGCACATAGCCAAGGATGTCCCACATTTCATCTGGAGAATTTCTTTTTATCAAAAGATAATACCATTCTGTCTATTTCATGTCTTAATGAGCAATTCTCTTTGTGTGGAAAAATGTGTCTCACTCTCTACCCCTGGGGTTCATATAGAGCAGGGTAGGCAACCTAAGGCCGGGGGCCGGATGTGGCCCCCCCCAAGGCCTTTGGACTGGCCCCAGGCCTGTCCTGCCACCGCTGCCCCCAGCCGCCGCCGCCTGCCGCCCGCCATGATGATATTGATTATTGTTGTTATTACTTGTTCTTGGGGTTTTCTTGGCAAAATCTCCACAGGGGTTTTGCCATGGCTTTTCTGGGGCTGAGAGAGTGTGCATGCATTTTTTAAATTTTTTTTTTAATTTTTCATTTTCATTTTCATTTATTTATTTATTTTTGGTGCTTCGGCCCCATGCCACATTGTCTGAGGGACAGCAACCTGGCCCCTGGCTCAAAAAGGTTGCCTACCCCTGATATAGAGTCTAAGAACTTTTTTTTACAGGGTGTGTATTTTAAAAACTATTTTTGCTTTTTTATATTAGAGGTCCATTTAAAGTCTAAGCTCTTAATTCTATTTCTGTTAGCTTCTTATATATGTATATCTACACACACACACACACACACACACATATATACACACACATATTTGTGTATTGAATCCAAATTACTTCCCTCAGATTGTATTGTAAGCAAATATTTGGCCATTTGCATAGATGTATTCTGCTTTAGACAGTCCTTACAGAATGCAAGGAACATTAGGTATTGAAGGTGTATTTCCTGGATGTTGAAAGTCCTGTTCAGCATCCCTGCTCATGCCCTTAGATTTCATTACACATCTGTATTCTATAATATGCATTCTGGATAATCATAAGGGGTAGAAATGTGCCTTGAAAAAGAGACAAAAAAACAACAAAAAACCCCCACCCAATATCTGAGATCCTCAAGGTACCAAATTCTGCAAATTTTGTGCTTTTGCTCAGTTAACATAGAATCTCTGACAAAGCTTGCTAGAAAAGAGGGGAAGTACCTCATCTGTAGTAATGTTTATCTATTCATTAAGATTAATATAGGGTGCTTTTGTGTGTTCCACCTATATTAGAGTTACATTTGCCTGAAGTACAGGCGAAAGATTTCTCTATGGTCTCTCCCAGTTTATATAACTTTCCTCTGTGAGATTTTTTTTCTGCTGCTCTCCTTAATCATTTTAAACTTTTAAATACTTATCTGGTTGGCTTGTTTGGTTTTTGTTTGGGTTTTTTGCATTTAATTTTGTAAAATAAATTTTGTGTTTGTTTTAAATGGTTCAGTGGACTTCATATGTTTTAGTTTGTTATTTGCCTTGGGCATCCTGAATAAAGAACCTGGAATAAAGTCATTAAAATAAATAAAGACCATAGACTTGTGCTGTTCTTCCCATTTATGTAAACAAATTAATTTGCAAGCTGTACAGCCTGTGGCCATCAATTAGTTTGGTTCTTCATTTGGAACACAGAGCAACATAGTTAGAGTTGTGAGTTCTTTTATAATAGGAGTAATTCTAGAGAAGTGGCTCCTAGATGTACTAATCTGAAGACACTGAACAGTTGCAGCAAATTTATAGAACAACAAACCGAAGCAACAGTGCAGAAATCCCAGGATGATGTAGAAATGGAAGTCACTTCAAGTACATCCTGATTTATAGCTGTCTTAACATAAGGGTTCCTCAGTAAGATTTATTCAGTACAAGTTTGGCCACTGCATTCCTCTGAGGCTGACTATGGGCCTTTGCAGACTGCCAGAAATAGTGCACATTAAATTGAGGCACTGCCCTGGCTCAGTGCTAGGGAATCATGGGAACTGTAATTTATTGTGGCACCAGAGCTCTCTGACAGAGAAGGCTCAATGTCCCAGAAAAAAATACAATTCCCATGATTCCCTAGCACTGAGCCAGGGCAGTGCCTCAATTTAATGTGCACTATTTCTGGCAGTCTGCAAAGGCCCTACTCAAGTCTTTGAGTCATGTAGGGAGTTTCCATGTTTGAGCTTAGATTTGAACCTTGGTCTCCCGGAGTCCTAGTCCAACATGCAAACCACTAAATTTTGGTAGATCCAAACCCTGTCTGCCCCCCACCCCATAAAATTCTGTGAACAAAGCCTTACCTGGAAGCCTTTTAAGTCTGGACACACAGTAGGATACTCAGCTCTACTTCTCCTTGTTGGAATGTGCTCAGGCAATGCAGATGCCTGGAGCATCTAATGAGATAGATGAGGGTCAGTAAACTGAAGCTGAATTCCAGTAAGACAGAGGCTTTGTGGATTGGTGGTACTAGGGTCTGGATATTGGATAAGGTATTTGCCCTGGATGGGGTTGTATTCCCATGAAAGGTTGTAGGTTGGGAGTGGTTCCAGATGTGTTTCTGACATTGATAGCCCGAGTGGACTGTGTGGCATGGAGCACTTCAGCTCAATCACATCCTGGACAGGAAAAATCACTAGTTCCTGTGATGGTAACTTCCTGGTTAAATTACTAGTACATTCTGTACATGGAGGCTGCCCTTAAAGATGATTCAGAAGTTGCAGCTAGTACAAAACACAGCAGCTATGTTGTAGGCTGGAACATCATACCAAAACTATGCCGGTCCTAAAGGAATAACACTAGCTGTCAATATGCTTCTGGGTTGAATCTAAACTGCTGCTGCTGCTGCTGCTGCTCACATTCAAGGTCCTAAATGGCTTGGGATCACAATACTTAAGGAGTGCTGTCCCAATATACACCTGACTGAGGACTGAAATCTGCTGTGAAAAATGAGCCTTCTCTGCATTTGTGCTTGGCTTTGGCTTACTCTCCCAATTGGCATCAACATTGGTGTCATTCCAAGGCCAAGAAAAAGAAATACAATGTTATACCTTTTTTGTTTATTTTTTTTTTAAAAAAAAACAAGCTGCCCCATTAAGAAAATGCTAATTTTAAACAGTTGAAAAGCATTTGAAAGCTAAGTATTAGAATAAAAGTACAAGATATATGTACACACACCTCGTGCTAAAAGACCCTTTGGCAAAAACCAGTTATTTTCCAAAAGCCAACCTAAATAAAAAGCCTTCCCCTAAGGATCTTAAAAACCTTTATAGGCTCATCCAATTTTGGGGGGAAAGCGGGATTATATTGTTGTTGTTGCTGCTGCATGTTCCAAATTACCCGCAACCCACTTCTCTGATTCCAGGCCATAGTTTGTGTAAGCTCTTCTGGCACAGTGTTACTGCTACTTTGACTGATGTATGAAAAATGGAACTTACATTACCTTGGAGTAGGATGTGTTTTTGTATTTGGACACCCCCTACCCTGCCCCCTGATTGCCCAGTACCCAGGGGAGGCTTTATCCCCATGGTCCTTGCCATTCAAATAAGGTCAGAATTACACTGTTGACAAAACCACTCCCACTGCAACAACTCCAGAAGTTCATAGCACTATGCATTTGTTTCCCAGGCATGTAAAAAGCATGTGGGTGACTGTCGTTGTTGAACGTTAGGGGAGAGGAAGCTGGTTTACTAGTGGCAGCTGATATTGGGAAAGGAAATGACTCCTTCCTGTCAGGGACAGCTGGAGAAGCAGCAGTAAGAAGAACTGGAGGATCCAAGGGGGTTACTGTGTGAATCAAGCTACTGGTGGACAGGTGCCTGGATCAAGCCTACAAACTTGTCACCCATCAGTGGAAGGCACCCATTACTATTAGTTGTTGTGTTGTGTGCCTTCAAGTCATTTCTGACTTATGGCAACCCTAAGGCGAAACTATCAGGGGTTTTCTTGGCAAGATTTGTTTAGAGGAGGTTTGCCATTGCCTTCCTCTGAGGCTGGTAGATTGTGACTTGCCCGAGGTCACCCAGTGGCTTTCATGGCTTGAGCAGGGAATCAAACCATGGTCTCCAGAGTCGTAGTCCAATACTTAAACCACCATGGCATACTGAGAAGTAGAAAAATCAAGATGTGTCAAATATGTATAAGAACATCATAATATGTCTGGCAAGCTAAAGCTATGACCTGTATCATTCAACAGAGTATGCTATAAGGCACGAAATGGTCAACTGTGGAAGTGTAGGATGCTGCATTGCTCCCCAAGAAACCACACCTCCATCACACATTCATCAACACCCCCCCCCCAAAAAAAAATATCAAAAAATGTCCCCAAATCTTCCTAAATTCCTTCTAGAGGGCATGGAGACATTTGCACCTTGTTTTTGGGCCACTCTGAATCATTTTAAACCCAGGAGAGGCCTTTTTTTTTTTAAAGCAAGGGGAGTGAGCAGAAGTCATCTCCTGTTCATTTCCTGTTTCAAAAAAGTTTTCTCCAGGCTCTAAATTGGTCTGGAGTGAGAGGTAAATCCATACTGGAAATACTACCCAAAAGACATTTGGGAGTATATATATTCACATATTGTTGTTATTGGTTGCCTCCAGGTTTTTTTCCGACTTATGGCGACTCTAAAGTGAACCTATCATGGGTTTCCTGGCAAGATTTGTTCAGAGGAGGTTTGCATTGCCTTCTTCTGAGGCTGAGAGCATGTGACTTACCCAAGCTAGGTTTCATGTCCAGTGGGTTTCATGTCCAAGTTAGGAATCGAACTCTGATCTCCAGAGTCATAGTCCAATACTCAAACCACTGTGCCACATTGGCTCCCTGCATACTCTCTCTCTCCCCCTCTCCCTCCTCTCTGTCTCTGTCTCTCTATCTCTCTCTCTCTCACACATATATATTGAAAAATTTCACAGAATGGGCTTTATATTTTACCCCTTGGGGAGCAGAGGGACTCCAAACATGGTGGAATGCCTTCCACACACCCCTGAAGGCATTTGGGAGCAAAAAACAAAACAGAAACTTTTTGACCTTGGGGCCACAAAATCATGTGGCCTTGCAGACCACCTTTTGCCCAGCTCAGTATAAGGGGTCTCTTTCAACCAGGGAAGTAGCAAATGTCATCTGTACCCAGTGTAGAGAAAGAGTTCCTTATCCTGCATCAGATAATTCTCTGGAACCAGGGTTCTGTACCTTACAAAGTATGCCTACATGCTTAGTTCAGAGGCTTGCACTGTTTCCCTCCCACTGCAATTCACCACAGCACATGCTAGCTACATGAGTACAGTGCAGGGCTGTTGTATTTTGTTTTCTTATGTCACTGCATCTCTGTGTAGGTGAGCTTTTGCTCTGTATAAATGTACCTATGCTTCTGGCATTGTTATGACCCTATATCAGGCCTGCATAACATATGGCCTGGGCGTATGTGGCCCGCCAAAGGATTTTGGGCAGCCCACAAAGATGTGGAACAACTTCAAGGTTCTTCTTCTGCACAGCCTTCTCCTGAGGAGAGGGCAATGTGGAGAAGGAGGAAGAAGGGAAGATACTTGCCCTACAAAGCTCCTCTGCTGCTCAGCTTTCTCTTGAGGAGAAGGCCAGGAGCAGCAGCAGCAGCAGCAGCAAACACTCACCCCTCAAGGCTTTTCCACTATCCAGCTTTTGTCCAAGGAGAAGGCCAGGCAGAGGAGGAGAAGGACGGGCAAATGCTTGCCCTGCAAGCCTTCTCTGCCATCTGGCTTTCTCCTGAGGAATACTGATTTACTCATCTGAGGAAGTAGACTGAAGTCTGCGAAAGTTCATGCTTCCAACTTCTTTATTTCAGTTTGTCTCAAAGGTGCTATAAGATTTCTCTACATATATACTGTGTGTATACACACACATATACACAACACACACATTGTATATAACATGTATCTTATTTGTTTACTCTCATTAGGCAATTAGCACTTCACTTCGGCAATTTTAGGTGTAGTTAATGATATCTTGGCACCTGGGCCTTTTGTATTTTGGGTTAAGCCAGTGCACTCATTTTATTCATCCAGTTGTATTACTTATTCATGCAGTGATCCTGAGGATACAAATACTCTTTCTGCAGTTCCTCTGTTTCAGGAGAGGGCAAAAAGTGGTCCTCCAGATGCAGCCGGCTCAGTCCATAACCTGTTACTACTTCCAAATATCATTGGACTGCAACTCCCAGTATTCATCACCATTGGCTATTCTGGTTAGGGCTTATGAGAGATACAGTGCCACCAGCATCTGAAGGGACACATGTTTCCCAACCTTGCTGTAGATACTCGTGTCCTTACTTATAGCATTTTATTTTCAACCTCATCCTAATGCTGCTGTGGCATTTCTCCTCCAGCAAATTGCATATGTTTTAGCTTGCTTTTAAATTGTACATTATTAGCATTTTCATTTAGAAAGAAAGATGACACATTTTTCCTGACACCTAGTTTCTCTTCAACTTAAAGTGTTTTTGTTTTGTTTTGTTTTGTAATGATCCAATATTAATAGTTCTTTGTTTCATTTTCCTGGGGTTGTTTGTAGTTTGGAATCGCCCTACGGCTTGTGACTTGAGTCATCTATTTTGTTTTTAGTGGCTGCTATTATTGCAGCAAAACCAGTGCCTTTCATTTCCCAATGCATTTTACAGGGCTTTTCCAGCCTAGACTCCTACTTACTTTCACAATATAGTAGACATGGATTTTCCTCTTTAGCAATAACTGTATTGAGAGAAGTAATCAACTGTATTACACATGCGAAAGGGTGTTAACCTGTGGGTGAGGATGCTAACAAGAAAGATTATTTGAATTGTCTGTCCACATTACTCCCTATTTAGTTGATAGCAGGAGTGGGGAAAGTGCAGCCCACATTGGCAGCTTCCAGTACTGTCTGGCAGTCTCTCTAAGTCCCCAGAACCCCTGATTTTTTTTTAAAAAAAAGATCAGGGTGATTTTGGAGATATTTTTCATCCCCAAATGGCCCCAAATGCCAGAAAACCACCAGTGAACAGATTAGATGAGCTTCCCCGTATCCCAGAATCCCCTAACTTCTGAAATGTCTGTTTTTATCTGAAAGCTGGTTGATAATGGTGAGTGGAAGTGATGTGACATCACTCCCCTGACTTACTGGTAGGGGTGGCAGAAGCAAAAATCCCCCTGGACCTATGAACCAAATTGATGCCTTTCAATCACCTCATGAAGAAGAAGCACAGTACCATTAGAAAAATAGAAAAGGATTACCATAACAGAATCCCTAGTAGCTCTGTCATCTATTCATTAATTATAGTAATGCTTGCTGATGACACACACCCTTCCTACACACAAGGAAAGTACCAATAAACTGGATGAAACCCACTGGGTGACTTTGGGCCATCAACATCATCATCATCATCATCATCTTTGGTGTTGGTGGTGGAAGAGGAGGAGGTGGAGCTGGGTGTAGTTGCTTCAACGTGAGGCTGGAAGGTTTTTGTTGGTGGTGTTACTGTTTAAAGAGAGAATTTGGAAGAAAAGGTTGGTGGCCCCCTCTCCATTGTATCACATCCAGTCCTAGGTGTTTTAGGTATCCTGGCTTTTTCGAGGGGGGGGGGAGAAAGACACAGGTTGGCTGGCAGCTCTGCTGTTATGCAGCTGCTCGACTCTTTGCAGCAAAGGGCTACATGACAAGAGCAAAGGCAAATGCTGGCTGGCTGGGTCTGCATGGTGTTGTTCAATCTGTTCCAACCACAAACTGGTGGGAACAAACAGGAGAAAAGTCTTCCCTCCCACTTCGGCACCTCTCATTTAAAAATCATCTGGATAAGCCTGCTGGAAGAGACTGGTCTTTAATGGCCTTTTAAATTCAGATAGGGTATTCAACTGGTGAATCTCTTCTGACAGCTTAATGGTTCAGTGTCAGATATTATTATTATTATTATTATTATTATTATTATTAGGCATTTAAATCTTAAGTCTTGGGTCTGTGGCAGTAAAAGAGATTTAAAAGGGGTTCTTTGTAAAGAAAATGGGTCTGGAATTTTGGATTGTGTCACCAGTGTTATTCAACTCTTCTCTGTCCTTCCCATCTAACTCAAGAAGGCTGTTTTGGTGCTAAACTAATGTTTGTTGTTGTTGTGTTGCATTTCCAACTTATGGCAATCCTAAGGCGACCCTATCATGGGGTTTCCTTGGCAAGATTTGTTCAGAGGAGGTTTGCCATTACTTTCCCCTGAGGCTGAGAACATGTGACTTGTCCAAGATCACCCAGTGGGTTTCATGGCTGAGTGGGGAATCGATCCCTGGTTTTCAGAGTTGTAATCCAACACTCAAACGCCTGTGATTAATGGACTGGGTGAAGGCAAACAAATTGAAGCTTAATGCAGGCAAGACAGAGGTTCTCTTGATCAGTTCGAAGATCTGGAAATAGGGATTCAGTCTGTGCTAGATGAGTTTAAGCTTCCCCTGAAATATTAGGTTTACAGCTAGGGTATACTTCTGGACTCAAATTTGAGCCTAGATGCCTAGTTTCGGCAGTGGCTAGGAGCATGTTTACACAGCTAAAACTAATGTGCCAGCTGCACCCATTCCTTGAGATGTCAGAGATCCGACTACAGTGACATGTGCCTTGATTACATCCCACTTGATTACTGTAACACATTCAACATGAACTATCTTTGAAAACTGTTCATAAACTTCAGGTCCAAAATGCTGCAAGTAGACTGCTGACTGGGGTTTGTTAGAAGGAACATATACCGTATTTTTCGCCATATAAGACACACTTTTTCTTCCCCAAAACGTGGGTGGGGAAGTTGGTGCGTCTTATAAGGCGAACGGCCGAGGCCGCGGTAAAAGGAGGCCTGCTTCCAGCCGCGGCCTCGGTTGCTGAATGGGCTGGTGCTGGGATCGGAGCGATCCCAGCTCCAGCCCTTTGAACTGAAGCTGCGGGTGGAAGGAGGCCTCCTTCCAGCCGCAGCCTCGGTTGCTCAATGGGCTGGTGCTGGGATCGGAGCGATCCCAGCACCAGCCCTTTGAACTGAAGCCACGGGTGGAAGGAGGCCTCCTTCCACCCGCGGCCTTGGTTGTTCAATGGGCTGGTGCTGGGATCGGAGCGATCCCAGCACCAGCCCTTTGAACTGAAGCCGCGGGTGGAAGGAGGCCTCCTTCCAGCTGCGGCCTCGGTTGCTCGATGGGCTGGTGCTGGGATCGGAGCGATCCCAGTACCAGCCTTTTGAACTGAAGCCGCGGCCTCCTTCCACCCGCGGCCTCAGTTGTTCAATGGGCTGGTGCTGGGATCGGAGCGATCCCAGCACCAGCCCTTTGAATTGAAGCTGCGGGTGGAAGGAGGCCTCCTTCCAGCCGCGGCCTCGGTTGTTCAATGGGCTGTTGCTGGGATCAGAGCGATCCCAGCACCAGCCCTTTGAACTGAAACCGCGGGTGGAAAGAGGCCTCCTTCCAGCCACGGCCTTGGTTGTTCAATGGGCTGGTGCCAGCCCATTGAACAACTGAGGCCGCGGGTGGAAAGAGGCCTCCTTCCACCCGCGGCCTCAGTTGTTGAATGGGCTGGTGCTGGGATCGGAGCGATCCCGGCACCAGCCCTTTGAACTGAAGCCGCGGCCTCCTTCCACCCGCGGCCTCAGTTGTTGAATGGGCTGGTGCTGGGATCGGAGAAGTGCTCCGATCCCAGGAGCAGCCCATTGAACAACCGGCCGCTGCTAAAGGGAGGAATCTTTTTTTCCTGGATTTTCCTCCTTTAAAATTGGGTGCGTCTTATATGCCGGAACGTCTTATATGGCGAAAAATACGGCAATGCCCTTGTTGAAACAGGTTCATTGGCAACTGGTCTGTTTCTGGGTAGAATTCAGGGTGATGGTTATGATCTTTAAAGCCATCCACAGCTTGCATCCAGTTGATCTGAAAAAACACATTTCCTTATATGAGCCTTCCTTCTATGAGTTTTAAGATCATCAAGGGAGGGCTTTTTCTCAGTCCCATCACCATCACAGACAGTTTTGATGACTATTTGCAGAGGGATCCTTCTCAGTGTCTGCTTCTAGTTTGTAGATTTCCCTCCCACAGGTAAGTCAGTTGCTCCCAACCTGTTGTTTTTATTCTGGCAGGCGAATACCTTTTTATTTAGGCACTTTGGTTCTTAATTTTGGTTGCAGAAGAGACTTTTAATGGTGTGTGCTGTGCACACACCATTAGATAGGTTTTAAAACTGCTCAGATAGGTTTTAAACTGTTTTAACTTTGTGTTCTTTAATAGAGTTGTCTGTTTAATTGTGGTTTTTTTTATTGTGTACTGTGTACTAATAGTTTTTTAAAACTGTGCTTTGTTTTAATTGGTGGTAAGCCATTTTACTATGCTGGGAGCAAGGTGGGATATAATATAAATAAATAAGATAATTCTAAAAGAAAGAAAAGAACATTATAATGAGTAGCAATAAGGAAGCAATACTAACACCTTTTAAAAAGCATGTTTCCAAGGTTTAGCAATAACAATGTGTGCTTGGTTGATAAAACATAGGAAAGGCGCAAAATGTTTTTTCAATGTTATTTCAGGAGAGACTTTCATAGATTGATTGGAATATCTTTCTCCATTTGATGTTTCCCCTTCATACCATCAGGACAATAACAACTCAAGAAGAGTTGAGAAGTATTCCAGTGGTGCAGTAAATTTAACTGCTCTCTTCTCCAAGATGTTTTGGGAAATGATGGAATATTGATGGCTAAAATTGTCAGCATGCTCTGATTTGGCTATTAATTTTTGCCACACCAAGCTGACCATACTTCTGAATCCCTTCTTGATTAATAGGGCCTGAACAGAATGCCAAAAATAATCCAGCTTGAGACCACTTTAACTGCCCTGGTTCTGTGCTAGGGAATCATGGGAACTGTAGTTTATTGTGGCACCAGAGCTCTCTGACCGAGAAGGCTCAATGCTTCAGAAAAAACTACAATTCCCATAATTCCCTAGCATTGAGCCAGGACAGTTAAAGTGACCTCAATCTGCATTATTTCTGGCAGTCTGTTCACCCCCTTTCCCACAAGCCCTTTTTTGCTGCTGCTTGCAGTCTGTGTGTGTTACAGCACTTTAGCAGTGGTTCTTTTCTTCCTGCCTTTTCCTCATTGTTCTCTGCCTTGTGATGGTACTATTCTCTCTAACTATTTCTTTTCTTCATGTGGACAATTCTTGTTCCACAGGTTTCCTGTTAAGAGGTAAGGTTCAGTCTTTACAGATGTCAATCCTGTACATAGGAGCAATGCCAGGCTTGCGTTATGACCCTGACAATGACAGCATTATTTAGGGAGACATCTTTGTTTAATCTAGCAGCTAGTACATCTGTTCTCATCATTTCTGTTACTTTCAAGAACCACTCACTGATTGAGGGTATCTCTGTTGATTTCCATTTTTTTTTTTTTTGCTAGAACTAATCTCACCTCTGTTATCATATATAATAACAATCTGCCACAATTTTTTTCTATCTCTTGTGATGTCTTGTTTATCATATTTAATAAGTATATTTCAGGTAACAAATCGTAATTTATATTGAGGACCTCATATATTAATGTATGGATATTTCTCCAGTGGGATCTAACTGCAGTACAGTTCCACCACATGTGGAACCACCCTCCAATAGCATGGTTACATTTCCAGCATTTGTTACTGCTTGTTTTGTAAATGTTTGCCAATTTTATTGGTGTCAGGTGCCAATGATGTTCCATTTTACAGTAATTTTCCTTTAAATCCTGGCATCGACTAAACCTTTGCGTTCTTCTTCTTGTTCGTTCCCAGCTTTCAAAATCGATTTCTCTTCCAATCATTGTCTCTTTAATGACATTTTGTTCTAACTCTCTTTTTAACAATACATTATAAAATCTTGATATCAGTTTTGGGCCATTACATCTTATCGCTTTATCCAGTTCATTTCCATTTTCTTCAAATCTTTCTTTTTTTATATAAAGTTTGTGTTTAAGGATTTGCCTGCTGAGAGAGATGACTCAAATTAAAATAGAAACCTTCTGGTGTAGGGAGTTTCGCTAGACTCTGTCTTCAGTTTCTGTTTGTTCTGTTGCTGTGTGCCTTGGCTCTGATAGAGTAAGGAAAACTTTCAGCTGTTCCAGTTGGCGGGACATTTGGTGTTTACTAACAGCATTGACTATGCTCCCTTTAGCTATTTCCTATGAATAGTATAAATTTCCCCTATTTTGTAATTTATTGGTAGTGGAGGTCTTCTTAAGGCTAATGGCATACTTATGTTCTCATAGCTAGCACAGAGCATATCGGCTGGGGGATTCTTGGAGCTGTTGTCCAATAAAGTAATTTTCCCAATCTGGCACTCTACAATTCTGATCGGAATTGTATTTTTGTTTCCTACACCTCAGGAATAAATCGATTTCTTGTATCAGCAAGATTGACCTCAGACTTCTAAGAATCCATTCCTTCCCCCCCCCCCCCCCCATATCCCTCAATTTTGTCCATATTTGCCCTTTGTACTGGTTTTATCAGTCTACTGCCATCAGAATAGTATTGGTCTTTTGGCACAAATTCATCCTGATGGCTTATCTTCTTGTTTCATCAGCAAAGGTTTTGTTTGGTTTGGTTTGGTAAATAGCATTAAGGGACAAAGATGCAATAAGAAAAAATTGCACTAAAACAGTAATAAAGTTAACATAAACTAAGACTAGAACTAAAAGTTCTGTGACAATAAACAGTTTTTTTAGCTGGTACCAAAGGGCAAAAAAAAAAAAAAAGGGGGGGGGGGAACCTCTCCATGAAAGGAATTCTACTGCTAGGGCTCTGATCTAGTAATCTCCTGCCTTACTTCAGGTGGCTCATGGCTACAAGGGATAGTCTTAATGGCCAGGCAGGTTCATGTAATAGCAAGGACCTTTTGTACTATTTCCAAGGATGTTGTGTGCTATATAATGCAGAGACAGAAGCACAGGTTTTATATTTGAGTGGGCAGAATGTTTCCACAGCAGTGTAGCTTAGATAGGACATACGAACTGTGCTGAAAGAAGAAGGGGATCCTGCTATATGGAGATGAGTCACTTCCCTTTTCCATCTCATTAATGCAGTGGAGACAGAAATGGGTAAAGCCAGTCCCATGCCATTCTTTTCATTTCTTCATTCCAGCTTGGTCTTTTTCCAGGTTGCCCTTTGGCATGGAAGATGCTTGCATTTATTTATTTCTGAACTTGCAGTGGTATGTCATGTGCTTTAGTGGCTGGCAGTTATCCACAACTTCCCACCAAACCTTCTACACACACAGTACTTCCTTCTTTTTGATCACTGTTGCATCATCTCTTAAGATTCTAGCTACTGAATCTAGCCTATCAAGCTTCAGATGTAAGCATGACAAGACCACAGCTTGTTTTTTATAAGTATATTGCCCTCATCTGTCCTTTCAACACTTTTCATTTGTTGTGCCTAGTACAATGCAAGCCAATTTAAAATACCCTACATCCCAAAATAAACTGCCAAACATGAGTGTTACCAAGGGCCAAAATAGAAGTTGGCATCTCTATGCTGGTGTTGGGAAGTCTCACTGGCCCAAAATAGCACTCATGAATCCAATGGCAGGACTCATCCTATCATCATGTTCTTGTGGTTGGATGTCTTTTCAGCCTCCCAAAATCCCTATAGAAATGGCTGGAAGAGACCTCAAAGGTAATTTAATCTAAACTCTTGCAAATTTAGATATATTTCTAAAGTGGTATAAATCATATTTATACAGTACTAGTTTAATGTATAAATTTAGTTTAATGTATGAAACCACTTTGTTAAAATCTTTTAGCTTTGAAAGGAAGATATAATTACCAGAATAACCATCAAAAATGAGAAAAAAATGCTTGTGGCACCTTGTAAAACAAAGAACTTTGATTTGTCACAGTTTTTACTGTTTTTTGTTGAACGTTGTGTGCCTTCAAGTTGTTTCTGACTTATGGTGACCCTAAGGCAAAGCTACCATAGTGTTTTCTTTGCAAGATTTGTCCGGGGGGGGGGGGCGGGGGGGGGGGCGGGTTGGCTTTGCCTCACTCTGAGACTGTGAGTATGTGACTTGCCTAAGGTTACCCATTGGGTTTCCATGACTGAGTGGGAATCCAAACTCTGGTCTCCAGAGTTGTAGTCCAGTGCTTAAACCACTACTACATCAAGCTGTCTCTTTTTTGTTAATTATCACGAATAATGTAATGATCACTGTGTGTAGCTTTTTCATTTTAATTCTTTCACCCACACACACCTCCAAACCTAGTAGGTGTAATATTTGTCTGCCAGCAGAGGGGTCATTGGCACGTTGTTGTTTTTAGTAGAATAATGCAAATAACCTCACTCACAAATTCCAGGTTTGTTATTCTCAGTATGGAACTACATCTCTATGAGTTCGGTTGCTCACACGTACCAGCACTCAAATAAAAATGGAATCGACAATGCAAATGTTTTCAAAATGCATTCAAGGCATGCAAAATGCATTCAAGGCATCCCAAGTCTATTCTCATCGGTTATTCACACTGTCAACAATGTGAATCCTTTTTAAAACCTCAGGGAGGAAAAAGCTTGTATCGATTATCATGGGTTAAGTGGGGGGGGGGGTTGGCAGCCCCCCCCCGAACTTAATCAAGTGCATGTGAACAACAGAGATTCAACTCAGATTCATCCTGGATTATTTTCATTGTCTGAATAACCCTTAAATCAGCATTCTATGCATCAGGTGAAAGCATTCCATTAAAGCTTTCTGTTCTTAACTGCCTTCTAGCGGACTTCAACTCATGGAGACCCTGTGAATGAAATATCTCAATGAACACTATTCTCAGCCTCTCTGCTCATATCCTGTAGGTTCAGACCAGTGCCCTTCCTGATTCTGTCTAGCCATCTGGTGTGTGGTCTTCCCCTGTTTCTCCATTTCCCAACATTATTGTTTTGCTTTCTCATGACCTGGAAGTACGGCAGCCTCAATTTAGTCATCTCGGCTCCCAGGGCGAATTCAGGCTTGATCTGTTCTAGGATCCATTTGTTTGTCTTTTTGTCTGTCCATGGTGTCCTTGGCACTCTTCTCCAGCACCACATCTGAAATGAGTTAATTTTCTTCCTATCTGATTTCTTCACTGTCCAACTCTCACATCCGAACATGGTAATGGTGAATACAGTGACTTTCAGTTGTATATCTTTACATTTTAGGATCTTATCTAATTCCTTCATAGCTTTCATTCCAAATCTTCTGATTTCTCGACTACAGTCTCTGTTCTGATCAGTGTTTGATCCAAGGTATGGGAAATCTTTAACTATTTTGATTTCTTTGTTACCTAGGTTGAATGTATGTAAATCCTCCATGATTATTATTTTTGTTTTCTTTATGGTTAGCAGTGGGCTTTCCTTTGCATTTTCTTCTTTGACTTTCTTTAGTAATACAGTAGCTCCTCTCAATCTGCAGGGGATATGTTCCGCCCCCCCCCTTTGACGGTATGCAGATATTCAAGCCCCATTGAAAATAATGGTGTGCGCGGGCTGTGCATGGGCACACACCACCATTTTGCCCCTCCCGCGAAGAGCAAGACCACGGACTCAAGACCCACGGGGAGGGAGAACTGTAAAATTTGTTTTCTTACAGATGCCACTATACTCTTTGCTGTTTTTGCAGAATGAATAAATACACCAACAGATTACAGTTGATTTTGTGATATTAGTTAATGTTTGCAAAATTTAGGTGCAAGATTGGTGGTTTAAATTTTTTTGGGGGGAGTTGCTGCAAGCTTTGGGCGTCTTTTCCCTGTTCCTTCCTATGTCTTGTTTCCTGTCTAAATAGCATGCCTTCCATTTGCTGTATGCTAAGCAGCTAAGGGTACTGGCATCTCTGTCTTATCAGTAGCTTTTCACCCATAAAATAAATCATATAATCAGTGTCCATCCCCTTTTAGTCAAATTCACACATAGTCCCATCAGGAGACTGTTCCAATGTAAAATAAATTTTGACCTTTAAATCCTTTTTCCATCCTAAACTAAAAGAGCTCCAAATAGCTTAGCCTTTATCCTCTAGGTTAAAGATGCTTTCACTAGCCCTTGAGCTTTGGATATTCAGTGGAAAAGAGAAAGGATAAATCTCATTTTAGAATGAGATTATTGTTGGGTATGTGTATGTTGCTTCCTTTTAATTAAAATGGAGAAAGCCACATAATTCTTGTAGTACATCTTCCAGTTTGTCTGGCTGCTATTCTTGATTGAAGTTTTTGCAAAACAAATCAAACAAATTCTTTAATAGGAAACAAACTCCCTAGCCTTGGGAGGCTGAGGTGAGTTCAAGACAGTATAGGCTGAGAGTGTATGAATCTAAAAAAAGGTTGCGCAACTGTGGGAAGCTAGGGGGCCATATTAACTCCCCAGGAATCTTTGGAAGATTGCATCTCTCCCCCCCCCCATATATATTTTTGTTCCCTCTAAGGAGCTTTTGTCACAATTAAAACATTCCCCCCCCCCCCCCCCGGCCATTTTAGGCTCAGGAGAGAACCTTTTTTAAGAACAGAAATTGACTGGAAGTCACTTTTTGTTTACTTCCTGTTTTTTAAATTGCCTCTCCTGGTCGTAAAATGATCTAAAAGGTCCCCAGAACATGGCAGATGTGAGCCTATATCTGTAAGAGGTCATTGGGGGCATAAAATGGCCCTAGGGCCACATGTAACTTGTGGATTGCACTTTGCCTACCCTGATCTACGGACCATATGCATGGTGTTTCTTCCTTTTAACAGGCCTTTTCTCCAGCAGGTCCTGAGCTATGGCAGTGTGGATCCAAGCCCAGCAGCTGCAAGGGGATGCCTTGCGGCAGATGCAAGCCCTATATGGCCAGCACTTTCCAATTGAGGTCCGCCATTATCTCTCACAGTGGATTGAGAGCCAGCCATGGTAGGTCAACATAGGCCTGACTGTTCAGGACTATTTTCAGTCTTGTGCAGAAATGAGGAGTGAGGGTGCATAAAGGAATTCCTTTAGGACTGAAGCAAATCCTTTGTTTTACATCCTTGTGGGACTAAATCACGTTACCTTCCTAGATTATGTGTGCAGCCCCCTCCCTCACACATGTCTGTGGTACCTCTCCTCTGGATTGGAATCTTAATGTGTAGTAGTGGCATTTTAACCCTTAATTTCCTCTCCTGTGGTCCAGGTTGGGTTCCTTCCAGTTACAATTTGTGTTGTCCTGTTGAAATGAGGATGATCTTTTTAACAAAGCCAATTGCAGGTGCAAGCCCCACAGTCAAATACAGCTTGCAGTGGGGGTCAAAAGATTAAAGGCCCCTTACCTTTCAAGTAGCTTAAGTGGTTATGACGCTGACTCTGTTGATTGCAAAATCGGCAGGTTAGCAGTTCGGGGCCTGGGTGCTGCATGATGGGGTGAGCTCCTGTCAGTAGTTCCAGCTTTTGCCAACCTGGCAGTTCGAAAACATGCAAATGCAAGTAGATAAATAGGTACCACTTTGGTGGGAAGGTAAACAGCCACATGATCACAGAGTAGTCTCTGACAATGCTGGCTCTTCGGTTTAGTAACAGAGATGAGCACCGTCCCCTATGGTCGGACACGACTTGAGAACTTGTCAATGGGGAATACCTTTACCTTTACCTTTTAAGCTTAAGTCAATATCAGGATTGGAGAGCCCATGCTGTGAACAGCTTTTGGAGGGGAAAAACATAATTTCTCTCTAGGCCAGAATTATGCAGCTGAAGTTAAAATGTACATTGACCTTCATTCCCCACGACTGGCAAGCTGCTTTGGTTTTGCAAGCAAGATAATTGCCTGCTTTGTGTGCCTCCCAGGTGTTCCTAACACAAGCCAGATTTTTAACTGGTTGCTCATTCTCATACTAGTAACTTGTTTCCCTTTTGGATCTTCCAACTATCCTATCTTGAGGTTGATGGAGACAGTAGGTGCTCACTTTAACCATTGCGCAGTTGTTGGACAGTTTTTTCAGAACATTTTTGACACAGTCTCCCATTTCTGGACATTTCTGGCTTTGTAAGGCCTCGTAGAAGGGTCCTTTAACTAATTCGTTTTCCCAGGTATCTGTGTCTTCTTCCAGCTAGCCTTCATGTTAAACAGCTTTTTTCCCCACTTGCTGAATTCACAACAGCAGACAAGAATTGCCACTGAGTCCTGCCTTACTATGAGTGACAATAAGACCACTTGCTCCTGCTTATCTCCTTCCAGAAGTATGAGAGGCTAAACAAAGCATAAATGTTTTGCCTCTTGGGATCCTGATTTGTTGATCGGAGATTACAAATCTAGTCTTAAGTGAGAGCAACAAGTCAAGGTACTTTGCTCAGATGGCATGCTGTGCAAACCATTTCAAATTCTAGCCATTTTTCTGGTAAGAGGAACCAAACCACAGCTTTGTACACTGGCAAGCAGTTCATTCACAGCAAGTTTAGAATTTCCCAGCAATCATAACTTACTGTTTGATGTAAATGAAGTCACTGTCTGTTACCCAAATTTGATTTTTTTTTCATCCACTCAGATTGTGAAAAGCCAAAATATTACTTGAATAGTCGGACTGTCCTAAAAGTCCGGTTGCCATTTATTTTCAAACTGTTTTCTCTCCAGGACTGAACATTTTAAAACCATTTCTAAAACTCATTTGAATTTAATTATTTTTTTTTTAAATATTAGAAGATAAATATTTTTAAATGAATAAAAGTAGATGAAACTTTAAGAAAACGTTTTTGAAAAAAGCAAACCACTCAGTGAACTATACAAGGATGAGCAAAAGATGACTAAACCAGTATTTGTTTATATGTACATCTGTCACACTGAAAAAGTGGAATGGTGCTGAGAAAATTTTTTTTTGTCCTTTCTTAGTGTTCAATCTTTATGCACATTGAACTAGGCGGCAAATGAGTGAACGTATATATGGTTTCAATGCCTGCGTATGCACTAATTCTAAATTCAGTTTAGTGGTTGTAAGAAACTAGGGACTGGTATAACATAGTGTACATGGGTTTGCCTTATGGCAGTGGATAGTTTCTGCCTTTTTTAGAAGTGGCAAACTTTGCTGCCTCCAACTTTTGGAATAGGGGCCATAGGCAGAAGCACAGGTTCCCCTGTGGAACTCATGCATGTAGTTCTGATCTGTATCTAATCTGACAGGGACTCCATTGACCTGGATAATCCTCAGGAGGGTGCCAAAGCCACACAGTTGCTGGAGGGACTCATCCAGGAACTGCAGAAGAAGGCAGACCACCAAGTGGGTGAAGACGGCTTTCTTCTGAAGATTAAGCTGGGTCATTATGCCACCCAGCTGCAGGTGGGTTCCAGTTTCTGGGAATATAGAACTTTGAAAAATAGTTGAGAAATGTTGGGTTCAGGATTCCTAATGACTGAATGGACTGTGGGGGCCACCTGTTGCTTCTTTCTACCCTGAAAACTCAGGGTGCTTCTTCTTTTTCCCTACAGAACACATATGAACACTGCCCTCTTGAGTTGGTACGCTGCATTCGGCATATCCTCTATCATGAGCAGCGCCTGGTGCGAGAAGCCACAGATGTGAGTAAAAATTTAGTCCTGCTTTTAGATTTATGTGGGTGTAGCAAGGCTAGTTGCTTAAAATCAGCATAGAAATTAAATAAATAAAAAATAGAATAGAATATATACTGTCTGTGCATCTGACAGTTCTAATGTCATGAACCTTTTATGGAAAAGATTGTTATAGGTATTCAGTTTTATGGTAATAAGGTAAGCAACTGATAGAAGGGGTTGAGAGAAAGAAATGTTGGAAGTGAGTGATGATTGGTGGAATGTCTGGAGCGATTTGAATAAGGCTGGTGAATGAAACTTGGTGAATGACAGTAGATATAATTGGTTAGAGAGTTGTGGTGTGGTGAAGTGAGTGAGCATTAGGTTTGAGAGAGTCCATTAGGTGTAGGAATTAATTAGTGGTATTTAAATGTCTGAGAATACTAGGAGAGGAGTGAAAGAGAGATTATGAGATGTCTTTTAAATATATTAAATATACATGTATAACTGACTGACATTAAGGACAAGGAAAAAAGGAAAGGAAAAATATAGAGAGATAAATGGGTAAATGTATGGAATAATGCAGCTATATTGATACTAAAGTATATATGAAAGGGATAGAGGAGGAAAAGAGACATGTATATGGGGAACAGGAGCCAGTGACTGCAACCAAAAAGGAAGTAGAAAGAACATTAAAAGATAAGAGATATTGATATCTAATTAGAAAAGGACATTTAAAATTAACTTCTAGACAGGGGTAAACAAATTTGAAAACATTTATTTTTTTCTCTTTTGCTTTTTTTGTTATATGTGAAATATGATGATAACCTGAAAGCAGCAATGATAACTTGAATTTTTATAATTTCAATAAAAAGAATGAAACAGATATATTAAATAATGAATCTGCTTTGTTGTGTTCAACTTTTGTTATTAAAGCATCCTCCAGGAATGCTATATATGATAAAGCCTAGAGTTAGACACAGTGTCTGTGGTGGCAGCAGTGAATAAGGAGGGGAGGTGTCCGGTGGGGATATAAGTTGCCCAATCAATATCTCACCCAGGTGCCTTGAATAATAATAATAATAATAATAATAATAATAATAATAATAATAATAATTATTATTATTATTATTTTATTTATAACCCATCCCTCTGCTCAGCAATCTGGGTTATAAATAAAAATTATTATTATTATTATTATTATTATTAGTATTATTTAATTAATTAGTGGTATTTAAATGTCTGAGAATACTAGGAGAGGAGTGAAAGAGAGATTATGAGATGTCTTTTAAATATATTAAATATACATGTATAACCAATTAAAAAGACAACAGTTAAAACATTCCTTAAACCCACACCCTAGCCCTCCCTCCCCTTAAAACTAAATTAAACTACTGTAGAATTAAAATCAAATTAACACACTTAAAATATAATAAGATCAATTCCAGCAAATGTGTCGTGGCGGCAGGAAGGGTAAGTGGGAAGTCACATCCCGTTCGATGGGCGGTTATTCCGGGAAGGCCTGCCGGAAGAGATCCGTCTTTACTGCTTTTTTGAAGCAATCAAGGGTGGTGATAAGACGGATGTCATCCGGCAGGCCATTCCACAGTTTGGGAGCGGTTGCAGAGAAGGCCCTCTGGGAGATCTGCGAAAGCCTGGTCTTCATGGGCTGCAGCAGGTTCCTCCCAGAAGACCGATGTGCGCGGGGGGATCATACGGGAAGAGGCGGTCCCTGAGATAAGATGGCCCCAAGCCATGTAGGGCTTTAAAGGTTAAAACCAACACCTTGTACTGTGCCCGGAAACTAATCGGCAGCCGGTGGAGGGATTTAAGCACAGGTGTTATATGTTCCCTCCTAGATGTTCTAGTAATCAACCTGGCTGCCATGTTTTGTACCAGTTGAAGTTTCCGGGTTAGGCACAAGGGTAGCCCCATGTACAGTGCGTTACAGTAATCCAGCTGTGAGGTTACCAGAGCGTGTACAACAGTTTCCAGATCCCTCATGTCCAGATAAGGGTGCAGTTGGCGTATCAGCCGAAGCTGATAACAGGCACTCCTGACCGCTGCATTCACCTGACTAGTCATGTGAAGCGACGAGTCTAGAAGCACCCCCAAGCTGCGAACACAGTCCTTAGAGGAGAGTGTGACTCCATCCAGGACTGGAGACTGTATTCCCAGATTTGGTTTCGGGGCCGTAACTGTCATTACCTCCGTTTTGTCCGGATTTAGTTTCAACCTGTTTTTCCTCATCCAATCCATTACCGCTCTGAGACAGTCATTGAGAGGAGAGACGCCATCTGAAGCCTGAGCCGATGATCGGGTCATGGAGAAGTATATCTGGGTGTCATCAGCCTATTGAAGACACCGTGCTTCATGCCTCCGAATGATCTCACCCAGCGGCTTCATATAAATGTTGAATAGCATCGGGGCAGGATGGCGCCCTGAGGGATGCCACAATTGAGCTCAATTTTTGAAGAGCAACTGTCCCTGAGCCTCACCCTCTGGGATCTGCCTGAGAGGAAGGAACGGAACCACTGCAAAGCAGTGCCTCCGATTCCTAACTCTCTCAGACGATCCAAGAGGATGGAATGATCTATTGTATCAAAAGCCACAGTGAGATCCAAGAGCACCAACAAGGTCACACTACCCCTGTCGATGCCCAGGCGGAGGTCATCGGTCAGAGCAACCATGGCAGTCTCCACTCCAAATCCCATCCTGAAGCCGGTTTGAAATGGATCGAGATAATCGGTTTCATCCAAGACGGCTTGGAGTTGGGAAGCAACTGCCCTCTCAATCACCTTGCTTAGAAAAGGTAGCAAGGAGACTGGTCTATAGTTCTTTCTATCCAGGGGGTCCAGGGAGGGTTTTTTCAGGAGTGGCTTAACTGCCTCCTCCTTCAAGCAAGATGGTACCATACCCTCCCTGAAGGACGCATTGATTGTATCCCGTAGGAATACCCTCAATGCATCCCCCCCGGATGACCAGCCAAGATGGACATGGATCGAGAGGGCACGTCGTCTTCCTCATTTTTCCAAGGAGCTTGTCCACGTCATCGGTACTCACAGGTTGAAACTGATCCGTTAAAACGCCATCAACGGAGTTGCTGGACACCTCGTCTACAGATTCTGTTGGAATAATGGCGTCCAAGTCGACTCTTAACCGAGAGATATTATCTGCAAAGTGGATGTTAAACGCATCACAGCAGGCTGTCGTTGGGTTAAGTAGGGGATTTGGCGCCGGAGAAACCTTTGTCAGCTCCCCCATCACCCTAAATACCTCTGCTGGGCAGGACTCTGCAGACACAATACGTTGAGAACAGAAAGATTTCTGTGCTGCACGCAAAGCCTCCCAATAGGAGTCAAGATGCTTCCTATGGCGAGTTCTATCGGATATGAGCCGAGTCTTCCGCCATTCACGCTGTAGTCGTTGTCCAGCTCGCTTCATTCTCCTAAGCTCTTCTGGATACCAGGGACTACGATTAGAATCAGGCTGGAAAGGACGTTTGGGAGCAATTGTGTCGTTAGCCCTGGTGAGATCGGTGTTCCAGGTGTTAACTAAGGCTTCGACAGAATCACCGGCATCACCAACCATTAAACCCTCTAAGGCCTTCTGGAAACCACTTGGTTCCATTAGCCCTCGAGGGCGGACCATTCTAATGGGTCCGCCACCCCCGGGGGGGCAAATAGAGGCTCTTAGCTCCATCCTGACCAGGAAATGATCCGTCCATGACAATGCAGAGGTTTTTGTGACCTCCGCCCACATTCCTGTTCTGTACTAAAAACCCCATCGAGGGTATGACCAGCACAATGTGTGAGTCCATCAACCAATTGGGATAGGCCCATGTTTGTCATGGTCTCCATGAACTCCCGAGCTGCGCCAGTTAGATTAGACAAGTCGGTCTCAAGAGGAATGTTGAAGTCGCCCAAAACTAAAAGTCTGGGCGACTCCAACAATAACTCTGAGACCAACGAGGTCAGCTCAGTTAGGGAGTCTTTTAGGCAACGGGGTGGCCGGTATACCAACAAAATCCCTAAACTATCCCTGGTTTTCAGGCTGAGGTACATACACTTGATGTAGGTTGTTTTCTGGATAGGCTTCCTGGTTAAGATTAGGTTGTTTCTATGAACCAAGGCCACACCGCCCCCCCCCCCCGCCCACTTTCCCTTGTCTGTTCGCTAACTGAGTACCCAGCTGGGAGAGCCTGCGCCCACATTGCAGTGCTGGCATCTCCCAGCCAGGTCTCGGTAAAGCATGCCAGATCGGCTGCCTCATCCAATAAGAGATTATGGATGATGTGGGTTTTGTTTTTAACTGATCTGGCATTGCAAAGGAACAGAATAAGGGATTGTGGAATGGATAGTGTGCTCTCCATGTTATTCTAGGTAACAGAGTGAACTGAAGGAGGGATAGATATTAAGCATTGATCCCTTCTTCTTTTGTAACATTTCTTCACTCTGTAGCCGCCATACCTTCCCTTCCCCCACACAACCTCGATTCCCGCTCCCAGAAATCCCAGCTCCATCACATGATGACAGTATCAAATAATCCAGTTAGCCCCGTCCTACAGTATATAAAAGGCAGTCTCTTGAAGGCAGCTATGGGGTCCCCACAGTTGGTGGCCACAGCAGAAAGACAGGAGGAGGTCCTTAATGGGTGGCAGAGCTGGAGACAAGGGAAAGCCCTCACTCTTGATGACTGCAGTGAGATTTGTGGTAGTCCTCACATTTGGTGATAGTGGGGATTTTGGCAGAATCTCACACCTGGTTGGAGTAGTGGGATAAAGGGGCAAAAGCCTCACAGCAGTGATCTCCAATTCTTTTTCTGTCCCTGCTACCATATGTGCAGAGCCCCTCCCCAGCTAGCAGTCTGGCTGATGCCCTGTCTCAGAAGCACCTACAGATCAACCAGACCTTCGAGGAGCTTCGTTTGGTCACCCAAGACACTGAGAACCAGCTGAAGAAGCTTCAGCAGACACAGGAATACTTCATCATCCAGTACCAAGAGAGCCTTCGTCTACAAGGTATGTGTGTAGAGAGGAGCAGGAGTAGTGTGTTGTTCCCCCAGGTTGGACACATGCACTGACTTTGACTAAGCAAAGGTAAGGCTCATTGGTAAATGCTGAGCATGGCATCTCTAGGTAGGGCTTGGAAAAATGTCTGGCTGAAATGATGGAGAGTTCTTGCCAGTCACTGTAGTATGGACCATGCTTAGTTAAACGATTTAAGAGGGTATCACCTCCTGTGTTCCTAAAATGATTTTTTCAGCAACATTGATGAGCAGCTGAGGAGAAAAAGGTGGATGTGATGCCTCCCTTTCTGTCATGGATTATGAAGTACCTGTCATGGATTATGAAGGTGACCCAGAAAGGTGACACTTTCTTCTTCCCTCTCCCAGCCCAACTTACTCAGCTTGCCCAGCTAAACCCTCAGGAGCGCATGGCTCGTGAGCCTACTTTGCAGCAGAAGAAGGCATCATTGGAAGCTTGGTTGCACCGGGAGGCACAGACATTGCAGCAGTACCGTGTGGTGAGTACAGACATCCAAGTGATTCACTGTTGCCCCAGCCAACCAACCCTTCTTCCTTCCTTCATTTACTCCCCCTGCCCTGACACTGTGTTCCTGATCATTAACCCATATGAACATTTCTTCCTCTTCTTCCTCCTCCTCCTTAGGAGTTGGCTGAAAAGCACCAGCAAACCCTAGCCCTACTTCGCAAGCAGCAGACAATCATCCTGGATGATGAACTTATCCAGTGGAAAAGGAGGCAACAGCTGGCAGGAAATGGTGGACCACCTGAAGGGCCCTTGGATGGCCTGCAGGCCTGGTAAATTATAGTGGGAAAGGGGGAGGAAATGAAAGTGGAAGTGGAGGAAGGGATCTTTATACTGCCTGTCTCGTTCATTTTAGTGAATGATGGTGAATGAAGGCATTCATCTTGGACATGGATAGTAAGAATCAAGAACACAGTTCCCTTTGGCATATGCTGAATGCCTTTTCCATTCAGTAACAGTAGACTGGGCTGTGTGTGCTTCTTGCTAAAACTAAATCAAAGTTAGATCTGAAAAAAAAAATTCCAGATTTTTTTAACAAAACTGAATTATGGAAACCCTGCTGTGAGGCAAGGGCTACATCAAGGGATAAAACTTGGTCCATTAGAATTGTCATTTAGCTACCCTTCTGATTCATTAAACACACATTTCAAAACATTATTGAAACCATAAGGAATGAAAATATATTTTATAAAGGAAGGGAAGCTGGGATGCCTAGTAATATGTATACTTTGTAGCTTTGTAGGATGTACACCAGGAGTTGGCAACCTACGGCCCGTGGGCCACATGCGCACGGCGGTGGACGCCATTTTGGAACGCCCAATGGTGCCGGAGTTGTGCGAATTCGCACAGCGCCGGCGCCATTGGGCCTTCCCAAATGGCGCTGCGCGTCGTGCGCATGTGCGTGCAACGCGGGGCGCCATTTTAGAACGCCAACTACGGCGCTGTTGGGCCTTCCCAAATGGTGCTCCGTGTCGTGTGCATGCGCGCGTGATGCAGGGCGCCATTTTGGAACGCCCAACAGTGCTGTGCGCATGCACACGGTGCCGTTGGGCATTCTAAAATGGTGCCCCATGCATGAGCACGCATGTGCACGACATGGGCATCGTGCACATGCGCGAACACCTGGCCAGACCCAGCGCCATTTCCCCCCCTCCCGACCCCCTGGCAACAAAAGTTGCCGACCCCTGGTGTACACAGTTCTGATCCTAGCTCAATTGCAGGTCACATTAGAGCAGGGGTGGGCAAAGTCCAGCCTGTGGACCTCATATAATCTCTGGGCCCCAATTTTTGTGTCCCTTGAAGTCCCTGAAATACCTGTTTGTTTGTTTTTTTAATGTTAACTGGATTTGGGGCCTGCAGGATATTTTCACCCAAACGCCCTGCTCTACTCTACTTTCTACTTTAAGGTTTTTGTAGACCTGAGCATTTGGAAATGGACAAAGTTCTTTATATCATGCCAGTTTTAAAAATATTTCACAGCTTGGGAGTGACACAAGTTCACCACTAGTAGCAGTGGTCTGTAAAGACACCCTTAACTCTCTAAAGTTCTTTAGAGCTTGATTTATCCAAGACAAAATACATATTCTTTGTATTGGAAGCTGGGGTCAAACTAAGAATTCCACTGGTGTGCTGGCCTCCAGTCTTCTGCACAACACACTTTCTAGTTGAGTCCAGTCTGGAGGTTTTGTTTTGTCTTTTTCATGGGTGATTTCCCAAATTCATGCTAAAACTGCCCCTTCAAGGCTAATCTCAGTACATCTTAATTTCCATGATATTTCAAGAATCTCATGAAAATAATATCTGTGTTCTCACATGTGACAGGTGTAATTCTTGGACTAAGTATTTTGAACCATCCTGAAAACTGGTGATTTGCTGGTTCAGATAGGTTTTCTTCCTGTAGTTTTTCTGCAGGCCCAGATTCCTGTCCCTTTCTTGAATTAGTTGTGTTGTTTTGGTCCCCAAAGAGACTTAGTGGAACCAATTATATTCCAGAATTACTCAGGGATATTTAGCTGACTGACTTTGATGAATTCTGTGTTTATAGCCTTGTTGACAGTAGGCAGATTTGGATTAGACAAAAGAAACTAAGCAGGTGAGCCTCTGATAGATTTTTGTGAAGCCAACAACCTATTCATTGCAAACACATTTTTATACAACCAGAAAGAAGGCTATACACATGGGCATCACCAGATGGTTAACACAAAAATCAAATAGAATATACAATTGGAAGTAAAAGATAGCAGAACTCTATACTGGTGGCTAGGACTAGACTAGGCACTGACTGTGGCATAGATCACAAATTAATCATAACAAAATAAGAGTAAGACTCAAGAAGAAAACAAAAGCAGTGATTATACCAAAATATGATATAATATATAATATAATTATAATATCTCAACAGAATTTACTGACAACATAAGAAACAGATTGGCACTACTAAGCATAGAGATCGAGAACTAGAGGAACTATTGTCTGAAGCCAAGGACATAATAAAAGAAGAATGCAGATAGACACTTTCAGTGGACAAAAAGAAAGAGGAAAAACCATGGATGATAGAAAAAACACTACAGTCAATAAAGAAAAGAGAAGAAAAACAAAAGGGAGATAGGAACAAACTAAGAATTATGAATGCAACAATACAATGGCTTGTGCAGAAAGATAAAGAAAATTACTCTAACGACCAATGCAGAGAAATAGAAGTCAACAACAAAAAGGGAAGAACAAGAGATCTATTTCACAAGATCCAGGAAATCAAAGGAAAATTCAAACCAAGGACTGGGACACTCTATGACAATAAAAATAACATAATTAAAGATCAGGAAGGAATAAAAAGACGCTGGATGCATAGACAGAAGAATTATAGAAAAGAGATGATAAAATGAAGGACACATGGATTGAAGAGCCATATGAAGATGAACCCCAAATTCTAAACAAGTGAGGTTGAAACTGCAATTAGAGAAATAGCAAAAAACAAATCACCAGGAACAGATGATATTCCAATTGAAATGCTGCAATCCACATTGACAGAGTCAACTCTAATGCTAACCTACATATGTCAACAGATAGGGACAACAAAACAATGGCCAACAGATTGGAAGCGATCAATATACATCCCATCCACAAAAAGGGAGACAAGAGACTGCAGCAACTATAAGACCATAGCATTGATCTCCCACGCAAGCAAAATCATGCTCAAAATTATGCAACATCGACTTCAACCATACATGGAAAGAGAGCTCCCAGAGGTCCAAGCGGGGTTCAGGAAAGGAAGAGGCATTGTAAACATACGGTGGCTAGTGGAGTGCACGAGGGAATTCCAAAAGCAGTATGTGCTTTATAGACTATAGCAGGAGTAGGCAACCTTTCCCCTTTAAGGGCCGAGGGACTTCAGCTCCCAGAAGCCTCAGCCATGTTGGCTAATAGTCCCATGTTGGCCAATAGCTCCTGGGATTCTGGGAGCTGAAGGCCCTCGGCTTAAAGGGGAAAGGTTGCCTACCCCTGGCATAGATCATGAAAGGCTATGGAACGCCTTTAAGGACATGGGCGTGCCAACACATCTGACAGTCCTGATGAGGAGTCTATACGCAGGACAAGAGGCTACTGTCGGAACAAAACATGGAGAAACAGAATGGTTCCCAGTTGGCAAAGGGGTCAGACAAGGCTGTATCCTTTCACCTTATCTGTTCAACCTGTATGCAGAACACATTATAAGAAGAGCAGGCTTGGACACACAAGAAGGAGGAATATCAACAATCTTAAGATATGCAGATGACACCATAATACTAGCAGAAAACCTCACAGACCTGGAACACCTACTAAGGAAGATCAGAAAAGAAAGTGTAAAGGCAGGCTTACTGTTGTATATAAAGAAAACAAAAATAATGACCACCGAAGACCTTCACAAGTTCAACCGAAGCAATGAAGAAATAGAAATAGTAAAATAATTCCCATACCTGGGATCAAACATTGATAGAAATGTGGACTGAAGTCAGGAAATCAGAAGAAGACTAAGAATGGGGAGGGTGATTATGAAAGAACTAGATAAGATCCTAAAATGCAAAGATATACAACTGAGCACAAAAGTTAGAATCATACAAGCCATTGTATTCTCTATTGCTATGTATAGATGTGAGAGCTGGACAGTTAAGAAAGATGATAGGAAGAAAATCAACGCATTTGAGATTATGTAGTGCTGGAGAAGAGTGCTGAGGATCCCATGGACACCCAAAAGGACAAATGGTCCTAGAGCAGATCAAACTTGAATCCTCTCTGGAAGCCAAGATGATCAAACTGAGGCTGTCGTACTTTGAACACATCATGAGAAGAGAGGACTCATTGGAAAAGACAATAATGATGAGAAAGGTGGAGGGAAGCAGGAAGAAAGGAAGGCCACATGCCAAAGGGATGGAGGTCACTGGCATGGGGTTGCAGGAATTAAGCAGAGCAGTGAAGGGCAGAGGTTCTTGAGGATGTCTCATCCATAGGGTTGCCATGAGTCGAGATCAACTCGAGGGCAATTAACAACAAACAACAAAAGCCTTGTTGACATATTTGATTCAGGGTCGTGTATATGGTTACTCCCAGGCAATCCTTTTCCATGTCTTCATCAATGCAGATACACCCTGTTTGCACAGGTCCTGAGGAGCATACAATAGCAAGCAAAGTAAGTAAGGCAGCCTTTGCCAACCTAGTGCCCTACAAATGTTTTGGGGCTTCATAACCCATCAGGCCCAGCTAATATGGCCAGTAATCAGGAATGCTGGGAGCAAACATCCAAAACAATTGGAGGGCATTAGGTTGGGGAAGGGTAGATTGAAGTCTAAGGACAGAAACATTTGTTACAAATACTAGTCTGGAGTTGAACACCTTGCCTCCCAACTCATGTCCCTCCCCCAGTGAACCACCTATTTCTTGCTTTCTGTCCATGCTAGGCATGAGATGGAAGTGCAGTATGAAATTCTATCCTTTGTGGCACATAACTTACTCAGAACTGTCAGAATGAGTCTTAAATCGTACATGCCTATCTGAAGACTGAGGTTGGCTACAGGTGCCTCCCTTTGTCTCCCAACAGTGAGAGCCACACACTGTTGGAGAACATGGAGGAACACCTTCTTTGCTGTGCACCCCCCAGTTATAGAATGTCCACCCTGGTTGGCGCTGACACTTGCTTCATTCTGGCAATAAGTTAAAACATGGCATTATATTAAAGCCTATGGAACCAAATTAATTTCTTCCAAAACGTTCATGTACATGCTTTTAAATGGTGGTAACTTTTCACATCTTTTAAAAACTTGTTAAATTTGTTTAATATGCTTTTTGTATGTTTAAATTTTAAATTGTTTTAAACTGTGGAAATTGATTGTAGTTGTACAGTACCCTGAGATCCCATGCTGTATGGTAAGGTACACACACACACACACACACACACACACAATTGCCACTCCCCGTTCACAGGGGATCTGTTTGGACTCCCCCCGCCCCTGTGAACAGGAAATGTCGCGGATATTCAAGTCCCATTGGATATAATGGCACTGCGCTTCTGCGTGTGCCATTTTATTCCTGGCTTGCCATCCACGGAAATTGAAAACCGCGAACGGCAAGTCTGTGAACAGGGAAGGATGAGTGTATATTTATAATAAATGCATACAGATGAGATTGAACTAAGGAGAGGAAGGGGACAGCTTTTTACTTTTTGGGTTCATGGACATAGGGATTCACAGTCTTGGGGAACTCTGGCACAGTGCTTGAATATCCAAGTTGCAGTAGCAATTGGTTGGAGTCACTCTTCTCGGTTCCTGCATTGGTAGTGTTGGTGCTGGACCTGGACCCAAGTGTCCAAAGCAAGGATGTGGCTGGAATGATTTGACACCTACCTGGAAATCACCGGGAAGTGATTTCTGGATTGAGCTAATCTCACTTAGGGCTTCTTACCATACTTCTTCCTCCCTAAACTGCTTATTCTTTCTCAAGGTGTGAGAAGCTGGCTGAGATCATTTGCCAAAATCGTCAGCAAGTACGACGAGCTGAACACCTCTGTCAGCAGCTCCCTATCCCTGGGCCCATTGAGGAGATGCTGGTTGACCTCAATGCCACTGTCACAGATGTCATTTCTGCCCTGGTCACAAGGTAATTAGATTGTTTGGTTGGCAAGGGACTTTGAGTGTGGCATTAATGGTTTGGTTGATACTATTTCAGCCCATGTATCTGTAGAACAAGATATAGAGCAAGAAAAATACAGTCTCTAAAATTTTGGGATTTTCCTCTTTTACTATGGGCTTCTCATTTATTTGCAAAAATGTTGTGATTTACACCTGAAGGAATTAGAAATTGGGAAATTCCATAATGCCCATGTCCAGTAAAGGGTTGTTGTTATGTTGCTATGTAAGGGAGCAATTTTACTATGCAGAGTAGCTGATGTGCATCAGTTGTGCTTCAGGACATTGACTAGAGAGTGCTGATGTGCATCATTACACTTTTGCAGGTGTCCCATTACGCATCTTTTTTTTAGTGCCTCTGCTATGTGGCTAAGTGTATGTAAAGTTATATACCATGACAGACAATTCCAGCAGTCATGCCTAAATTCCCTAAAGGCACTAGATGCAATCTAATCGCGGAAGCTAAGCAAAATCAGACCTGGTTACTACTTGGAAGAAACACTGTCAAGGAATACCAGGGCAACAGGCAACATGAAGGCACATAAATTAAGAGTCCTTACGATACTAACCTTGGGTCAGAGCTTGAAACAAGTTACATTTCAGACCATATTTCCCTGACCCACCACCCCAGCAGCATGGCCGATTAATATATATAAAATAAAAATATGTCAGAAATAGCAGCTAGAGGTTCCCAAATCCAGCACTTGAAAAAGTTACTGTAACTCAGAGAATTTGGACTGGTCATGCAGGCTGGGGAAATCTGGAAGATGTAGTCCAAGAAAGTAACTTTCTTAAGTTCTACCCTGGGTGAATGGCAAATCTTTCCTTGCATTATGCTAAGGGATGATTTTGGGTTTTTCCCACAAATGAATCTCCACTCTTTTCAAAAGTGTGATGGAGACTTTATACATACTAATTAGTAAAACTAGTCATGTCAAGGATTGCCTATGAATATCTTGTCTTTATGTAAGTAATAACTCCTTTTGTTTACTGCCCTCTCCTTACAGCACTTTCATAATTGAAAAGCAGCCTCCTCAGGTGCTGAAAACCCAGACTAAGTTTGCAGCCACAGTACGGCTGTTAGTTGGTGGAAAGTTGAACGTTCACATGAATCCCCCTCAGGTGAAGGCCACCATCATCAGTGAGCAGCAGGCCAAAGCCCTTCTGAAGAATGAAAGCACCCGCAAGTATGTATGATCTCACATGCCATATATATCGAAGAAACAAAGGGATATGGCAAAGAAAGCAAGGAGAGGGATTCACCATACCCTAAGCCATGAAGAGAAAAGGGGTGGAGCTGTACATAGAAACATGCACTTGAATTCTGTTAAATAAGTAGTCAGAGAAGCTGGTCATCATATCTGGAAAATAATGGACAGGAATGATATAAGAATGAATGTTTTTCCTGTTTTTTGCAGGAGGTTAACGAGCTAAGATGCAAGAAGGCATGAATTTCAGTCCTTAGTCTTCAGTCCCAGAACTTTTAAAGCTTCCTTATGTAACTGCTCCCTTGCCACATTCTCCCTAGGTTTTATGCCAAGTAGACCCTTCATGTCCTGTACAGTAGTACACTGTGTACTACCAGCTTTCTCCAGAGAAGATGGAATGTTGGTAGATGTTTCATGACATGATAGCAGCTAACTCCAAGGCTGGCAAAGACCACAAGGGGAAAAGTGATCATCTAGTTGTAGCCTTTTTCATATGTGTGTTTATGTATGCATTGTGTTTATTCATTTGATTGCAACAGTTAATTCTAGCTTAAACAAAGGCTTGTTTTTTTAAAAAAACTAGAATTACATTAACTATTACAGGTGCAAAAATTTGCATTCTCTACTAGGTTGAGTCACATCACTAATATCCCCATAGTGAACAACTAAACCGTCCATGAGAACATATACGTTGCCCATGGTGCAGTACTTGTATTCTCCAAACCACAATTGTTTTCTTTTGGCAGTGAGAGCAGTGGTGATATCTTGAACAACTGCTGTGTGATGGAATATCACCAGGCGACTGGAACACTGAGTGCCCATTTTCGCAACATGGTGAGAGAAATGCCTACACTAACTCTTGACCCATCTTTCCAATTCCATATCCCCCTATTGTTTAATGTTTTAAAAATGCTAGTAATAATCCTGTATTGGTTTTCAGAGAAGGTATAGACATAACATGGTGGTAAGCAAACATTTCCTAACGGTACAGTAGGATAGAGTTTTTGATGTCTTATAGAGTTGCAAAGAAAAATCTTTGTATCTTTCCATATTCCTCTGTTAATAGAATCTGTAATGAAAATTTCAAAATGTAGGTTCTGAAGAACTCTTTGGATAGACAAAACCATGCTAAGTTTTTTCCCCTCTACAAATCTGCCTCACTGGATATCTTATGCATGTAATTCTCCCTCCATTTCTCCGTGCATATTGCTTCTATGCTCTTAATGGCATGTGTGTCTTTATTTTTCCTGCATCTGCCTCCCACATCCCACCCTTCTTTAGTCTTTGAAGCGGATCAAGCGCTCAGATCGACGTGGTGCTGAGTCAGTGACTGAGGAGAAGTTCACCATCCTCTTTGAGTCTCAGTTCAGTGTTGGCGGCAATGAGCTGGTCTTCCAGGTGAAAACATTGTCTTTGCCTGTAGTAGTGATTGTGCATGGCAGTCAAGACAACAATGCCACTGCCACAGTGCTGTGGGACAATGCTTTTGCAGAGCCAGGCCGTGTGCCCTTTGCTGTGCCTGACAAGGTGATGTGGTCACAACTCTGTGAGGCCCTGAACATGAAGTTCAAGTCTGAAGTCCAGAGCAGCCGAGGACTCACCAAGGAGAATCTTCTCTTCCTGGCTCAGAAGCTCTTCAATAGCAACAGCAACCACTTAGAAGACTACAACAACATGGCTGTCTCCTGGGCTCAGTTCAACAGGGTAAGATTCTGTAAAGGTAAAAAGGTTTTCCCTTGGCAAGATTGTCTAGTCGTGTCTGACTATGGGTATGTGTGTGTGTGTGTGTGCTCATCTCCATTACCAAGCTGAAGAACCAGCATTGTCAAAAACAACTCTGTGACCATGTGGCCAGCATGATTACACAGAATCCCGTTACCTTCCCACTGAAGTGGTACCTATTTATCTACTTGTTCTTTTACATGCTTTTGAACTGCTAGGTTGGCAGAAGCTGGAACTAATGATGGGAGCTCACACCATCATGTGGCACTTGAGCCTCAAACTGCCGACCTGCTATCATGTAGTTGTCAGAGTCAGCGACTTAATAATAATAATAATAATAATAATTATTATTATTATTATTATTATTATTATTATTATTATTTGTACCCCGCCCCTCTGAGAATAATCGAGGCGGCTAACAATTAAAATTACATACAATATATATCCCCCAAAGCCCAAAACCCACTCACCCCTTAGAAAAGTATTAAATCAGAAAGTATTAAAACATCTTAGTTAAAATGATATGGCATAAAATCAAATCATAAAAAACAATGATATAATAAAACAAGCAGAGAAACAGCAGCATCCGAATTGGGAAAGGGCGGATAAGGGGGTTCCTGATGCTGGGAAGTCTATTCTGGAAAGGCCTGCCGGAAGAGATCCGTCTTAACAGACTTTTTGAAGCTGTTTAGCGTAGTAATCGGATGGATCTCATCCAGCAGGTCGTTCCATAATCTGGGGGCGATTATGGAGAATGCCCTCTGGGAGGTTGCAGACAGCCTAGATCAGGGGTAGGCAACCTTTCCCCTTTAAGGGCCGAGGGACTTCAGTTCCCAGAATCCCAGGAGCTATTGGCCAACATAGGACTATTGGCCAACATGGCTGAGGCTTCTGGGAGCTGAAGTCCCTTGGCCCTTAAAGGGGAAAGGTTGCCTACCCCAGCCTAGATTTTAATGGCTGGAGCAAATTCCTCCCAGAGGACCGGAGTGCACGGGGAGGATTGTAAGGGAGGAAGCGGTCCCGAAAGTAGGTTGGACCCAAGCCATTTAGGGCTTTAAAGGTAATAACCAATACCTTATACTGGACCTGAAAACTAATAGGCAGCCAGTGGAGGGACTTTAATACTGGAGTTATATGGTCCCTCCTAGATGTTTCTGAGACTACTCTGGCTGCCATGTTTTGTACTAACTGAAGTTTCCAGACCAAGCATGAGGCTAGCCCCATGTAGAGCGCATTACAGAAATCCAGAAGGGAGGTTACAAGCACGTGCACCAAAGTCTCAAGGTCCCTTACTTCTAGAAAAGGGCGCAGCTGGCGTATCAGCTGAAGCTGATAATAGGCACTCCTGACCGTCGCATTTACCTGATTGGTCATCAGGAGCGACGAGTCAAGGAGCACACCCAGACTGCGAACACAGTCCTTTAGTGTGACCCCGTCCAGGTCTGGAGGTTACAACCCAATTGTCTGGGTTCACTCTCAATCTCTTTTTCCTCATCCAGCCCATTACTGCCTTAAGACATTCATTCAGAGGAGAGATGCCATTGGAAGTCGAGGCCGACAATCGAGTCATGCAGAAATAGATCTGGGTATCGTCAGCGTACTGATAACTCTGAGCTCCATGACTTCAAATGATCTCACCCAGCAGCTTCATATAGCTGTTGAACAGCATCGGGGACAGAATGGCGCCTTGAGGGATGCCACAGGTGAGCTCCTTTTTACCGGAGCGACTGTCCCGGAGCAGCATCCTCTGGGATCTGCCTGAGAGGAAGGAATTGAACCACTGGAGCGCAGTGCCTCCGATTCCTAACCCACTCAGGCGATCCAAGAGGATGCCTTGATCTATCGTATCAAAAGCCGCTGAGAGGTCTAGAAGCACCAACAGGGTCACACTACCCGTCGATGCTCAGACACAGGTCATCGGCCAAGGCAACCATGGCAGTCTCAACTCCAAATCCTGTCCTGAAGCCAGTTTGAAATGGGTCTAGATCAGGGGTTGGCAACCTACGGCCCGCGGGCCGGAAAAGGCCCCATTCGCCGGACTTACCGGCCCAGGTCGTTGGTTGCCGCCGTTGCTGCCGCCGCCGCGCGCCACCGTCCGGGCGCGTTTTTGGCCGCGCGCTTGCTGCCGCCGCCATTTTGGATGTCATCCAAAATTTGACATCCAAAATGGCGGCCGCGACATGCACCGTGGCGGCTGCGGCTGCGAGCGCTACGGCGGCCGCCGCTGCGTGTGCGGAGAGGTCACATGCAGCGGAGGAGGGTACCCTCTTCCGCCGCATGCGACCCCCCCGCACATGCGGCGGGTGTCACTGCAGGCCTCAGCGGCCACGGCGCATATGCGGCCGCCATTTTTGTAGTTCAAATCGCGGCCGTGACGTCACGGGCGCGACTTGGACTACAAAAATGGCGGCTGCACATGTGCCATGGCTGCTGAGGCTGCTGAGGCCGCGGCGGCGGCAGCGGCAGCGTGTGCGGGGGGGTTGCACGCGGCGGCCGTCGCCATAGGCTGCAGAGGCCATGGCGCATGTGCGGCCGCCATTTTGTAGTCCAAATCGCGGCCGTGATTTGGACTACAAAAATGGCGGTCGCATATGTGCTGTGGCCGCTGAGGCCGCAATCGCGGCGGCGGTGGCGTGTTCGGGGGGGTCGTGCGCGGCGGAGGAGGGTACCCTCCGCCGCGTGCGACCCCCCCCCCCCGCACACGCGATTCGGACTACAAAAATGGCGGCTGCGCGTGAGCCATCCCCCCCCTCGGCCCAGCCGAGACCTGGGCAACGGGAGACCAGCCCAGGTCTCAAAAAGGTTGCCTGTGCCTGGTCTAGATAATCGGTTTCATCCAAGACAGCTTGGAGTTGAAGAGCAACCGCCCTCTTGATTACCTTGCTCAAGAATGGTAACAGAGAGACTGGCCTATAGTTGTTCATATCCAGGGGGTCCAAGGAAAGGTTTTTTCAGAAGCGGCCTAACAGCCGCTTCCTTCAGACAGGGTGGAATATGACCTTCCCTGAGGGATGCATTTAATGATGTCCATAAGGAACATCCTCAATGCCCCCCTCCCGGATGGCCAGCCATGATGGGCAAGGATCGAGAGGGCAGGTCGTTTTCTTCACTTTACCAAGGAGCTTGTCCATGTCATCGGTACTCACAGATTGAAACTGATCCAGGATAATTTCATTAATGGAGTTGCTGGACACCTCGTCAGTTGATTCTGTCAAAACACTGGCATCTAAGTCGGCTCTTATCTGAGAGATTTTATCTGCAAAAAAGTTGTTAAATGCGTCACAGCAGGCCGTTGTCGGGTTAAGTAACGGGTTCTGCACAGGAGGTACCTGCATCAGCTCCCTTACAGCTCTGCTGGACGGGACTCTGCAGACGCAATGCGTGCAGAACAGAAAGATCTCTGTGCTGCACGCATTGCCTCTCAATAGGACCAAAGAAGGTTCCTAGGATGAGTCTTGTCAGATTAGAGTCGAGTTTTCTGCCAGGTGCACTCTAGTCGTTGTCCACTGAGCCACCGCTTCACTTTTTAAGATGGTGTGCCTGTAGAGAATTGGCTAACAACTATAATTCCTTTTCCCAGCTGTTGCTTTTCTAACTTAGGAAACTCTCTTTCCAAGTCTGTTTTAGCCTTCTGTTTCCATGATTCCATGATTGTTGTTCATGGTTGCTCAGGCTGATGAAACTGGTTCAAATATCAGGAGACCACCAAGTTGGCAAGAGTGAAGAGACCACTGCCTATCAGTTTCCGGGCCAAGTATAAGGTGTTGATTATTACCTTTAAAGTCCTAAATGGCTTGGGCCCAACTTATCTTCGGCCTCCTCCCATATAATCTTTCCCACGCACTCCAGTCCTCGGAGGAATTTGCTTCAGCCACAGAAATCTAAGCTGTCTGCAACTTCCCAGAGGGCATTTTCGGTAATTGCCCTCAGAGTATGGAACGACCTGCCGGACGAGATCCATCAGATTACAAGCCTGAGTAGCTTTAAAAAGGCGATAAAGATGGATCTCTTTCGGCAGGCCTTTCCTAATTAGATCCCGGCCTTAGGAGCTGCGCCTCTCATCTTCTCTTAGTCTCTGGCTTGCCTGCTGCTTGGTTTAATATATCCTGTGTCATTTTTAAGATTTTTGTAGATTTTATGGATGCTTAGTTTAACACTTTTTTATTGGGGAGGTTGGGGTTTTGGGGTTTTTAACTTGTAATTTGATGTAATTTTAACTGTTGTAAGCCGCCCTGATTGTTTTTAACAGAGGGGTGGGGTATAAATTATTATTATTATTATTATTATTATTATTATTATTATTATTATTGGTCAAACTGAGATTTGAAGTCTTGCTTTTAACTTCAGAACTCATTCTCTTAATCGTGCTACACCATCTCTCCAGTTGCTTTGATACTCTTTGCCAGGGGTCGGCAACGTTAACGTACCTGGGGCCGGTCGCTGGTCCCCAGGTCTTCCGCCGGGCACGCGTGGCCATCTCTGCCGCTGCCGCGCGTGCCCTGGCTGCAATTTTGTTTGCCAAAATGGTGGCCGCGACTCGTTTGCGCAGGAGTACTCGCATGCGCAGGCGGGGGTCGGCGGCGGCAGGGGCCGGTCGGTGGGGGTCAGCGGGCCGAGTGCAGCCCCTGGGCCGTAGGTTACCGACCCCTGTTCTTTGCTTTCAAGCCTTCCTCTTTAAGTATGCTTTCAGAGAATTGGCTGCGTGGAGTTTGTTTTCAAAGACACTCATTTGACATGCCATTAAAAATTTTTTTATTGAATTGTAATTTGCAATATCAGCATTTTGAGCTTTACCAGTACCACTTGCTAAGCCTTTCCAACACAGTGATTCAGACCTAGTTTGAAAATGTGACCCAACTCATACAGAAAGGTTGTGCACATGCATCTTTTGAAAAGAACGGGACTTAAGGTCCCACGTTTTTTGCTATCTGGAGGTCTGAAATGGAACCCTGCAGGCAAGGGATGACTGTATAAATTTGCCTTAACTCCACAGAGGAATTATTCAGTTCCTTGGAAAACTTACTTTGACAGATTGTTCAAATCCACAGAGGACATATAAATATACCAGCCACTTTCAAAGGACTGCAAAGTGAGATAAAGACAGAAATGTTGGGCTTGCTTTCTGTTTAACTAGGAGAACCTTCCTGGGCGAAATTACACATTCTGGCAGTGGTTTGATGGAGTGATGGAGGTCCTAAAGAAGCACTTGAAGCCTCACTGGAATGACGGGTGAGATTCCCTACATATTCTTATATCCACTGCTGCATTATCTGGGTGTCCTAGGCTGTGCTACCTGCCTTAAATTTTTGCAGCCTGATGTTTTTCTCTTTCCATCTCTCTTCAGGGCTATTCTAGGTTTTGTGAACAAGCAGCAAGCCCATGATTTATTAATCAACAAGCCAGATGGAACGTTCCTCCTGAGGTTCAGTGACTCTGAAATTGGTGGTATCACAATCGCCTGGAAGTTTGATAATAGTAAGTACCTTATTTGGCAGAAGAGTTGTTGCATTCTGTCCTTAACTTTTCTGAAAGTGTTTAATCTGAACTTTCTAGGCAAGGGGAGTGGGGAATTGGTTTGTTTTAACATAAGCAGTACATATCTTTTACTCAGTTGTTGCTGGGGGTTTAGGCCTTGTTCCTGCAAGTATTACTTGTGTTGTAAACATATTGTATATTTCCTACATTTCTATCATATTAATGTGCTGCATGAATGTTTTTCCCTGTCTTGTAAAACTTTATTTAAAGTTTATAATCTCTTGAACAGCATTTTGTTTCACTGTGCATTTATTTGGCTCTTTGGGCTCACAGTGTTTACTTAATGCATCTGGTTTCTCTTCATTTATATTCTCATATGTAGGGTTAGATGTGTCTTCTTACATTTGCTACAGAAGTGGCGCTCATATTAATTGTAATAGTCCCTCACTCCTATTTCTGCAATTGCCTTGCATTTCTTTGCAAGTGTGTGTATTTTCCTAGTTGCATGCAGAATTATGGTACTGTTGGATTTTACAGCTGACAGAATGTTCTGGAACCTGATGCCCTTCACCACCCGTGACTTCTCCATCCGGTCCCTAGCAGACCGTCTTGGAGATCTCCCCTACCTCCTTTTTGTGTATCCTGACAGGCCCAAGGAAGAGGTCTTCTCCAAATACTACATGCCAGTCCTTGGTAAGTTTGAATCACTGGGAAACCAATTAGATCTATCCAGCCATAGTCCATTCCAGAGGCTGTATTCCAAAACAAGTACAGCGCACCCACTTCTTACACAGGCTTGCCATACGTGCACTTAAGCTTCCGCGCACGGCAAGCCCAGGGCTTTAAAAATGTGCACATGCAGGACCACGCAGCCATAGAACTCAATGGGACTTGAGGTCCCAGATATTTGCCATATGCAGGGGGGATTCTAGAACAGGTCCCCGTGTATAAAAAGGGCCCACTGTAATATCACAGTAATATTTCTCAGTCTCATGGCTAAATGCACATGGACACATGTAGACCTCTGGTACAGTGATCTAAGCAGTAGTTACATTCAACAGCAACTCCTGTTTTTCCTCTGGTAGTCACATAATGTTTGTGGTACTGTTGTCAAAGCAACATTTTTCATTCACAATGTGCAATTGTGTTAACGTTATTGCTGGTTTAATTCTATTTTAAGGTTGATCTTGGTATGTCTTCACTATGCCAATCTTGGAGGGCAGGGTGATATATAAATAAAGTTTAATAATAGTAGTAGTAGAAATAACAGCAACAACAACATAACATAACTTTCTAAATGGAATGACAGAACATATAAATGTAATTGCCATAGATAGGACCACAGTAGGCTAAAACATGACACATTGTCTAATAATATCTCACTGATTCTTAGATCCTTGGATAGAATCTGAATCACTGATGCACTAAAACTATTCTAGCCAGTAACACTTGGTAAACAGTTAAATTGAAGTAATAACAATGACAGGAGGCAAAATTTGTTATTAAAAGAAAATAGCTGTGGTTCCAGTAGTGATAGGTGCTCTGAGAGCAATTCTTGTTGGACATACAAAACATCTGAATGAAATTACCATAATAGATAGGGTCACAGTAGAACAATTACAAAAAGCAGCACTGCTTGGAATGTGACACATTATTTTATGATAGCTGACTGATTCCTTAATTCTTAGAATCCACATAATTGATGGTCCAAAATTCCAGTCAGTAACAGCTGGTAGACTCTGAAACTGAAGCTAGATAGAATTATAAGTATTAAGCAATAAGGGGAAATGCGTAAAGTAGATAAAAACATTACTCCCCACAGAGATGTGAAAATGTCAAAGGCAAAGGAGAACAAAGTAGCTATAGCAGATAGATTTGAATTGCTTAGATGCCAATAAATTGTAGGTGAAGATGAATAGTTTAAACTTTTTTTGGTTGTCAGTGGGTGAGCACAAGTTGCTTCTAATTACCTGGTCAGAAATTGGAATGGGAAATAATTTTGTTTGATTTGAAAGTCTCAATGAAAGTAGCATTTTCTGAGAGTGTGTGACTTGCTCAAGGCCACCCAGTGGATTTCCATGACCAAGCAGGGATTCTGGACCCTGGTCTCCCATTTTCCTAGTCAACCACTCAAAGCACTATATCACACTGGCTCTCAGAGTAAAGATCTATGATTTTGGTTGGACTACAATTTTCAGTTGACCAAAAACACCATTATGGAATGAAACTTGGTGTTGTGGTTGTTGTGTGCCTTCAGGTAGTTCTGACTTATGGTAACCCTAAGGTAGTGAACCTGTCATGGGGTTTTCTTGGCAAATTTCTTGAGAAGGGGTTTGCCGCTGCCTTCCTCTGAGGCTGAAAGAGTGACTTACCCAAGGTCACCCAGTGGGTTACCATGGCTGAGATGGAGTTCAAACCCTAGTCTCCAGAATCCTAGTCCAACACTCAAACTGCTACACCATGATGATTCTCCGTGAAAGATGATCATCCCGTAAATTTTGTACTTCTGAATTTTGTTCAGCCCCCCAAAAGTTACTTAAATGTATATGAAAATACATATCTTATAATAACATGTATTCAGGAATGTTTGATTTGTAAGAAAGTGCATTTTTAAAAATATCTCTTTAAATACAAATTTCCATTCAAATTTTAAAAATAGCAGATTAAAGAGGAAGTAGTGCAGAATAGACTTAAGAATGAAGAGATGCAAAACAAACCAGGATTAGACTGCTCTACCTATCCTTTGTTGGATGGCAAGTTAATGTGAGGTATAATCAGTTCTGCTCTATAATCTAAAGGGTTTCCCCATTTATGACTCAACAGGGACAGTGTTTGTCTGTGTACTCCAGTGTAGAGATTGTGGAGCAGGGACCTCAGACTGCCTTATACAATAATTCAATGCTCTCCCCTCCCTCTTTGTTTTGCAGCAAAGGCTGTGGATGGATATGTGAAGCCACAGATCAAGCAAGTTGTGCCAGAGTGAGTGTCATGGAAGAAGAGGAGGAGGATGGTGGTTGGGTTTTTATAAGATTGGTGAAGCAGAACTTTATTATTATGACATAGAGGGGAGCAGATGCCTCTTCAAACTATGCTTTGGCTTGTTTTGCTCCTCTGCTTCTGCTCTATGCTAAACCAACTTCCAGTTGTGGTGGGAGAGATGAATTTGGGTGCTTTGCTCCATGCAGAGCCATGGGGGATCTTCTAAGTCAGGGGTCGGCAACCTATGGCCCACCGTCCGCACCCGGCCTGCAGACCCCTGCCGACCGTCCCCCACCACATGCGCCACCGCCGCCATTTTGTTTTCCAAAATGGCGGCTGCGACTCATCTGCACATGCGCAGTACTCTCGGAGGCCTGGCGCTGCCGAGGGAAGCCTCCTGGGGGGGCCCCGCAGCGGTGCTGGGCCTTTTGGAGTCCCATCGCTACTGAGGGAAGCCTCCTGGGGGGCCCCTGTGGTGGCGCTGGGCCTCTTGGAGGCCCGTCGCTGCCGAGGAAAGCCTTCTGGGGGGCACCTGCGGCGGCGCTGGCCCTCTCGGAGGCCCGTCGCTGCCGAGGGAAGCCTCCTGGGGATCCCCCACGGCGGCGCTGGGACTCTCAGAGGGAGCCCTTCTGGGGGGCCCTGCTGCTGTGCGCATGTGCGTGCGATGTGGGTGGGACGGCAGTCGCCATTTTGTTTTTCACCGGGCCCCAGCGCCATCCTCCCCCCGGCTCGTCGGCAAAAAAGTTTGCCGACCCCTGTTCCAAGTTCTGGAATGGAGGAACCAAATAATTTCCCTAAACATGAATAGATCCATTAGTGAGACTACGCAGAATGCAATGGACCATCTGATATGAATATTGCTAGGCTTTCCCACTGTGGATGGTGGGAAGGAAGCAAGATCCTTAGGAAAGACGCATTCTTTTTGTTTGCTAAATATATAATCCAGACTTCCCACAAAATGATTCTCAAGACAAGTATTGTAACTCTTACTGCTGAAGAAAAGCTGGATCCCACATTGCTCTGATGGAAGCTGGTACACAGAGATGGTCCTCTTTTACTTCCCTCAAGTGCCTCCATGATGTATCTTGGAGGATGGGGTAGACAAAAAAGGAGTCTCTGGGTGTATTTGGTTCACTTTTAACCCATCTGTTGCAGGTTTGCCACCACATCTGGGGACTCTGCAGGTGGAGGAACTACCTACATGGAGCAGGCTTCATCCCCAGCTGTTTGTCCTCAGTCCCACTACAACATGTATGCACAGAAGTAAGTAAGCTGTTGCAGTGGGCTAGACCTGGAGTCTGAGTAGGTTACTTCATCTCACATTGTCATTCCAATGACTGCTGCATAGCTGCTATAAAGCCAGAAAAGGGCAAACACTTTGTCACCAGTGCATACTTCCCATCTTTTCTGGCATCATTTGGGCCAAGGTCTAGTGGGGTAAGTATTAAAGGGGGGTTGCAGACTGCCAAAAATAGTGCAAATTGAGTCCACTTTTAGGGTTAGGGTTAGTGCTAGGGAGTCATGGGAATTGTTTTTTTTTTTTTTTCTGAGACATTGAGCCTTCTCTGTCAGAGAGCTCTGGTGCCACAATAAAATACAATTCCCATGATTTCCTAGCACTAACCCTAACCCTAATAGTGGACTCAATTTGCACTATTTCTGGCAGTCTGCAACCCCCCTGAATGGGGAGGATTATATGCAGGGATAACTCAGAATGTACACTATCTTCCCAGTAACTCATGCTCTACCTAGTCCACCAAACAGTTGCTTGGTGAGCTGCAGGAAATACAGCTGTAGGTGAAGAATGATGTACAGGGATGCCCCTTCCCCAATTCCATGCTGTCCTCAGTATCACAGTTGCATTTCTTCAGCAATTTGCCAAGCCTCTGTTTGTTGGACTGGAGAGAGGCACAATTTACATAGAATGATGGTATGTGGGAAGGGTAATACCATGTACCTCCATCACATCACGGTTCTTGTTTTGTTCTGCTGAGAAGCATGCTTGCAGTGCGGAGGTGGCATTTGGGGAATCTGGGTGTCTATAACAAAATAGGAAAGACCTCTGAAGGCTGCCACATGTATCCCAAGCAAGCCTGTTATTAACATTGTATAACTTCCAGCTCTCAACTACCGCTCCATGGATGTGAACCAAGAACTTGAAGCTTTCTTGCCATCCAGTGTAGATTGGATGAAGTTACTTGGGAATAGAAAAACATAACAAGAAACCCAGTTCCCTTGCCAACTTGCTAATATGTTGCTGCTGCACATGAAGCAGCAATAAGATTGAACAGTCCTATAGTGGCAAAATGGCTTGTACTGTTTTTGAATGCTCCTCTATTAAGGGTCTGGGAGAAGGGATTCTTTCCCCTACTCTTAGACCAGGGGTTGGCAACCTTTTCTTACCTGGGGTCAGTCCCTTCTGGCGGTCCCTTCTGGTGGGCCAGGGGGGGAATAGCTGCACGTCCCCCGCCGCCGCGCATGCACCCCGCCGCTGCCGCCACGCATGTTGCGGCCGCCATTTTGTTTTCCAAAATGGCGGCTGCAACTCGTTTGCGCATGCACAGTACTTGCACGCAGTACAAAACTCATTTCCGCATGCACAGTACAAAACGTGCAGCGGAGGTGGCGGGCGGCTGGGGGGGTCGGCGGGGGCCGGTAAGCGGGGGTTGGTGGGCCGGAACCGGCCCGCAGGCCGTAGGTTGCCGACCCCTGTCTTAGACCCTCTTCTTTATGAAGCATTTTTCTCCTCCCCCAGAATTACTATTAGGCTGACTCCCATCAGGATGAGCCCCATTACCTATCCCATTCTGTCAAACTGCTTAGAGAGTTTCTAAGCCATACTACTAAAGATCCTTCCTATCAGCCCACCTGCAGGATCCAATTTGAAAAAAGGCATCTTGAATTTTACCAGACCCAGTAACCTAACAGAAATCTTGTGAGCCTCCTAAAAATAAAAACAGTAATGTTGCAGTCAGGCTATCTATCACATGCAAAGCATTAACTAAAAATTCTCTTGTTAAAATATTTTTTTAAATTAGGAGAAACAGAGAAAGCAAAGGATGTTAACAATCATATGCAAAGAATTCCAAATAAGTCTATCTAAATTAGTTGCATGTTCCTTCCATGAGTAGTGTTCTGTGTTTCAGAGCATATATTCAGTTCTTTGCAGAGAGGTTGGTCTCAGAGAGAGCATCTTGGCCTCTGATTAAATATTACTAGTACTACTCTTATGCCTTGTTCAGTTGTTCACTTGAACACAGGGAGAGCTTACCTCTAGAGGGCTACATGGGTGGTGAAGATATGGGTACACATGGAAGTTCAACATCCTCAGACATCATCATGCAACTGGCAGCATCAGACTTTTGCACATTGGGCACAGAGGTTTGCAGATGGCTCTATTTTATTGAAGTCTGAATTTAGGAAAAGGTAGCCACCTTGCAGAGAATGGTTATGTCTTCTCTGGTCATGTGATGTCCTCCATTTTCTGTTGCCATTGGTCTAGCCAGCAATAAAAAAAACACCCTACTTAGTGGTGGTCAAACCCACCCTCTTTTTGACCCTAAGCTTGTATTATAAAGGCTCTGATGAGTTCCAGCTGGGCAAAGCATTGTACAAAAGAAATTACATTTTGAATACATATTATAGACCCATGTTGGTGAACCTATGGCATGTGTCCCATCTCTGTCATGCGAAGCTATTTTGAAGGGCACGCAGAGAGATGAGAGGGCAGGGGAAGAGGAGGAGCAGACACGCACCTGTTCCTCCTCTTTCCCCGCCCTCCCATCATTTCAATCATAGGGATAATTGTTATAATAATCAGAAAAGTTATCTTTTTGTAAATACCTGTGAGCAGATCCATGGCCTGTTCCTCTTCTTCCCCACCATGCCCCCGGGGCTTCAGCTGTCTCCGGAGAGGCAGCTGAAGACCCAGGAGGGCTGGGGAGGGGAAGTGACACCCCGGAAGTCCCACCCCCAGAGTGCCGAAGTCCCGCCCTGGCACTGGGTAACACTTGGTGCTGGAAGTCCTTTTAGTGTGTGCACTTGGCCCCTAAAAGGTTCACCATCGCTGTTATAGAACAAAAGAAAACATCTGGTCTGTTGGCCAGTAGGGTTCCAAATATACCACAGGGGGCATGCTTGAGCTGCATCACTGTAGGACTTCATATTCCTCCATGTAAAAAAACAAATGAAGGAAAAGGCTTCTAACCCACTCAGATCCCTACTAAAATAGCTTTGCAGGGAGTTATTTCAAAGTAGATGAACATTTCATCCTCTTCCCACCTCTCTTCCAGCCACGCAGCAGACTGAGGTGGTACAGGCCTTTAGCCCTTCAGGACCTGCTTACCTACATGTTTCCATAACCTTAGCTTTCTACTTAGTTCTTTTAAAGACCTAAATAATAAAAGTCAGAAAGTTAAATAAGAGTAGCTGATATGCAATGCTTTATGAGATGAAAACTGTACTGGTGAAGACCAGCTTATAAAGCAGATGTAAAATATCTGTATTATGAAAGGAATCCTCTCCAAAAAATATAAATACTAGGGATTCTGGAGAAGCAGTGTCATGCTTTTATCAAACCATTTAACTTTTTATGCATTTATTTGGTGTGTGTGTGTATGTGTGTGTGTGAATAGGTATGCACACACACATACCCTTTTAACTCCACTGAGCTCAAAGGGGTTTACACAGCAAGCTGAGAGACTGTTGGTGGTCCAGAGTTAACTCAGGGAGTTTTATGACTTAGTAAGGCAGTACAAGTGGATCTTCTAGTCCAAATCTAGCCTTCTGACAGCTGCATCACACTCTCAGTGATGAGGGCTTCATCTGAACAACCCCAGGCACTGTAATTTTCAGTGGCTTGGAGAGTAATATCCCCCTCATAAACAGCTTCCTGGCTTTCCAAAAATGCATAGGAGATGGGCGGGGAGGGGGGACTTTTTCCCCTTCAGGCTACCTGACCATCATGCTCCTTTCTCTTTGTCTCAGCCCTGACTCTGTACTGGACCCAGAAGGGGACTTTGATTTGGATGACTCGATGGATGTGGCACGGCATGTTGAGGAACTGCTGAGGCGCCCCATGGACAGCCAGTGGATCTCGCATGCACAGTCATGACCCTGCCCCCTTCCCTGAAGAGACCATGCAGAGACTGTGAAACATGGGCATGGGGAGGCCATTGCCATGCAAGAGTGCAGCTGCTGTGGGGGATGCACTTCCTCACCCTTAGTGGGGCAAATTTGCCATGCTCTAGCTGAAGGGAGATGCTTGTGAGGCAATGGGTGCCATCCCTTCCTTTGCCCATGTACAAAAGACAGTGGAGTGTTATCGCTTGGTTTTCTCATCTGCTCTGCTGAGAGACTAGCCTCAAGCCTTCTGCTTCAGCACACTGCCTCGTTCTGCCAAGCTACTGTTTGATTTGTGTCAGAAAACCATTCTCTCCCACCCTCCCAGAATGCAACACACTGCCATTCTTTGCCTAGAAGCCTTTTGGGTGTCTGGGAGTTGGGAGGACTGAGCTGTGGAAGAGAGTAGGCCTTATTTGAAGGATCATATTTTGTAATCTTTCTGTGTATTAATTTTGTTCTCTTACTGCGCCTCAGAAAAACGGTGTGTGTTTGTTTGCAGGTATGCTGTGTGTGTCTGCATTTGGCCTATGTTTCCATTGTGCAGGCATGTGTGTGATGTTCTGTGTAAGAAGCATTCACTCTGTAAGAGCACTGCTTCTGTTTGTACCCAGACACTGAAGCCAGCTCCTACCAGGTCCCTTTTGGCTTGGCAGAATGCCCTGGAGCCATTTTATGTGCCCTTCTCCCCTTACTTTCATCCCAGTCTTTTGTCTTGTCTCAAGATAGTTGCTTTACATCTTGGCTGCTCCATCTAATGCCCCTTGGCTTTTGTTATGTCTGATGTTTTGCTCCCAGGTATCATGTGTTCAGAAAATGTTGTGTGTGTGTAGGGGGGAATATCTTTCCCCCCCCCCCCCCACCTCTCTTTTTTAATGAATTGTGAATTGCAGAACTAGCATCTGAAATAATGGTGTGTCTGCCTCACCCACCCACTTAGAATAGGGAGTGGGAAGCAGGTTCCAGAATTTCATTAGTAGGTTCAGAAAAGAAAGAGATGCCCTGAGGGGAGAGTTCTAGATGATTCAGGAAAATTTGCCACTTCTGTCTTTCCCCTCTCCCCTCTCTGCAAACCCTGATCTCTCATTTGGCTGAAACAACTGGGAAGAATAGCAGCCTACAAGCACTATTTTTATACCTATTAGACAATAAAGCTCAGACTATTTTAACACAGTGTTAAAGATTTCTCACATATATGCCTGTGGGTCAGGTGATTTATTTTTTTAATGAAGGGATCCACTCCCCAATTCAACCACCATGTTTTTCCTGAGCCCCTGAAGAAAGTGTCTAATGAGCCACATATATCTTGTCTTTCTTACAATGACCTGTTCACTTTTAAAACATGGACTTTGCCGTAGGTTCGGCATATGCTGAGGTTGTCAGTTCTCAGATTGTGCTCAAATGTATTTATCTGTGACAGATAAATGGCAAAGCCAAATCCTCTTCTATGGGCAGTCTCTTGGATTTGAAGCATAAGGTCGTGAAAGCTGAGTGTTAGACTGAGGGAACTCAAGGCCAAGCTGAAAGCTACTGGCCTAAAGGTGTGGCATGTTTCTCTTTGTGCCACAGATATCCCTATAGTTCTGTGTGGTCACATGGCTCCACCTGAGCTTCAGAGGCCTAGAATTCTCCCTGGAGAAGAATTTAGCCCTTTCCTCACTAGTATCCCACTTCAGTCTTTATGTAGAAGGACAGCATCCTCATTATGTTGTATTTCCCTTTTCCTCTCCCACCAAAAAAACAGAAAAACATTTCGCAAAAAGTTTAGACTAGCTGTTATTACAAAGATTGTCCTGTGCATTCTTAAATGTTTAGGTCATTAGATTAATGTTACTGGGTGAAATTGTTCTTTGCCCCTCTGTATTACCAAAGAAACATTAATTCCTGGCTATTTTCTCTTCCAAACACCCTCTCCTCAGGTTTGCATATTGAGCTGGAACACCCTCTCCTCAGGTTTGCATACTGAGCTAAGGAGCACAAATTCCATGTACTTTGCACCCGAAAACAGGAAGGCTACACAGGCAGATGTATGTCTCTAGGGCAGACACAATATATTCACTCTGAGATCATGCTGTGAAAGCTAGCTGGCTATTGAATTGATTTCATGCTGTTTGCTGACTTGAAATGTTAACAAATGCTTCTCAGAGGGTCATATCAGACATTATTTCTTCCCCAGGAACAACCAAATGATGTTTTAGAGAGTATGCTCCTTCTAGTGGAATCACCAACAAATGCACCAACGTAAATATAGTACTGGGAAAATATAATTCCTTCCCCTATGCTAAATTAATGGCTGCTCTTGCTTGCAAATCATTTGTTGTGAGGTTAGTGGCTACACTGTAGTCACAGGCACCTTTTGGACAGTGCATGCAATGCCAGCAGGACACATCACAAGTTACTCCTCTTGCCTTTCTGTACTTGGGAAAAGAACCAGTAAGTTCAGAAAACTCCTCTCCCCCCCCCCCCGCCCCACTTTGCCATTTTCTTCCAAGGCTGCATGCTTGCCTTGACCAATGTACATGCACGGGCCTCCAATATGTCCTTTAAAAAGCTCTTGCTCATCATTACAAGATTATCATTAGGTTACAAGGCTAACCCCACCCTGCTTTTCTTGCTTGGAGGTAGTAACATTGTTGTAGATAGCAAAAGAACAGAAATTGGGGGTAGTCTCCAGAAAAAGAGCCTTCCAGAAAGCTCATATAGGTCACATCATTGATAAGAACCTTCTTAAAGTCCAAATTACATCCTAGCAAGATTTTCCTGTTCTTGTTCACACTACTTGTACATTTCCACTCCATAACTACTGAAGGCTCTCCCCAAATTTTTTTGGCATCTATACACACACACACACACACACTTTCTCTCTTCTGCCCCTATTTCCTATAACCCTTAGGATTTGCTGCAGTCCTCTGCCACCATCTTCTTCCATCAGTCCCCTTTGGCTCCCACTCCCCCCCCCCCCATCTCTGAACCTCATTTTGTGCCTAACATTTACCTCCCCTCCCCCATTTTTTTAAGGCTGTCTCCCTCTAGGACCCATAATTCATTTATGTAGGTTAGACTCAGAGAGTAATTTGGGAGGGAGGGAGGAAGGGTTGAAAGTGATATGATAAGAAGGACCTTTGGTGTGTACACTTGCATATCTTTGCTCTTGCTGAACATCTCTGGTTAGCTTTTGAAACAATATAAAAACATGTTTGCTAGATGAATTAGTAGGGTGACTGTAAATTCACTGGCAGCTATGCCTCTCGCATACTGTGATTTACACTATAATCTACACTGGGGATTGGAAACATGGATCTTCTGGATGTTGTCGGTCTGCAATTTTCATCATCTTTCCGCCATGGCTATGCCAGCTAGTGCTGATAGGAGATGTGATCAACCAACATTAAAGGGTCAAATACTCCCGACCCCTGATCTGTATGCAGTTCAAAATCTTTTGAGTACTTAATCTCAACTTGCCCATCAGCCATGCATATTGATTCACCTCTATTACTCCTGCTTCTATTTTCACCTATGCACTATAGATAACAAGTCTCATGTTCCTGCTGTGATTGTACAGCCCCTGGCTTGCTGTTGGCCTTAAAGAAAATATTAATAAGAGTTGGGGAAAGTGTTTTATTTGGACTACGACTTCAAGAAACCCCAACCACAGTAGCCAGGGGCCATGCTGGCCTGGGGATTCTGGGACATCTAGTCCAGAAAAATAACCAAGCTCTGGTTGGAACTGACTTCGAATAGAATCTTACATGTGTCAACTCAGAAGTAAGGCCTATTAATATCAACAGGGCTTGTTCCAAGTAAGTATATAGGATGGCAGCCCAACTTTGTAAAGCACCATAGGACACTGTTCTCAGGACCCTTCCACATAATATTATAGATTTTAATGTGATAAATTATTTTAATAATTTCATGTGAAAAGCAGGATGGGGATCCAACACTATCGAATAGCACAATCAGTTAATACGGGGAGATGCCTCATAGCTGGTGAAATGGTTTGTCTCTATAGCTCAACATTATCTACACTGCTGGTGGCTCTTCTCCAGATGCTCCAGCATACCTCCGTCTCACCTCCCAGCTGATGCCAAGAATGCAATCTGGAATATTCTGCATGTAAATAATGTGTTTTGCTACTATGCTATGCCACCCCATAAACATTTTCACACTCTTGATAGATTGCTCATCTTTTGAGGATGTGGGGATAGAAGTGGAGTGGTTATGTCTTTCTCTGACCAAAAATCTACATAAACTAATTTTGACCAGCTTTGATTGGAACTGGAAAAAGAAGAACCCTGGGCTTTTATTGGTCTCTCTGCTCAGAAGCCAAGAAGAGCTGTATCATGAAGGGAACTGGCAGGCACCTCAGCAGGTGGCTGAGTCTGGTTTCATTATTGTGGGCTTGAGTATTGGATTCTTGGAGAGGAGGGTTCAAATCCCCACGGAGAATGGGGTTCATGTCCCTACTCAGCCATGGAAACCCACTGGGGAACCTCAAGTCGTACTCTATCAACCCAAGAGGAAGGTTGACAAAGCTGAAGAAGATGGCAAATCTCTGGATGTATCTTGCTAAAAAAAATACATATGATAGAGTCACTCGCTAAGTCAGAGTTAATTTGAAGGCAATTCAAACAATTACAAAATAAGGTGAAATTTCAACACGAGGCAGCAAAATGTCCTTTTGTCAGCAACAAAGGGGAAAGGCATACTTACATGGTAAAAAGTATATGAGTTGCAAGGCTTCATCCTTGACATCTTCAGGGTCAGTGAAGAAAAAGTCCTACCTGAAATCTTGCCAGAAAGTTCCTGCCAATCTGTAGACCAGGGGTAGGCAACCTTTCCCCTTTAAGGGCCGAGGGACTTCAGTTCCCAGAATCCCAGGAGCTATTGACCAACATGGGACTGTTGGCCAACATGGCTGAGGCATCTGGGAGCTGAAGTCCCTTGGCCCTTAAAGGGGAAAGGTTGCCTACCCCTGCTGTAGACAATACTGAATTGGATGGACCAGACATCTCATTCGGTATTAATAAGGTCTCTATGTTCCTGAACTTTTCGTGACACAAAATGCTTGTACTAAATAAAGCTACTGTAAGGTGAGGGCAGATACCTAAAGTTTCTTACAAGGGTCTGAAAGTGGATGAAATTTGTTACAGACATATCCTATACCAGCACAGCTTCTGAGTGGAACCTAAATGTAAAATCTAGCTGGCACCAGGAATGGCACTGTTTTTCTTTCCCCTATACATGTAGAGAACCATGATCCTGTAGGAAGATAGAGTTTGCAAAAGGGTTTTATTTAGGAATACAACTCCCAGAATCCCCAGCCAGCATGGCCACTCTGGGAAGAAGTCCAACAGCAGTTTTCTGTATGAATACAACTTGTACAAAAGCACAGTGACTCTGTCCCTTTAAGTGGAAATTGCACAAAAATTCCCAGTGGGTTTTTGCCTGTTCCTTTTTCTCAAGTGAGTCCAGTTCTGTCCAACTACATGTTACAAATTTTCTTTTCATAGAAATAAAATTACGGTTAAAACTGAGACACACAACACAAACATTGCACTATTTTAAATAACTATTTTGCCCAGAAAGCTTTTTAATGGTACATTGAAAAAAATGTTTTCTGGTAAATCACCACTTTTATTTAAGAAATAAAAAAGCATGGATGCTGGTGAAACATCAGAAAGAAACTCTTCTAGAACATAGCCACACAGCCCGAAAAATCGACAAAAAACTATGGATGTCGGCCATGAAAGCCTACGACTTCACATTAAAAAAAACATGGGTTGGATGTGCTTTTTTTGTATTAAATTTGAAAAGGGGAAAACCCTCATGGGGTATAATTTAAAATGCCTTCTAGGAGCAAAAGATGTGAAAAAACATTTTTATGAAAATATTCCTGTTTTGAAATGACTAGTATCCACTACCAATAAAGTATTGTCTGCAATTTGCAGGGCATTGAATGGCCAATGTTGTCTTTTGGTTTAAAATGACCACTATGCGAAATTATTACAAACACGTCAGATTACCAACAATAAAATAGATTTAATAGAAACATTAAACTGGCTGGTCCAACAGTTATCCATAGGGGGAAGGGGGAGAAAGGGGGTATGCATGGAGGGGAACATCATGACTGGACAGGCATTCATTCCAGGAAGGCTTGGAGTCTGCCTTGGATCTCCCTGAACTGGCCTTCCTCTGCTCCAGTTGGTAAACTCCAGGAGGCAAGCAAGATAAAATGGGACCTCCACGATTGTGCTGTGCCAGTGTGTTCCTGGGTGCATCAATGAGCCATATGGGCAGTTGATCAATTTTGCAACCAAACAGACAGTCGTGCAAGGCATCCAATAGACTGGTGGTTGGGCAGGATGAGGGATGTGATTGGCATGCACTTGTGCACATGCATGTGTGGTGGAACAGGAAAAAACACATTCTCCCTACGAATTGGGAAACCCCAGGAAAGAGCCAGCTTTCTCCCTTTCATCTACTTTAAACTTTAGTTTATGTTGCATAGAATTGCAACCTAAGGCTATAATGCTATATGCACATACCTGTTATTAATCATATTTAATTCACTGAGGCTTATTTTATTATTATACTTGCATACTGTGCTTTATAGTGTGCTTTATAGTAAATAATTCATTACTGTACAAGGTATCTAAAAATTTCAGTTTTCTTTTTTTTTAATTTTTTTTTAAATTTCAATTCCATATTCCTTATCACATATAACAATCTTTCTATGCTTTCTTTTGCGTCTTCTAAGAAGCAGATAATATCATCAGTGAAGGCATGAATTTTGAAAGCATAGCCTTTCACATTAACCCCTTTTATCTTCTTGTCTTCCCTAATTTTGTTATTTAATACTTCCAGGATTATAATAAACAACAAAGGTGACACTGGGCAACCCTGCCTCATTCCTCTCTCAATTTGAATCTTTTCTTTCATTATTTACTATAATTTGGGCTCTTTGATCTTTATAAATGGCTTTCATCCACTTTATAAACTTGATTCCCATTTCCATTTTATTAATCAAATCTTGCATAAAGCACCAATTGACTGTCAAATGCTTTCTCTGAATCTATCAGAATCATTGTCAATTTCTGTTCATTAAGATGTTCGAAGTGTTCAATAATATTCAATACTATTCTCAAATTATTCTTGATCTGGTAAAAACCCATTCTGGTCTTCATGAATTGTTGATTTAAGAATCTTTTTTAGCCTTGTTGCTATAATAGATGTAAATATCTTGTAGTCTGTATTGATTAATGAAATTGGTCTATAGTTTCTCACGTCATTCTTTTCTTTATTTTCTTTTGGTATCAAGCAAATATATGCATCCTTCCAGGAGTCAGGTATTCCTTGTTCACGGATATTATTTATCATTTCTTTTAAAGGTTCTATTATTTCATCTACCATCTTTTTATAATATATTGATGACAATCCATCCGTACCTGGCGCTTTTCCTAATTTCAGTTTTCCTATCTCTTCAGATATTTCCTTTCCAGTTATTGGTTGTTTAAGTTTTTTTCTTGTTCCCCACTTAATGCAATTATCTTTTGTTTGTCCAAATAATTTTTTATTTTTTCCCTGTCATTATCTAATTCCAATCCTTTTCTATAAAACTCTTCATAGTATTCCTTGAAAAGCCTCATGATTTTTTTTTAATCCATAAATGATTTTCCTTTATGTTTTATCTCTGTGATTAACTTTTCCCCCTCAAACTACTAGCCAATAATTTCCCTTCTTTATGACTGGCTTCAAAGTGCATTTGTTTTACATATTTTAATTTTTTTTCTATTTCTTTAATTCTTTCATTTTTAATTGATGTTGCAAATTGTCCATTTCACACTTCAAATCTTTATTTCCTTTCTTTTTCCATTCTTCTTCTTTCTTTTTAAATTCCTCCCTTATTTTTCCTTCTTTCTCATTACAAAGAAAAATTACATTGTGAACAAAGAAGAAAAGAAAAAATTCAGTTTTCATGAGACTAGTGTAAATAAATGGGCTAGCTTTTATTATCTGTTGCAAAAGAGAATACACATTTTTTGTCCCAAGATGTTTTGTTACAATCGGTAATTTCACTATGCACAGACTAACCTGATTAGTTTCCAAAAACTTTTTGAGTGTTGGTCTCCCCTCACCCACCATTTTTTATTTGTTAATCCTGAATATGAGGAAGAGTCTTGTCAAACTCAAAAGCCAGATCATTGCTTTGTGAACTTCAGGAGCATTCTCCAAGGAATGAAAAATGTTGTCTATGAATCACTATCCATTTATTCCCTTGGCTTTCAATCACAACATATTTCTGTTTAAAGTATATTGCAAAATCCTTTCTCCCCTATTATTTTATTGCTATTTTTATTAAATTATTAACACCATATTGTATAGCCAAAAATCTCAGCGTAGGAGACAGGCAATAAAACAATATTAAACCATTGAAAACCATTGAACATTAAAAAGACTGAAGGTGTTGCCACACTGCAAAATTAATGCAGTTTGATACCACTTTGTATGGAATCCTGGGATTTGTAGTTTGTTGTGACACCAGAGCTCTCTAACAGAAAAAGGTTAAACAAGCCCACAAAACTACAAATCTCAGAATTCCATAGCATTGCTCCTTGGCAGTTAAAGTGGTGTCAAGCTGCATTATTTCTGCAGTGCAGATGCAGCCCCAGTCAAGCTATGATCATTAGGCCCTGAAAGTTTGAGAGAAGAGCTACATTTTAACTTCACGCCGATGTTGACACCCATCAGGGTCCCCAAGGAGAGCAAATTCCACAGGTACAACAAAGAATGCTCCCATGTCTATAACTCCCACTGGCAGCACTTGAAGGAGAGATATAACTTGAGGCATTAATGGTCTTCATCCTACTTTTGCTCCCCCAAACTGCTTTTCTAGACTAACAAGGGATGAAACATTCATTGGCATATCCATTTCACACTCACCCCTTTATTCCTTGTGAAACTTTGCCTCAGAAGTTTGCATATTTGCAAGGCCTGTGGTGCAGGGAAAAATGCAATGTACCCAAACACACCTTAGTCAATGGAAAGAATGTGGACAAAACTGCACATCACAGAACGTGTATACAAAAAGGACATAATTTAGAAATGTGTGTGGGAAATGCTGTGTGTACTGGGTTTCAATGTGGGAATTTAAAATCTTGTAACTCGAGATGAGATTTGGAAAGAGCCAATAAGATCAAGATGGAATGTTTTTCATGTCCTTAGATGTCACCTTTGCTCATAAAAGCCTATTCCTGTTTCTGTCTTTTCTTATGGACCATGTCACTGCCTGCCTTCAAGTTGACTTTGAGCCATGGCAACCTTATGAATGAGAGACCTCCAGGTCACCCTAAGCCACCCTGCTCAGATCTTGCAGAATCAGGGGCATGACTTTCCTGATGGAATTCATCCTCTTCCTACTGCCCTCCATTCTTTAGAGCATTATAGTATTTTCTAGTGAATCATGTCTTCTCGTTATACAGCCAAAGTATGACAACCCATTTAGTAATCTTGGCTTCTAGGGAGAGTTCTGGCCTGATTTGCTGTAGGACCCATTTATTTGTCTTTTTTTAGCAGTCCATGTTATCCTCAGGACTCTTCTCCAGCATCACATCACAAATGAGTTGATTTTCTTCCTATCAGCTTTTTTTCACTGTCCAGCTCTCACATGTTGTGTGCTTTCAAGTGGTTTCCAACTTATGGCAACCCTAAATTGAACCTGTCATGGGGTTTTCTGGGACGGAGAGTGTGTGACTTCTCCAAGGTCACCCAGTGGGTTTCCATGGCTGACAGGCAATTGAACCCTGATCTCCAGAGTCATAGTCCAGTGCTCAGACCACTACATCATGCTGGCTTTCACATTCATACATAGAAATCGGGAATACTATGGCATGGACCAATCTAACTTTAGTATTCAGTAATATGTTTTTACAACTCATGAACTTATCTACATAGAGCCAACATGGCGTAGTGGTTTGAGTGTTGGACTATCATTCTGAAGGCCAGGATTCGAATCTTGACTCTGCCATGTAAACCCACTGGATGACCTTGGGCAAATCACACTCTCTCAGCCTCAGAGGATGGAAATGGCAAACCCTCTATGAAGAAACTTGCCAAGAAAACCCCATGACCTAGGGTCATCATAAGATGGAAATGATTTGAAGGCACATAACAGCAAAGCGCTTTAGTAAATTAATCTTGCATCAGTCCTGTCTCATATTTTAAATGGGGGTACAAAGGAGGAGAGGACAGTGGGTGCATAAGACTACTGGCTGAGCTCAGAGGAGACATGAAAGCTCAAGGGGCCCATGCTAGATTATCTCCAGTTTGGAAGAACACTGCTATCTCCACTTTTCATCCCAATAAATTGGATGTTCACTGCCCCAAAAGGTTACTTGCAATGCATGTTTCCTTGTCTGCAGATTGGGCAGTATTGAATCTGTCTCTTTCCAGAGGTCAGGGGCTCAGTCCTGCATTATGTGAAATCAGAATATGGAAGAATAGTTTTTGAAGTAGGGTTACATCCAGGTCAGGCCTGCACAACATATGGTCCGGGGGTCGCATGCAGCCCGCCAGGGGATTTTGGGTGGCCCCTAAGGATCTGGAACAACTTCAAGGCTTCTCTACTGCTCAGCCTCCTCCTGAGGAGAGAGTATGCAGAGAAAGAGGAGGAAGGGTGAACGCTAACCCTGCAAGCCTCCTCTACCGCCTGGCTTTTTCCTGAGAAGGATGGGCAGAGGACAGGTGAACACTTGCCCTGCAGGTCTCCTCCACCACCTTGCTCTTCCTGAGGAGAAGGCCAGGCGGTGGAGGAGGAGGAGGAAGATGGGTGAAAACCCACCCTTGCAAGGCTCCTCCGCTGCTCAGCTTTCTCCCGAGGGGAAGTCCAGGTGGAAGAGGAGAAGAACAGGCAAAGCTGCTCTGCTGCGCAGCTTTCTCCTGAGAGGGCTGAGCAGAAGAGCATGGGATTAATATTAATTAATTATAATTAATATTAATAATTACTGTTAATTAATATTATTAATTACAGTATTTTCTGGCATATAAGACTACTTTTAAACCCAGGAAAATCTTCTCCAAAGTCAGGGGTCATCTTATATGCCGGGTGGAGGAGGAGGAGGAAGAAGGGGTGGCACGGCATGAGGCAGGAGGAGGAAGAAGAGAGGAGGTCAAGTTAGAGGAGGAGGAGGGGGGAGGAAGGGGTGTCGTGAGGCAGGAGGAGGAAGCAGCAGTGGATAAGAGGCGAACCCCTATCCTGGGCTTTTCTTGGCAAGACTGGTTCAGAGGAGGTTTGCCATTGCCTTCCTCTGAGGCTGAGAGTGTGTGACTTGTCCAAGTTCATCCAGTGGGTTTCATGGCAGAGTGGGGAATCAAACCCAGGTCTCCAGAGTGGTAGTCCAACACTCAAACCACTACACCATGCTGGCTCCTATTCCCATGTACTACTTATGAAACAACTGCAGACTTTTTTGTTGTTCTTGTGTGTCTTCAAGTCCTTTCCAACTTATGGCAACCCTAAGGCAATCTTATCATGGGGTTTTCTTGGCATGTTTCTTCAAATGGGGGTCGCCATAACCATCCTCTGAGGCTGAGAGTGTGTGATATGCCCAGGGTCACTTACTTGGCCGCAAATTGTACATACCCCAGAATGCATCACCTAGTATATTGGCAGTCCTTCCCCCCAACACTTTCTCATTTTCCCCCGTTGGAAGAGGGGTCGTCTTATACGGCGGGTATATCCCAAACTATATTTGGACTGGAAAAGTTGGGGGCCGTCTTATATGCCCAGTCGTCTTATACGCCAGAAGATACGGGTAATCAATATTTAATTAAAACCTATCTGCGGCCCAAACAAGTTTATTCTATTTTAATTTTCAGATCACTTGTTCTCCACTGCTAGTAATGGCAGGAAAAGAGCAAGCCTGGAAGTGGGACCAAGATTAATCTTGCTTGATCCCCAGCAATTGCATAAGCTGATGAAGAGCAAGAACAGCCTTCAGGGGGAAATGAGTGGTGTCTTCACCAGCTTTAGAGGTTGCATGGGAAGCAGCTGATGGTCATGTGCACACGGCTGCTGTATAGCAAATTCCTCAACCATGAATGAATTTGTATCAGGGAGGCATCAATAGTCCTGGGTGAACCCCACTCTTTGCTGAATTTAAATTTTAAGACAACGACAACCCTAACATAGGAAATACCTCAAAGCAGCCCAATGAGTTGGGCTGGAAAATGGAAAACTAGAGGAGGGATGGAAGGAGCAAATGATGTGGCTGGAACTTCACATTGCACTATTCCGTGCTGCATCATTTTGTTGCAGGTCCATTTCTATTTTATCATTATCCCACATATCTTTTGCTTCTGTTCAGCATGGGAAGGGGCAACAGTACAGGGCAATGGAGGCCTTTCCACTAAAAATCTTACTCTCACACACATACACCCACCTGATGTAACTTCCAAAAAAATTATCCCCATTCTTTCCCTCCCTGCCTCACCCTGGGCATTTGTTCCAGATTCTTTGTTCCTTGTGAATAAAAGGTCAAAACTGCAGAAAGTTCATTAATGCCTTCTGGATTAAGATTTTGGTGCCACGAGAGGGCGCTCAGAAGTCATACCTTCTCAATTTTGCAAGGTGCCTGATCACTTTCCATCTGCAGCTCCATGTTGCTTTTGTTCCGAAGCAAGATATTTTTAAAGTAATAATTCTGTGTCTAAATGGCTACTCAGTCCTTCCATTTGGACACCTTATGGAAACAAAGGATACATTTAATTTACTCAATGAACCAAGGGTACATTCAGATTTGATGTTATACTGCCTAATGCTGAGAGCTGAAGAAGTGGACTGTGTCCACAAAAGTTTATGCCAGAAATTTCTTTTTCCCAGTTCGCCTCAAAGGTGCGACTACACTAATCCTTCCATATTTGCTGGGGTTAGGGGCACAGGACCCCTGTGAAAATGGAAAAACTGCAAATAACAAAAACACTATGTTTTTACCTGAGAGAACACCTCTCCAGGAATCTCTAGGTCCTCCAGTGCAACTCTGTGGTCACCATCTTCCAGACACTGACCATAGAATTGTGCTGGAGGAGCAAAAAATGCCTAGTGGAGTGTTCTCTCTAGGAATATCTAGGTCTTTCAGTGCGACTTTTGGTTAAAGTTGACCATAGAGTTGCGTTGGAGGACCTAGAGATTCCTACGGATAACATATTAATAAAATCCGTGAATAATCAAATCTGCAAAAGTCAAAGCTGCAAATCTGGAGGGGTGAGTGTATATTCCTTTATGCCTCCATGTGAATGTATTTGCAAACTCCCAGCAATTTTTTTTTTGTTTGAATTGTTTCTTGTTCGATAGGGATCTGTTGTGCTAAATTTTGAAGTAAAGGCACCCATGCTACCCCTAAGGAGAATTCAAAACTGCAGGTCAAATATTGAGAGTTTTTTTTAAAAAAAGATATTGATTTATGTGTCTTTTTATCTCTGTGTTTCACTCATTACACACAGCATTAGAACACAGCAAAGCACCAATTTATTAGGATTTGTTGACAGTCATAAATGAGTTGGGAAAGGGATTGCCCAAAAGGGAAAGAGAGTAAAACGTTATGTCCCCAAACAGTACAAGACCAACAGTGCCAAGATTTTATAGAAATTTCATTTTGTACAGTTGAGGAGTAAACTTTATCTTAAGTTAACCAACCAATTCTAGTAAGTCCAAGCCACCCCTAAATACTTTGTGCAACAAGGGGGATTGCTTATTTTTTTTTACTGGAAAAATCCATCCTCCTCCAGCACTGTGTGCATTGCACCTAGGCTAAGAAGAAACAGCAAAGTATCATTGTCCCTGCTCATCAAAAAGTCCTACACTGCTCTGGAAGACCTTCTCAACAATCACATTTCAGCATAAGGTCAAAATTTCTTTGCTTGCCCTGGGATGTCAAGTTAATTAATGGAATTGTCAGGGGGAAACTTTTATCAGTGTCATATATTTGCTCCCTTTGTTGGTATTTTGATATTCTTCAGTTCTTTTTATTACATGATCTTCATCTGGATCACATTTTAATATACTGTCCTGTTGTCTGTAGATGAAGAATTGTATAAGAATTTGAACAGACAAAAGGCCATGTATCACATGGACTAAGAAAAAGAGGAAGACCACACGTCAGATGGATAAACTCAATCAGGGAGGTCACAGGCCTGAATTTGCAGGACCTAAACAGAGCAGTGGAGCACAGGGGGACATGGAGATGTCTCATCCACAGGGCCACCATAAGTTGAGGTCTGCCCAAGGGCAGCTAACAGCAACAACGACAATCTCAGACTGAAGAATCAAGTATCCATTTCTGAGGCTGTGGCTTTTGGGCTGACATGAGAGCCAGGTGCTTCTAATTCAGGATAGGAATCAAGTAATCTTCCAGATGTTATTGCATGATGCTGATCAGGGCTGTTGGGATTTGCAGTGCAACTAAAGCTGGAGGGTTGCACTTTGCCTACCCTCATGCTAGATGAAAGATGATTTCTAGCACTGCTCACTGAAAGACACTGTGTAGCTATTGCATTATTATTGTTGTTGCTGTTGTTATTAACTGCCCTCGAGTCGGTTCCAACTCACAGTGACCCTGTGGATGAAACATTTCCAAGAATCCCTATCTTCCACTACCTTGCCCAGGTCCTGCAAGCCCTTGCCAATAACCCCCCTGATCGAGTCTATCCATCTGGTCTGTGGTCTTCCTCTCTTTCGTCTACCCTCTACCTTTCCTAGTATTATTGTTTTTTCTAGTGATCCGTGCCTTCTCATTATGTGGCCAAAGTGCGATAGTCTCAACTTGATCATATTTGCTTCCAAGGAGAGCCCTGGTCTGATTTGTTTAAGAACCCATTTATTTGTCTTCTTGGCTGTCCATGGTATCATAAGTACTCTTCTCCAGCATCACATTTTAAATGAGCTGATTTTCTTTCTATCTGCTTCCTTCACTGTCCAGCTCTCGCATCTGTACATGGCAATTGGGAATGCAATGGCCTGAACAATACTGACTTTAGTGCTCAGTTGTATGTATCTTTTCCAGTTCTTTCATAGCTGCCCTTCCCATTCCTAGTCTTCTTATCTTATTTCTGGACTGCAGTTTCCATTCTGGTCAATGTTTGATCCTAGATATGGGAATTCTTTAACTATTTCAATTTCCTCATTGTCTAGATCGAATTTGTGTATTTCTTCTGTGGTCATTATTTTTGTTTTCTTTATGTTCAGCATCAGACCTGCCTTTGCACTTTCATCGTTGACCTTCCTTATTAACTGTTACATTTCCTGAATGTCTTCTGCTAATATTATGATCATCTGCATATCTTAGGTTGTTAATGTTGTTTCCTCCTATCTTAACTCCTCCTTTTTCTGATTCTAATTCTGCTTGTCTTATGATGTTTTCAGCATATAAGTTAAACAAGTAAGGTGATAGGATTCAGCCTTGCCTGACCCTTTTGCCTATTGGGAACCACTCTTTTCCCCCGAATTCTGTTCTGTCTTCTTCTTCATCTTCTTCATCTTTAGAGAAAAAAAGGTGGGGAAAGTCACGAGAAAATTAAGCCCCCTCCCCCAAATGAAAACAGCTTTGTCTGGATTCTCCCCTTCTCAAGGAAATGCAATGAATCATCCAGTGCCTTTGGACAACTGGAACATCATCTGGAAGCTCCATCACAATCTTTCCCTTTTGAATTGTCTGAACCTCTCAGCTGCCTCATAAGCCGAGCATGTCCTGATTTAAGAGTAATGACAAGGCAGACAGACACACATGGACATGCACGTGTGTGTGCACACGCTTGTGTGTGTTTAAAAGATGAAGCAAAAAGATGGAGATTATCTCTTTTGCTCCAAAATCAAAGTAGTCCTGCTTTGTGGCTGGGATGAATCTCATTTAATCTCCATTAAGAGATGTTGCTGTTGTTCTGTGACAGAAAGACAACTTTCTGTTTTGATTAAAAAACAATTCCTTTTGCATTGGAACTTGGGTTCCTGGCAAAGCTCTTTGGAATCCAGAATCCCTTCCATGGCTGGCTAGGACCAGCTGGCTTCTGTGGACACCCGCAGGCTTCAGGGAAAGAGCTGGGCTTCCTGCGGAGGGAACCCACTGAGTGGACAGCTGCTGTCCAGAGATGGGAGGGAGGTGGGACAACAGTGGAGCCAACAGGGATCCAGTTCCTAAAAATGTCCCCCTCCCTCTATACTCAAGGGCAGCTTTCCCTAACCTGGTGTTCTCCAGATGTGTTAGACCACAACTCCCATTACAGCATTCTGGCCATAGATGATAAGTGTTATAGTCCAAGAGATCTGGAGGGGTCATGTTAGAGAAGACTGCTTCAAGGCAAACCAAATCACAACAAAATATGCAAAAAATATTCTTTACGTTGGTGTGTAATGTACTGTTTCCTGTTTACATGTACATTTGTTTTACTTTTATTTTATTTAGATTTATCAGTTGTGAGTGATTTTATTGGCTAATATTTATATAAATTTGTGATATTTTGGTCAAAGACCATAAATAAATTCTGTTCTGTTCTGCAAAAAATACTCAAAAAGTGGGAAAGATTTGTTTTAACCTTCTCTGAAAAAATCCCCACTACCATAAAAAGTGGAGGGTTTTTTGTTTGTTTGTTTGTTTGTTTGTTTGAGGGGGACCAATTTTCACCTCTGTAAGCCTCCAGAACTTGTACATCTGCATTAAAACATGATGTGCTTTGACTTCAGGATACTTCTAGTTTGGTTTTGCAGGGCTGGGTCGGCCTCCCACATGTAATGGGAGTAGAACATTGATCCCCAGACCTCTGGAGAACATGCATCCCTGAGCTGGGTCTTATGTACCTTGCCCAGTACACTCAGGGCCTTTGCAGACTGCTAGAAATAGTGCAAATTGAGTCCGCTTGAACTGCCCTGGCTCAGTGCTAGGGAATCATGGGAACTGTAGTTTTTTTCTGAGGCATTGAGCCTTCTCTGTCAGAGAGCTCTGGTGCCACAATAAACTACAGTTCCCATGATTCCCTAGCACTGAGCCAGGGCAGTTAAAGTGGACTCAATTTGCACTATTTCTGGCAGTCTGCAAAGGCCCTCAGAGAACTTTGCTTATTGGTCAGTCTAGAAATGTAATCATTGAAGGAATAAACACACAATCAAATGGATGTTTTTCACACATCTAACATGCTGGATGCTGTGAATAATAATAATAATAATAATAATAATATAGACTCATATTGTACTCATGAGCGGCTAATGCCAAAGTTCCAGTTTTGTTTTTAAATGAATGGAATTAATACCTTTTGAAATCCAGAGACAGAGCTTGGAAAATGGACCTGGTGCTTTCTTACAGTCGGGGAACAACAACAAAAACTATTATTATTATTATTATTATTATTATTATTATTATTATCCCACCTTTCTCCATAGATCAAGGCAGGGAACACCAATAAATCAACAATACATCAATTAAACCACATTAATTAAAACATGCAACAATTTAAAAGGACAAATAAGTCATACACATTTTAAAACAATCTACATTTAAAATTCAACATCTTAATTCACATTTTAAAATTATCTGGATAAGCCTGCCAGAAGAGACTAGTCTTCAATGCCATTTTAAATTCAGACATTGTATTCAGCTGTCGAATCTCTTCCGGTTATAGTCCAAAACAGGGAACTTTTCCAAGCTGTGATGAAGGAACTGCCAGATTTCATTTTGATTTTGGTTGCCATCATTTCTCACTCATCAGTGCTGAAGTAAAATTAAGTTGCCAGTCTAGTTACTTTTCATACACGGAAAGGGGAAGAGTGCTCTCTCTTCTTCTCTTCAGGCCATCAAATGTCTTGAAATTACTCTACAGAGATCTACCAACAGTGGCTTCTAATGCCTTCTATGTCAGTGATGTGGGGAAATTGCTCAAGCTTTCAATCTGAACTTTAAAAGAGCTATACAAAGTGCAGAAGCTTATCCTTAAAATAGGTTCAACACCTTGGATAGCTCTATTAGCTAGCATTAAAGCCTCAAGTAGATTCACTGTCCCTCTGACATGATCTGTTCAAGGACCCATTTGTTTGTGTTTTTGGCTGTCCACGGTATCCTCAGCACTCTTTTCCAGCACACCATCTCAAATGAGTTGATTTTCTTTCTTTCAGCTTTCTTCACTGTCCAACTGTCACATCTGTACATGGTGATGGGGAATCCAATGGCTTTGATAATTCTAACTTTAGTATTCAGTTGTATATCTTTACACTTTAGGATCTTATCTAGTTCTTTCATGGCTTTCCTTCCCATTCCTAGTTTTCTTCTAATTTCTTGATGGCAGTCTCCATTTTGATCAGTGTTCGATCCAAGTATGGAAATCTTTAACTATTTTAATTTCCTAATTATAAAGGTTGAATTTATGTAGATGTAAATTATGTAAAAGGAGCCCTGGTGGTGCAATGGTTAAATACACATTGTAAGTTGTGAGTTCAGTTGCACAGGGCTCCAGGTTGACTTAACCTTCCATCCTTTTGTAGGTCAGCAAAATGAGTACCCAGCCTGTTGGGGGCAATAGACTTACACACTGTAAACCATTTAGAGAGTACTTAGTTCACTATGAAGCGGTATAGAAATGTGAAGTGCTATTGCTATTGCTAGATCTTCTGTATTTGAGTATTTAGGTAGAAAAAATACTTAATAGCTACTTCCTGATTGAACTTTATCCCTTATTGCTGTTTGGAAAATCTGACAATGCTAACTAGCAGTAGTTAGCAGTAGGCTTCCATTTCAGTGGAGTGCTGAATTTAGCTTTTAGTCATAGAATCATAGTCTATCCAAGGTGCTGAATGTTAACTTCAAAATTGGTTCAGGACAGCACTATTAGAATTATCATAACCCCAAGTGGGTTCACCACATCACTGTCATATGCTGATGGTGCCTACCAGTAGATCCCACTCTGTCTTTTCTTTGGCTGTGTTGTATACAATGCAATATGCAATATGGGACATGTCATTCAACCTAAATCTTGGGCGCTGTGAGTGTTTAATGGCCAGTTCACACTCCCTTTCTCCAGAGCAAACTCTGTCTATAGTCTCCACTTACCTGCAGGGTGGATGGAAGATGGAAGACCAGTCTTTACCTGGACCTGAGAGCTAAAATTGGGGAATGTCCATCAGGGAAAAGGACCTCTAGCTGCATATTGCAGTAAGGCCACAACTCCTCGCATGCTTCTCTGGCCCTCTAAAGCTGACTCAGATGGTATATTTGTAAACCAATTATTCCAAAGGCAGAAAAATAAGCACCCAATGTTCTTTCCTGCAAAGGAAACTTAACTTGTAAAGATAGGGGGCAGCTTTTCTCAGAAGTCGGAAGTTATTGTTGTGTGCCTTCAAGTCATTTCCAAATTATGGCGACCTTAAGGCAAAACTATCATGGGGTTTTCTTGGCAAGATATGTTCTGAAGAGGTTTACCATTGCCTTCCTCGAGGCTGAGAAGATGTAATTTGCCCAAGGTCATCTGGTGGGTTTCATGGTTGAGCTGGGAATCGAACCCTAGTCTCCAGAGTTGCAGTCCAATGCTCAAACCACTATGCCATGCTGAAGTTGAAAGTAGCTAGTTACAAACAATTATTTATTTCTTAATACAGTTGGTCCTACATATCCTATCATATCCTATCATATCACTTCATAGTTATCATAATTAAAGGGTGTGTGAAGCATCATTACCTAAGGTGTTTTATACTATAGGGCAGGGGTAGGCAACCTAAGGCCCGGGGCCCGGATGCAGCCCCCTGAGGTCTTTGGACTGGCCCCAGGCCGGTCCTGCCGCCGCCGCTGCCCCCCGCCTCCCACCATGATAATATTGATTATTGTTGTTATTACTTGTTCTTGGGGTTTTCTTGGCAAAATCTCCACAGGGGGTTTGCCATAGCTTTTCTGGGGCTGAGAGAGTGTGCATGCATATTTTTTCCCCAATTATTTATTTATTTATTTATTTGGTGCTTCGGCCCCCCAATTGTCTGAGGGACAGCAATCCGGCCCCCGGCTCAGGAAGGTTGCCTACCCCTGCTATAGGGCACTGGCATATTGCATTCTGATGTTACAGGTACTGTTTGAGTAGTTTTTGTTGTTGTCTGCCTTCAAGTCATTTCCAACTTATAGAAACCATAAGGGGCCCAATTACAAGATTTTCTGGGGCTGAGAGTGTGTGACTTGCCTAGGATCACCCATTTGGTTTCCATGGCTGGGCAGGGAAATGGACCCTGATCTCCATAGTTGTAGTCCAATACTCAAACCACTACAATATGCTAGCTCTCATTTTAGTAGTACTGCAGGCTATATTTCAGAAGAAGGCTATGGCAAACCACCTCTGAGTATTCCTTGCTGAAAATAACCGAGTGAAATTCATGGGGTTACCATAAGTCAACAGGTGACTACAAGGCACATACACAGGCACACTGTTAAATGTGACATTACTACTACTATTACTACTACTACTTTTTTATTTTATTCATTTATATCCCACCTTTTCCCAATACTGGGACTTGAGGTAACTAACAACATTTTCAAAACAATACTGATTAAAAGCACTACAAAAGTTAAATGAAAATATAAAATATACAATGAAAAATCATATATTGAAACAATTATAAAATATTAAAATGTACAAAACAATAAAAACAAAAACTATATACAGACCTTTAAAAACTTCAGAACCAGCACCACATGGCATTAAGAGCCTAATCTCAACAGTCTGTAAAGGTACAAAAATGTTTTAGCCTGCCACTGGAAAGAGAGCAAGGATGGGGCTAGCCTGGCCTCTCAGGAAAGGGCCTTTGCAGACTGCCAGAAATAGTGCAAATTGAGTCCACTTTAAGGGTTAGGGTTAGTGCTAGGGAGTCATGGGAATTGTTGTTTTCTGAGACATTGAGCCTTCTCTGTCAGAGAGCTCTGGTGCCACAATAAAATACAGTTCCCATGATTCCCTAACCTTAACCCTAACCCTTAAAGTGGACTCAATTTGCACTATGTCTAGCAGTCTGCAAAGGCCCAAAGTCTGGGAGCAGACTCCAAGAAAGCCCTTTCCCTTGTTCCCACCAAATGAACATAAGAAGGTGGTGACAGAGAGAAGAGCCTCTTCAGATGATCATAGAACCCCAATGGGCTGAAACAGGGAGATATGGTTCTTCAAATAGCCTGGATCCAACCCGTATAGGGCTTTATAGGTCAAAAAACCACTTTGAATTGTGCCCGGAAATGCACTGGCAGCCAATGCAGCTGTTCCAACAAGGGAATTGTATGCTTCCTGTTGCCAGCCCCAGTTAACAATCTGACTGCAGCTCTTTGGGCCAGCTGAAGTTTCTCAACACTTTTTAAAGGCTGCCTCACGTAGACTGCATTACAGTAATCCAGATGGGATGTAACCAAGGAATGTATAACTATAGCCATATCTGATTTCTCCAGGAATGGGTGCAGATGGCACACTAGCTTTAACTGTTTAAAAGCACTTGTGGTCACAGCCAAAACCTGGTCCTCCAGGCTCAGCGCTGAACCCAGGAGTACTCCCAAACTGTGAACCTGCCTTTTCAAGGGGAGCGTAACCTTACTGGAAAAGACAATAATGCTCAGTAAAATGGAAGGCAGTAGGAAAAGAGGACAACTGGATAACAGTTGGATTGATCCAATAAAGAAAAGACATGGCCCTGAGTTTGCAAGATCTGAGCAGGGCTGTTGATGACCAGGGCTCTTGGAAGTTTCTCATTCATAGAGTCACCATAGGTCAAAGCTGACCTAACAACAACAAACTTTTCAAGAATTGTAAGTGAAGTGGTAACTAAATTTTCTGGGCCTTGGAGCAGTAACTTGGTAGACCATCTAAGTTCCTGCAAGATCCCAGTTTGAATGTTGGCAGTCTCACTTTCAGTATCAACACTCAGGATCCTTTTCAGTGAGGCAGTTCTAGTTGGAAATTATCCTCAAACAAGGTTCAGCACCTTGGATAACTCTTTTATAGTTCACATTAATATCCAGAACAGATTCAGCACGCCATTGACATGGGACCCACCACCCAATTCCCCCCACCTTTTGCTTCTGGTTATCATCCTACCCTCTGCAAGTATAAGGCAGCCTTCCTGCTTTGATGCTAGCAGCTGGTGCTCAGCAGGTCCAGGTAGGGGTTCTTTCAGCTCCAAGCTAATTGCCACTTCACTATAAAGGCCACAGACCAGGATCTTCCATTTGTCTTGGTCTGACCAAGATCTTGTAGAGCGCTGTTGCCAATTATAGAGCACCCAAGCTCCAGGCTCTCATTAACACCTCTTGCTACCTCAGAGAGATCAATGGAAAGACTGGAGGAAGGTGGTCCTTCTAGGTGGAAGCTGCAAGAGCCAATTTGTCCTGACTGCAGTTGTTTGGAATCAGTCAGATGAAGTGGGAATTTGGGGTTATTATTTCTGATTAGGGTTTTATTGGACAAAGGTCACAGAAGTTTCTGTTATCCAGTGCAGGAGTCAAGGCTGAACTCTTTGCAGGAAATTATACTTGCTTCATCATCATAGGAACTTTTTTCTTTTTGGTGACAGAGTAGAGGCAAGAACATGGCAATTAATTCTGGGACCTCTTGTCTGAAGTCAGTGATCAGAGTAAGTTCGTGGCAGAGCTTGGGAAAGTACTGTAACCTTTTGGACTCTAGTTCCCAGAATCTCCCAGGATGCTGAGAGCTGATGTCCAAAGGGCTACATTTTCAAGCTCTATTATGGCAGGGCTGGTTTTGCCAGAAGACTTTCCCATTCCTTGCAAGTTTGTAAATAGCTCTTCACATTACTTTAGCCTTCAAAAGGCTCAAGGTAGTATATGATGTCAGTTTATTCTCCTCTCAACAAGCCTGTGAGGTAGGAGGGGTGGAGAGAGATTGACCTCCCCTACATTGGCTTCTTCTGTGGGATCTGAACTGAGATTTCCACAGTCCACACCAAACACCATTTTGGTTTCAGAGTTGTCTCCACTGCACTGCCTTTCCTAGTTGCCTATAGTGAGAACCATCTCCAAGTGATCAATCCAAGATTTGAACCATCTCCAGGTGACCAAACCAAGACTTCTCCTGGACTTAAATTCACCCAAGGGAGCAAAAGTATGGTTAAAATGCTTCTCATGGCCCTAAAGCAAAAATTGGAGACATTTGGGGCAAAATGTTTGACCCCTGGGGGGCACAGGGACCAAAAATGGTCCCTGGAAGGCCAGAAGTGGCCTGTGGCACTTTGCCCATACCTGCTTTAAAATTATGCTTGCCTTGCTCCAGAAAGTAGTTTCACATTCCTGTTAGGGCACTTATTGGTGATACTAGAATATCTAGCTAAAGAGGTTATAAGCATTTTATGTGTTAGCATAGGGATGGCCATCTATGGAGTGTTTGAAGGTTGTACCCACCTCATTTTCCTCCACCACCTCTGCATTATTGCACTTACCTATGATGATGAAAACAGCATTTAACTGAAGCATTTAAGAGGCAATTTTCAATTTTTGGCCTAATATCAACAGTTGAGGAGCTCTGTGTCACACAAAAGATCCATGAAGACAGTGTGCAATCCCCAACCTAGATTAGTAGATGGATTTATTTATTTATGAGCTGGTGGACTTGGGTTATAAAGATTAAACACCTTATTTTTTAAAAAAAGATTATATTTCCCACAAATTGTATATAGTTTACTGGAAACACAAATAATATGGTTCACTCATCATATTATTCCAGACATCTTTGAGCCTAAGCAATTCTCTCTCTCCTTTTTAACAGGCATGAACCTTTTTAAAGGTCATGGCAGCAGCACTCTGGTGATTTCCTTGTTGGTAGGTTTCCTTAGTCCAAACTTGAAAGGAGTGGTTCAGGGTGCATAACCTGCTTTTGGAATAAGTTTTAGCGTTTTGAATTAAAGTGCTGCTGCCACACTGCAGAATTAATGAAGTTTGAAACTGCTTTAACTATCATGGCTCCATCCTATGGAATCCTGGGATTTGTTGTTTGTTGTGGCAGAGAAGGCTAAATATCTCACAAAACTACAAATCACAAAATTCTATAGCATTGAGCCATGGCAGTTAAAACGGTGTCAATATGTATTAATTCTGCAGTGGAGATGCAGCCCTGTTGTGGTTGTTGTTGTGTGCCTTCAAGTCATTTCAGACTTATGACCACCCTAAGTTGAACCTATCATGGAGTTTTCTTGGCAAGATTTGTTCAAAGGAGGTTTGGTATTGCTTTCTCCTGAGGATGAGAGTGTGTGACTTGTCCAAGGTCATTAGTGGATTTAATCATCAAGCTCATAATCTATTAGAAGAAATTTACCACTTCACTGACATGGAACCCATTACTCTCCCCAGATTTACAATAATGCCAGCTTTGTTCTTTCAAGATGGCAGATCTCAGGAGAAAGGTTTCTGCTGCATGGAGAAAGTGTTGATACCTTTGTGCTCAATTGACAGAACTCATAGATATATGAGAAACTAACCTGACCAATGCAAGGAGGAATCCCACCCCAACTGTAGGAATTCTTTAGTAAGCCCAAATAAAATATCACAAAGTCATGAGCAATAACCAGTCACACAACTGGTTTAAATTTTTAAACTGTTTTTTTTTAATAGAATATTCTGGTGCTTACGAATTTTGTATCAGGATGTCTTGATTTACTCCTGCCTTGCTTTTTGCTTGATAAGTTTTATAGTTTATTGTTCGGTTATTCGAATGCAATACTTAATATAAAATATTTTTATTGTAGGATCATTCTAATTGTAATATTGTTGTGGGCTGCTTTAGGCACCTCCATCTGGAGAAGCAAAGGAGAATATATATATATATATATATATATATATATAAAAAAAAAACAAGGACATACAATAAGAGTGGGTTCCTGTTTTGCAGTGCAGGAAACTGAGCCATGCTTTGTAGCCCAGGAGGATGTGGCATAGTACTGAACTCTGCTTTGCTGCCTAGGAAGCAGATGCATTTGGGCTTGGGCTTGAATAGATGTGCTTAGAATTTAGATGTGTTTTGTATGCTTGGTAGAAGAAATCCAAATGGAAAAGATTTATTTATTTAATTTAAATCCCACCTTTCTCCCAAATATGACTCAAACTGTCTTACAATGTAGAGAGATCTTGGAGCACCTTTGAGACTAACTGAAAGAAAGAAGTTGGCAGCAGGAGCTTTCGTAGAGTAATGCATCTGAGGAAGTAGACTTTAGTCTACAAAAGCTCATGCTGCCAATTTCTTTCTTTAGGTAGTCTCAAAAGTGCTACAAGATCTCTGTACATACTGATTCTACAGACTAACATGGCTATATCTTTGAATTCTATTGTCTTACAATGTATGCTTAGAACAGCGAAAACAATATGTAGTGCAAAAGTATCAAAAGCATTAAACCATCAATCAAATTAAAACCCTCCTTTAAGATATTCAGAAACAATTAAAAACACATGGAATTCATATTAAAAACTGCACACCTAATTGCTTGAAGCAGCCAGTCATACATCTGGGCCTACTCACACTGGCCTTGCTCTCATGCCCTTAGATACACTCACTGCTGCAATGCAGCCCGCAACACATCTCAAATTAGAATTTGGCCCCTAGGTTGGAAAAAGACATCTTCACCTCTGGTTTAGGAGTTTGGACACAAAGGTGTCCCTGTTTCAAAATCTTCATTGACTCATGAACCTTGGTAAGCAACCTTGACCCATTTACTCTCTCTTGGGGCCAAAGAAGAAACAGTAGGAGCTCTGCATTCAAGCTCTTTCATTTTTCGGTTATCCAAGAACATCAAGTTCTGGAAGAGTTGGGTGCACAGATGGGACAGGATGGTACGTGAAACAGATAGGAGCCAGGTAAAGTTAAAGATAAAGGTATTCCTCATTGATAAGGTTGTCAAGTTGTATCTGTCCATAGAGGGTGGAACTCATCTCCGTTACTAAGCTGAAGAACCAGCATTGTCAGAAACTACTCTGTGATCCTGTGGCCAGCATGATTGCACAGAACACTGTTTACCTTCCCACCAAAGTGGTACCTATTTATCTACTTGCATTTCGAACTGCTAGGTTGGCAGAAGCTGGGATTAGTGATGGGAGCTCATCCAGTCAGTCATCACCTGGGCCTCGAACTGCCAACCTGCCGATCTTGCAATCAACAGAATCAGCATCTTAACCACTTGAGCCACTGCCAGGTACAAAATAACAAAACTTGGAAATGTTATTTTTTTGGACAACAACAACCAGAATCCTCCTTCTAGCATGGTCAAGGGATTCTGGGAAATGGAAGCTCCCAGCTATGCTTGGTCCAATTCCAAACAATGCAACATAGCACCTCTGAGGAAACCCAGATTACTTAACATGGAGGAACAAAACACTTCTGAGTGCCAGTTTAGTCCAAAAATTGTTTTTTTCAGAATTGTGCATGTGCCTTCAAGTTGCCTGTTCAGACAGGATCTTACTCTTTAGGCCAGAATATTTAGCCCCCTTGTGTTTTCAGTTGTTGTTTACTGTCATCATGTTGACTTCAACTTATGGTGACCCAATAAATGAGAGACCTCCAAGTCCCCATGTCATCAACACTCCTGCTCAGGTCTTGCAAACTCAGGGCCGTGGCTTCCTTGATTGAGTCTATCCATCAGGAATGTGCCTTCCTCTTTCCCTACTTTCTATCTTACCAAGCATTATTTTCTTTTCTAGTGACTCATGTCTTCCCAAACCAAATTCACTCATGTTCTTTCCCACCTTTCTTCATTTCAGGGGCCTAAGGTGGGAGGTGTGGGGTTGTTAGTAATATTGCTAAACACCTGGAAGTCAGAGATATAACCATGTTAGTCTGGAAGATATCTGCATGCAAAGGGATCATGTAGCGTGCAACTTTGACAATTGTGCAAAAGAAGTTGTAGCATAGGTTTTGCAGACTAGATCTGCTTCCTCAGAAGATTGAAGATTGTGGGATTCTGGAAGGCAGAATTTCTTGAGAATCTACTGCTGATATATATCTAATTTTCTGATATATTCATACCTTCCAGGACTGCCCAAAGCAAGAGGAAAATGGGGGCAATTTGCCCTGCCCCTCCGAAAGGGAGAACCCTCTTCCTCAGACCTGATCTTGGGATTTTCTTGCCAAGATTTGTTCAGAGCAAGTCTGAGATTTGCCCAAGGCCATAACCAGTGTGGTGTAGTGGTTTGACGGTTGGACTATGACTCTAGAGACCAAGATTCAAATCCCTGCTCAGCTATGGAAACCCAATGGGTGACCTTGGGCAAGTCACACTTTCTCAGCCTGAGAAAATGGCAATGGAATCCCACCCTCTGAAGAAACATGCCAAGAAAACCCTGTCACCTTAGGGTCATCATAAGTTGGAAACAAAGGCACACAACAACAAACACAATGGTTTTCCAGGCCAAGTGTGGGTTTGAACCCTGCTCTTCCTAGATCCACACTCCAATCACTATACTACACTGTCCCTTGTAGTAACTTTGCATCCATCAACCCTTACAAAAACCCCATTGATTCAGAGTGTCTACATTCTTCTAGTCAAAGATTTCCCATACCTTGGATCAAATATTGATCAGAATGGAGACTGCAGTCAAGAAATCAGAAGACTAGGAATGATAAGGGCAGCTATGAGAGAACCAGAAAAGATTTTAAAGTGTAAAGATATACATCTGAGCACCCAAGTTAGAATTGTCCAAGCCATTGTATTCCCCATCACCATGTATGGATGCAAGAGCTAAACAGTGAAGAAAGTGGATAGAAGAAAATCAACGAATTTGGGATGTGATGCTGGAGAAGAGTGCTGCGGATGGCTAAAAAGACAAATGACTCCTAGAACAGATCAAGCCAGAACTCTCCCTGGAAGTGAAGATGACAAAACTGCGGCAAATTCAAACAAACATCCACCAAACAGTGATACCTTTATTGGCCAACCAAAGTGCACAGTATACTTGTTGCAAGCTTTTGAAGCTCCACTGGCTTCTTCATCAGGCAAGATATTACAAACCAAACAGGAGAAAAAATTGGAGATGTTAGTCAGATGTCGGCATTTTGATGTTTCTGTCATTAGTTAAGATCTTGCCTGATGAAGAAGCCAGTGGAGCTTCAAAAGCTTGCAACAAGTATATTGTGCATTTTGGTTGGCCAATAAAGGTATCTCTGTTTGGTGGATTTTTGTCTGAATTTGCTAAATGGCCAACACAGCTACCCCTGCATGAAAACGGAGGCAGTTGTACCTTGACCACATCATGAGAAGGCATGTTTGTTGTTGTCGTTGTTAATTGCCCTTGGTGACCCTCTGGATGAGACACCCCCAAGGCCCCCTGTCCTCCCCTGCTCTGCTTAGGTCCTGCAGATTCAGGCCTGTGACCTCCCTGATTGAGTCTATCTGTTCGGTGTGTGGTTCTCCTCTTTTCCTACTGCCCTCAACCTTTCCTAGTATTATTTGGTTGTTGTGATGTCCAGCCTGGACTGTTTAAATTCTCCCCTGCATTTTCCTTCATTTTAAGTTCAGTCCTTTCAGGGGTAGGCAACCTTTCCCCTTTAAGGGCTGAGGGACTTCAGCTCCCAGAATCCCAGGAGCTATTGGCCAACATGGGACTATTGGCCAACATGGCTGAAGCTTCTGGGAGCTGAAGTCCCTCGGCCCTTAAAGGGGAAAGGTTGCCTACCCCTGCTAGATTGTTTGAGCATAGGAATGTTCCACTGTATTAGTTTGTGGGAGGAGCTGTAGGAATCCCCTGCATTTTTCTAGTTTTTGGTTTGCCCTTCCCAGCAAGCTCTGCTTCAGCTTGGGATTTTTAGTTTTTCTTAGGCAGGCTTGGCTTTATCTGTTTGGTGGCAAACAGGCACAGGCAGAGGGAAAGGGCATTTCTTAGACCATTTAGCCAATTTATTTACCAGTTAGCCAATTTAGTTACCACATTAGCCAATTTAGGGCCTAAGCAGACTGCCAGAAATAGTGCACATTAAATTGAGGCACTGCCCTGGCTCAGTGCTAGGGAATCATGGGAACTGTAATTTATTGTGGCACCAGAGCTCTCTGACAGAGAAGGCTCAATGTCCCAGAAAAAAAATACAATTCCCATGATTCCCTAGCACTGAGCCAGGGCAGTGCCTCAATTTAATGTGCACTATTTCTGGCAGTCTGCTTAGGCCTTTAGTTACCAGAAGCAGTTAATTCTATTAAAAATCAACAATAAAGAAGTCAAGAGCACCAGAAGCTGAAAGACCTTGCACCAGCTTCATTGAGAAGGAGTTCAAACCAAGATCAAACCCAGAGAGATGACAACCCTGAAGATTGCTGAAACCTAAACTGTAAAGTACCTTTTATTTTAAACCTGTTAGAGTTGGGGAGGAGAAACCTTTTTCTTTTGTTTTCCAAAATAATCTTCCCCCTTTTGGACTTTACATTCAGCTTTGGAGCCTTTTTGGGTAAAACAGTTTTATCTCACCAGGGTACTGGTGTTGCACACCCATATTTGCCACCACCTTTAGTTGGGTGTGTCTTCACAGTTGTGTTTTGTATGCAGTGGCTCAAGTGGTTAAGATGCTGACTCTGTTGATTGCAAGATCGGCAGGTTGGCAGTTCGAGGCCCGGGTGCTGCATGATGGGGTGAGCTCCTATCACTAGTCCCAGCTTCTACCAACCTAGAAGTTCAAAATCATGCAAATGCAAGTAGATAAATAGGTACCACTTTGGTGGGAAGGTAAACAGCATTCTGTGCAGTCATGCTGGCCACAGGATCCCAGAGTAGTCCTTGGACAACGCTGGGTCTTAGGCTCTTCTCTGCCACAAAGAGGCCTGTGGTCTCACTGGAATGGAGACATACTGGATTGCAAAAGAGGGTTCCCTGTTGAGATGCAAATGGATTTTAAATTTCCCTGGACTTTGCAAATCTCCCTATGCCACAGGGCCAGAAGGAGGAGGAACCTGCTTACAAAAGATATCCTCCCCACCATATACCATCTTAACTAAAGACTGAAACAACATGTAGGCATCTGACTAACATCTCCAATTGTTTTTCTCCTGTTTGGTTTGTAACATCTTGCCTGATGAAGAAGCCCATGGAGCTTCAAAAGCTTGCAAGAAGTATATTATGCATTTTGGTTGGCCAATAAAGGCTTCACTAATGGATTTTTGTTTGAATTTGCTAAATGGCCAACACAGCTACCCCTGAATGTCTTTGGCATAGTAACGGAGATGAGCACCATTTCCTATGGGTGGTCACAACCACGTCAATGGGAAATACCTTTACTTTTTGTATGCTTGATATGTCTGAGTGAGTCATGCCTTCTCATGATGTGGCCAAAGTATGACAGCCCCAGTTTGGTCATTTTGGCTTTTGAAACAAGGGTCTCGAAGCGGTGGTGTCATTGGGATGTGTGTGTAAGGTGTGTGGACCACGCCAGGTGAGACCCAGAAGACGGGTGCTACCGGGTTGGGCCCTCCAGAGGGGCACACACCCTCCCTTCCCAGCTGCTTTGGCCCTGGCCCCAGGTGACCAGATGCCCTCCTTTTCCAGAACATTTCAACTTTCTGTCCAGGAGGAATGCCAAAATGCCCTCTCTTTTGAGCCTGACTAAGAAGCATGAAGGTAGACTTCTATGAGTGTCTGTAGCTTTTGTTTGGTCATGTCCTACATGTTGTTGTTTTTCTGGGAGGTCCCCCATTTTGTGGTGCCTTGTCCTCCTTTGCAATGAGGACCTCTGGTCACCCCGCACGCCCAATCCTCCTCCTCCTCCTCCTCCTCCTCCTCCTCCTCCTCCTCCTCCTCCTCCTCCTCCTTCTTGGGGGTCCCAGAGCTGGCTTGAGGGTGGGCTAGAGGTGGCTGAGGATGGGAAGCCCCACATGCAGCTCACTTGAGGGTTTGGTTTTGGGGAGTGGGGTGGGGAGGAGGGAGGGGGAGAAGTAGGAGGAAGCTGAGAGGAAAGGAGAGGGAGAGGGAGGAAGAAGAGGAGGAAGAGCAGGATGGAATGAGGGGAGGGGAGGGGAGGAAGAGGAGGAGAAGGGGAGGGAGGAGGGGAGGAAGGGGAGAAGGGTGGGGAGAGGAAGGGAGGAGAAGGAGGAGGAGGGGAAAAGGGGAGAGGGACGAGGGACGAGGGGGAAGTAAGGGAGAGGGAGGAAGAAGAGGAGGAAGGAATGAGGGGAAGGGAGGGGGAGGAAGAAGAGGAGGAGGAGGGAAGGAGGGGAGGGGTAAGGGGGAGAGAGGGAGGAGGAGGAGGAGGAGGAGGGGAGGGGGCGTTGTTCTCTTCCTGGCCCCTCCCTCCCTCCCTCCCTCCCCGGCGGCAGTGTCTGTGTCTCCTTCTCCTTCTCCTCCGAGGGGAAGCGGACCAAGGCAGAGCTCCGAGGGGGAGGCGAGGGGCCGCTCTGCCTGCCTTCCTTTCTCTCTGCCTGGGAGCAAGGCGTGGGCGCGGCTGGGTCAGGCGCTGGGGAGCCCCTCTGGGCCGGGGCGGTGCGGCTGCTGGGAGCCCCGCGGGGGGATGGCGGAGGGGGGCCCCGGTCTGCCCCCCAAGGGCTCGCCCCGGCCCCGGCCCCGGCCCCCCGAAGCAGCAGCAGCAGCAGCCTCCTCCTCCTCGTCGTCCTCCTTCGCTGGAGCCGGGGGTGACCTGAGTCCTCCTCCTCCTCCTCCTCCTCCTCCGCGCTCCTCCTCCTCCTCCGGAGGCTCAGCTCCCAGCAGCCGCGACCCTTCGGCCGAGAGGGACCCTCAGGGCGGCCTGGCCAGGACCGGACCCTCCGCCGGCATCATGAAGGTGGGTCCCCCTCCTTCCTTCCCTCTGACCTTGGCCAGCCAGCCCTCCATCCTCCTCCTCTGTGGACCCGGGTTCCTTTGGCACGTGGGAAAAGGTTACGCCGCCGCCGCCGCCGCCGCCGCCAGCACCAGACACACCTTTGATGCAAAGCACTTGGGATCCCTCCCGCTCTGGGCCCCACAAGAAACTCCCAATGCCCAGAACCCCATACATAGCCTTGGGCCAGGGCAGTTGAAGCGGTGCCAAACCGGGTTATTTGTCCAGTGTGGATGCGTGGGGCCAAGGGAGATCAAGGACCCATCTGGTTCCCCTTCCTTTACCCCCCACCTGACACCCCCCACCCACCCACTACAGTATTCCCACTAACCCTCCCTTCCTCCTCCTCCTCCTCCTCCTCCTCCTCCTCCTCCTGAGACCCCCATCATCCCAAATGTCTCCCCTCTGCAAAACAAAAGGTGCTGGGTTTGGGGGAATGGGGAAAGCACCCAATGGTCCTCTGTTTCTCCATCCTCATATTTTTGTTTGTTTCCAAGTTCGTGGGGTGGGAAGGGTGCTGCTGCTTGCTGAAAACAAAATCCAAGGTTTCCCGCTGCTGCTGGTTCAGATTAGGTGACTGTCTGTCCTCCAGGAATAATCCCAGCTGCTTTTCATTTAACCCACCTGCACAGTCCAGCCTTTAATCCTCACTTTCATAACATCACACTCTGGGTTGCATCTGCACTGTAGAAATAATCCAGTCTGATCCCACTTTAACTGCCATGCTTCCATCCTGCAGAATGCTGGGGTTTGTAGTTTTGAGAGGCACCAGCCCTCTTTGGCAGAGATGGCTAAAGACCTTGTAAAATCCTGTACAGATTCCAGGCTTCTATGGGACGGAGCTATAGCACTTAAAGTGGTCTCAAATGGCATTATTTTTACAGTGTAGCTGCATCTTCTGACTCCAGTGACACACGATTCAGTAGGGCTTTGATTCCCATCTGGCTATTAGTCCTGTTTTTAAAGAAACTGAGCCTATTTAGCACCTTGGATTGTTGCTGGTGCTAGCTACTTTTGTTGTTGTGTGCCTTCAGTTCGTTCCTGACTTAGGGGGTTGCAGACTGCCAGAAATAGTGCAAATTGAGACCACTTTTAGGGTTAGGGTTAGGGTTAGGGAATCATGGGAACTGTATTTTATTGTGGCACCAGAGCTCTCTGACAGAGAAGGCTCAATGTCCCAGAAAAAAAACAATTCCCATGATTCCCTAGCACTAATCCGAACCCTAAAAGTGAACTCAATTTGCACTATTTCTGGCAGTCTGCAACCCCCCCCCCCTTAGAGAAAACCTATCATGGTGTTTTCTTGGTAAGATTTGTTCAGAGGAGGTTTGCCATTGCCTTCCTCAGAGGTTGAGAGAGTGTGACTTGCCCAAGGTCACCCACTGGGTTTCATGGCTGAGCTGGGAATTGAACCCCGGTCTCCCGAGTCATAGTCCAAAACTCAAACCACTATGCCACACCAGTTTAAATTCAGACTAAAAACTGACATAGAATCACTGACCTACTGACATGGAAGCCACCAGCTGCCACAGTCTGTGAGGCTCTGAGCTCTGCAAAAGCCCCATTTGATCTCTCCTCAGCTGGCAACCTCAAAGGTGGTCCCTCATTGTCAGTGGCAATTAACGTACTCTTACTTTGGGGGGTTGCAGACTGACAGAAATAGTGCAAATTGAGTCCATTTTTGGGGTTAGGGTTAGTGCTAGGGAATCATGGGAATTGTATTTTTTTCTGAGACATTGAGCCTTCTCTGTCAGAGAGCTCTGGTGCCACAATAAAATACAGTTCCCATGATTCCCTAACCCTAAAAGTGGACTCAATTTGCACTATTTCTAGCAGTCTGCAACCCCCCTTTGTTGTACTTCCAGCGGAGATGAATTCGAAAGCCTGGTTCATACTTATACTGTACATTTGATGACTTGATGGTGGGGCAGCTAACTGTGCGGTCGGACTTTTCTGAAAAGCATTGTTTAACATGATTTGCACATTGCATCTTCTATATTTAGGTTGACTGCCAGCCTGCATGTGCAAGTCATCATTTTGATGTTGCATCCAGCAACAGTGATGATGGTGCAACGAGTATATGTGAACAAGGCCAGTAAGTGGTAGAAATGATAGCTACTCCATCTGTCTTTTTCTGCCCATTGCCCACTTCACTAGATTACTGGACAGTTGGTCTTGGTTTGGGCACTTGGAGGCTGATCCTCTGTCATCGATTCTGTAGAGGTTCTGGGGCTGGGTCCTGTTGTTAGTCCAAAATGTACAGGAGCTATCCAAAGTGCTGAGCATATGATGTGTTTGTGGGGCCATGTTGTGCATGTGAAGCTTCAGCACCTTGGATAGCTCCCAAGAGCTCAGACTGAAACCCAGAGTGGATCCACAACCATATTGTCACAAAACCCACCAGCCCCATTTGACCCAGGTTTTGTATTAATTGTGTGAACCAGTATCTCCCTGTAGTGCTACTGCTGCTTGTGCTTGCCTGCCTACATTCAGGTGCCTTTGCAGCCATGCGCAGTGCAGGATCTCCATGTATAGTCTTGGCTATTTTGAGCCCTCCATACAATGGGTCATGTTAGGCAGTGCCAAGGGAATTCCCATTAGGCAGAGTGAGATGGTCACCTCAGGTAGCAGGAGGGTTGCAGGGAGATGCTGGAGGAGGGAGCTATGTGTGCCATGCTTATTGTTGTTAACTGCCCTCAAGTTGGGTTTGACTCATGGTGACCCTATGGATGAGACACCTCCAAGACTCCCCGTCCTCCACTGCTCTGTTCAGTTCCTGCAGACTCATGCCTATGACCTCCCTTATTGAGTCTAGCCATCTTGTCTTCCTCTCTTTCTTCTGCCCTCAACTTTTCCCAGTATTATTGTCTTTTCTAGTGAGTCGTGCCCTCTCATGATGTGGCCAAAGTATGACAACCTCAACTGAGTCATCTTTGCTTCTAGGCGTATTTCAGGCTTGATCTGTTCATGGACTTATTTGTTTGTCTTTTTGGCTGTCCACGGTATCCTCAGCACACCACAGCTGAAATGCGTTGATTTTCTTTTTATCTGCTGTCTTCACTGTCCAGCTCTCACACCCATACATAGTGATTGGCAATATCATGGCATATAGGCTACCCTTTTGCTTCCTAGCCTGGCCACAAAGTAGCCTGCTTGCCCTCAGGTGCAGTAGAGCATTGCTGCTCAGGTCATCTGAAGGGGGGAGTAGTAGTTATTGTTGTTGTTAACTGCCCTTGAGTGGACCTTGACTCATGGCAACCCTGTGAATGAGTCACCTCTAAGCTCCTCTGTCCTCAGCCACTCTGGTCAAGTCTTTCAGGCCAGGAATGTGGCCCCCTTGATTGAGTCTATCCATCTAGAATGCAGTCTTCTTGTCTTCCTACTGTCCTTCACTTTTCCTAACATTGTTGTCTTTTCTAGTGAGTCCTGCCTTCTCATGATGTGTCAGACGTATGACAGCCTCAGTTTAATCATCTTGGCTTCCAGGGAGAGTTCAGGCTTGATCTGTTCTAGGACCCATTTGTTTGTCTTTTGGGGAAGAGGCAGTCTTTGTTTCCCCGTGTGTGCCAAGCTCCACTACTATATTTGTTCCCATTGTGTACTATTGTATCTTTGCTGGAAACTTGCCATGGACTGGCAGATGACGGTTTCCACAGCAGCCCTGGTCCACAGACCACCAACTTGAGCAGTACTGTAGTACCGAATACAATCCCCTTGCCAGAGTTGAAAGATGATTAATTTGTTTCTCTGGTCAGCTTCTGTATATGGAAAGATGAGTGGGGAGGTTGCCACTTTGTCCTCAGGCTGCAAAATGACACAGGTCAGCCCTGACCAAACATATGAACTGCCATACAGTGACTGGTGCATTCAGGGCCATTGTTCTGAAGGTGAAGGTGTGAAGAGAGGAGAAAGTTCAGTTGGTGGTGGTGACCTATGCACACATGCAGTAGCTGTCACCCAATCTTAGACATATTTAGTAGTATAAGTCTGTGAATTGGTTCATTGTAAGTCCATACATGGTGTCTTAGTTATTGTAAGCACAGAACTTTTGTTGTTGTTGTTAACCACCCTCGAGTCAATCTCGACTTGGCAACCCTGTGGATGAGACATCTCCAAGACTCCCTATCCTCTACTATTCTAAGTTCTTGCAGATTCATACCAGTGACCTCCTTAATTGAGTCCATCCATCTAGCTTCTGGTCTTCCTCTCTTTCTAATTCCCTCCACCTTTCCTAACATTATTGTCTTATCTAATGAGTCATGCTTTCTCATGATGTGGCTAAAGAATGACAGCCTCAGTTTAGTCATCTTTGCCTCCTGGGAAATTTCAGGCTTGATCTGTTCTAGAACCCCTTTATTTGTTCTTTTTGCTGTCCGCTATATCCTCAGCACTCTTCTCCAGCACCACATCTCAAATTAATTTACAGTCACCCCTCTGTTATCATGGACTTGAAGTCCACAGTTTTGCATATTCATGGAGGGGCAACCTCCATTAAAATCAATGGCCGCACCCCATTCAAGCCTATGGGGCTTGAATATTGGCGAATCTCTGTTTTTGGGGCCACCATCTCTGTGGCACATGTTACTAGCAGTGGAAGGACTTTGGCAGTTAGATTTTGTGACAGTGTGTGGATACTCTGTGCCATGTTTGTAAGACTACAGCTCCCAATATCTGTACATATTGATCATGATGGCTAATAATAATACATTTTATTTATTTATTTATATTTATTTATTTTATATACCGCCATAGGGTATATGGGCTCATGGAAGTCAAGACCAGGGACATCTGGAGGGCTATGGCTTCCTATCTCATGGGAATCCAGCCTGCCAGTAGACTGGCAGTTCCTAGTCTAAAAAAGTTAATTTGTGGGACTGTATCTTCCACAGTCATCTAATGATGCTGTCAGGGGAATTCTGGGAACAGCAAACAAAAACTTTTCCAAGATTTGCTCCTGACTGGCTTTTTATCTGCAGATTGCAAGAGGAATCCCCATTATTTGTGGTTGGCTTTGTCATCATTTTAAGCCCCAGCCTCCTACAGTACATTGTCAAGCCAGCCTCTCCTCCTTCCATCCTTCCGCAAGGGGTTCTATTCCAGAATTCATGGGAAAACTCCTTTTGACATTTTCTGTGTCGGCGGGGCTCATATCGAATCAGACTAAAAGTCACCAAACGTCTACTGTCTTGCTGAAGATTTAGACTCTTGCTCCCACATTGGCGTCAAAGATATGTTTGCAAATCAATGTTGGTGAATCTTTTTCATCCTGAAGGCTGAATTCATTTTCAGAGAAGTTCTCGGGAGCTCCACTCCAGTGGTGGTGAGAGCAAAAAGATGGCTCCAAAATACCACCATATTTTAGTGTAAAGCTCTTACTATCAGTTTTGAAATTTTAGGAGTAGCATCCAGACATTTTAGAACTGGAAAAATACCTCCAGGGGAAAAAAACCTGATCCACAAAAACGGTAGGGTCATGAGGAAGGGCATGTGGCTATTTGAGGAGACTGAGAGGGCTGGTTTGGGATCCCATAGGATTAGATTATGCCCCAGGCCCTGTACATCCCCAGCAACTGTTGTAAATGGAAGTTGCCACTGGCCCATACAGCCCATGGAGGATGGTGCCAGTTCTTTCTCTGATGCTTCATCCACGTTGCAGAATTAATGCAGTTTGACATTGCTTTGACTGCCATGGCTGAATGCTATGGAGTTCTGGGTTTTGTAGTTTTGTGAGCCTTCTCTAGCAAACAGCTCTGGTGCCACAATAACCTACAAATCCCAAGATTTCATAGGATGGATCCATGACACTTAAAGCAGTGCATTAATTTTGCAATGTGACAGCAGCCCAGGTTCAGTTCCTTTAACTGGAGGTGCGTCAGAGTCAACTGAGCAATAGCTTCATTTCATAGCAGGAGTGCAGAACAGGCTGGGCAGATAGTTTCTCAGAACTCTTGCATGCAAGACAAGCTTCGTGCCCTGAGAAGAGCCGAAAGTCTTTGGGTGCCTGTATCCTTGAGAGATGTTGTCGTACCTCCCCTTTCACACCCACCCACTGTCAGGGAGTCTTGGGTTCCCTCTGGTTATTTATGGATTGTTTACCAGAAAGCAAGTGTCCAAGGCCATATTCCCTGAATAGTTAGGGTCAAGGCAGTAGATTCTCGCCATTTGTTTGGCTTTGATGTGACCTTTCCTTTCTCCAGTGGGGGTAGAGTGGCTCAATGGTGAGGGGCTTTGGAAATATCTTCTTCCTGGCGAGGTTAAGGAAGATGAGGACACCTGTTGACATATGACACAGGTTGAATTTCCCTTATCCAAAATGCTTGGGACCAGACGTTTTTTGGATTTGGGGATATTTGCATATTTGTTGTGTGCCTTCAAGTCGTTTTCGATTTATGACAACCCTAGGGAGACCCTATCATGGGGTTTTCTTGACAAATTTCTTTGGTGTGTGTGTGTGTGTGTGCGCGTGCGTGCACCATTGCCTATCCCTGAGGCTGAGAGTATGTGACTTACCCCAGGTCACCAGTGGTTTTATTACATGGCCAAGCTGGGACTCGAACCCTGGTCTCCAGAGTCATTGTCCAGTGCTCAAACCACTGCACCACACTGGAAGTATCTTGGCGGTAGGACCTAGACCTAAATATGAAATTCATTTATTTTGTATACACCTTATACACATAGCCTGAAGATCATTTTATACACAATAGTCTTAATAACTTTGTGCATGAAACAAAGTTTATGTACACTGAACCACCGGAAGAAAAGATGTCACTACCTGAGCCACCCATGTGGACAATTTTGGATATTGGAATATTTTGGAATTCTGGATAAGGGAGACTCAACCTTTTTGAGAAGAGGATAAGAATAATGATATTGTTGCTTGCTGTGTGCATTTAATTTAATCTGAAGGTGGGCAGCCACTGTAGAGACGGGGTCTAGTTTTGCCTTTCCACCAATAAAGAACCAGGGCCCTTTCACGTTATAGAGTTCTATCACTATGATTCCATTTTAACTGCCATGGCAACATCTTATGGCATTCTGGGATTTGTAATTTAGAGCGAGATATTTAGACTTCTCAGCCAGAAAGCTCTAGTGTTTCACCAAACTGCAAACCTCAGGATACCACAGGACGCAGCCATGGCAGTTGTGGTGAAACCGTAGTGCTATCACTGTGAAAGAGCTCCTGTTCTGGTCTATCCCTCCTCAGCTCCACTCCCAGCTGTACCACTGAAATTTACTGGCAAATTGCATGACCAAATTCCAGTGGAAAACTGGGAAAAGTCATTAACAGGAAATGGTTGTTTTAAAGGGCTTTTTAGCTTTTTTTGCCATTGAATTTGGCACATTGGTGAGGCAGTGGTGGTGCATGTTGTGAACCATCACTACTAACTTAACATGTTCGATAATCATGTTCAAAAGTAAATGTGAAGGAACAGACTTTACAACTCTATACACTTCAAAAGTTACCTTTGTTTATCGTGATAGAGACTCTCACAGTCTCAACTTACTGAAATCTTCATACCTTCAAAGTTAGGCAATCATCAATCTCTGGGCAAGGCATGGATCTGATTTACCACAGTATCCTGTCACTTTTCTTTTGTTTTTTGGCCAGTGCTTTGTTGTTGTTTGCCATCAGGTTAACTTTGACTTATGAAGATCCAGTGAATGAGTGACCTCCAGGATCCCCAGTCATCAGCTGCCCAGCTCAGGTCTTGCAGATTCAGGGCAATATTTCCTTGCTTGAATCAATCCACTTATAGTGTGATCTTCCTTGCAGCCATAGTCTGCAAAATCAGTAGGCAAAGGGATCTTATTGCACTTTTGAGACTAACTGAAAGAAAGAAGTTGGTAGCATGAGCTTTCATAGACTTGAGCCTTGTCTACGAAAGCTCATGCTACCAACTTCTTTCTTTCAGTTAGTCTCAAAGGTGCTACAGGACCCCAGATGAATTTTCCCTTCAGTTCCTAAACTGCAGAGAGCGAAACACTGAAAACTATTGACATCTAGAACTCTTCATTTTCATCTGTTTGCATACACTTGATAATTTTAACTGCACCTTTTCTTTGGATGTATTGCTAAATACTTGACTCAAATTTTGAATTGCTGCAGTGCTAAAAATGGTGGGGCTGAAAGCAAGTTTCATTTGGAGGAAGAATTCTTATGCCTTCAATCCCACCCCGATCTGAACATGGAAAAGGAGCCTATTCCAGGTTTCAGGATGTATTTTTAGCAAAGTGTCCCCTTCAGGTGGGGGGCTTTTGCCCATTAATGCAGGGCTGTTGGATTTATTTGCCAGTGGCCACCATTTCAATATCTAACAAGGCTCTGGATATACAGTAGTATCACTCTTGTCATTACGTTAGAAATTTTAAAATGGCTGTACAACCCAGCCACCATTGGGTTAGTGGAGGTTTTTTAATTATTATTTTGACATGAGAGGCAAAGCAAGTGTTGGGAGAGACTTTTCAGCTCTGGCAGTTGGCCATTGATGCCAGGTGCTGATATCAAGTCAGAGAGGGCCTTTCACGCAATACTGAGTAACTTCATCTGGTTGGTTTATGTACACAGCCTCAACTATTCCAGACAGTCTTCAGCCTTTTAGAATCTCTCAGTTTAAGGCTGAGAAAAGCTCTACATGATCAGTGGGGGACCTCTAGAAGTTGTGGGATTCCTGAGTCTCATTAGCCTTCACTCCGCATGGCCAGTAAACAGGATGATGGGAATGTTAGTCCAGGAACACCTGGCAGGACATAGTTTCCCCATCCCAGTATTCTAAGTAGTGCTGAGCTAGTAGAAAATGGAGTCTGATTGCTATGATCTTCAGTTATTAAATCAAATCAATGAAGGTTTGTGCTCATGCCTCCAGTGGGTCTCAACCTCTGTTTGAGAAACTTTTTTGACTGACCAAGGAGAATTGTGAATTATCAGCCTGTGTGGCCTAAAGTAGCCAGTGTCGTGTAGTCGTTTGAGCGCTGGACTAGGACATGGAGACCAAGATTCAAATCCTGGCTCAGCTATGTAAACCCACTGAGTGACTTTGGGCGAAAGTGACTTTGGGCGAATCACACTCTCATCCTCAGAGGCTGGCAATGGAGAAGCAACTTGCTAAGAAAATGCAGTGATTGGTTCACCTTAGAGTTGCCATAGGTTGAAAATAACTTGAAGGCACACAACAGCAACAAAAAGTAGGGTTGGTCAGCCTGTAGCTCTTGGACTAATTTTGTAGGTTGTTGTTGGTCTAATTTGAAAATCTCTCTGAAAGTGATTGATTGAGGCATTTAGCGAGAGTCATCTGTTCCTTCCTGCTGGATGGGGGCGGAGGGAGGGAAGAGAAAAAGATTTAAGGTGGGGAGAAAGAGAGAGAAATGATGATAGAAATACATTGATAAGTTTCCAGTTCTGTTGTCATTCATTCTTGTCTATCCTCAGACATGGCACTCACAACAGATTACTAAATACCCTAAAAGAACCAGATCCTGTCTGGTCTTGGATGCTAAGCAGGGTCAGCTCTGATTGGTACTTGGATGAGAGATAGTCAAGGAATACCAGGTGCTGTAGGCTATATTTCAGAGGAAGGAACTGGAAAAAGCAAAAATGTGGTTGTTGTATATAACATCCTCCCACCCTAATCTAGTGTCCTTCAGAATTTTGGTCTTCTCATCGTCCCCAACCAGAATGGTTTGAAATGGCGTAAGTTGCAGATCACTGTATCTTGAGGGCACCAGATTGAGGGAATATGCTATGTACTAATAGTAAACCTATTCTTAGAGTGTGGATTTTGATAGAGCGAGAACAGCGCCATTCATACACAAGAGCGAAGTATCAGCAGACCCATGCTTTACAGCTTTACAGGAATACCCCCCCAACAAAAAAAAAATCAAGGTGGGTTTTGAAACTTCAGGATAGATTAATGTGAGCTAAGCATGCCCAGTGGGCACAGAATAGTGACTAATAATACTAATAATGTTTATTTATAACACCCTTTTCACCAAAGGGCAGTACATCAGACATGAGTCTAGAAATTTTAGTCAAAAAATAACGCAAAAAACCTGAGGTATTTTATCCACAGGTCAATGTAAGTGCTGTACTTTAACTCTTGTTAAAAAAGAAACCATCCCCGTTGAAAGGCAAGAGCATAATCTGTCCTGGTAGCACTGACCACTCTCTACTCTCTCATCCATTCAGCCTTTAGTCTGAGCACAAATAGTTAATGCCTGCTGGAATTTTGTAACTTCTTTGGCATTGTTTTCCTTTGCTTGATCTTTTGCTACATGCCCCTAGGTTTGACCCTCAACTTATCCATGGGTCATATCAAAATCCATCATTTTGACCCCCAAACCTGCCCTCAACTTATACATGAGTTCAACTTATAGTCGAGTATATATGGTATATAATCAAGAATGAAACAATAAAACACAACACTGTAATATACTAAAATAATATGTTAATATACTAAGAACAAAATCTCTATCAGTCACTAAATATTTCGGCCACCTTAGGCACACTCAGCAGCTTAATCCGGTGAATCAAAGAGGAAGGTTTTGAACTCTTTGTAAGAGTGGGTAAG